>CM060909.1:774226737-775476737 GCA_030737875.1 Allium sativum
TTGGAATTGATTTCAAGGTGGAAATGTTTAAAAATGGGTTTTGAAAGTGCTATAGTATTGAACTCACTTCGGTAGCTGGGAAATAACCCTGATGATGAATCACGACATCATCAGTGTTCGTTTTGAGCTGCTAAGTGACGGATTACTACCAAAGATTTTGTTTTTGAATGGTTTGAGAAAAACAAGTTGTTTTGGTACTTTGAAATAAATACTTTGATTTTTGATATGGAAAAGTGATTTGAAACTCCCAGGAAAAAGGCAGTTTGAATTTAAAAGCAATTGAATAAAAATTGTGGAGGCAAACTGGAATGGAACCCAGTTAAGTGGAATTTGAATTGTAATAGAAAATATCAAGATAAAATGGGATTTGTAACATAGAGATTTTGAAATGATATTGGGTCGGGGAGTTAAGAGTTTGAAATTGAGATTGGAACTCGAATTGTAAATGGAGTTGGACTTGAGTATAAGCCTATGGTTTGATTTGTGGGCAAAAACAGATTGAAAATTGATTAAGATGACATTATTATATGTTGATTGATAACAGGTGTAAGGGATAAAGTTGATATACCCGACAAAAAGGTACAAGTTTACATTTGATATAAGCATGAGATTTATGAGCCGAATTGGCAAGCCGCTTGGCTGTTTGATTTTCTTTTGGGTTGAAGAAGGCCCAGAGAGGCGAGTTGGAGTTTGAGCTATTGACCAGTACAAAGGAGGTGCTGGCGAAATTTTCCGAAAATTTAAAGTGTTGGAAAATTTCCAGAATTTTTGAAAATTTTAGTTGGTCGGAATGAATTAATATTTTAGTGATATTAATTGGTTTAGTGAAACTGAAGTTGAGAGGTAAACAAATCTTAGGAATTACAATAGATAGGGTCGTCCTCTAACTTAGCAATTTCAAGGACGAAATTATTTTAAGTGGGGAAGAATGTAATGACCCGCATTTTTAGAGATATATAATTAATTTATTTAATTATATAATTGGTGATTTAGAGAAGTTAATGATCGTTTAATTAAATAATATTGAATACTTAATAAATAATTATAATATAATAATATATTATAATGTCGAAATAGTCGGAAATAGTGAAATTCACAATATCGTGTGAATTGAATAGCATACGAGATTTGGTGGAGTTTCGATTGGAAATATAATAACGATTATATTGAATCGACGACAGTTGAACGTATAGTTTATAATATATTTATAAATGAGCTCGAAATGGCGCTGCAGTTCGCGATTTGGCGATTTGAACTTCAACCGAATGTACAGGATTCGTTTTAAGCCGGATTTCTGTGAAACAAGAAACGTGTGGAGCTGGTGGAGTATATCTTTCTAGTGGAAGAGAAAAATTGGGATTTCGTCGTGTAGATTTTGATTTACGTCCAAATCAAATTTCAGAAAAGTCGCTGTGGAATTCCTTTATATTTTGCAACGCTTTATTTACGTTATAAAAGGGTTTTCGATATAAATTGAATATCGAGATAATCTGGAATCTGAAATATCAAACTGTAAATTCTGATATGATATTTCTGAGCTGTACGATATCATATGTGAAGATATACGATAATATAAATTTATTTATATTTAATTTAATAATATTTAAATATATTTATATATTTAAATGGTCTATTCAGAGCTGTAAAAATAAGCCACTTTTGCAAACGAAGTCAGAATTCGACGAAACCAATTTCGTTGGATCCGCAATGTCAAACTATTGTTAGATGTCCAGTTCCGTGATTTTTGAAGTCAGTATGTGGCCGTACGGATTTTTAGAGTGAGAAACAGACAGTATTTTGACAGTTAAAAATACACTGTGTGGGCATACGAAGTCGGAATTCGACGAAACCAGTTTCGTTGGGACCGTAATGTCAAATTCTATCAACGTGTCAGTTTTCATGATTTTTAGGCGTCGTATGTGTTCTCAGTGATTTTTAGAAGACTGAATCGAATATTATATAATAAAAAGAAAATATCTAAACCTACCCAAACAAATATCTAGATATTTGTTTACATTATAAATAACTCCCCACAACATTTCCAAACCTAAGAATTTTGCCAAAGTCAATGGGAAAAACCGCCGTCACATTTTCCCTCAGCAAAACATTTCATGAGCAAAGAAAAATCGAAATAAAACCAAATAAAATGTTATAAATCATGAGATATACATGTGTGGATTCACCGTGGGATCCTCTTCGTTTCTGTGGTGGTTTTACAATGTTCGACGCGGTTTCTGGGAGGCTCGAAATGCAGCAGTAGATCTAGGGTTTGAGTTTTATCTCAAACAAAGGAATGAGGTTTCAATTCGAAGTTGTTTTTGGTTTTGTAATGGGAAACCCAACTCGTATACGAAGTCTTGTGGCCTCCTGCGGTGGTCGATGTCGCTCGAAGTACTGTAACCTGGCGCTTCGACCTGAAGGTCACATTGGACAACGTGCGATCAGACGATGCTTTTGGGGTACCAGAAGGAAGGGGACGAGATGAGAAAAACAACAGTAATTTTAGTCCTTAATTTCATGGAAAGTAAAGGGCGAACGAGGTCATGGAAGTGGGGTTAATGGCTGTGTATTATCGGTGGAGTTCAAGTGTTTTGGGAAGAAGGATTAAAGATGGCGGGTACGGGTCAGTTTGGTTAGTGGGCCGAAGAGTGGAAAGGTAAAGGCCAATGTGAACTAAATATATATATAGTTAAATTTTAATTCAATTAGTGAACTAACTTGTAACGATGATAACTTACACCTATGATATCAGATTGACGAACCATAAGTTGCGTTGGGATCGCATGGACGGACATTACACCATGGAGCCGACTGGGAGTGAATCTGAGCTCATTATGATTTATGGCGAAATAAATTGTTTGATTAAAATCAAATAAACAGTTTATCGTTCTTTAACGATGAACTACAAATGTGAGTGAATCTCACTAACTCTGCTCAGTTTATATTTTTATATAAACTGTATTTATTGATTGATTGCTATGTATTGATAATCTGGACTGTTAAATAGATTTGATTGAAAACGTAGTTATAGTTATATATATAAATGGACAATCAAATATGGATTCTGTTATCAGTATAGTTTCATGTTGGAATGAAATTGATGTATATTATATTGTGTAACATCTGTGGATGCAGGGAAATAGGTTGGAGGAATCCGACTGGATTCCTCAACAGTTATTTTATTGTTTTTCATATATTTTGATATATGATGTGAATGATAACCTGTTGTTGATTGTGTGTGTATGGACGATATTGAACATCGTGATTTGATATGACTGAATACCATAACTTACCGAAATGTTGATAAGGGGATTTTCAAAGTGATATTTATAAATAAGAAATATTTATAAATTGGAATATTTATAAATAGGAGATACATAGAAAAAGAAAATAATTTCAAAACATTTTCTTTTGAATGGAAAGGCCCGTTTGGCGGGTTTGGGGATTTTCCCGATGCTCCCGATACAAAGGAGGTTATGGCGAATTTTCCCGGGAATTTAAGGAGATAGAATATTTTTAAGAATAAATTTGAAAAAAGGGAATATTTGCAAACCATTTGGAAATAGAATAAAATAGAGAAAAGAAATATTTGTAAACCATTTACAAATAGAATTGAAAGGGGAATATTTAGAAAATAAATAGAGTTAGTAAAAAGGAAATTGGTTTATAAAGGAAACCGTTATAAAAAGGGAAAACGTTATTAAAAGGACATTTATAAAGTGAAGAACCGTTACTAATAGTAAATCTTTATAAATGAATAAACGTGTTAAAAAGGGGATCTTTTAAAAATGGATAAACGTTATAAAAAGGAGAAATCGAATATGGTGTTTTAAAAATGGATAAACGTTATAAAAAGGAGAAATCGAATATGGTGTTCGAAGTTAGTGATCGAATATGGTGTTCGAAAGTTAGTTAATCAAATATGGTATTCGAAGTTAGTAATCGAATATGGTATTCGAAAGTTAGTTAATCAAATATGGTATTCGAAGTTAGTAATCGAATATGGTATTTGAAGTTAGAAATCGAATATGGTATTCGAAGTTAGTAATCGAATATGGTATTCGAAAGTTAGTTAATCGAATATAGATATTCGAAAGGAGTTAATCGAATATGGTATTCGAAGTTAGTTAATCGAACATAGACATTCGAAAGGAGAAATCGAATATGGTATTCGAAGTTAGTTAATCGAATATAGACATTCGAAAGGAGAAATAGAATATGGTATTCGAAGTTAGTTAATCGAATATGGTATTCGAAAGTTAGTAAAACGAATATGCTATTCGAAAGGGGTTAGTCAAGTCGAGTTAGTTGAATAGAGTTAACCAGTTCAGTAGAGTTAACCAGTTCAGTTGAGTTAATTAGGTAGACTTAACCAGTTAGAGTTAATCAGTTAGAATTAATCGATTAGAGTTAAAATGAACTAGAGTTAATCAAATATAGTTAAGTGAGACAGAGTTAGTCAAACACAGTATTCATGGTAAGTTACCATCTCGTACGACTACTAGCGTAATTCGCAGGGCTGTAAATAGCCTAAGGCAGTCGGATGTTTCCTGAGGGAGTCAGGCGTAACCATTGTGATCGCTGCGATCTAGAGTCAAGCGAATGGAGTTTAATCGAATATTAGTTACTCGATAGGAGTTAATCGAGTTGATCGAGTTGAGAAATAAGTTAAGTTAAATAAGTTGAGTTGATCGGGTGGTTCGACCAAGTTAGTCGAGCCTAGTTAATCGAATCGAATTGGTCGAACCAAGTAAGTCGAGTTAAGTTAGTCAAGTTAGTCGAGCCTAGTTAATCGAAACGAATTGGTCGAACCAAGTAAGTCGAGTTAAGTTAGTCAAGTTAGTCGAGCCAAGTTTATCGAATCGAATCGGTCGAACCAAGTAAGTTAAGATAGTCGAGTTAGTCGAGTTAAGTTCGTCGAGTTAAATTTATCGATGTTAGTTTCATCGAAAGGAGTTATCGATGTTAGTTTCATCGAAAGGAGTTATCGATGTTAGTTTCATCGAAAGGAGTTATCGATGTTAGTTTCATCGAAAGGAGTTATCGATTATAGTTTAATCGAATTGAGATTTTCAAATATGAGATATTTGAAAAGGAAGAGTTATCGAATATTAGTTATTCGAAGAGAGATTATCGAATATTGTTTATTCGAGAAGGAGTTAATCGAATATAGGTTATTCGAAGAAGAGTTAATCAAATAGAGATTTCTCGAAGAGAGTTAATCGACAAATTCGATTATATCGAATTCGGGAAAGTACTTATACTTTCCAGTGTTTAAATAGAGATTTATTTATTTATAAATAAATAAGTGTTAGGTTAATTATTCACTAATAAGAATAGAAGTTATAATTAAAGTTGGATAATTCGAAAGGAGGGATTATAACGTTATCGTTATAACCAATGTTTTAAATATAGAAGTGGATTAGTAAAATTGGATCCGAGAAAGGTGTAAAGAAGTTGTTAAAGATTAAAAGATAAACTTTGACCATTTTGAAGTTATAACGTTGTTCAGTTAAGGTTTGAGAGGTAATTATACCCCAACTTGAGTGACTTCCTTCTTAACTAAGAAATGGTAAGGTCTGATCGTAAAGGAGTTTTGGAAATGTTTTCCAAACGAGAATCAGAAATGTTTTCTGATAAAAGAAAATAAGAATTTAGAACATAGGGAAACAGGAGATAAGTAAATAAATGAACTAAAGAGATTAATGTTAAATGATGTTTGTTCGATATAATTTCCATCTGGAAATAATATCGTTGTTTGCACACTTGTTTTTCTTTGATAGTTAACTCACAGACTATCGAAGTTTTGACCATTTTAACGTTGTTAATATGGAGAGACCGGTTGGATTATTATCCAAAGAACCACTCTGTATTGGCATAAGCGTCGCGAATCATATATGCCAAAAATAATTGAAGACGGAGTAAAATGCAAGGGCTATCCTGTTTACAGAATAGTGCCTTCGGTTTGTCCAGTCCCAGGACAACTTGTATGGACGAAGGTCTAACAGAGTATATCCAATGAACCGCGTAAGTTGATCTGTTCAAACGTTTTCACGTTTGGTGGCGGAGGAATTCGTTTCTCTTAGCTGTATACCCGTGTTATTTTTGGATAAGTCAATTTGTGATTTGGCGGGTATGACAATGTGACATTCTAAGTGAATGAGGATGACTTGTGTTGATGAATGTCTGACAGAGTATTTCCAGAAAGGTCACGTACATTGATTTCTTCAACCGTACCAAGAGTGGAAGCGGAGAAGGAAACTTCTTTTAGCTGACACGTAATGTATGTTTGTAGACGTCAATTAGTTATTTTCGATGGACCTAACAATGTGGCATTCGAAGTGAATCTGATGTGATGATAAAGCGTAGCTTCTAGCCTCATCAACCAGTAAATGACAGAAATCGGGCAGGCAGCATGGCTAAGTCGGTCGCACCGAAGTAGGGTGTATAATCACCTATCTAGAGAATATTCATTTGCTTCTTAAATCTATCAATGCTGTCCCATATATACGGGAACGGTTGCTGATCCCAACCGTTGGTGATGTACATTCGATACACTCAAGCGAAATGAGTGGTTGGTCATGTGTGGCTGAGTTACAAGATGTTCTTGTTGAACCCCAGTGTATTGTTCCTAGAGTACACTGATCGGAAGGTGGTTCCATACCTTGTCATAGTTGGAAATCCATTATCCAATACGTGCTTGCGATTTTGATTGTATACTATATATGTAGAACGTGAGATGAAAGCGTTTCTGCTAGTTGATATCTATTTGTACATAGACATTATTATAATATCAAAAGGTTTTTGATATAAAGATATTTTGGATTCTCATAAGGGAAAAACCCGTTCTGTTCTGCCGCGTGGTCTTATGAGATATCGTTTACTTGTTCATATACCTGTTTAAACCGTTTTACTCATACCAGTCCCATGACTGACCCCGAGTTTATTTGTTTTGTTTTCCCTAAACTCTTGGGTGCCTAATTTTGTACGGGCAGTCAAGTAGTCAGGAATTTACAGATATACTGGAAGAGCTTGGAGCAGGAGCCTTCGAGATCATATAGCTATAGTTATTTCCGCTGTGTTGTAAGTGCTGTACTCTGATAAGTGCTATTGTATACATAACTGTTATATTTCAAAGTTATGTTATATATTATATGTTATTCGTTCCGCTGTGAGGTTCGTGTTACTCTGATGTTGTGTTCTTCTTCTTCTTCTATTCTAAGTTTCTATCTTATCTATCCTCACCTTCTAATTTCTTTCATTAATTACCGGGATTTTTTGATGTTTTGGTTATCGACGTCGAGCTTACGTCGATAACCAAAGCCGCTCAAATCCGGGTCGTTACAAAAGATTATCGAATACAGTTTATTTGAAAGAGAGATTATCGAATACAGTTTATTCGAAGAAAAGAGTTATCGAATATAGTTATTCGAAGAAAGATTATCGAATATAGTTTATTCGAAAGAGAGATTATTGAATATAGTTTATTCGAAGAAAAGAGTTATCGAATAGAGTTTATTCAAAAGAGAGTTATCGAATAGAGATTATTCTAGAGAATTATACATTTAAATTCGATTTTATCGAATTCAGGAAAGTACTATTCACTTTCCATTTTTAATCAAGATTTATTTATTTGTTAATAAATTAGTTGTTTGTTTATTTATCCAAATTAATAAATAAAAGTTATATTTAAGTTATTATATTTCGGAAGCACGGGATTATAGCACTATTGTTATAATCAAATGATTTCTGTGAAAGAAGTGGATTCGTAAATAGAATTCGAGAGTTACGTAAGGAAGTTTGTTAAAGATTTAAAAGGTGAACTTTGTCTGTTTCGAGGTTAGAAATGCTGATCAGTTAAGATATGAGAGGTAATTATACCCCCAAATTGATTGACTTCATTTTTAACTAAGAAATGGTTAAGGTTCGACAGTGAAGGTTGGTTAAGTGAATTTAGTTAATAAGTGTAATGGTTTGATTTGGCATAGCTGTGTTTTATTTAAACATCTGTTAAAATCCAATGAAGGAGTTTTGGAAATGTTTTCCAAATAAGAATCAGAAATGTTTTATAATTAAAAAAATAGAAATGAGGGTAAATATGGAAATGTTTGCCAATGATTAATAACGTATATTTTCTAAATTTAGAAAATAATAATTTATGAATATATGGAAACAAGAATAGGGAAATGGATAATTGAATGACAATTTAAATTAAAGGGGATCAGTGGTGATTAATGATTTGCTCGGTAAGATTTCCATTTGGAAATACGACCGTTGTTTGTACACATGTTTTCCTTTGATACTTAAATAACCGACTATCAAATTTTTTGACCATTTCTGTTGTCAATACGGAGAGATCGGGATCAGAATTATTATCTGAAAACCACTCCGTATGGGCATTAACGTTGCGAATCAAATATGATGAAGATAATTGAAAATAGAGTTTACGCAAGGCTGTTCTAACAAATCCTAGGTAGAAATTGCCTAAGATGGGTTTACAGAATAGTGCCTTCGGTTTGTCCAGTCCCAAGACAACCTATATGGAAGAATGTCTGACAGAGTATATTCAATAGATCGCGTAAGTTGATCTCTTCAAACAAATTTATGTTTGGTGGCAGAGGAATTCGTTTCTCTTAGCTGTATACCTATGGTATGTTTGGAGAAATCAATCTGTGATTTGGCGGGTATGATGATGTGACATTCAAAGTGAATAAATGTGTGACCTATCAGAGATAAGCGTGTCCTCTAGCCTTACAACCAGGAAATGGTATAAAATCGGGTAGGTCGCATGGCTAAGTGGTTAGCTGCCAATCATGGTGTATTGTCACCTGATCTAGAGAAATTTCATTTACTTTCTTTAACCTATTTCGATGATGTCCCTTTCGGGAAACAGTTGTTGATCCCAACCGTTGGTGATAATACATTTGATACACTCAAGCGAAATGAGTGACCGGTCATGTTTAGCCTGGGTTATATGATGTTCTTGTTGAACCTGGTGTGTTCCTTTCTAGAGATACACCGTCAGAAGGCGGTCCCATAGCTTGCCCGTTGGAATTCATTAACTAATAAGCGCCCGCGGTTTTCGATTATATATTATGTATGTGGAACGTGAGATGAAAGCGTTCCGCTAGGTGATTATTATATTGTAATTGATAGAGATTATGATAATATCAAAAGAGTTTTGATATAAAGATTATCATTTCTTTCAAAAGGATTTTGAAAGTTAAATCAAGTATTTTGGATTCTTAGAAGAGAAAAACCCATTCCATGTTATACGGCGTGGTCTCATGAGATATCGCTTATTTTGTCAAACTCTTTTAAATTGTTTACTCACACCAGTCCTATGAATGACCCAGAGTTTATTTAGTTTTGTTTTACCCTAAGCTCTTGGGTGCCCAATTTTGTATGAGCGGTCAAGTAGTCGGGATTTTACAGATACTTGAAGAGCAGGAGGCTTCAGGATTATATAGCTATTGTTTATTTCCACTATGTTGTAAGTGTTGTATTTCGGTAATGGTACCATATACATATATTGATCTTATTTCAAAGTTGTGTTACATAATATATTTTACTCGTTCTACTGTGAGATTCGCATTACTCTGATACTGATACCGTTGTTGTTCCTCTTCTTTTTCTATTCTGATTTTCTATCTTATCTATTCTCATCCTCTAACTTCTTTCTATTAACGTTCCGATATTTCTGATTCTTGAATAGTCAACATGGTGTTGTTGTCGATTTTCGAGGTCGAAAAACCGCGTTCGTTACAGTGGTATCAGGGCTGAAGGTTAAGTAATTACCTTGGTTTTGTGGCGTGACTCATTAGAGATGGGGTTAGTAATACCCTAGATTGAGTTTGAGTGTATATATACGAGAGCGCGCATTTGTTATTTAAAATAAAATAATTTTATATTATGGAGTTTTAATGGTTGAGTGGCTTATGAATTCTGGTCGATCAGTTTGATCCACTGTATCTGTAGGAGTTTCTAAACACTTGAATACGATGAACCGACACCGTATGTTTTGAAAAGAGGGTGAATGAAATAATTTTACCCAAATTATATTTTGACATACAAGATTTATATTGGAATTATCATAATATATTGGATATATTGGTTGTTATTATAATCGAATGAGATTATAAAAGGTGAAAGGGTTAGATATAGCCAATCGGAATTCGTATTAATGTAAGATATATAAATCAAAATGAATTAAATGTGGATTTAAATTAGGATTTGAATTGAAACTCTGGAAATTTGGAAAAGTGTTTGTAAATGGATTTGGATTAAATATATGAGAATTTTAAAATTATGGGAGATTTTAAATTGTTTTACAAACATTGTGAATGGTTCTTTGAAATAGATTTCAAAATGGAAGTGTTTAAAGAATGGGTTTTGAAAATGAAATAGTATTGAACTCACTTCCATCGTTGGGAAATAACTCTGATGATGTTGGCCACATCATCAGTGCTCATTTTCGAGTTCTAAGTAACAGATTACTACCAAACGAATTGTTATAAATTTGTTTCGAGGAAACAAGTTGTTTTGGATCTTGAAAGGGAAGTTTGATTTTTGATATGGTAAACTGTTTAAAACTCCCAGAAGAGATTGTTTGATTTTAAAATAAATTCAAAAAGAAATTTTTGAAAGCAAGCTGAAATTGACTTGAAATCAGTTAAGCTGAAATTGAACTTGAATAGAGTAATATCAAGTAAAATTAGATTTTGGTATATAATTGAGCTTGGGTAAGTAAATGGTTTGTCTCTTGAAATAAAACCAAATTACAATTATGAGATGAAGATAAATGATTTGCGAAATTAATTAGCTAATGGAATGTCGTAATGGAACTTAACAAGGTTAATGGTGAGTTTAGAGTGTGGAATCGAGAATGGAACTCGAGTTTGAAATGAAATTTGACTTGGGTATAAGCTAATGATTGGGTTGGAGGAAGAAAAAAAAATGATTGGAGCTTGATTGGGATGACATTGGTATATGCCGAATTAGCATCAGATGGAGAGGATATAATGATATGCCCGACAAAAAGGTACAAGTTTATTTATATATGAGTTTGGTGATTTATGAGCCAATTTGGCAAGCTGCTTGGGTGTTTGATTTTTTTTTGGGTTGGAGAAGGCCTAGAAAGGCGAGTTGGAGTTTGAGCTATTGAGCCATACAAAGGAGGTGCTGGCGAAATTTTTTCTGAAAATTTAAGGTGCTAGAAAAGTTTCAGGATTTTTAAAAAATTTCTTTGATAAGAATGAATTAATTTTTAATTGAAATTAATTGTTACAGTAAAATCGAAAGTTAAGAGGTAAACAAATAATTTTTAACCCAGTTAATAGGGGTTGTTTTTTACCTTAGCAATTTCGAGGACGAAATTATTTTTAAGGGGGAAGAATGTAACGTCCCGTGTTTTTACGGTATAATAATTAAATTATTTAAATAGTGATTTAGAGAATTAAATGGCCATTTAACTAAATAATATTTAATATTTAATTAATATAATTAATAGAATAATATATATAATTCAGAAATAATCAAAAATAGTGGAATTCACAATATTGTGTGAATTGGATTATTTATAAGATATAATTTAGAATTGAATTATAATAACAAATATATTATTTAAACGAAATTTGAATGTATAATTATAATAGAATTTAAATTGAGCTCAAAATGGTGTGGTAGTTTGTAATTTGGCGATTCGAACTTTAAATGAATATACAGAATCCGTTTTAAGTCGGATTTCTGTGAAACAAGAAACGTTCGAATCTGTTGAACGATATTTTTCAAATGGAAGAGAAAAATCAAGATTTCGTTGGGTAGATTGTAAGTTATGTCCAAATCAAAATTTTGAAAAGTCGCAATGGAATTCATTTATCCTTTATAACGATTTATTTATATTATAAAAGGAATTTTAATATAAATTGAATATCGACTCAACATGGATTTTTAAATATTGATTTATAAATCCAGATATGTATATTTTGGAGTTGTATGATATTCTAAGTAAATATATACGATGATATTAATTTATTAATATTTAATTTAATTGTTTATAAATATATTAATATTTAATTGGTCTATTAGAGCTTTAGAAAATAGCCATTTTTACAAACGACCTCCGAATTTAACGAAACCAATTTTGTTGGATCCAGAATATTAAGCTATTGTTAGATTTCAATTTCCGTGGTTTTTGAAATCGGCATGTGGCCGTACAGAATTTTAATGTGAAAAATAGTCAATAATTTGACTTTAAAAGTACGCTGTATGAGCAAAGAAACTCGGAATTCGACGAAACAAGTTTCTTTCGGTCTGTAATGTCGAATTGCAGCTGCATGTCCAGTTTCATCGAAATTGGATATTGTATGCGGTTATAATTGAATAAAATAAGCAATTAAAAATAAAATAAATTATTATTTTTTCTATCCTATATAATTCCCTACATCCCTTAACCCTAATTCATTTCCTCCATCTAAAATTTTATCCACCGCCATATTCGTTCTCTTTTAGTGAAATATCTCGATCTTCCTATATTCATATAAATTCGTATGAATTATGATAAATCTCAAATCTTATATAGTTGGATTCGCTGCAAGATGCTCTGCAAATCCATATCGTTTTTGGGGAGCTCGATCACGATTTTATGTGAAGCGTGTGTGTACAGTAGCTCTAAGGTTTGATGGTTTGGAAAATAGAAGCATCGAGGGGAGAAACATACTTTAGTTTCATGATTGTATGGTGGAACCGCACTTATGTGCGTAATTTCATGGTATACGATGGTAAAAAGTGACGTAATTTTCATGGATTGTCAAGCGAACGGGATTCCATTTTCGACCTGCGAGTTCATTGAGTTTAGTATTGCTAGAAGAGCATTAAAAGAGATGGATTATGAGGATTTTTGCTTGAATTTTAGAAGATTATGGAGGGAGAAAGTTGAAGAAAAAGTTGCGTATGATTGCTGTGTAAGAACAGTTCGACGCGTTTTGTATTTTCTGATTAGACCTCGAACAATGGATATGAGATAGAAGGGAGATGGAAATGATGAACATTTGGGAAATTGTTGTGGACTTTAGTGGAGAAACAAAATAGAAAGAAGAAACGCCCCAAACTCGCCTTACGGGAAAGCCCAGATTGAGTTGAGAACACGACAAATCAGATCACAAACGACAGAACATTTCATTGCTTATTACAACAATTACACCATAGTACAAGAATATAACAGAGTATGAATAATTTATACATTAGAAAAATATCATAGATTTAAAATACATAACATAGAAGTGGAAAAATAATACATAACACAGCTTAAAGAAATACATGGATACAGAGCGTTCAAGATATAGCTCCAGCCGTAAACCAGGATCCTGTGAATATAATATCTACAAAACCAAAACTACTAGCTGCCCGTGTGGAAAATAGGGGCACCCAGAATTTAGGTTAAAACAATAAACTCTAGGTCAATCATGTGACTGGTGTGAGAACTAAAACAGTTATTTTCTTGATTTTAGAGTTAGATAAATCAAGGGACCACGCCGTATAACACGGAACGGGTTTCCTCCCAAGAATACCAGTGCATAAAACAAACAGCGCAATGCTTTTTTGAAAAATGAAGCTATTATAAGACCTAGGTCCCATCACGCAAGGCAACGCAAGCCGGAGGATAGGGTTTTCCCTTATAATAGCCAAACATGCTTGGTATGTTTAAAACAAATCATTTGATACTATAATAAGTGTATAGTGTCAAAAACAGCTTCAAATATAATTGTATCAATCATAGATGACATATTATCCCATGCTACTATGTCGCCATATAGTTTTACAATTTAAACCGAAATGTCACGTATTGGAAATTGGATTTTTGTCATGAGTCTAAGAAAGGGATATACTCCTAACCATTTCGAGACAATCTAGCAAATGTCTCAGGATTACACACTCTGGGCAACCCTTGGATCGGTTGGGCCAGTCCTCTCTTACATTTGAGGATTGGCAATTCCTGAACACACGTTTCCCGGTCCTATCGGACCTATCTATCGGCTCCGTAGTAACCGATATATCTGAGGCGCCACGCTATCCATCATCCACATATGTAAAAATATAAATGTCTGGGCTCCATACCATGACACCACCCATAGCTAGAAAGAAACGTCATGTTCTCCCAACGGTCCCTTATCCCGTTTTTAACTCATACCGAGGTGTAAGGCTCGCGAATTATCGCTATACACAAAGATATGCTATATTAAAGCCGTACTTTGATCATCAACCATAAGACTCTGCTTTTTAACAGAAGCCTTGATCCTTTGCATCTCAGCATGCCACACAGGCAATTCACGCCAAGCGACTGATGTCTGTCGATATATAACCTCTGAGCTCGTACATCTTAGAGAAGAGTGTTAAGCAAGAGAATAAATTCTCCACCGCCAATAAGATAAATATTTAATAGAAATCAATCAACATAGAATAAAATCCAATGTCAAACACACATACATTTACTAGTTCGTTCTGGGTTTGAATGAAACCGGAGGCACCTTATTCCTCGTCCCATATGTTCAATACAAGAGAGAGGTCCTCAGATATCCTATCGATTTCGAAGTACGTTTGGACGATCACCACTTATTACCTCGTCTTGGGTGTATAGCCCAAACAAGACATCAGTAATCATCCAACTGATGTGAAGACCTCCAGTCTTCAACCACCGTCTTCATCGTCAACTTATCGTCGAATCAGTTATTCAAAATGGGTATAAACCCGGCCTTTTCGGATAGCTCGCGTATATAATAAACAAGTGCAATAAAACACAACATACGCCTCATTCCAATCCATAATATTCCTTTATTCAAATATTCTTGTACTTTGGGAAAGGTTCCCATTAATTTTATCAGAGATAAATTCTTTTAAATTTATTCTTTAATCTTCCTTTGGATATCAATTCTAAACCAAATTAAGGTTTATCAACAAGTCGGGATTAGCGAACCTTACCAAAGTAATCATTTGATTTATTTCCCAATCCCAACCTATTCATCCCATGGAGCAAAACTGGTAATACTCCATATCCAACACCACAGTGTTATCGGTAAATTTAATTACCATTTCATGTTCAAATCTAATTAAAGATTTAACTATCGCTTGGAGTAAAACTGGTGATACTCCATTCTCAATCATTTCCAAAATTTGATAATTTAAATTATCACATTCTCTTTTCAATCTAATTAAAGATTCATTAAAACTCCATTAGTTTTAATCTTCCCAAAAATCAGTATTAATGATTATTTAACTTTGGAAAGACAAACAAGCCGCATCTACAATCCACACCGTACTATTGATTTCTGCCGATATATAACCTCTAAGCTCGTACATCTTAGAGAAGGGTGTTAAGCAAGAGAATAAATTCTCCATCACCAAACAGATATATATATATATATATATATATATATATTTAGCAGAGATCAACTATACAGTTCGAAGTACAATGTTAGACATGTAATCCTGTCTTTAACTGGATTAAAGAACTAATGTCATTTAAAACACAGTTCACGATAAACCCAAATCACATCCCATTAATTATGGAATCTTCACGGAAAACAAGTCAATATATAATCGATATCAATTTCCGTATCCGACCAATAATATAAAAGGAATAACAACAAAGTCTTTTAAATTCCATATATATTAACAATCTTCCTCTACAGAAGCTCACTTCAATTATTACCAATCGAATTCCATTCAATTCCAATTTAATATATTAAATTGGAAAACTTTCCTTTGAAAAATCCCATTAAATCTTAATAAAAGATTTATATATTCCAAATCACATTTTACTGCAAATCAAGTTAAAGAACGAATGTCATTAAGACACAGTTCACAATAAATCCAATCCACATTCCATTTTATTCCAATTAGATGCTAATTAACTGGAAATACTAATAATCTTAATTAAAAGATTTATTTTTTCACATAGGGTTTAAGAACAGTGTTATTTAAGACACTATTCACGACAAACCGAAAATCCAATTCTTTTATTCAATCCCAATTAAATCTTAATTAATTGGAAAACTTCACTAAATCTTAATTAAAAGATTTATTCTTTCCTCAACTAGGTTTAAGAACAGTGTTACTGAAAACACCATTCACGACAAACCCAAAATCCAATTTGATATTAAATGCAAGACTCTGAATAGAAATTATATCGGCTTTTATTCAATATCAAATTCTGGAACCAACAAATATCGTATTGGAAATAACGATATATATATATGTATGTATGTATCTTCCAAATTTCCATAATAATATCCATATAATCACGGAATCCAATATTGAAATATTCCGAAGATTATTTCCGTTTCAAATCCATTCCAATTTGTTCGTTGGAAATTTTTGGTTATATTAAAACCATTCACAAATCCAATTTATTTTATTAAAAATTATTGGATTTCAAATCTAGTTAATAACTAGTTCATTTTGATAAAAATATATTTTTGTCATTAAAAACATGGAAATTTTCACCCTAATTCTTTCTAAATCATTTATTATGATTTTACACAAATTATTAATATTTTTAATAATTTTATCAAGGCCCGTACAGTCGATTTCCATAAATGGACATCGAGCTGCACTTACAGTGACCTTTTCCAAATTTGATTTGGACATAATTCCAAATCCAACCATTAGATTTCAAATCTCTTATATTCTCGGAAATATCTTTTCGATACGAACCCAACGGTTACGGTTTTAGGAGAATCCGACGGTCGGATCTCCCATAATATCAATTCGAAGTCAATGGTCGAAATTCATGAAGGATCGCGGCGCGACCCGTTCTATTCAGGCCATTAAATATATATATTATATATATTTCATCGATTTCCATTTAAAATGTATTTTATAAATTGTCTATAAATTCATTTTAAAACGATTTCAACTTCGTTTTCAACTTTAAATCAAAATTGAATACTCCTTATCATTATATTATTTAAATGGTAACATTTTCAAAATATCAGATTTTGAAATCATTTTCTTTTCGATATTCATTATAAATATGAATAAAATCGATACAAATATCGTTCGCGTGAAAATGGTGCATATCTAATCAACACGGCTTCATATATTTCAATATTTTCGTGTCCATCCCTAATCGGACATCAACATCATGTTTTGACCCATTACTGAATATTATTATAAAATATTAGTTATTTTAAAATATCCATTATTCGTCATTTTAAAATATTTGTTTTTTCCGAACTGGAATCCGACACAATCAATTAACATGTAATGTTATTTATATGGATTTCATACACACGTGTACACAACAATGATCAAACACAGTCAACCAACATGTAGAGTGTATTACACAACTATATAAGCGTTAAATATAAATAATTAATGCTTACGACAGTCTATCAACCAATCGATTGACATACAACTAAAAATTAGTATTAGTGTTCGTCAAATATCATCCCAATAACCGTGTGGGGTTTCAATCAACACACACATATTTTATTTGTGCAGTTGGGCGATGTGTAAAATATATCGTCCCAATCAATATCAGTCAAATGTGTATGCATAAACAAATCTCCCGATTTGTAAATGAACATTTATTTCCATTCATATACTCGTTAAAAATTATATTTTTAACGATTAAATATTTATTTCAACACATGAATATTTTATACAGTTCATTCATACAATAAAAATGATGTTTTTATTGTTCTAACATTTTTAGAAAATTTCGCAGCATAATGGCGCGATACTAGAACCGGAATAAGGTCTAGCCTTATCCTCCGCCTAATAGTGGCTCGCGCCATACATACCAATTCTAGTCAATTCAATTTACATCCCAAACCAAATTCAACCAATTTATCAATCCAAACAAACAACCAAACATCCATGGTTTCAAACAAAGGTGTCGGGTGCTTCTAAGCACCGTCTGCACCTTAGTATATATATTTGACTAGAAAATAATTAGAGTGAGAAAATGTTCTCACCCAAGCTATACCAATCGCCTCGACACTTCTATTGTAGAATTTGGCCGTGCGGTCTCCGTTTTATCATTTCCGTCGTCCAATTTTGCCTATTTTGTTCTAGAATCTTTATACGACCTCCAATCTTCACCAAACCTTGTCTTTAGCCCAAACGCGCCATTCCAAACAACTTTTGCCTAGTAGTCTTTCTTCCAAAAATGCACCATTTCACCGGAAATCGTGAAAAACAGCAGCAGGTCCGTTGACTTCGGATGCGATTTTCGGACAGCTCCGAAATCCAAAATAGGATTTTCATATACCCAAATCAAAGAGAAAATCATGCTCTTCGATTTTCGCATTCTGGAGTTTTGGCCAGAAGCGCACCGTTTGAGAGTTATTGGCGAAATAGTGATAGGGGGTTTTACGCAAAAACGTAAATTTGTGAAAATGTGATTTTTGAGGAGGAGTGGCCCACGGCGGGAGCTGGGTGGCATTGCAAAGGGCTGTGCAGGCGGCGGGGGTGGTTCAGCAGTCGGGGTGGGGCCCGTAGTGGCAGTGGTGGGTGGATTTGGGATTTGGGGCTTAGGATTTGAAATTCGAAGAGGGAAAGAGAAGGAGAGAGAGGAGAGGAGGAGGAGGTGGTGGAGGGTGGTGCGGCAGCGCTAGGGGAGGGAGAGGCAGCGTGGAAGAGGGAGGGGCTAAGGAATGTCGGTTTTTTCTCACGATGAAGGAAGAAAGAGAAAGAGAAAAAAGGGGGGTTTGACCAATACATAATTAATTTAATTTTTAATGACAAAAAGTAAGTTGTTCATTCGAACTCCAAATCGAACCCAATGACTATTGCTCCTAACCAAATACCCTATTCCAGACACAATGGGATATGTCCCGTTCGCCAGTTCTACAATTTCGATCAGTTTTTCGTTAAATTAAAATATAAATCAATATATTGAATTTAAACGTACATTTTAATTTACCGGGGCCACATACTAACTCCAAAAATTCCCGAAAAATATATCTACCTATGTTTTGACAATATGGTCCTAACAAAACTTATTTTGTCAAATTTGGAGATCGTTTGAAAAACGGTCATTTTCCAGTTAAATTCAAACTGAATTGACTAAACAGGTTTAAATCTACCACGCTCACATATTGATTTCAAAAATTATGAAAATTGGAATCTAGCAATAATTTGACATTCCGGATCCAACAAAAGTGGTCTCATCGAAAACAATGGTCGTTTGCAAAATCGCTACATTTAAGGGTTATATATTATATAAATTTCATAACGACTATTCTGAATTTTCAACTGGACATAACTTTTTATTCTAGTTATGAAACCTGGATTTTTCGCATTCGTTGGAAAGATATTTTTAAACAGATTCAAATATTTCTTGTTTACTGAAATCCGATTTATTTTGAATCCTATACATTCATTTGAAATTTGAAATCGAAATTTCAAACTACCGCGCTATTGCAGGCTCGTTATATAGTTAAAATAAATTTATTCATTCTAACTTCGATTTAAATAAATTTTTAGTCGTTATTATTTAAAATAATTCATTTTAAATATTCAAAATCCTTTAAAATAGCCAAAATAAATTTTTTAAATTGGTTCTGATTTTCTGGGTTGTTACAGTCTCCCCCATTTAAAATCTTTTCGTCCTCGAAAGGAATGGAGATGAAAGTTGTTTAACTAATCAACTCAACTTTCATCCTAGCTTCCATTCTTTAACTTTTCAGTTTCTAAGAATTTTCTAACTCTTCAAAAATTTGGCTAACACCCTAAATTTTCCATAACCTCCTTTGTACGGGGAGACCTTTAAAACCGCACTTGCCTCACAGGGCTCTCACCAATCCAAAAGAAAAGAAAAAGCCAATCATCTCATAAAATCATCAAAACCCAATAAATCAGTAAACATGTACCTATATGTCGGGCATACAATTTTATTCCTCTTCTTAGCTTCCATGCTATGACCTGTTCAATGTATATACATGTATATGCATGCAATTTCAAGCAATTTTCAATTCAGTTCAATATTTGATCGCTTTGGCTAAATTTGCCTTACATTCACATGTTGGTTTTATTAGTTAACTAATAATCATACATCACAACCAACAACCAATTAGTTGATTAAATTTTCAAACACATAATTTTTTTTATATACTTAAAAATCATATTCCAGTGTCAAATCACAAACAGTAAACCCTATCTAGTTTTGGTTCTCACACCAGTCAATTGGAAATATATAGACATCCTACTTTCGAAACTCGAACACAAATGCTGATGATGTCTAGACTATCATCAGAATCATGCCCGGGCAACTAAAGTGTGATTCTATATCTATCCAAAATATTTGAGACTTCGTATATACGTTCATGACACGTATATGCAAAATATTTATATACTCAATTGTCCAAATTCAAAATAAATTAATATACTCAAATACGTATAATTAGATAAAATTTTAAAAACAATTTATTTTCATTTTTATTTTTAAAAACAACATTTTTTACACTCGTTCCAATATACCACCAATCCCATCTTTAACGAGTCATTCTCATTGGATATTACTAATCCAATCTCTGATGAATTCTTTGTTCGGTTCTAATATGCCTTATTCTCGAGCTTTGTAAACCAAAGCTCTGATACCACGAAGAAACGACCCAAACTCGTATTTACGGGAAAGCCCGGATTAGGAGTTGAGAACATGACAAATCAGATCACAAACGACCGAACATTTCATTGCTTATTGCAACAATTGCATCAGAGTACAAGAATATAACAGAGTATGAATAATTTATACATCAGAAAAATATCAGAGATTTAAAATACATGACATAGCAGCGGAAAATAATACATAACGCAACTTAAAGAAATACACGGATATAGAGCATTCCGGATATAGCTCCTACTGTAAACCAGGATCCTGTAAATATAATATCTGCAAAACCAAAACTACTAGCTGCCCATGTGGAAAATAGGGGCACTATGAGTTTAGGTTAAAACAATAAACTCTAGGTAAATCATGTGACTGGTGTGAGAACTAAAATAGTTATTTTCTTGATTTTAAAGTTAGATAAATCAAGGGACCACGCCATTAACACCAAACGGGTTTCCTCCCAAGAATACCAGTGCATAAAACAAACAGCGCAATGCTTTTTGGAAAAATGAAGCTATTATAAGACCCGGGTCCCTTCACATAATGCAACGCAAGCCGGAGGATAGGGTTTTCCCTTATAATAGCCAAACATGCTTGGTACGTTTAAAACAAATCATTTGATACTATAATAAGTGTATAGTGTCAAAAACAGCTTCAAATATAAATGTATCAATCATAGACAACATAACATCCCATGCTATTATGTCGCCATATAGGTTTACAATTAAAACCGAAATGTCACGTAATGGAAATTGGATTTCCGTCATGATTCTAAGCAAGGGATGTACTCCTCACCGCTTCGAGACACTCTAGCAAATGTCTCAGGACTACACACTTTGGGCAACCCTTAGATCGGTTGGGCCGGTCCTCTCTTACGTTTGAGGATTGGCAATTCCAGAGCACACGTTTCCCTGTCCTATCGAACCTATCCATCGACTCTGTATTAATCGATATATCCGAGGTGCCTCGCTATCCATCATCCACATAGGTAAAAATATAAATGTCTGGACTCCATACCATGACACCACCCATAGCTAGAAAGAAACGTCATGTTATCCCAACGGTCCCTTATCCCATTCTTAACTCATACCAGGGTGTGAGGCTCTCGAATTAACGCTATACACAAAGCTATGCTATATTAAAGTCGTGCTTTGATCATCAACCACAAGACTCCGCTTTTCAACAGAAGACTTGATCCTTTGCATCTCAGCATGCCACACAGGCAATTCATGCCATGCGACTGATGTCTATCGATATATAACCTCTGAGCTCATACGTCTCAGAGAAGGGCGTTAAGCAAGAGAAAAAATTCTCCGCCGCTAAACAGATATATATTCAATAGAGATCAATCAATACAGAATAAAATCCAATGTCAGACACACATCTATTTACTAGTTCATTCTGGGTCTGAACGAAACCGAAGGCACCTTATTCCTCGTCTCTTATGTCCAATACAGGAGAGAGGTCCTCGCATATCCAGTCAATCTCCAAGTACATCTGGACGATCACCACTTATTACCTCGTCTTGGGTGTACAACCCAATCAAAACATCAGTAATCATCCAAACGATGTGAAGGCCTCCGGTCTTCAACCACCGTCTTCATCATCGACATATCATCGAATCAGTTATTCATATTGGGTATAAACCCGTCCTTTTCGAATAACTCGCGTATATAATAAAAAAGTGCTATAAAAACATAACATACGCCTCATTCCAATCTAGAACATTCCTTTATTCAAATATTCTTATACTTTGGGAAAGGTTCCCATTAATTTTATCAAAGATAAATTCTTTTAAATTTATTCTTTAATCTTCCTTTGTATATCAATTCTAAACCAATTTAAGGTTTATCAACTAGTCGGGATTAGCGAACCTTACACAAGTAATCATTTGATTTATTTCCCAATCCCAACCTAATCACTCCATGGAGCAAAACTGGTAATACTCCATAATCCATATCTAACACCATAGTGTTATCGGTAAATTTATTTACTATTTCACGTTCAAATCTAATTAAAGATTTAACTATCACTTGGAATAAAACTGGTGATACTCCATTCTCGATCATTTCCCAAATTTGATAATTTAAATTATCACATTCTCTTTTCAATCTAATTAAAGACTCATTAAAACTCCATTAGTTTTAATCTTCCCAAAAATCAATATTAATGATTATTTAACTTTGGAAACACAAACATGCCGCATCGACAATCTACACCGTACTATTGATTTCTGCCGATATATAACCTCTAAGCTCGCACGTCTTAGAGAAGGGTGTTACGCAAGTGAATAAATTTTCCACCACTAAACAGATACATATTTAGCAGAGATCTACCATACAATTTGAAATACAATGTTAGACATGTAATCCAGTCTTTAACTGGGTTAGAGAACTAATGTCATTTAAAACACAGTTCATGATAAACCCAAATCACATCCCATTAATTATGGAATCTTCACGGAAGACAAATCAATATATAATCGATATCAATTTCTGTATCCGACCAATAGTATAAAGGGAATAACGACAAGTCTTTTCAATTCCATATATATCAACAATCTTCCTCCATAAAAGCTCACTTCGATTATTAACAATCGAGTTCCATTCAATTCCAATTTAATATATTAAACTGGAAAACTTTCCTTTGGAAAATCCCATTAAATCTTAATAAAAGATTTATATATTCCAAATCACATTTTATTGCAAATCAGGTTAAAGAACGAATGTCGTTAAAACACAGTTCACAATAAACCCAATTCACATTCCATTTTATTCTAATTAGATGTTAATTAATTGGAAACAATAATAATCTTAATTAAAAGATTTATTCTTTTCACACTGGGTTTAAGAACAGTGTTATTTAAGGCACCATTCACGACAAACCCAAAATCCAATTCTTTTTTTCAATCCCAATTAAATCTTAATTAATTGGAAAACTTCACTAAATATTAATTAATTGATTTATTCTTTCCTCAACTGGGTTTAAGAACAGTGTTACTGAAGACACCATTTACGACAAACCCAAAATCCAATTTGATATTAAATGCATGGCTCTAAATAGAAATTATATCGGCTTATATTCAATATCAAATTCTAGAACCAACAAATATCGTATTGGAAATAACGATATATATATATATATTCCAAATTTCCATAACAATATCCATATAATCACGGAATCCAATATCGAAATATTCCGAAGATTATTTCCATTCCACATCCATTCCGATTTGTTTTTTGGAAATTTTTGGTTAAATTAAAACCATTCACAAATCCAATTTATTTTATTAAAAAATTATTGGATTTCAAATCTAGTTAATAACTAGTTTATTTTTATAAAAATATATTTTTATCTTTACAAACATGGTAATTTTCATCCCAATTCTTTCCAAATCATTTATTATGTTTTACACAAATTAATAATATATTTAATAATTTTATCAAGGCCCGTACAGTCGATTTCCATAAACGGTCATCGAACTGCACTTACAACGACATTTTTCAAATTGATTTGGACATAATTCCAAATCCAACTATTAGATTTCAAATCTCTTATATTCTTTGGAAAGATCTTTTCGATGCGAACCCAATGGTTCCGGTTTTAGGAGAATACGATGGTTGGATCTCCCATAATATCAATTCGAAGTCAGTGGTCGAAATTCACGAATGGTTGCGTCGCGACGCGTTCTATTCAGGCCTTTAAATATATAATATATATTTCGTCGATTTCTATTTAAAACGTATTTTATAAATCGTTTATAAATTCATTTTAAAACGATTCCAACTTCATTTTCAACTTTAAATCAAAATTAAATATTCCTTATTATTATATTATTTATATGCTAATATTTTCAAAATATCAGATTTTGAAATCATTTCCTTTTCGATATTCATTATAAAAATGAATAAAATAGATATAAATACCGTTCGTGCCAAAATGAAGCATATCTAATCAACACGGCTTCATATATTTCAATATTTTCATGTCCATCCCAAATCAGACATCAAAATCATGTTTTGATCCATTACTGAGTATTATTTTAAAATATTAGTTATTTTAAAATATTCATTTTCGTAATTTTAAAATATTCGTTAAATTAAAATATTTGTTCTTTCCGAATTGGAATCAGACACAGTCAATTACCGTATAATGTTATTTATATGGATTTCATATACACGTGTACACAACAATAATCAAACACAGTCAGCCAACATCCAAAGTGCATTACACAACTGCATAGGCGTTAAATATAAATAATTAATGCTTACGACAGTCTATCAACCAATCGACTGACATACAACTAGACAATTGGGATTAATGTTCGTCAGATATCATCCTAATACCTGTGTGGGGTTTCAATCAACACACATAGATTTTATTTGTGCAGTTGGGCAATACGTAAAATATATTGTCCCAATCAATATCAGTCAAATGTGTGTACATAAACAAATCGTCCGATTTGTAAATGAATATTTATTTTCATTCATTGAGACGACCCCTAACCCCGTACAGATGGCGGCGGGGGTAATCCTTGGAATATAACACAGAAACAGATAATAGCAGAACAGAAATAAATTAATACACCAGATAATGAACAATAGAATATACTGGATAAACGTAATCATCAGAGTTACACAGTATACAAGATCAAACTTAGTACAAATACAGTTCAGCTCCTATTGTACATATTTTGTAAATTGTAACGATTAAATTGCCAGATTAATAAAAACCCCACACGGGTCTGGAGTTGACAATAAACACGTCTCTCTAGTTAGTAGATACCGCACATGGACTATTTATTTCCCACACGGGACGAGTTGACGAGGATTTATCCTCTGGAGCATTTTAAATGCAAACTCCCTTAGGCTTTGACAGGGTGACGAGAATTTATTCTCTAGAGTTATTATCAATACACGCTCCCCTGTAAACACAAGAATATATCACTATAAATATGTATATGCTTATTAGGATTTATTGGGTACCTAATACAGCCCAATAAATTTCAAATCTCTCTCCGTACAAAGGAGGTTATGGCGAAATTTTTCGAAAATTTCGGGTGTTAGCCAAATTTTTGAAGAATTTGAAAATTCTCAGAAACTGAAAAGTTGGAGAATGGAAGCTAGATTGAACGTAGAGTTGATTAATCAAACCACTTTCGACTTTGTTCCTTTTCGGGGATGAAAAGTTTTAAGTGGGGGAGATTGTAACGACCCGGAAAATCTGAACCAATTTAAAATTTTTAAATTGGCTAAAATAATGGATTTTAAATATTTAAAATAAATATTTTAAATAGTAGCGATGAAAAGTAAGTTTGAATCGATGTTTGAAAACGATATATGTACGAATTGAAAACGAACTGAAAATGAATTCGAATTGAATTTAATAGAAAATGAATTCGAATTGAATTGAATAGAAATTTGAATTGAATTGAAATGAATATAAAACGAATTTATATGGAAAATTCAATTTGGATTTGAATTTGAAATGAAAGTTGAAATTGTTTTTGAAATGAATTTAAAACGATTTATAAAATTCATTTTAAATAGAAATCGACGAAATATATAGTATATATATTATATATATAATATAATGGCCTGAATAGAACGCGCCGCGCCGCGGTAGTTCGCGAATTTCGACCATTGATTTCGAACGAACATTACGGGAGATCCGACCGTCGGATTCTCCTGAAACCAGAATTGTTGGGTTCGTATCGAAAAGAGCTTTCTAACGAATATTAGAGATTTGAAATCTAACGGTTGGATATGGAATTATGTCCAAATCAAATTTGGAAAAGGTCGTTGTAAGTGCAGTTCGATGGCCGCTGATGGAAATCGACTATACGGGCCTTGATAAAATTATTAAAAATATCGATAATTTGTGTAAAATTATAAGAAATGATTTGGGAAGAATCGGGATGAAAAACTCCATATTTGAAAAGATAAAAATATATTTTTATCGAAACGAACTAGTTATTAACTAGAAAAATAAATAAATGGTTATAAATAAATAAATTGGATTGGATTTGAATTGAAATTATCTTTGGATATTTTCGATATTGGATTCTGTGATTATACAGATATCGTGATGGCAATTTGGAAGATATCGATATCGTTATTCCCGATATGATATCTGTTGGTTTCAGGATTTGATGTTGAATATAAGTCGGTACTATCTCTATTCAAAACCTTATATTTAATGTCAGATTTGATTGATTGATTGTTTGGATTATGCTCGACCAGTTTATGAGCAGATTATGCTTTTACATTTAGCATTGGGTTAGGTTGAAAATATCTGTGTGTTAACACCTTGTGAAACACTTCACGATTTGACGATAAGGTGTTTAGCGATGTTGTGTTCATTTCAAATTTAATGAATGATTGTGAAATGATATCTTTCTTAAGTGAAAAGAATGTATTCCCGATTTTGTACAGGGAATGTTTTAAAAAAAATGTTTTATAAAACAGAAAGGATTTCAAGGCCTAAAACCCGATGATTTCGAAATGATTTGGAAATGTATTATGGTTTTACATTGTAGTTCATCACATATTCGATTAGTTACTATTAATGATGTATCTGTTTGGTGGCGGAGAATTTATTCTCTTGCTTAACACCCTTCTTTGAGACGTACGAGCTCAAAGGTTATGTGATTAATAGTGACTGATCATATGTGTGAATTACTGATGTGAAGTACCATATTTTGAAAGTATTTGTGATTATTATGTTGTGAAATGATTTTCCCTACTTCGGGATATGAAATGATTTAGTATGTGGCTAAAGAGTCGGGTGACCCTGAGACTAAAAGTATGGGTGAGAGGGCGGTGTATGCTCTCCATGTGTGGGAGGTGCATCGTCGGTGTAGCCTGATCCTATGTGGGGTAGGTGCACATTTATATATCGAGTTGCGAGGTGCGTACCCTTTGCCTTGTCGATGGGGGGCACGATATTTGGTTGCATACTTGTTTGTATGCATTGTTATGTTTTGGAATTCATATTTCCAGACGATTTGATTTGAGATCCCGAAGAGATATCTACTTTGATATAGAAAGTTAGATATGTATTTCAGATGATTTGAAATAAGAAATCGGGAATAAAATCCAAAGGAATAATTTCTGTAAATTGAATTGGATTTGGAAAATCTAAGTGTAGTGATTAATCTAAGTGGGTAGATTGGGATATTGCATGTTGATTGATGCATAGTAGATCCATATATCTATATTGATTGTTGTTTATACACTAGCATTCATGGGGGTAAACCCGTTCCGCGTTAGCGGCGTGGTCCCATGATATGCCATGTGATTTATATAAGGTAATAACTGTTTAGAGTTTCTCACACCAGTCCCATGACTGACCTGTAGTTTGCTTTTCCCTTACGAACTCGGGTGCCCCTATTTTCCACACGTGCAGTCGAGTAGTTTTATTTTGCAGATATGTTTAGCAGGATTCTGGATCGAAGCGAAAAGCCGTGTCCAGAGTATTGATAGTCTTCCGCTGTGTAGTTTATATTTCCGCTATGCACTATATTACATTTATGTAAATTTATCTTCCGCTGTGTATTATATTTCGATATACTCTGATATTCTGTGCTCTGATATAACATTATTATGCTGTTTATAAAAGTCTTCTATTATTTGTTCTGATGTGTTGTATACCCAGAGTTAGCGTATGCGGGATTCGAACGGTCTTGGTCGGTTTAGCGATCAATTAGGTCCGGGCGAAATCCGTGTCGTTACATTCATATACTCGTTAAAAATTATAATTTTAACGATAAAATATTTATTTCAACACATGAATATTTTGTACAATTCATTCATACAATAAAAATGATATTTTTATTGTTCTAACATTTTTAGAAAATTTCGGCAGCATAACGGCGCGATACTAGAACCGTAATAAGGTCTAGCCTTATCCCTCGCCTAATAATGGCTCGCGCCATACACATACCAATTTTAATCAATTCAATTTACATCCCAAACCAAATTCAACCAATTTATCGATCCAAACAAACAACCTAACATCCATGGTCTCAAACAAAGGTGTCGGGTGCTTCTAAGCACCGTCTGCATCCTAGTATATATATTTAACTAGAAAATAATTAGAGTGAGAAAATGTTCTTGCCCAAGCTATACCAATCGCCTCGACACTTCTGCTGTAGAATTTGGTCGTGCGGTCGCCTCTTTTGTTCTAGAATCTTCATACGACCTCCAATCTTCATCAAACATCGTTCCTATCCCAAACGTGCCTTTCCGGATAACTTTTGCCTAGTAGATTTTCTCCCAAAAATGCACCAAGTCGCCGGATATCGCGAAAAGCAGTAGTAGGTCCGTTGACTTCGGACGCGATTTCTGGATAGCTCCGCAATCCAAAATAGGACTTTCATATACCCAAATCAAAGAGAAAATCGTGCTCTTTGATTTTGGTATTATGGAGTTTTAGCCAGAAGCGCACCGTTTGAGAGTTATTGGCGATATAGTGACAGGGAGTTTTATGCAAAAACGGGAATTTGTGAAAGATGTGATTTTTAAGGAGGAGGGGCCCATGGCCGGAGCTGGGTGGCTGGTGGCGGCGCCGGGGGCTGTGCAGGAGGCACAGGTGGTTCAATGGTCGGGTGGGGCCTGTAGTGGCGGTGGCGGGTGGATTTATTATTTGGGATTTAAGGATTTGAAATTCAAAGAGAAAAAGAGGAGTAGACAGAGGAAAGGGGGAGGTGGAGGTGGTGGAGGGTGGTGCGGCGACGCTAGGGGGAGGGAGCGACAGCGTAGAAGGGGGAAGGGGCTGAGGAACGTCGGTTTTTTCTCACAATGAAGGAAGAGAGAGGGGGAGAAAGAGAAAAAAGGGGGGTTTGATCAATATATAATTAATTTAATTTTTAGTTTCAAAAAGTTAGTTTTTCATTCGAACTCCAAATCGAACCCAACAACTATCGCTCCTAGCTAAATATCCCTATTTCGGACACAATGGGATATGTCCCGTTCACCAATTCGACTGTTTCGATCAGTTTTTCTTTAAATTAAAATATAAATCAATATACTGAATTTAAACCTACATTTTAATTTATTGGGGCCACATACTGACTTCAAAAATTCCAGAAAGATATATCTAGCTATGTTTTGATGATATGGTCCTAACAAAACTAACTTCGTCGAATTTGGAGACCGTTTAAAAAACGGTCATTTTCCAGTCGATTAAGTTCAAACTGAATTGACCAAACACATTTAAATCTACCATGCTCACATATTGATTCAAAAAATTATGAAAATTGAAATCTAGCAATAATTTGACATTCCGGATCCAACAAAAGTGGTCTCGTCGAAAAGGTAGGTCGTTTGCAAAATCGCTATTTTTAAGGGCTATATATTATATAAATTCCATAATGACTATTTTGAATTTTTAACTGGACATAGCTTTTTATTCCCATTATGAAATATGGATTTTTCAACATTCGTTGGAAAGATATTTTTAAACTGATTCAAATATTTCTTATTTTATTGAAATCTGGTTTATTTTGAATCCTGTACATTCATTTGAAATTTGAAATCAAAATTTCAATCTACCGCGCCATTTCAGGCTCGTTATATAGTTAAAATAAATTTATTCATTCTAACTTCAATTTAAATAAATTTTTAGTCATCATTATTTAAAATAAATCATTTTAAATATTCATAATCCTTTAAAATAACCAAAACAAAAAATTTAAATTCGTTTTGATTTCCCTGGTTGTTACAAGAAAGGAGGCCATAAATATGCGGCAATGGCAGCGTTGGAAGCTCCTTGAGGAAGAAGTATTTGCGTGTAAATCAGGGGTTAGGAGTTTAAGAGATAACTAAGGTTAATAATTAGTTAATTATTTAAATATTAGAAATGTTCAAATTGTATATAAACTTGTAAATTAAATATCTTAGTCATATGTGATCAAAATTCAGCAAAACAAGATCCTTTAGGATCGTATGGATGGCGGCTATGAAATGGAACTGACTGGAAGTGAATTGGAGCCGATTACAATATATAGCAAAATAAATTGTCTGATCTGAATCGATGATCGATTATTGTTATTTAACGATAACCGTTCAATGTGAGTAAATCTCACTAACTCTGTATAGTTTATATTTTTATAAATATAATCTAGTATTGATAAATGATGATTGATTGTTGTGTGTAGATTATATGATTGAATTGCTGATTTATTGGTTGAAATTATAGATAACGATGTATATATAAATCGTTAATCAAATATTGATTATGTTTATCAGAATAATTCATATTGAAATGAAATCGATATTATTTATGTTGTTTAACATCCGCGGATGCAGAGAAACAGGCTGGAGGGATCCAACTGGATTCCTTAATATTTATAATACTGTTTGTTTTTATATATTGTGATATATGATGTGATATAAAACATGTGATTGATTATGATGACACTGGTCTATTTAATTGGTATTTTAAATACCATAAGAAATAGTGGAATGTGAAAAGGGATTTTTCAAAGTGTATTTTAAAAAATGAAATATTTATAGGAAATAAATATGATATTATAAATGAAATATTTATAGGAAATAAATAGGATATTATACATGAAATATTTGTAGGAAACAAATATGAATTATAAAAAGGAAAGAAATATTTATTTGGAAAATAAATATAATTATAAATGGAATATTTACTTGGAAAGTAAATAGAAGTATAAAAGGAAATATTTGGAAAATGAATAGAATTTTATAAAAAGAGAATTTTACATTAGGAAGGTTTAGACCCGTGCTTCGCACATGGGTGTAACATTATATGGATTTAAAGTAAATATTTAATAGAACTCTGTTTTTAACAGTTAAATTGAGAAGATTAATTATAAATAATGTTTATAAATTAAATAAAATATTATCATGTGATAAATGGAATATATAAGTCTGAACTTATATAGAGAAGTAGAAATTGGTTTCGACACCGATATTTTAAATAGAATGTGAGCTCAGCATTTATAAAGAGAATTATAAATGAGATTTATGTGTTAGAAATAAAAAGGAGATTTCGTAAGAATAATTCTATAAATAGAAGTATAAATAGAATTTGGAAATGGGATATTATTTTAAAATAGGAAATCAAACTTAATGGATTATACAAAAGAAATATTTTTCACATTCGATGTGAATAATGGATTAAAATGGATATTTTATAAATTAGAACATTTATAAGGAAAATTGGGATTTGAAATAGGAATTCAAATGGCAGTTTGAATAAGATAGGAAATAGGGTTGAAATAAAAAAAGGTAATTGATTATTACATATTAAAATAGAGTTAATTGAATATTAGTTATTGGAATAGAGTTAATCAAATATTAGTTAATCGAATAGAGTTAATCGGACTATAGTTAATCGAATATTAGTTATTCGAATAGAGTTAATCGAATATTAGTTAATCGAATAAGAGTTAATCGAATAGAGTTAATCGAATTAGAGTTAATCGAATATTAGTTATTCAAATAAAGTTAATCGAATATTAGTTAATTGGAATAGTGTTAATCGACTATTAGTTATTTGAAAAGAGTTAATCGAATATTAGTTATTCGGATAGAGTTAATAGAATATTAGTTATTCGAATAAAGTCAATCGAATAGTAGTTAATCGAATAAGAGTTAATCGAATAGAGTTAGTCGAATAGAGTTAATCGAATTAGAGTTAGCTAAATATTAGTTATTCGAATAGGGTTGATCGAATATAGTTATTCAAAGAGAGATTATCGAATATAATTTATTTGAAGAAAAGAGTTATCAAATATAGTTATTCGAAGAAAAATTATCGAATATAGTTTATTCGAAAGAGAGATTATCGAATATAGTTTATTCGAAGAAAAGAGTTATCAAATATAGTTATTCGAAGAAAGATTATCGAATATAGTTTATTCGAAAGAAATATTATCGAATATAGTTTATTCGAAGAAAAGAGTTATCGAATATATTTATTCGAAGAAAGATTATCGAATATAGTTTATTCGAAAGAAAGATTATCGAATACAGTTTATTCGAAGAAAAGAGTTATCGAACACAGTTATTCGAAGAAAGATTATCGAATATAGTTTATTCGAAAGAGATACTATCAAATATAGTTTATTTGAAGAAAAGAGTTACCGAATAGAGTTTATTCGAAAGAGAGTTATCGAATAGAGATTATTAGAGAGCGAATTATACGTTGAAATTCGATTTTATCAAATTCGGGAAAGTACTACTTACTTTTCGTTTTTAATCAAGATTTATTTATATGTTAATATATTAGTTGTTTGTTTATTTATCCAAATTAATAAATAAAAGTTATATTTAAGTTATTATATTTCGGAAGCATGGGATTATAACACTATTGTTATAATCAAATGATTTTTGTAGAAGAAGTGGATTCGTAAATGGAATCCGAGACTTACATAAGGAAGTTTATTAAAGATTTAAAAGGTGAACTTTGTCTATTTCGAGGTTAGAAATGTTGTTCAGTTACGGTCTGAGAGGTAGTTATACCCTAACTTGATTGACTTCATTTTTAACTAAGGAATGGTTAAGGTTCGACAGTAAAGGTTAGTTAAGTGAATTTAGTTAATAAGTGTAATGGTTTGAGTTGGCATAGCGGTGTTTTGTTTAAACATCTGTTAAAATCCAATGAAGGAGTTTTGGAAATGTTTTCCAAATAAGAATCAGAAATGTTTTCTAATAAAAAAAAATAGAAATAAGGGTAAATATGGAAATGTTTTCCAATGATTAATAACGTATATTTTCTAAATTTAGAAAATAATAATTTACGAATATATGGAAACAGGAATAGGTAAATGGATAATTGAACGGCAAATTAAATTAACGGGGATCAGTGGTGATTAATGATTTTCTCGATAAGATTTCCATTTAGAAATACGACCGTTATTTGTACACATGTTTTCCTTTGATAGTTAAATAACCGACTATCAAAATTTTTGTCCATTTCCATTGTCAATATGGAGAGACCGGGATCAGATTTATTATCTGAAAACCTCTCCATATGGGCATTAGCGTCGCGAATCAAATATGATGAAGATAGTTGAAGATGGAGTTTGTGCAAGGTTGTTCTGACAAATCGTAGGTAGAAATTGCCTAAGATGGGTTTATAGAATAGTGCCTTCGGTTTGTCCAGTCCCAGGACAATCTGTGTGGAAGAATGTCTGACAGATATACTCAATAGGTTGTGTAAGTTGATCTCTTCAAACGTATTTACGTGTGGTGGCAGAGGAATTCGTTTCCCTTAGTTGTATACCAGTGGTATGTTTGGAGAAAGCAATTTGTAATTTGGCGAGTATGACGATGTGACATCCAAAGTGAATAAATGTGTGATCTATCAGAGATAAGCGTGGCCTCTAGCCTCACAACCAGGAAATGGTATAAAATCAGGTAGGTCGCATGGCTAAGTGATTAGGTGCCAATTAGGGTGTATTATCACCTAATCTAGAGAAATTTCATTTACTTTCTTTAACTGTTTCGATGATGTCCCTTTCGGGAAACGGTTGCTGATCCCAACCGTTGGTGATAATACATTCGATACACTCAAGCGAAATGAGTGACCAGTCATGTTTAGCCTGGGTTACAAGATGTTCTTGTTAAACCCAGTGTATTCCTCTCTATACTGTCGGAAGGTGGTCCCATACCTTGCCAGTTGGAATTCTTTAACCAATAAGTGCCCGCAATTTTCGATTATATATTATGTATGTGGAACGTGGGATGAAAGCGTTCCGCTTGGTGATTATTATATTGTGATTGATAGACAATATCAAAAGAGTTTTGATATAAAGATTATCGTTTCTTTCAAAAGGATTTTGAAAGTTAAATCAAGTATTTTGGATTCTCATAAGAGAAAAACCCGTTCCGTGTTATACGGCGTGGTCCTATGAGATATCGCTTAATTTCTCAAACTGTTTTAAATTGTTTACTCACACCAGTCCCATGATTGACCAAGAGTTTATTTTGTTTTGTTTTACCTTAAACTCTTGGGTGCCCAATTTTGTACGGGTAGTCAAGTAGTCGGAATTTTACAGATACTTGAACAGCTGGAGCAGGAGGTTTCAAGATTATATAGCTATTGTTTATTTCCGCTATGTTGTAAGTTTTGTACTTCGGCAATGGAATTATATACATATACTGATTTTATTTCAAAGTTTTGTTATATAATATATTTTATTCGTTTCGCTGTGAGATTCATGTTACTCTGATGTTGATTCTGTTGTTATTCCTCTCCTTCTTCTATTCTAATTTTCTATCTTACCTATTCTCATCATCTAACTTCTTTCTATTAACTTTTTGGCATTTCTGATTATTGAATAGTCGGCATAGTGTTGTGCGCCGATTTTCGAGGTTGAAAAATTGCGTTCGTTACAACTAGACTCGGAATTGGTCATGGAATCAATACATCCATTTTTAAGTACGACCACAATCAAATTCGGGATCGATGCAGCCAAGCCAAATACTTAAGTTATACACTTATTTTTCAAACAAATAGATATTAGAAAATAAAAGTGATAATTCAGTAACTGGATGACAATTCAACTTAGCAACGCATATTGAGTTCCTTTCCAAATTTAGAAAAATTCATGAAAAATTGCGGTAGCACCTCTTTTGCATGACTCGATCGAAAAAAAATACAACTTATCATACAAACCCCATCCGAACAAAAGAAAACAAAAGCCCAAAGTGGCTATCCATACATGGGGGCATAAAATTCTAAAATGCACCAAATGGCAAAAAAAACTACAACTCTACATCTATCATGTGCCTCTTTTCAATCAAGCTTAGCATTTTGATGCAAACAAAAGTAAATTAGCATCCAAACTATCAATCTTGCTTCTGTGTACCTGGGAATGTACTCAACGAAGAGGATTTGTAGTGACCCAAAATTTCCAGTCCAATTTTAGCTGAACAAATAACGCAAGTCCAACCCAATTTGCACCGAAATCCAGAAAACTATTAGAAAGATATAGAGGGTGAGGAAAGATATGGTAGAAACTTATAGAAAAGAAGAAGAAGAACACAACATCAGAGTTAACACGAACCTCACAGCGGAACGAATAAAATATAACATAACTTTTGAAATACAACAATATATGTATACAATAACATTGCAGAGTGCAACACTTACAACAATAGCTGAAATAAATAATAGCTATATGATCCTGAAGCCTCCTGCTCCAATCTCTCCAAGTATATCTGTAAAATCCTGACTACTTGACTGCCCATATAAAATTGGGCACCCAAGAGTTTAAGGAAAACAAACAAAATAAACTCCGGGTCAGTCATGGGACTGGTATGAGTAAAACAGTTTAAAACAGTTTGAACAAGTAAACGATATCTCATAAGACCACGCCACATAACGGAACGGGTTTCTCCCTTATGAGAATCCAAAATATCTTTATATCAAAAACCTTTTGATATTATAATAATGTCTATCAACCACAATATAATAATCATCTAGCAGAACGCTTTCATCTCACGTTCTACATATATAGTATACAATTAAAACCGTAAGCATGTATTGGGTAATGGATTTCCAACTATGACACGGTATGGAATCAACTTTCGCTAGTGTACCTCTATAGAGGAATACACTGGGTTCAACAAGAACATCTTACAACCCGACCACACATGACCGACCACTCATTTCGCTTGAGTGTATCGAATGTATATCACCAACGGTTAGGATCAGCAGCCATTTCCCGAATGGGACACCATCAATAAGAGATTTTTAGAAGTAAAATGAAACTCTAGATCAGGTGATTATACACCCTAATAGGTGCGACCTACATAGCCATGTTGCCTGCTCGATTTCTGCCATTTACCGGATGTGAGGCTAGAAGCTACGCTTACCTTTTACATGTCACATCTTCTTTCACTTAGAATGTCACATCGTCATACCCGCCAAATCACAAATTGACTTATCCAAAAATACCACGGGTATAAAGCTAAGAGAAACAAATTCCTCCGCCACCAACGTAAATACGTTTGAAATGATCAACTTACGTGATCTACCAGATATACTCTGTCAGACATTCGTCCATACAAGTTGTCCTGGGATTGGACAAACCGAAGGCACTATTCAGTATATCCATCTTAGGCACTATTATCTAAGATTTATACAACAGCCATTGCACTTTACTCCGTCTTCAATTATCTTTGGCATATATGGTTCGCAACGCTTATGCCAATACAGAGTGGTTATTTGGATAATAATCCAACCGGTCTCTCCATATTAACAACGTTAAAAATGGTTAAAAACTTCGATAGTCGATGAGTTAACTATCAAAGAAAAACACGCGTGCAAACAACTATATTATTTCTAAATGGACATTATATCGATCAATCATCAACCATATATATATATATATATTCATATTTCCTTATTTTCTACATTTAGAAAATATATGTTATTAACACTGGAAAACATTTCCATGGCTTAATTACGTATCACTATTCTTCCACATCTATCAGACTCTAACTATAAACTAACAAGAGAACAACTTCCTAAGTATAAACCCCGAAGGTCGAAACCAACATCAGATCGGTACTTAGGAAACCATTCAACTTATTAAACTCTAGTCAGTTTCTAATTTATGTTTACTCCATTTGATTAACTCTTATTCGAATAACTAATATCCGATTAACTTTAATTGAATAACTAATATTCAATTGACTTTACTTGTTTAATTCGGGTTCATATAACTATATTCCATTTAACTCCTCTGTTTATTTTCACAATAAATAAACCTTTATTCTATATCTTATTTATTTCCTAATAAATATTTCCTTTAATAACTTATTTATTCTCCTAAATAAATATCCCTTTTCTAATTCTATTTATTTCTCAAATAAATACTCCTTTTATCCTTTCTATTTATTTAACAAATATATATTTCTTTTATCTTTATTTATTCCCTAAATATTTCCTTTTCAATTCCATTTGTAAATGTTTTACAAATATTCCCTTTCCAATTCTATTTGTAAATGGTTTACAAATATTTCCTTTTCTATTTATTCTGTTTATTTTCTAAATAAATAATCCTTTATTCTATTTATTTTCTAAATGAATAACAACTTTATTCTTCAATTCATTTTCTAAATAAATAACCCCTTTATTCATCAATTCATTTTCTAAATAAATAACCCCTTTTATTTATTTATCAAATGATAAATTTTCCTTTTTATAAAATCCTTTGATTTTATAATTATTTCTTCCTTTTATAAAATCCTTTGATTTTATAAATAAATTTCTTTTCAAATATATACTTTGAAAATCCCATTTTATCATGTTGGTATTTCTTATGGTATTTAACATACCATATAACAATGATTGGTATCATTTCAAATACACAAAATCAGCAACATATTTCATATCACATCATATAACACAGTATACGAAAAACAGTAAAATAATTGTTGAGGAATCCCGTTGGATTCCTCCAACCTGTTTCCCTGCATCACAGATGTTAAACAACAAAATTAACATCGATTCATTTCAATAAGAAATATTCTGTTAAACAGAATCAATATTTGATCAACGATTTATATATATATATATCGTTATCTATAATTTCAACCAATACATAAGCAATTCAACCAAACAGTTAACACACATTAATCAACAGATAATTATCAGTTCTAAATATACGTTATAAAAATATAACTGTTCAGAGTTGATGAGTTTTACTCACATTGGCAGTTCATCGTTAAAGAACGATGAATTGTCTGTTTGATTTGAATCAAACAATTTATTTCTCCATAAATTCAAACGAGCTCCAATCCACTTCCAGTCAGTCCCATTTGGTAGTCGTCGTCCATACGATCCCAAAGGATCTTGTTTCGCTGAATTTCGTTCATGTTTGACAGAGTTATGATATTTAAAAGTTAACTAAAAATTTAAACTAATTAAACTAAATTTAAAATCTAAATGGCCTCACATAATCAAAACCCGGCCCACTCTAATCCAGCCCAACCCATCCGCCCCCTTTAACTCCATCTTCCGCAAAAACTCATGGTATCTGCTCCTTTGCAAATTCCATTTTGATCACTTCCTCCCCCTTATCTCCTCTTCTACTCCACTAGACACCAAATCGAAAACACCACTTCGATCTCCTTCAACTCCTCGACACCATCAACCCCAAGTTTCCATGTGCGAACCCTTCTTCTCGGATGCGGCTTCAGGCTGAACTCTATGGCACAGACAAAATCATCGACCATTTTAATCACCAAACTCCTCCAAAAATGCATGCAAGGTGCGGTTTTTCCCTACGATTCCAGAACCAACGTCCGTTATTTGAATCGATGTGTATTTCCCCTCGAATCTCCAGTCCAGCTATGTTGGAAAATTTTGGCACCTCGAGAAAACGGATCGCTCCCCTTCGAACTAGTACAAAATCGAAGAGAAAATCACTGTGATTCCATAAATGATTGTTTCCGATTTTATAGATTTTATTCTGAATTCTTTTGGATTTTTGAAGTTGTGCATTATTCACGTTTGGAAGAAAGGATCACCGGTGGCTTCAAATTTTATTATATAAGGGAGATCAAAATTTTGTGTGGCTAGAAAATGATATGCATGGCCTTGTTTAGGACCATAGAAAAATTAGGATATTTTATATAAATATTTCATTGATTTTTATACTGTATTTGCCTTCTAAAAATCCGTGTGATTGCACGCGATACCCAAAAATCAAGAAAATGGTCGTGTAGCTACAGTTCGACATTACGGTCCAAACGAAACTGGTTTCGTCGAATTCCGACTCCGTTTGCTCACACAGCATATTTTTAAAGGTCAACTTATCGACTGTTTTTCACATTAAAATTGCCAACGACCACATACGGACTTCAAAAGTCACAAAAATTGAAATCTAACAATAATTTGACATTACGAATCTAACCAAATTAGTTTCGTCGAATTCTGAGGTCATTTGCAAAACTAGCTATTTTTAAATCTCTAAATAGCCCTTTAAATATATAAATATATTTAAAAGTAATTAAATTAAATATTTATAAATAAATATATCGTATATGTTCACATACGATATCATACAACTCTAGAATATTCCTATATGAATTTCTACTCGATATTTCAAATCCCGATTAAATTGATATTCGATTTATAATGAAATTCCTTTTATAAATATAAATAAATTATAAAGGAAATTCCATAGTGACTTTTCTAAAATTTGATTTGGACATAAATCAAAATCTACACAACGAAATCTCGATTTTTCTCTTCCACTAGAAAAATATACTTTACCAGCTCCATACGTTTCTTGTTTTGCAGAAATCCGATTTAAAACGAACCCTGTACATTCAGTTGAAGTTCAAGTCGCCAAATAGCGAACTACCACGCCATTTCGAGCTCGTATATAATTATAATATAATTATACGTTCAAACTTCGTTTATATAATATATTTGTTAATATAATTCAACTCTAAACTGAATTATATATTATAAACAATCCAAATTACACCATACTATGAATTTCACTATTTTTGATTATTTCTGAATTAAATATATTATTAAATTATTATTTTAATTAAATATTCACTCTAATTCAACGACCATTAAATCCTCTTAATCACCTTTTAAATAATTAAATAAATTAATTATTATATCGCTGAAAATGCGGGTCATTACAGGATTAAACACAATAGTAGAAATAGCAATAAGGAAATAAACATATTAGATAAATATAATTTATATAACATAAGCATGTCAAGTCATGGATGAAATTGATTTCAAATAAATAAATAATACAATTGTCCTGCATGCCTAACAGTTACATAAATATAAATGAACATGCAAACACCATCAATCAAGCATGCATAAGTAAAGCAATAACAATTATGGAAAATAACATTCATATCTATCTTAGCATGTAGGATACTAATCTAACTAGCAAGCTATATTAAATATATTAAATTCAATTCATATATGACTCGACATCTTGGTTGCCACTCCAAAATTTAAGAATGTTAATATAACATCTCTTGTTAATGAATCGGGCATGACTCGAGCACTATCATACTATTTCCAATTTGTATAGCACCCTATCAATGAAAACCATAAACAATTTCTCACATCCACTTAGGAATCTCAAATAGTTATAGAAAAATATTCGCTTCACCCCACTCAGCTATCATTAGTTGACATTACATTCATAACGAAATGAATGCACAATCAACCCCAATTCATGATGTTAGAAAGAAACGACACCTCTTTTATACGAAACCAACCACCTTAGTTGAGTATGTATTACCTTACCTCTAGTTACAGAATCATAATCAGCAATAACCACAAGCGACGTTCACTAAAGGAATATCACTTTCGAACTGGTACATCTCCAACTCAACACACAAGAACAACAACATTTCTTATACGTGTATGTAGAAAACTTCATACTCGTAAGAGGCCAAAAATTCCAACTGTCTCAGCTAGCAAAGGTTGAGATACCTCTCGAGGAAGAGAAATTTCGGTGACATGATATCACTAACGACTCTGAACCCTTGCTAATAATAGTGCCTCCAACTCATTAAAATGAACTTTATCGCCTTCAACTCCGAATCAGGATTCCGTTACTCCATCTCGCACGATTTTGGATATCGACTAATACTTGACAACCTTCTACTTGGAAACAAACTACACTTAAACCACTCACACAACCAAGTGAGCACTATCGGCGCATCATTCCTACTCAAACGAGAAATCAACACACTCATGTGTCAATTCTAACTTCCAACCATCCAAACTCTCATAGGAATCATAAAGACATCCCATTCGAGATGACGTGATCCAAGCACTCCATTTTTATCAGCAAAAGTGAAACTCGAACAAACTGACCACAAAATATGCCGGCTCATTGGTTGGCCTGAATACAGTTTATCCAATTAATCTAAATCAAAGAAGTGTGTGAGATGCTGCAACCGGCATACACCAACCAACTAGTCGTAATTGGTAAAATGCCCTTAGAATTCCTAACTGAAAGAACATACATAACCATATCGATATGGAACTTGACTCAAATGTGATGACAATCTGGTTACCTCAACGAGTATGTCCAAATACTCTCAAGTTACAAGCTCAGGTGACGACTTGCTACTATAGAACTATCTCAGACCGCTATCGTCCAATCAACAATGACTCGCCTATTGAAGATCTAAGTCTTAGCCCACCATTACTAAATCAAAAACAAATCACTACTGAAGAGCCTGTCCTACCCATTATCGTCACCAACAACCTTTCACTGCCACCGATATTCCATATTCTTCTAGTAAGTGAACTTCTAGACTTAAATATTAGGTCAAGTAAAGCTAAACATTCAACAACAAACAAACAAATTAGCAAACATGAAACTATAAGTTGATGAAGTTTGAGTTTTGACGTACCCAGTATAAAGCCAAGTATAGATTAACTATGTCGTAATGCTCCCCCATCTTGAGGCCCAAAGTTAAATGCTATGGATGCCGCAGTTACCATAGTATTAAGTTCTACCGACCAAACACGGGATGCTACACGCATATATAATCTAAATGAGCCCTTAACATCGTAAGTTACAAGCAAGAAAAGTAGCTAATTATCACGAGTCCCGATATCGTTCCATCCATCGAATTACAAGATCAAAAAGAACGATGAAACCTCAAAGCCATACTAAAATACGTATGGAAAAACCATTAATGGAAGCATATCGAGTGATGATGTCGCTTTCTTTTTCTTTCATCGATGGAGCACTTGACGAAACGGGAACGACGATCGGTACATGTCTCCATGATTTGTCCCTATACGGAAGGAAAACTTTGATACTAGGCGTAAGCTTGAACATCGCAAGCTTCCTCGATTGACTCCTCCAAACCACCATTCTCTCAAAATGAAATAGTCACCCTTTGAGATGACCACTCAACCCAGCTACAAACTCCAGACTTAGAGTGACAAAGGAATAAACCATACTTCAATATCACATTGAATATGGTCACACTCTTCAACACAGACATATCACCAAAATCGGCGAACTTCTCATCGACTTCTAAGAGGTCGATGCAAATCTATGCAAAGTGAACTATGAGCCGTTCTTGAGCAAATAAATTTCAGAAAATCGAAAGCAATAAAACTCTTGACCACTCAGGATCAACCTTAGAGTTCTTTAGGAGTAAACCCCTAATTCATTTAATGTTCAAGTCATCGAAGAAATCCCTATGAGAATCCTAATAGCACTCATACCAAAGCTGTAACACCCAACACTTTTCTGCACCTAAATTTTGAAGAAAATCAAAACTTGAACACATCCAAGCATAGAGCGTATATCTGGTACCTGCAATAAATGAGAATGAGCATAATCAGAGTACGATAAAATAACTCACAGCAGAAACAAACTATTAAATTAGTATTAACTCAAGCAACTACTTTTTTCAAAGTAAATCAATTTGCCAATACCGAGCATGAGAGAGAACGAGAACCGAAAGCCAAAGTTTAACATCTCTGAGAACCCGACCTTCTCTATGAAACCTGGAGGTTGTAATGAGGAGGGGGTTAGAAAAATAAACTCTGGTGATTAAGATATGTATAACATAGTCTATAGCACAGATATATTCTGTTTGGTTCAACCTAAGTTGTATGCCTAACCAGGTTAGTGATTCTAGCCCAACCTAGTAAATGTTTACGCACGACTTTACTATTTAGCCCGAAGTAGTATTCTCAAATTATTTTACCGAGATAGGACATTTACATACATTTTTGTGAAGCCTTTTTACCACAGTTTAACTGGTTAATTGTATCGAGAGTGGGCCCCTAATTTTGGGGTTTCTATCTATATCCTCATTCTCTATTCTTAATTATTTAACGCCTCACTTTCAATGATAGATAGGGTGGATTCTCCCGGATCACTTAATAACCTAGGTGGGCCTATTGGTCACTTATCAACCCTCGATAATATATTAAATGTTAATATAAAACTAGAGGGCACTAGCTATGGGCCCTACTAGTTAAGGCTTCCATCATTCATACATATACCCTTTTCCCGCATAAGGTGAGAGTAGGTATTTTATCGTTCGTTATACCTTCTAGCTAACCTTATTAGATAACCCCCTTAGTCGCTTATTGCTTCCTATAGGATAGGCATCCATTTTTGATGTTTTCAGTTTCCAGGTTTGGGTAGGCCCAAACGCACCTGTCATTTAAGACCCCTAAACTAAAAGACCTATTCCTCGGTGTACTCCTCAACCCTAGCCACTTAAGACCTAGGGAAGAGGATTATACGCGAAGGTTATCTGTTCGTCCCCCATTTTCCTTTAACATCTTTCCCTTTTTGGGTAAAGTTGGCTATGTTATTAATCCATTCCCGTTTAATTCCTTTATACCGAAATATTATACATACACCATTTATTTGTACCACGGGTTTACATGGTTAATAATATCATACATTATCAACCTACTAAGTCCAACTATATTTTTAATTATAAGTTTTATTGGCATAAATAAGGAAGGTTATATTCCCTTTTCTCTAGGATATTTATTCAATTTCTTCCCTAATTGGACTTAGTATTTAAACTACAATCAACATCCATTAATCCCCTTTTTGACACCCATTTCTTTTTATTGCCCTTTATGACTCTAATGGTCATATTTTTCTAAGGCAACTATTTATCAATCCCAAGTTATCTATTTGTTCTACACCAACAGACAATTACTATATTTATGTATTTATTGGTTGACTGTTATATATATACATATATATATACATATACATATATCCATATACATATATATACATATACATATATATATATACATACACACACATACATATATATATATATATATATAACAGGCAGTCTCACATTAAGTTGACTACCTATGGATGCTGGATATGCCGGTAGGGTCTGGGCAGACTTTTTCCACAAGTGAACTTAACCTCGTGCCTTAGTACGGTTATATTTATGCATTAGATCCCTCACATTAAACTGACTACCTGTGGTTGTTGGATTTGTCGGTCGGTTCTGGGCAGGCTTACACCACAAGTTGAGTTTAACCATTTTTTTAATTGGGGTCCACAACATCAATCCTAATTGATTTTAGGAATTGTAACCATTTTTCACATCATATTTATTTTCCCCAAATCAATATTGGTTACAATGGTTATTTCTTTATTTGTGGCCTCATTTATAGCAGTTATTTACATTGATTGCTACAAATGGTCACCACAAATATATTAATTCAAAATGGAATATATTTACTTATAATTCCATAATTGAACCTTATCCAAACATTCAACATTGGTCACAATTGTTAATTATTTATTTATGGCCTCCTTTATAGCAATCAATTACACTAATTGCTACAACGGTCACCATAAATATATTCACTAATTATGGAATATAATTTACATGTACTATTCCATAAATGAATACCATTCAACATTTCAAACCTTCAAACAATTAATACAATTCATATTTTACTGTTTTACGCTGATTTGGACGGATAATATGTAAATATTTATTTCTATGTTTGCGTACGGTCAACGTAGTTATCTTTTATTATTTTTATTCTTAAATTTAAATCTAATGATTTGGTCTAATTAATTAACCAAACATTTCCTTTACATATTCGATCTTGCAAAAGGTTTCGTCTCACAAGGACCGTTAGCTGTCATCATTGTATATCATGCCTATTTTGTGGAATTGACATATTTTCAAATCACAAGAAATATATGTAATGTATTTTTATTTTGGAATAGTTGATGCAAATTACATACAAAAACATGTATCTATTTTTATATGTACATTTGCACCACTTTTCACTTTTTAATTCTTTTTGTCATACTTCTTGTGACTCTAAAATAATGCCTCTTTAATTAAAAATGAGGAAAACGACATAATTTACAATGCTTAAGCCAAATACCCAACAATGAATGTAAACAAGGAATATTTCTTTTATTCTTAAAATCACATAATACACAAATTCATTTTACCCAAATTTACATATTTCATGTTTCACCACTGAAATAAATACCTGGAACATAACTACAACAAATTTATGTTTAACGGGACTGATTTCCAAATCCACAGTGCTATGTGGCATATACAACATATTTCATAATTCATGATATAACTTGTAGGAATATGTGGGAATATATATAAAAATCACACAATTTATGTTTATACATAATCACAATTTTATCAATTACAAATTTCAAACATATTCATAATCAGATCTGATGGTTATCACAATTTACAATTACTTAAATAACAGATCTGATAGGCATAAAACATAGATTGGATTCAAACGAAATAGATATATTATTATAACTGTAAATTGTAAATTTCGCACTCACCTTATAGCTTCCAATTCTGGTTTGAACCTTTTTAGGCTTACAATCCCCAAATTCTTATAAATCTACAATTTATCTAGAAAGAGGAAAATTCTAGATCTGTAGAAACATAAGAAAAGGGAAGAGAGCAAAGAAATCTATCATTGAGCGTCCTTTTCCATTAAATCTATTAATCTTCCCTATTGCATTTGATTTGATTTGATTTGATATATATGTGTGTGTGTATATATATATATATATATATGAATATATTTTTATTTTAGATATTAGGTTAGAAGAGGAAGAGAAATGGTAGAGCTCCGCTGCCTCTATAGATTTGAATGGAAGAGAATAGGCCTCTACCCCTTTATTTATAGGGGTGGAAATGACTTAGAACCATCAAATTAGTTTTAAGTTATATCCGTCCATCCTTTGTAATAATATAATAAAACAACACATCAAAACATAGTTGTCACTGGGCAGTTTCACGCCAGTAGGTCGACCTGGGTGATCGACCGCCAGTCGACCCCCATGTCGACTGCTTGGGCATCAAACTGCCCAGGTCAGCTGGGTTATATATTGTAAATTTTGAATTAAATATTTGGTTTATTTATTTTCTGTCTATTTTCGTATTTCATCCGTAACTTTTTCATACGGACTCTGTTTGCGAAACTCCAAACATGAAAGTTGACCAAAATTCCGAGACGAACGCAATTGTTAAAGTTCCATGGTCAAATTCCACTATTTGCAGAAATTCCTATTTTTGAGCTTCTAATTAAATAACTATTTATTTTCAAAATTCCGGATGTTACATTCTTCCGCCCTTAAAAGGAGTTTCGACCTGAAATTCTTGCAACTAGTTGTCCTATCCTACACAACCACTTTTTGTACTTCCACTTTGCAACCATGTGTATATGTGCATGGTGTACTTAATGCATTCCAACCAAAAAATATGCATGCAAGATGATTCTAAATCGGGCCCTCTACATGTATGCATTGAGATTTTCAAAACACTTTTGAAAATATGATGGAAAACATCCTAAATATACTGGCAGTTCTATAAGAATGCAAATTTTGAAAATTCTTTTTCATTCATAACCTTCACCCAATTACGAATAAAAGTGTGAAGCAACCAATTTTGCATCCAAACCCTACCATCCAAAACGTCATGCGACCTAATCGTTTCCTATTTGATTTCTCCTAAACCGGAAAAATGAAATCAAAGCGAAGAATTTTTACATTTCCTCCGCTTACAAATATTTCATTTCCCTCCCTACAATGGAATTTTCACCTAAGTTACCCAAAATACTCCAAAAATTTCCATTTGTAGTCTGTAAAGGAGGCTGAAAACAAGCTCCAAAACGTAAAATGAGTTAATTAATAGCTCGCATGCATCGTTGAAAAGGTATTTCCAAGACTAAAATAACCTTTTTCTTGTTACCGTTAATGTTTTTATCGCATCATCAATCCTATTGCGCTACTAAAGCGCGCACACAAAACATCCAAAAATCTTCCTTACACCATTCATGTGACCAAAAATCGAATTTTTTCATAAATATAAATTTCAGCTTGAAAACTTATCATATTTATTTTGAAAATTTTCTTTTAAAACCGTTTTATTTTCCCATAAAATAAGAAAATGATAGAAAAATGTTTTTTTTCAAATAACATTTTCCATAAACTTTTAAAAATGTATTTTATGGAAATTTAAACGATTCAAGTCAATTGTTGGCAAAAAAAGAAAGAGAAGTAAGTCATGCTAAAAATGCGAAAACTAAAATCATACATAAAAAAACAATATAAATTTTAGCTTGAGAAGGAACAGTGATTTATTTATTTATATGCCCGTGACGAAAATCAATGCAAAACCGGTCCTTTGCTAAAATTTATCCAACACAGAATTCTATTCTTTCCAGCCCTAGGACAACTGTTAGTTTAGATAAGAAAAATGAGATCTCATTCAAGCCAGCACGTGTGAATGACATAAACATTTCCAAACTTAGAAATCTCATTAACCTAAGTCATGCGATTTAAACAACACTAACAATTACAAGCACGAATAACCAAAAAGTAAAAAACCCGATGCTGGAAAAAGGATAACAAAAAAACAACACCAAAACTCCCAAAACAATGGTTATAAACAACAAGATGTCTTGCTCTGCGGCTGGAGCTCAAATCAATTTTTATGATCTTTAATTAACCTTATCATGGTAGTAAAATGTTCAATCTTGTGTTACCAACATTACTGGTGTTGTTGGAGGTTCCCACATCACCATCTCTTCTAAGAGAATTTATGATGAGAGAAAGAAACCTATCGCAAAACCGTTTCTCATGGAAATCCACCTAATATTGTTTAAAAACAAAGTGGATAGGTGAAATTACAGAAAGTAACTCCATGAGACAACACACGAGAACAACAAGCTGAATCGAATATGATGCGGTACTAAATGATGGTTACGCCACTGATCGACAAGGGATTGACTTCCGCATTATGAGACAAATCCAGTCATAACTTCCCATTTATAGAACGATGTGCTAAATGGGTCACACGTCGACATGGGCAGTTCGAACATAGGTTCTTGACATCAAGAAAAAGAGATTTGCTGCAAAATCTCCAAAGTCGGTCAAACAAGAGACCATACAAGTCCACTTAAGACATGATTACTTTAAAATCTCTTCGAGATTCTCCTTAGAAAAACTATCCAAAGATAGCTTAATCTTCATCTCCGAAATGACGATCGCCTTCGAAAGAACCCATTCGAACAAGGTATAGCAAAGGCGGATGCACCACAAACAACAACCCTATTCTAAGATCTCGAGCAATGGACCGGTGCAAGTCCAACTGCCACGACAAGTTTACTTAGCCCTATAGCGGTGAGACCTTTTTGCTCATCCCAGCCCAACCAAATGATCTCTCCCCAAGGGTGAGACTTAAATGGTGCAAGTAAGATCAGATAGCGCAATTAGATATTATGGACTAAGAGAAGTTCGGAGAGAAGAAAATTAGATCTTGGAGTACTAGTGAGGCAAGGTCTAATGCGCGAACAAATGCAGAAAATGATGAGACTATGCGACGATAAGAAAGAGAAGAAGAATGAGATGTGGTTCGGCTATATGAGGAAGAAAGGACGAAAAAAGGAAGTTAAGGGGGTAATTTGGATGCAACTTTTATGGTTGAGTCCTCGGTCCAAGTTGTACCTAAACTCATCAACTAATCGACCATCCTAGTATGGCATTAAACGGTCAACTACTAAATGGGCTTTGGACAGAGGATGAACCTTGACCTCATTAGGTCGGATTAAAATATTAATCATCCCACATAATCTTTTAACATTCGATGCAATTCGAAAAATAGTCATACTCATCACCGCGGTATTTTAAGACCGTTGTTAAGCTCTGAACCAACTCCAAGGATTTATAGTCTCAACAATGATGTTTCAATTACATAACAAACGAGCGAATTTAAAAAATAATTCAGTTAGAAATCTGTAATATAAATTAAAACAGATTTTCCTCTTACTGAGCCGACAACAAATAGACGATTCACAAAATCAAATACCCCAAAATCCAGATGAACAATTTTCCTTAGCCTTTTCGAAGAAAAATTTAAAACTTTTCCAAAAATGTGATTTATTTATAAACTAATGGTTACTTATTTATTAATCCATTTTATTATTACTACTTATATTCCAGTTTTATATTTTAAACTGGAAAAACCTTTTCATTCTTAAAAAAACATTGGAGCTTTAAAACAATTTAGATTAAATTTTCTAACTTCAATAAATTATCTAATATATATAGGAAGATGGATACTGAAAATCACTAGGAATAGATATTTATTATTCTTGAGCTTTAGTGGTATATTCCTTGTCATTTTAAATTGCTTCTTTCTTATCAATCAGACCATACTTATTAAAATTACTAAATGGACCCAAAAAAATAAAACACGAATAAATTAAGAATTTAAAACCATATCTTCACAAACTATTTTCCGAAACCGTTTCTATTTTTCAAATAGTTTTAAAAATAATTTTTCTCGAATACAAGGGTAAGAAATATTTCAATAAAGGTAGTTTCGGAATTTTATTGAAGTAATGAATGGATAAACCTCATAATTATGATTCTGAAATAGATATGACATATTAACGTGGGTTTTCCCCGTTTTGGATCGAGTAATGGTCTTAACTAGAACTACTAATGAAACCATACCAGGAATTAATGACTATCTTAGTTGTAGCTGGCTTTTTATATTTACGTATGTTTTATTCCGGTTTCCAAATCTGGAATCAACAGAATCCACCATATGTCATCTCATGCTATTTACGACGAGATTGCAAAAGTGTTGTGGGGTAAGACAGAATTAGCTAGAAACCCGATCTTAACATATTTCAACTCTTAGTCGTCCAATGCCCGTTATATATAATTAGACCCACGACTAATTTCTTTGTCGAAATCAATTAAAGTCGAGTAAGAAAGATAAAGAAAAACAGAAAAGAAAATCAAATTACATTCTTTCATGATTCGTAATTTAACTAATTCCTCTGATCGTTTAACCTAGGCTCTAATACCAAATGTAACACCCCACACTGTTCTACACCCAAATTTTGAAAAAATCAAAACTTGAACACATCCAAGCATAGAGCGTATATCTGGTACCTGCAATAAATGAGCATGAGCATAATCAGAGTATGATAAAATAACTCATAGCAGAAACAAACTAGGATAAATTAGTATTAACTCAAGCAACTATCTTTTACAAAGAAAATCACTTTGCCAATACCGAGCATGAGAGAGAACGAGAACCGAAACCCAAACTTAAACATCTTTGAGAACCCGACCTTCTCTATGAAACTTGGAGGTTGTAATGTGGAGGGGGTTAGAACAACAAGTTCTGGTGATTAAGAAATGTACAACACACTCTATAACACAGATATATTCCATTTGGTTCAACCCAACCTGTATGCCTAACCAGATTAGTGATTCTAGCCCAACCTAGTAATTGTTTACGCACGACTTTACTATTTAGCCCAAGATAGTATTCCCAAATTATGTTACTGAGATAGGACATTTACATATACTTTTGTGAAGCCTTTATACCAGAGTTTAACTGGTTAATTATATCGAGAGTGGACCCTTAATTTTAGGGTTTCTATTTATATCCTCGTTCTCTATTCTTTATTACTTAACGCCTCACTATCAATGATAGATATGGTGGATTCTCCCTGATCTCTTAAGATCCTAGGCGAACCTATTGGTCGCTTATTAACCCTCAATAATATATTAAATGATAACATAAAACTAGAGGGCACTAGTTACGAGCCCCACTAGTTAAGACTTCCATCATTCACGCATATACCCTTTCGCCGCATGAGGTGAGAGTAGGTATTTAATTATTCTTTATACCTTTTAGCTGACCTTATTAGATAATCCCCTTAGTCGCTTAATGCTTCCCGTAGGATAGGGAGCCATTTCTGACATTTTTAGTTTCCAGGTTTGGGTAGGCTCACACACACTTTCCATTTAAGACCCCTAAACTGAAAGACCTATTCCCAGGTTGACTCCTCAACCCTAGTCACTTAAGACCCAAGGAAGCAGATTATACGCGAAGGTTATTCATTTGTCCCCCATTTGCCTTTAACACCTTTCCCTTTCTGGGATAAAGTAGGCTACGCTATTAAGTAATTCCCATTTGATTCCTTTATGCGGAAATACTATACATACTCCATTTATTTATATCACGGGTTTACATAGTTAATAATATCTTACATTATCAACCTACTAAGTCCAACTATATTTTTAATTATAAGTTTTATTGGCATAAATAAGGAAGGTTATATTCCCTTTTCTCTAGGATATTTATTTAATTTCTTCCCTAATTTGGACTTAGTATTTAATCGACAACCAACATCCATTAGTCCCCTTTTTGACACCTATTTCTTTTTATTTTCCTTTTATTCCCCTTTATGACTCTAACAGTCATATTTTCCTAAGACAACTATTTATCAGTCCCAAGTTATCAATTTGTTGTACCCCAACAGGCAATTACTATTTTTATTCATTTGGTCAACTAATACACACACACACACACACACACACACACATATATATATATATATACACACACACATACCAGGCCTCTTATGCTAAGTTGACTACCTGTGGATGTTGGATATGCCGGTCGGTTCCGGGGAGACTTCTTTCACAAGCGAACTTAACCTCGTGCCGAAGTATGATTATATTTATGCATTAGACCCCTCATATTAAACTAACTACATGTGGTTGCTGGATTTGCCGGTCGGTTCTGGGCAGGCTTACACCATAAGTTGAGTTTAACCTCCTGTTTAAATGCGGTTATAATCAATTTTCCTAATTGGGGTCCACAACATTTTTCCTAATTGATTTTAGTAATTGTAACCATTTTTCCCATCATATTTATTTTCCCTAAATCAGTATTGGTTACAATGGTTACTTCTTTATTTGCAAGGTTATTTATAGCAGTTATTTATATTCATTGTTACAAATGGTCACCACAAATATATCAATTCAAAATGGATTATATTTACTTATAGTTCCATAATTGAACCTTGTCCAAACATTCAGCATTGGTCACAATTGTTATTTATTAATTTATGGTCTCATTTATAGCAATCAATTACACTAATTACTACAAAGGCCACCATAAATATATTCATTAAGTATGGAATATAATTTACATGTATGATTCCATAAATGATTACCATTCAACATTTCATACCTTCAAACAATTAATATAATTCATATTTAACCGTTTTACATTGATTTGGATGAATAATATGTATATATTTATTTCTATGTTTGCGTATGGTCAACGTAGTTATCTTTTTTTATTTTTATTTTTATTTTTAAATTTAAATTAATGATTTAGTCTAATCAATTAACCAAACATTTCCTTTTTATATTCAACCATGCAAAAGGTTTCATGTCTCACAAGTTCCGTTAGCCGTCATCATTGTAAATCATGCATATTTTGTGGAATTGACATATTTCCAAATCGCAAGAAATATATGTAATGTATTTTTATTTTTGGAAGCTGATGCAAATTACATACAAAAACATGTATTTATTTTTATATGTACATTTGCACCATTTTTCCCTTTTTAATTCTTTTTGTCATACTTCTTGTGACTCTAAAATAGTGCCTCTTTAACTAAAAATGAAGAAAACAACATAATTTACAATGCTTAAGCCAAACACCCAACAATATTGAATGTAAACAAGGAATATTTCTTTTATTTTTAAAATCACATAATATGCAAATTCATCTTTTTACCCAAATTTACATATATTATATTTCAGCGCTAAACTAAAGATCTGGAACATAACTACAACAAATTTGTGATTAATGGGACTGATTTCCAGATCCACATTGCTATGTGGCATATACAACGTTTTTCATAATTCAGGACATAACTTGTAGGAAAATATGGGAATATATATAAAAATCCTACAATTGATGTTCATACATAATCACAACTTTATCATTTACCAGCTTCAAGCATATTCATAATCATATCTGATGGTTATCATAGTTTACAATTATTTAAATAATAGATCTGATAGACATAAAACATAATTTGGATTTAAACGAAATAGATAAATTATTATAACTGTAAATTTCCCACTCACCTTATAGCTTCCAATTTCTCTGTTTTGAACCTTTTAGGCTTACAATCCCAAAATTCTTATAAATCTACAATTTATCTATATCTGTAGAAATGTAAGAAAAGGGAAGAGAGCGAAGAAATCTATCATTGAGCATCCTCTTCCATTAAATCTATTAATATTCCCAATTGCATTTGATTTGATTTGATTTGATGTGTGTGTGTATATATATATTTATTTTAGAGACTAGGTTAAATGAGGAAGAAAAATGACAAAGCTCTGCTACCTCCATAGATTTTAATGGAAGAGAATGAGGCTCTACCCCTTTATTTATAGGGGTGTAAATGACCTAGAACCGTTGGATTAGTTTTAAGTTATATCTGTCCATCCGTTATAATAAAACAACACATCAAAACCAAGTCGTTACTAAGCAATTTGACGCCCAGTAGGTCGACCTGGGCGGTCGACCCCATGTCAACCTCCTGGGGATCAAATTGGCCAGGTCGGCTGGTTTATATATGGTAAATTATGAATTAATTATTTGGTTTATTTATTTTCCATCCGTAACTTTTTCATACGGACTCCGTTCAGAAACTCCAAACAAGAAAGTTGACCAGAATTCCGAGACGAACGCAATGGTTAAAGTTTTGTGGCCAAATTCCATCGCTTGCAGAAATTTCTATTTTTAAGCTTCTAATTAAATAACTATTTATTGTCAAAATTTCGGGTTGTTACAAAAGAAGTATATTCTATTCCAAGTAACAGTATGTTACAGAGACACGTAAGTATCCACACATTGCGACATAGTCGACTCGCTGCAATTGAGCGCCATAACTAATTAGAGATATTAGGGCATCCCAGATAATGGATCGTACCATTTACTAAAAACAAAAACTGTAAATTGAGGATAGTAGTCCTCGATTTTGCCCAACTCTCAACTCCAAAGACTGAGTAATTAGAAGTATTTCTTGTTCGCTGGATCATCCCATGACACTCGTATGCAAAACATACTATACTACATATACTACTAATATATAGATTTAAAAATCAAAATATATACAAATACATACACTTTCATATATATTAACTATCCAATCCAATACTGCTAGCGTTAAACAACGCAACCTAAGCTCTGACATCAAATGTGAAGGCCCGTTATACGTCACTGGTGCTCATAACAAAAATCGCGATGTGGAACTCCTAATCATTGTAAAGGGATTTTTAAGCACTATAACAATATTAATCTTTGATAGAAAAATCAAATAGTTTTTCCTTCCTAATCCCTTTAAATGCTTCGGTTGGTGGGTTGCTAACACAGATTGACAAACGAATTCATATTCAATACTATAAAAAGGGAAAGAGAAAGACAGAAAATAATTTCTTATCGCGGGAACTAGATCCTTCTTCTAAAAACGCTTTTGCCCTTTGATACTGTAATGTCTCGTATTTTTGGTCATTTAAATTTGAACATTTAAAACGTTTGGATATTGGATTTGAATTAAAATGGAGATCAATACGGAGTTATCTATTTAATTTGTGAAATAATAATTATTTATCGATAAACATAAGTGTTTGAAATGGATTAATTATTTAATTGATATTATTGATATATGAAAACAGCGATGTTTCAAACAGTCATAGAATTCAACGAACCAATTCCCTTGGATTCGTAATAGTGTATTATTATCGAATTTTGAATTTCATAGCATTTGGATTTATTGATTGAACATACGATCAAAAAACGCCTAGGAATAATTAAATCGAATTTAATTTTTGATCATCGATTTAAATTGACATCTTCTCCATACGATCGAATTAGGCTTTGAAACATATCCCGGTTTGCTCAGAATAGCAGTATAACCTTAGAAATGATGGTTGCTATGTTTAAGTAAGAATTCGAAATCATGGGATATTTTAATTTAATAAATACACATCAGTTCAAATCAAAATGAAATAAATATAGCCAGCCCTATTTCTTCCTATCGAAGTAAGTTCTGAGCAGCCTACTCTATAACTACAACTCCTTTCTTTCAATTCGCAAACGTTTGGTTCCCTACCTTCACCCCAAAGCAATTCACGTAGTTAATGGTTGGTACAAATGGTACCCTTTCCGCATCTATATATGAGCCCCTCACCTTCATTATTTTCCTTCATTCTGAAACCAATGAAAACAATTCATAGTCATTTATCAATACCATCAATTATTTGAAAAAAGAAAAGAAAAAAAAGAAATCCAAATTGTGATTCCTATCATCCTCGCAAGGACTGAAGCTTGACCCCATGCCAGAGGCGCTCGCGATTTAGGAAGAATATATGGTGTCGGCGTGGGTTATGCTGAGTTTTGTGAGGGGGTTTTGACTGTGTTGATGGGTGTAATGGGGTGCTATAGATTTCTGGAGATGTCGGAGGATGTTTCAAGGTGATTGGAGTGATGCGATGAACAGATGAGCGGGCTGGGGTGATTAGATTTCCGCAGTGGAGTAATGGAAGGGTTCAGGTCCATGTTGATTTGGCGAGTGGATGCTGGCGTGACCAAATAAGGAGTGTCGATGGGAGGAAGTTGTATGCAGTGTGAGTGATAGTTGAGTCATTTCCATGAGGTTTTTTTGAGGCGTGCAGAGGTGATCGATGTGTAGGATATTGGTCCAATGGTGATGCTGGAGATCAGGGTGACTAGGTCAATGGGTGGCAGCATTGTAGAGGTCGGATCTCGGTGTGTGGCTGCAACAAGGCAATAGTTGGAGGTGGTAGGAAAGGATTGGAGCTTTGACTGTGAAGTGTTCAATGAAATGTCGAAGTGTGATGGGGCAGTATTTTGGAGTGTTTGCAGTAGGAGTGGATAGATGATTATTGAGTTTGCTTCATAGTTGGTCGAAGGGAGCGAGGTATATTTTTACAAAATTTAAATACATAGAATAATTAATTTATTTATGTTAGTAGTTAACTTATTGAATAATAGTTTAATTGATAAATAAAATAAATAATCGTAGGTGCAAGATAGATTCACTCAAGCATATTCGTAGCCGCGATGATTTGGAATTTAATGGATATTCGGAAAATGAAATCGAGGTGAGTTAAACACACCCAGTTAAATTATTGGGAACTATTTTTAATAGTTTAATTTAATTTATTGACTATTGGGTGATAAATTGATTGATATAAATTGGATTATAGTATACATATATGGTATTATTATATATGTAATATAGATGATGATTGGATATATTCCTACAATATATTAGCGAATGAGACTTTATGCACCCTATAATATATATTGTAGAAGACCTTCTATACCGTGTTATCCTGCCTTGAAGCAGGATTGGTAATATTTATGTTGTCTAACATCTGTGGATGCAGGAAAATAGGTTGGAGGGATCCAACTAGATTCCTCAACATTTATATTATTTGTTTTCATATATGTGCGGGTATATGATGTGATTTATAACCTGTGATGGTTTATGGTATGTATGGATGTGTAAGTACACTAGAGTTTGAGTATTTTGAATACCCTAAATAACAAATGGATTTTTAAAATGAATTGGGATTATAAAAGTGTTTAAAGGAAATTTTATTTCCAAATAGAAATGTTTTATTTAGAAACCGAATTTATAGAAAGAATTGAAAAGTGAAGATTTGCTATTAACAAATGAGATAAGAAGTCAATTTTATAAGTGACGTTAAGAAAGAAGTGAAGTCATTATTATTGGAGGATTTGGAAAAAATATAAGTTGAGAGTGAATTTGGAAGAGAAGTGGAAATTAGGTTTGAAAACGATATTTTAAACGAATTTGAATTTTCCAATTACAAAGAAAATTATAAACGAGATCATATGAAATAACTCTACAAATAGAAGTTATAAATTGAATTGAAACTTGAAATTCACAAGTGTGGAATCGAGTTGACTAAATAAGTCAGGTATGGATTTGTATTAAGGAATACTATTCACGACTGAGGTGAATACGGGTTCAAAGCAAATGGTGTACGAAAATAGGAATTTGTTAGAAGGAGAGTTAGGAGGGTTTTAAAATTTTAAATTCTAACTGGACTTAAGACGAACTAACTTGAATAATAGCAATATAAATTCTCTTAAAGAATTTTATATAAGATTTATAGAAATGAATATTTATAGTAAAGAATTTGCAAATGACATTTTTATATGAATATTTTAGAATGGAATGAAGTTTATTGAAATAAAACCAAGATGAGTTGTAATAAACTTTTACTGATGTTTATAAAGATTATTTATAGAATCAAGACTTTATATAGAACCTAGTTTTACGAAGGTTAAAATGAAATTCAATGGGTTAATGAAACTATATTATTCGACAACGAATAGTCTATTGATTAGAAATCCATTGCGAAGTGTATAAAACCGCAAGCGCATGGCGTACACTTGTAGTACGTGGAGAATAGGGGTTGATCCACGAAGAAAGAAATAATTGTAATTCTATTCAATTAAATTAAACCGAAATCAAGTGAAATTCTAGCTAAATTTGCAAAATCTAAACAACTAGTTACTACAAGAGCTGAATGAAACTATGAGATTAAATAACAACTTAGGAATAAATCCACGTTCTAGACTATATAGTTCAACAAGTTATGAAATTATGATTTCTCTATTTTGGTCATAAGTGCGATTAGTTGATGTGTTTGTCCTAAGCATGGCGTATTTATGCTATAATTAGCCCTACATAAGCCATCAAACTTTAATGCAACCTCCAATCCACTTTTTTAACACTAATGAAAATGACAAAAATAAGAAACAAGTCTATTTTAAGCATGGTCTATTAACTATTGTTTAGAAATGTAGGGCATCTTATTGCAAACAATCACTTCTTTGCCATAATAATATTTCCATTAAGCACAAAAAGAGAACACAAAATCAAATAATGTTGAAGCTACATGTTTAGAGAGGTTCATTACCCCTAGTTGAAGGGGTTTTGCTTCTAATACTTGCTATCATATTAACAATTTTAGCATGCAACATGAAAGAAAAGCAAAGGAAAAAGAGAGAAAAATAAAAGAAAATCTTTTTACTTGAATAAAATAAAAGAGATCTGTACTACACCAAGAAGTAAGAAGCATGTAAATAAAGTAGAATTAATTAACTAACATTGCATAAAAGAAAGAAATTACATAAAAATGGCTAAGTAGCCATGGAAAAAAAAAGCTTTGATCTTCAAACTAATAACTAACTAAAAGAGAGGATGTATTTACATGACCATAAGAAGGTATATATACATCTTTTAAAAACCTTATCCTAATCCATTTTGTTGAGGCCTACCAACAATGCCCTCTTTGTGAAGCTTCCAATTGTCTTTATCCACTAATGAATCACTAAAAGGGCATGAAGCTTGTTTCGTATCCATTAGCCAATATATTAGCCTTTAAGTATATCATTAGAGAAAGAGGGATAATGGGTGGGGTCCTCCACTAAGTGGTATGTGAGTTAATTCCATCTCCGTCTTCTTGTGTATGCGCATGCTTATCTTAATATCTTCATGTGCGTACTTCATTTTTGCTCCTAAATTCCTACAAGAGACAACTACATGGAACAAGTAAATGATATCACAAATTAGAACATGCACAATTTACCGTTTTACCCTAATATGAAGACGAATGCATGATAATTTAAGGATTTTGGGTTTTTGTTAAAACATGTAAAAATAACCCAATATGTTATTTATTTAACTAAAACAAGAATAAATGTGTAAATATAAATGTACATATTTACATGCACATCAAATATCCCCACACTTATCTTTTTATTCATCCTCGAATGAAGAAGAAAAAAAACTAAGATAAATCCATTTTTGTAGGGAGCACGATTGCATTGAGCGTATGCAACAAGCCGTTAAACCTCTGGGTGTCCCCAGTAAGACGAGTGTTGTATCATAAGAGCTTTAAGTGGATATACCCACAAAATTCAGATGTTAAATGCAAAAAATATTTATAAAATGCAATATTCGAAAGTATTTACAAGATGAATGCAAGTTTTTAAAAGAATGTTTGCAAATGGGTAATTCACTGTAAAATTTGTCAGGGGTGAGTTAACACAAGTTTGGGTCGTCACTGTGAAAATTAAGTCCTTTACTAATCAAAACATCAAACAAAAGTCAGGTTATCTTTACAAACACCTCTATCTTGGCCAATTGTTTCGATTGAAAACATAGTGCAATTATAAAATGAATTCTATAATCAATTATCAACAATCATAAAATGGCATTTTTTATTTCCTTTTGGTTAACAAGTTAGGTCAAATAAGTGAAGATAGTGCTTGGATATCAAGTGCTTACTCTCTCTTTATTAAAAATAATAATTTACATTATTATTATTATTTACAAACACCTAGCTGAAAAGACCAAAATGTACCACCCATGCACTGCCTCGCGGACCAACGTAAAAGTTTGGGACAGAGCTTGGCGGATTGTGCAGACTGACGCTGACTTTGTCAACAAGATGTTTATAATCCTTAGATGTCCAACTCATAAAATGGGACCAAGGTATACCACCCCTGCACTACCTCGCAGACTGACGTAAGAGTTGGGACAGAGCTTAGCGGGTTTGCACACCAATATTAGATTTACAAGCAAGGTTGGTTACTCTTGGATTGTTTATTATTATTATTATATATTTTTTCTTTTTCTTTTTTAGTATTGAAGAGAGAGAGAGTGAAGCGAGAATATCTTATCACAACTTCACTTAAAGGATCTAAAATGTTATCCCAAGTAGATTAAATCAACCATTCATTTAATTGGATTACAATTTAGAAAACATTTCATACACATTACCTATGAATCTCCTTATATATCAATTACACTAAATTTGCTCATAATTCAAACTTTTCTTCCATTATCCATTAAGAGAATTGATTTTCTAAACATTTTAATTGTACGACCAAAATTCTATGTTTACTTCATCATACCTATTTAAAAGTAAATTCAAATGCATTTTCATTTTTGAATATTTTTTTTGAATGAAAAATGAAGAAAAGAAAATTTAATGCAAAACCAAATGAAATACGAATCTCCCCCACACTTGATTTTGACTGTGACCCCATAGTCAATCCAAGTGAAAGTAAAATGAACATTTTTTTAAATATGACCTATATTTACAAGGATCTATTATTATTATTTACAAAATATCAGAAAATATGTTGATAAGAAGTAAATGAAATGGTATTCTAAAGACCAATTCATTCGTCTCTTTAGGTATGAGAGACACAGCTTATGCACGAAAAACCAAATTGTAAAAGATTTCGAAGTTGAGCATTGATTTGGAAAAACAAATATCGTTTAACTAAATATAGAATGAGTTGTTTCATTTTCAATGATTTTTAATAGAGATTGAATAAATGATTGAAGGTCATGTATAACTAATTTGAAATTCAAACTTGTCATTGAAAAATTGTTCAAAATTATTTATTTCAAAATCCAAATGGTGATTCAAATCTATTTCTTTACCATTCGACAACCATTCCTCGAAAAGATCAAAGAATTCATGTTCATTTAATTCGTCTTCCTTTGTATTATTCACACTTCATTGGTTATATCATTTTCAAAATCCAAACTTGTTGATTGAAATTCGTTATTTTTAGAAAAAGGAAGATCAAATTTAAGATTTGGTTCTACCCTCTCAAAAGAATTGAAACTCAAATCAATTACCATGTTTTCAACAACTTCGTTAAGATTGTCATTTTCAATTTCAAAAGTCATTATTTGAAAATCGTCGATTTTGGTAAAAGATGTATTATTATTTTACTCATCATACGTTGGGATTTGATTATTTTGTTCCGTTGTTTCATGTAGGTTTCAAATAATAAATGCATGTGATTATCTTAAATTTCATTCATTTGCTCAACAGGATCAAATTTATAATTATTTATTTGTGAATTTTCAATTTGAAATTGTTGAGAACATAAGTTTTCGATTGCACCACAATTGAAATTATTCCCAGTGCCAAAATCAGTTAATAAATTAATTACATTTCTATTTTGAATTTGAAATTCATTTTGGAGTTCGAAATTGAATTTGCAAGGGTTATACTCAAAATCATTTATATTTGGAAGTGGATTCAAATTTTGATTATTTTGAAAATTTTTAATTGAATTACACCATTCATTTACTCTTTGACTTTAAAGTGTGCTCATTTCAAATAAAGATCCAATGTTTGTTCCAAGAGTTGAGGGTTGATCATTAATTTGAAAATTTTGTGGCGTATAATCAGAAATGTTTGTACAACAGTTGCTATAAAAATATCCATATGAATTTGGTGTAAAATTATTTGGATTATATTTATTTTCAGAACTATTCTAAAATTCCAACGAATAAGAAAATTGGGACATTTTTAAGAAAATGGTTCTTTTTTATTTTTGATTTTTTTGAAAGAAAAACAGGAAAAAATTATTCACAAAAGGGAAAGTTTTTTTGACTTTTTTTCATGGATTTTTAAATGTTTTTTCATTTAAAAGAAGGCTTAAAAAAATGGAAAGAAATTATTTACAATGATTTTTTTATTTTTCTTTATATATGCATGAACCTAATGCAACTATATGAATGCAAATGATATAATTACAAATTTTCTAAAATTATAGAATGATGGTTTAATTAATTTCAGCAAAAGATTTCTCAGTCAGTTAACGAACATGAGTTATCGGTGCACTAGGAATCACCCTAGCAATGTAACCAAAGGTTTAAGTACCTTCAGAGGAACAACCACTGTAATATTTACAAATCGTTGTAATATTTATAAATGATAATTGCTCTGTCGTAGTCTAAACATCGAGAAATAATTTGTTTGAAAGAAACCAATTTGTCAAAATATAATAATGTCCTTAGAAAAATAAAAACAAAATAAGCTGAATGCAAAAGAGAAATTAAATGTGAATTACAATGGAACTAAGAATGTATTTTTATTTTGTTTTTGGATATTTTTTTTAAATGCAAATGCAAGTAAATAATAATGCAAGAAAAATGAAAACAAAGTTAGAATACGATACTTGAACGTGAAGATTAACAGTTTTTAATTTTATTTTAGCGGCAATTTTTTTCATAAGCTAGCAAAGCAGTGTAAGCTAGCTAATTGTATCCGCTGAGTTCTGCGTGCTGAAATAAGAGCTAATACGACAAATACTTTAATGATAAACAAAGGAACTTTTTTTTGTAAACCAAACAAAAGATAAGAAACTAAAAAAAACACAATCAACACAAATATAGTTTAACCCAAACGCACCCAAGCCCAACCCAAATTACGGCACCCGTTTAAAATTCCTCAATCCATAAAAATTACCAGTAGAGTCTGAAACCAGTCTCTTTAAAAGAAAATTACAACCGAGAAGCTCTCAGAATTTTCGGAATTAAATCCTAATTCTGATTTGAAAAGTTTCGAATCCATGTCATTGATTGGGGGTTTCGATGGAAAGGCGAAGCCGATCTCTTTGCGGAGGTGAATTTCAGGCGTTGAGGATGAGGAGTTCACGCGATTTCGATTAGCGGACTGCTTTGAGGTTCGATTCAGTGGCTTAGGGTTCATGAGTTTCGTGAATTTGAATTTGTGAATTTGGCGAGTTCGTTGTGGGCGGAGCTGAATGTATCGAGAGGTTTGTTTGGAGATGATGGCAGAATGTGGGTAGTGATGATGACAGAAGGAAGTGTCATGGTAGTAGTTATGAAGGTAATGGTGATTTTGGATGAAGGTGAATTTGGAGGAGTCGCGGCGAAATTGGAGCTACTGAGATGGGGGCCTCTGGTTTAGAAGGTAGTGAATTGCAGGAGACGATGAAGTGGATTCGGGTTTGGGTGGTGGCAATTGACGGAGAATGCAGGGTGGCTTCGATGTGGCTGGGGGTGTATGAGTTGCAGTTCTTGTTTGTTGAAGTGAGTTTGGTTGATGTTTTGTATGAAGCGTATGTTGAGGTTTTGGTTGATTGAGATATTGTATGGCAACGAGCTTTACGTATGATGGGTGATGGATAGGGGTGATCTGATGGATGTTTTGCGTTGAGGTTGGAGTTTTGACTTGTAGCATGTGATGAGTTTGCGAGCTTGGATGGTGTGACTGAAGTCAGTGATAGTGTATGAAGTGTGTTGTATGGAGAAAGCAAGTATTTGAACTGATTGATGGTGGAGCAGTTGTTGAGGAAACATGCAAGTCGTCGAAGGAAGAGTGATTTATTTTTGTCAAGAAGTGAAGTGTGTTGTTTGTAGTTGATTGTATGCTGGCAGCTTGTGAATGAAACTGTAGAAGGTGAATGAAACGATGGCAGAGTTCTGTGTGTTTGTTTGAAATGATGGGTGGTGGTATGAAGTGATGGTCAAGTGAAGTGGTAGATTGGATTGGAATGCAAAGGAGGGGGTGTTGTATGTTGCGGAGTTGTTTGGTGTAGAAGTGAAGTTAGGAGGAGGCAGAATGATGTTGGTACTGGTGGAGTTGTAGATGTGGAAATAGAGGGTATGGTCTGAGCTGTAGTGTGAAGGGTTGCAGTATGTTGATGTTGAGGAAATGGAGTGGTGACAGTTTGAAGATGCTATATGTTCTTTGCTTGTTGTGGTTGTAGCATGGCAGTGAAGTGCCAATTTTTTTTAAAGGGAGGACGGGTCTGTAATGTCTGTTGCTCGTCAAAGAGGCGAATGGCAGTGAAGATAGCAAGTAGTTCTAACTGTGGTAGATCTTGAGATAGACAGAACTCAGAACTCAAACTTGCAAAAGATGTGAATGTAAAATCAGAAAATGTAACAAGAACTGTTATATTTTGTCTCTTTTTATATGCAAACTTGCAACGCAAGTGTCTTGAAGACAAATTTAGAAATGCAAACTACATAACTCAAAACTCAACTCAAATTGAAATAAGAGTTCAAGTAAACAACAAAACAATTCAAAGGAAATGAGAATAAACCAAATCTAACTTGAAATGAACACTTACAGACCAAAGGAGCACTACAATCTTTTTTAAAGACAAAAGAGACTACACAAAACAGAAACAAACACACAAGATGAAACACAAAAGCAACTAATTTTTTTTTTAAATGAAACCTAACACAAATTCAAAACAAAAGACAACATCAACAACAACAAAAGTGAATAAATGAATGCAAGAACACACATTTTTTAAAAAAAAAAAAGAGAAGTAAGACTAAATGGAAACTACACAAACAAGAAATGCAAACAAGTGAACTTTTTTTCTTTTTTCTTTTGAACTTGAAACATAAACATAACAAATGCAATTGAAACAAGCGCAAACAAAACAAACACACACAATATCTTTTTTTTTTCAAAAAGAACAACAAAAAAAAAATTAACTCGAAGAATAAAATTAAAATTAAATTCCTTCCCTGGCAACGGTTCCAAAAACTTGTTTGACGACGAATATTCTATTGACTAGAAATCTGTCGCGAAGTGTATAAAACCGCAATCGCACGACGTACACTTATAGTACGTGGCGAATATGGGTGGATCCATGGAGAAAGAAATAATTCTAATTCTATTCAATCAAATTAAACTGAAATCAAGTGAAATTCTAACTAATTAAAAATTGCAAAACCTATTACTATAAGAGTTGAATGGAACTATGAGATTAAATGACAACCTAGGAGTAAATCCACTTCCTAGATCATATAGTTCAACAAGTTATGAAATTATAATCTCTCTATTTTGGTCATAAGTGTGATTAGTTGATGTTTTTATCCTAATCATGGCGTATTTGTGCTATTAATTAACCTAACAAGCCATAAAACTTTAACACAACCCCCAACCCTCTTGTTTAACTCTCATGAAAATGACAAAAAGATGAGAATCAAGTCTATTTTAAACATGACCTATTAACTATTGTTTAGAAATGTAGGCCATCATATTGCAAACAATCACTTCTTTGCAATAATCATATTTCCATTAAGCACAAAAAGAGAACACCAAATCAAATAATGTTGAAGCTACACGATTAGAGAGCTTCATTACTCATAAGTTAAGGGATTTAGCTTCTAATACTTGCTATCATATTAACAATCGTAGCATGCAACATGAAAGAAAAGCAAAGGAAAAAGAGAGAAAAGAAAATATATTCTACTTGCATAAAATAAAAGAGATCTACACTCAAGGTTTTAATCCCGGATATCAGTCGCGTTTCGTCTTGGGGATTCTATAGACTCGGTCTCGTATCGGGGGAGATCTCGGATGAGGTAAGTCTAACTCGGGAGTTCGTCTCGGTTTTTCATCTCTGGTCTGAAAGTTCATATCAGAACAATCTCGGGGTACATGATATGTTAAAAATGATATTTTAACAAAATGATTTTTATGAATGCTATTAAAAACATAGTAACTTAAACTTAAAATGCAAAATAACTTTATTATTCTTTATTTTGCGAAAGATCATTTATATTCTAAATCGTAATATGCTTAAAACAGAAATATTGTTAGATAAGAAACATTAAAAGGATCCAAAAAATTGAAAAATTCAGCATAAATAGACCATAAAATACATAATTTCATAAGTAACATGTATGTAAAAAGTCGAATACGAAAATCATAAGCATTGTAAAATATATACGAACATACAATATAGACATTTAACATGCAAATTGTAAAATAACAAAGATTGATATGACTAGATTTGATTTTTTAATTATAGTTCTAGTTCAGGAACAAATTTAAATTTTAACCAAAAAAACTAAGATCTCGGACAATATTCCAGTATTTCGTCTCGGTCGATATATTGTTCGATATTGCAATATATCGGGCGATATATTCGAAAGGAGATTTAGAGTGATATTTGTTATTTCATTTCGGAAGGAGCCCAAAACAAGATCTCGGGCGATATTTGCGTGATTTGAATGTGTCTACACTACAACAAGAAGTAAGAAGCATGTAAATAAAAAGAACTAATTAACAAACATTGCATAAAAGAAAGAAATTACGTAAAAATGGCTAAGTAGCCATGGAAATAAAAGAGAGCTTTAATCCTCAAATTAAGAATTAAATAAAAGAGTGGATGTATTTACATGACCATAAGGAGGTGTATAAACATGTTTTAAAACCCTAACCCTAATCCATTTTGTTGGGGACTATCAACAATGCCCTCTTCATGAAGCTTCCATTTGTCTTTATCCACTAATGAATCACTAAAAGTGCATGAAGCTTATTTTGTCTCCATTAGCCAATACATTAGCCTTTAAATATAGCATTAGAGAAAGAGGGATAATGGGTGGGGTCTGTAATGTCCCGCATTCTACGCACCGTAGGATCGTAGAATGATTATTTCTTTCACATACGGAGTCGTATAGTCATGTAACTTTGGGAGAGACTATTGGGGTAATTTCCCATGTTCGTGATTTTTGCCGGTTTTTAAATGACCGTTTTGCCCCTAGCTGATACTGTTTTGGCCATAACTTTTGATTGGAAAGGAGTTTTGACCTGAAACCACTTCTGTTGGCTCCGGATGATGGTTTACTTTCCGTAGAGTGGTCACATTAGCCAAACGGACTCACCGTTTGGGAGATATGGCTGAAACAAGTTTCAGAAGGAGAAAAACTGCTTAACTGGGCCAAATGAAGTGATTAGTAAATGGGCCCATAACCCATTCGGGATTAGGGTTATGGGGAGGCTGAAATGAGTTAGGTTTTCATTTCATTTCAGTTTTCTAGCCGCCATTTACCTCCTAAACCCTAATAATGGCCTCCAACCTCTAAAACATCCCCAAATCACTTTATAATCAAGGATTAGGTTTAACAACATCAAATTGAGGCGGATTAGCATAGAGATTGAGATAGAGCTGCTATGTTGCATTGGGAACAGCGCCAAACAGAGAATTATTTCAGATTTGGTATTTTATTTGTGGCCAAGGTGAGTGATTTGCATAGTTTTGCCCTAATTACGGTTAATTAACGGTAATTAGTGAAGATTAATGAAATTAGACATGATAAAATTTTGGAAAAATATTTATAAATTCGAAAATATGTTTTAGACCTCTGTTAGAAATTTGGTTTGATTTGGTTAAGTTTTACTAATCAAATCATTTGTTTTTCTTAAACATTCTTAAGGGAAAATATGGGATTTTGGGTATGTTTGATCCATTTTACATGCTATGATTGTTGTTTTGCTGTTTGTGGATGATTATACATGTTGCTATGACTGTATGGTATGATTTGTGACTATGTAGAAGTGTTAGATTAGTCGAAAACGCCGTCGATTTGCGTAAACAGCTTGCTGGACAAAGTGCAGGAAGATACCCGGATCGGATCGTCTTACCCGATCGCAACACCTTCTCCGACCCGATCCGCTTGTGGTGATGGAACCCGACCCGAACCGCCTAGAGCTCGTGAACTAATAGATGAGGAGTTCTCAGACCCGATCCGCCTCTCTTGGGCATGCGCCACCACGACCCGATCCGAGTAGTCACTCCCAAACCGATCCGCCAGAGGTTCCTCGATCCGACCCGGAGCAGAGAGGAAGGCTTGAGCTTCTTATGCCTCGAAGGGAGACCACTTTCGAACCGATCCGATTGCTTAGGGAGGAGTATGCGATTTGAGCCACTTAGTGGACTCTGAGCCAATGGCGTTGCATCACGAGTAGGACCTGACGATGTGTCACGAACTGGGGGAGCACGACCCGACCCGTATGGGCTACTCCGATCCGAACCGAGGAGCTGATGACCACGACCTGAAGCAAAGTGAAGTGAAGAAATGGAGACTGATCCAGAGAAGAAGGTGAAGACCAAAAACCCGAGATACAAAGGTAGTCCAAGTTGGAAGTTTGCACTCAGGATCCAGTTAGGAACCAACGAGTCGACTTCATGAGTTGGTCTTTGCTGGGGGACGTGTGCTAAGCGGTTGTTGATGTTTGTAACTCTGGATCACTATGTCTAGGGAGTACGCGAACGGATTCAGGGCCACAATGGCCTAGGTACAACTAAAGATCTGTAGACCAATGAAGTGGGGTCATTTGCAAGGATTTGGTCATGACTCCATGGGGCAAGCTTGGTAGTAGCAGTAGTTGTACAAGTCGAACTCCGTCACTACTTCGATGGTTCTAGTGAACGACAATGGTGGACATCGTATGCTTTACGCACCGAGTGAGAGATGTGAGGATGGTTGTTATGCTTGATTTGTTTGCCATCATTATGACATGCACACCCCCACCCCCGTTATCTTTACACCATCTGTTCAGCGGCACCTTAGAGTATTGTATGGTATGTAGTGCTAACTCTTTGGTTGCAGGTCCTGGTTCAGGTATGGTTTAGTATACCTGTTATTGTTCTGTTTAGCTGCATATCACTCATACCAGACTTTTTGTCTGACCCAGAGTTTTATGTCTCTTCTTATTACTCTGGGTGCTCTCACGAGCAAACTAGAGACAGGTTAGCTGGTGATGCACTAGTAGTTGTACCCGAGACGAGCAGGAGGCTTCCACGTATGATATATACAGATATTCTCCCTGTGTCACTGATGGTCACTACTTTGGGCATTAGTAGTGCACCCTTCCTTTCTTTTACTTTAGAGACATTTTTAAAGTTGTAATAATAATGATGTGGAACATAAGCTATATCTGGATTTTCCGCTGCTATGATGTTTAGTTTTCAGCTTATGCACTATCTCGCCTGTTTTATGTCAAGTATGTTGTTATTATATTTTATCCCATGCGTTGTGAGACATTCTATAGGTTTTCGATTAGTTTAATCTCTTCTTTCCTTTCTTTGGCGACCGTTTTGTGCTAGTCGGGCATGTGTACAGCGCACTTTCGGAGGAAATGCCGGTTGGTGCGGGGCGGGCCGTCACACTTGGTATCTGAGCTCTAGGTTGCGTAGTTAACCTAGGGAAAGACACCAGGGAGAGATAATACGTATATGAGAGCGTGTATTTGTGATTATTTTGGTTTTCAAAAGCTTTATATATACTATTAGAATAGCTAAGGATGAAGTCGCATTGCACTGGCACCACTATGGAGATGGTTAATCGTTTTCTCTTTACAGATTGAACGATGAGCCGATACACAAGAGGTGCCAGTAGAGGAGCCAATAATGGGGATGTTTGTAATGACCCGCATTGGCAGAGGTATTATGATTAATTTATTTAATTATATGAATAGTGATATAGGGAATTAAATCGTCGTTTATTTAAATAATATGGAATAATTAATTTAATTAAATAATATATTTAATTCAGAAATAATCAAAATATTGGAATTCATAATATTCTGTGAACTGGGTCATCCCTTAGATTTAATTCAGCCTAGAGTTGAATTATATTGACGAATATATTCAATAGACGTCAGTTTGAAACATAGAGTTTTAATATAATTAAAATAGAGCTTGAAACGACGCGGCAGTTCGCTATTTGGCGAGTCGAGCTTCAACTGAGTATACAGGGTTCGTTTTAAATCGGATTTCTGTGAACCAAGAAACGTGTGGAGCTGGTGGAGTATATCTTTCTAGTGGAAGAGAAATATCGGGATTTCATCGTGTAGATTTTGATTTATGTCCAAATCAAATATTCAGAAAAACAACGGTATATTCGTTCGTGACCGTAACGGTTTATTCGATATAAGTGGATACCGGTTTCGAATTTAGATGAGGTTCTTTTGAGGCGTAGTGATAATTTAATTTTTAGAATTTTACTAAAATTTTTAATTAATTAAATACGCAACTTTTTATTTGGAGTATTGTGCACCCTATATCAATATTTTGGGGGTTTCACAGAATAAGTCAACGGACCTATATTATTATATTTTTAGGATCGTGGAGTATCGCTGAACACGATAATGTTTTTATTTCAGTCCGTAGCAGTTCGTAAATGAACGGAGTTGGGTACATTAGGGTATATGACTTTATTGTTATTGTTCTCTTTTGATAATTCGTAGTGAACAATACGAAACGTCACATGGACTTCCCAGCGTAAATAATCCAAATGATGAATTTATAAAGTGAAACTACCCTAACCAAATGAACATGTGCAGATGAGATGGGATGGACAAAAACAAATGAAAACCAAATATACGTGTATCTAAGGTGTCACGTATGAAAGAATGAGGTAGTGCAAACATACAACTTGCGTTAAATTATAAAACCAAACCCATCACTTGATCATAAAACTCCAACACTACATAAATCAAAACAGGGTTCTTAGCAGAAACACATCCACGAAATCCTGTGAAAGGGAAAACTCCCACGTAAGTAAATTTTCACCTCACACGTAAGTGAGTTTTTCACCTCAGCTTATACCTAACCATTTGTATATCATTTGCTATAAATATATACTACAGAGGACCTTGTTCCTTTTTACTGAAAACAAATTAAATCAAACAATTTTCTCCATGAAATCGATCGTTCTTAGATCCAGTGGCTTCGTATAGGTGAGAGCTTCTCACTGGTGTACACAGTTTTGGTTACGATCAGGTTGGGTTTCATGATTTTTGGTCACAGCGAGGTGCCATATGGAGGACGGACGTAGACTGGTGAAGAGGGAGGTTGAACGGAGGGTGCAGCCGAGGGTATGGTGGCGAAACGCAGGGGATGATGGGGGTTTTGGGATGGTCGATCATCTCAGACGAAGTAGGGTAGGAGACAGCACCCGTTTGGGGTAGCAGGTCGTGTCAACGAACGGAGGACCGAGTGGCATCAAGTGGCGATGGCTGGGAAGAGGGGGAGATGCAGATTCGGATGGTGGTGGTTGCGGCGGGAATGGATGGCCGAGGTGAAAGCCATGGTCGGTCAACTGTCTAGTCAACGGGGTAAATGGAGGAGCGGAAAATCTGAGAGTTTTGGGAAAGAAGGTTATGCGGATGGGTATTAAAAGGGGAGGGCCGATGTTGTTCAAAATTGGGCCAAGGTAAACAAAGGAAAAAGCCCAAAAGGGTTTAACAATTTAAGTCTTTAATTATTTTCAACAACGTACAAGCTTATACTGATCATATCTGGCTCGTACGATATCGGAATTGGACAAAACAGGATCCGTTGGGATCGTATGGACGGGAGTAACACAATGGAACTAACCGCGAGTCAATTGAAGCTCATTACAATTTATGGCGAAATAAATTGTCCGACGAATCAAATAATGCAAACCGTTATTTAACAGTTAACGCGCCAAAGTGAGTAAATCTCACTAACTTTGAAAAGTTTATAATTTCATGTTGTATTTTTAGAACTGTTAGAAATTGTCTGATTGACTGTGTGTTGACTGTTTGATTGAACTGCTAGTCAGTTAGCTAAATTTCTATATTGATTCTGTTTAACAGAATGTATCATATAGAACTGAAAGTGATGTTATCTATATTGTTTAACATCTGTGATGCAGGGAAACAGGTTGGAGGAATCCAACGGGGTTCCTCAACATTTATTTTACTGTTTTTCATAGATTGTAATATATGATGTGATATATAAACTGTTGTCGATTATATGTGTTTGGACGATACTGATCATCGTGAATTGATATGTTGAATACCATAACATACCGAATGTTGATAAAGGAATATTTTCAAAGTGTATTTTGAAAATGAATTATTTATATAAAATCGATGGATTTTATATAGAAAAGGAAAGGGATTTTTACAAAAGAAATATTTATAAAATCAAAGGATAAGTTAGAATAAAAAGGAAATCATTTGTAAAGTGAAGAACCGTTACTAAAAGTAAATCTTTATAAATGAATAGTTTATTCGAAAAGGAGTTAATCGAATTAGTTATTCGAATAGAATAAAGGAAGTCATCGGATAAAGTTAAAAGGAGTTAATCGATGTTAGTTAATCGATTAGTGATAAAGTTAAAAGGAGTTAATCGATGTTAGTTAATCGATTAGAGAATAAAGTAAAAGGAGTTAATCGATGTTAGTTAATCAATTAGAGAATAAAGTTAAAAGGAGTTAATCGATGTTAGTTAATCGATTAGTGTTAAAGTAAAAGGAGTTAATTGATGTTAGTTAATCGATTAGTGTTAAAGTAAAAGGAGTTAATCGATGTTAGTTAATCGATTAGTGTTAAAGCAAAAGGAGTTAATCGATGTTAGTTAATCAATTAGAGAATAAAGTTAAAAGGAGTTAATCGATGTTAATTAATCGATTAGTGTTAAAGTAAAAGGAGTTAATTGATGTTAGTTAATCGATTAGTGTTAAAGTAAAAGGAGTTAATCGATGTTAGTTAATCGATTAGTGTTAAAGTAAAAGGAGTTAATCGATGTTAGTTAATCGATTAGTGATAAAGTTAAAAGGAGTTAATCGATGTTAGTTAATCGATTAGTGATAAAGTTAAAAGGAGTTAATTGATGTTAGTTAATCGATTAGTGTTAAAGTAAAAGGAGTTAATTGATGTTAGTTAATCGATTAGTGTTAAAGTAAAAGGAGTTAACCGATGTTAGTTAATCGATTAGTGATAAAGTAAAAGGAGTTAATCGATGTTAGTTAATCGATTAGTGATAAAGTTAAAAGGAGTTAATCGATGTTAGTTAATCGATTAGTGATAAAGTTAAAAGGAGTTAATCGATGTTAGTTAATCGATTAGTGTTAAAGTAAAAGGAGTTAATCGATGTTAGTTAATCGATTAGTGTTAAAGTAAAAGGAGTTAATCGATGTTAGTTTAATCGATTAGAGTTAAAGTAAAAGGAGTTAATAGAATATAGTTTATTCGAATAAAGTTAGTAAATCGAATATAGTTTATTCAAAAGGGGTTAAGTGAATAGAGTAAATCAAATAGAGTTAAGTGAAAAGAGTAAATAGAATAGAGATTTATTCGAACGAGAGTTAAGTAAGGAAGTTAGTTAAAGGAATATAAAGTGAACTTTGCTAATTTCAAAGTTAGAAATGTTGTTCAGTTAAGGTCTGAGAGGTAGTTCTACCCCAACTTGATTGGCTTTGTTTTAACTAAGGAATAGTTAAGGTTCGGCAGTAAAGGAAGTGGTTTGAGTTGGCATGCGATGGTTTGTTTAAAACATCTGTCTAAGTCCAATGAAGAAGCTTTGGAAATGTTTTCCAAATAAGTAACCAGAAATGTTTTCTAATAAAGAAGACAAGAAATGGAAATGTTTTCCATTGTTAATAACGTATATTTTCCCAATCTAGAAAATAAGAAATATTGAATATAGGGAAACAGGAGATAAGTAAATTTATGAAATAAAGAGATAAATGTTGAATGATGTTTGATTGATATAAATTTCCATTTGGAAATAATATCGTTGGTTGCACACTTGTTTTTATTCGATAGTTAAATCACAGACTATCGAAGTTTTGACCATTTAACGTTGTTAATATGGAGAGACCGGTTGGATTATTATCCAAAGAACCACTCTGTATTGGCATAAGCATTGCGAATCATATATGCCAAAGGAAATTGAAGACGGTGTTATGCAAGGGCTATCCTGTTTACAGAATAGTGCCTTCGGTTCATCCTGTTCCTGGATGACTTGTATGGACGGATGTCTGACAGAGTATTTCCAGACAATCACATATATTGATTTCTCCAACCGTACCAAGAGTGGAAGCGGAGAAGGAAACTTCTTTTAGCTAACACATAATGTATGGTTGAGGACGTCAATCGGTGATTTGATGGATTTGACGATGTGGCATTCAAAGTGAATCTGATGTGATGATAAAACGTAGCTTCTAGCCTCACATCCGGTAAATGACAGAAATCGGGCAGGCAGCTTGGCAAAGTCGGTCGCACCGAAGTAGGGTGTATAATCACCTGATCTAGAGTTTCATTTACTTCTAAAAATCTATTGTTGATGCTGTCCCATTTAGGAAACGGTTGTTGATCCCAACTGTTGGTGATATACATTCGATACACTCAAGCGAAATGAGTGGTCGGTCATGTGTGGCCGAGTTGCAAGATGTTCTTGTTGAACCCAGTGTATTCCTCTCTAGAGGTACACGAGCGATAGGTGGTTCCATACCTTGTCATAGTTGGAAATCCATTACCCAATACGTGCTTGCGGTTTTGATTGTATACTATATGTAGAACGTGAGATGAAAGCGTTTCTGCTAGATGATTATATATATATATATTGTGGTTGATAGACATTATCATAATATCAAAGGTTTTGATATAAAGATAATTTGGATTCTCATAAGGGAAAAACCCGTTCCGTTATGCAGCGTGGTCTTATGAGATATCGTTTATTTGTTCGAACTGTTTTTAAATTGTTTTACTCATACCAGTCCCATGACTGACCCGGAGTTTACTTTGTTGTTTTCCCTAAACTCTTGGGTGCCTAAATTTGTACGGGCAGTCAAGTAGTCGGGATTTTACAGATATACTGGAAGAGCTGGAGCAGGAGGCTTCAGGATCATATAGCTATAGTTTATTTCCGCTGTGTTGTAAGTATTGTACTCTGATAATGTATTGTATACATATAATGATTTATTTCAAGGATATGTTCTCTATTATATGTTATTCGTTCCGTTGTGAGATTCGTGTTACTCTGATATTGTGTTCTTCTTCTTCTTCTATTCTAAGTTTCTATCTTATCTTTCCTCACCCTCTAATTTCTTTCACTAACTACCAGGATTTTTCGGTGTTTTGGTTATCGACATCGTGTTTATGTCGATAACCAAAGTCGCTAAAAATCTGGGCCATTACAATGTTGTTGACATGAGGGCGATGTTTACTGACCTCATGAGAAAGATGCTTAGGGATGTGCAGAGGGCAGCTCCCAATGCTGGTAATAGTGGTGGTCCAATAGTGCAGGCGCCTAGAGCCGATTTTGCCAAGCTGAACAAGGATTATACTAGTCTTGGTGGGAAGCCGTTCCACGGAACGGAGTCGGCTACGGATGTTCAGGATTGGTTGGATAGCTGCGAGCATATCTTCGAAGATCAAGGATGCGATGAAAAGAAGGCTAGCATCCCGTCAGCTGCAAGGACGGGCAATGAATTGTTGGAATGCTATAAAGGCAGCTACTCCCGAGGATCAGATTATTTGGGATCAGTTTAAGGTTCTCTTTACCGATAAGTTAATTCCAGCTGCTCAGAAGTCAGTGCTGTTTAAGAAATTTTTGGAACTCAAGCAGAATGGCAGAGCTGTCTCGGAGTATATTGCCGAATTTGACACTTTGTCGAAATATGGGTTATCCCTAATAGATACTGCTGAGAAGAAAAACGAGAAGTTCATAACTGGCTTGGATCAGTACTTGGGGGAAAGGCTTATCAATCACATCGATGAGACGTTTGAATCGATTGTGGGGAAAGCATTAAGGTCAGAGAGTATTTACCCTAAGTCGAAGACTGAGGTTGCATCTGCAGAGGAGCCAAAGCCGCAAGCAAGCGGTGGAGGCAAGAATGGTTCTTAGAATAAGAGGAAGCAGAACCAGAATAAGGATGGCCAAAAGAAGAAGAAAGATGTTGAGTGCTTCAGCTGTGGTAAGAAGGGCCATTATGCTAGTAATTGTCGGGCCAAGACAGTGGATAGGAAGTGCTTCAACTGTGGCCAAGTGGGACATCACAAGGACAAGTGTCCGCAACCCCATAAAGAAAAGCAGATGGTGAAAGCATATGCCCTTAATTCTATTCCTTCTTCGTCGAATGCCCCAACTGCGGCGGAGAAGGGAAAGAATGTTGTTATTCAAGGTATGCTTTCTGTTTATGATGTTCCCGTTAGAGTTTTGTTTGATACCGGAGCTTCCAATTATTTCATATTTAGTGACCTGGTAGATAGGTTGGGATTGGTGCCCGAAATTGTCGATAGACCTTAAGTAGTGACGAACCCGATTGGTGGTTCGACTAACCTTAACATGATTTGTTGTAATGTGGTCTTATCGAGTCATGGATGCATGTTTCTTTGTGATTGCTTTGTTTTGGGCTTTACTGGGTTTGGCATTATTTTGGGAGTCAATTGGCTCCAAAGATACGGGGTGGTTGTAGACTGTGAGGGCTTTTTGGTGACAGCTAGAGCAGATGATGGGCAGAGGGTAGTGTTTGGTGGTCTACCCAGTGATGGGGTAATGGCTAGTTTTCTAAATTCCCTCGACATCCCGCATAGTGAGTTGTCAGGTTTGCCCGTTGTTGGCCAGTATCCGGACGTCTTCGAGGAAGTGACCGAGCTTCCACCACACCGAGAGATTGAGTTCCGTATTGATTTGGTGAAAGATGCCAGACCCATAGTGATGCCACTCCGTCGTATGGCACCAAGGGAGCAGCAAGAGCTCGGGGTGCAAGTCAGCAATCTTTTGAAGAAGGAGTTTTTCTGAGTGGGGAGCACCAGTTGTGTTTGCTACCAAGGCGGATGGTTCCCTTCGATTGTGTGTGGACTACCGCGAATTGAATAAAGTGACGAGGAAGAATAAGTATCCTCTACCGCGGATAGATGATTTGTTTGATCAGTTGAGTGGCATGAGAGTATTTTCCTAGTTAGATCTCGCGATAAGTTTTCATCAACTTAGGGTGGAAGCTGAGAGTATAGCTAAAACGACATTTCGGATGCCGTCTGGATTTTATGAATGGTTGGTCATGCCATTTGCGTTGACCAATGCACCAGAATATTTTGTGGATCTTATGAATAGAGTATTCAGAGATCAGTTGAATAAGTTTGTTCTTGTGTTCGTGGACGATATACTTGTTTATTCGAGGACAGAAGAGGAACACAAGGAACATTTAAGAATAGTGATGGAGGTGTTGAGAAAACACCAATTGAAAGCAAAGTTTTCTAAGTGTCACTTCTGGAGGAGGGAAGTGATATTTTTGGGCCATGTTGTTTCAGAAAATGGTATCGCCGTGGACCCTGCGAAGGTGGCTATGGTACAAGATTGGTCTATGCCCAAGAATGCGACACACATAAGAAGTTTCTTAGGGTTAGCTGGGTCTTATCGTAAGTTTATCCAAGACTTCTCCAAGATAGCAGCACCGTTAACTCAGTTGACCAAGAAGAACCAAGCTTTCGTCTGGGATGAGAAGTGCGAGAATGCATTCAAGCGTCTAAAGGAAAAGTTGACATGTGCAACAGTATTAGTCATTCCTAAGGGGAATGAAGAGATGACGATATATACGGACGCATGTGGTACCGGACTAGGTGCTGTATTGATGCAAGGAGGTAGGGTTGTAGCTTATGCAAGCCGGCAATTGAAATAGCATGAGAAAAGATACCCTACCCATGATTTGGAACTGGCAGCGATCGTGTTCGTACTGAAGATGTGGAGACATTATCTCTTGGGAGAAAGATTCGAGTTGTTTACCGATCATAAGTCATTAAAGTATCTCTTCTCTCAGAAGGATCTAAATCTCCGACAGCAAAGATGGTTAGAATTCCTGGCTTCCAAAGGTAAGGACATCGCATATACACTAGGAAAGGGAAATGCGGTGGCTGATGCATTGAGTAGGAGACATGCCGGTTTAGGGGCTATGTTTCTTGAATGGAAGCAACTGGAGTACATCGCTGGGTATGATTTCAGACCAAAGTGCGAATTGGATCCAGAAATGTTAGCAAGTTTGACGATCAGACCCACTTTGATGGAGTGGATTGGTTCCAGTCAGAGGAACGATCCTAACCTATTGGAAATCATCTCAAAGTTAGAGATGGGAATTGACGGAGAGATGAACAAGTATGGGCTTGATCGAGATGGATGGCTTAGGAAGAATGGAAGACTAGTTGTACCCAATGTCAATGGATTGAGAGATGAAGTGCTTATAGAATGTCAGCACTCAAAACTGACTATACAACCCGGTGGTAACAAGACGTATCGAGACATGAAGCAGACCTACTACTGGGAAGGGATGAAAAGAGACATTGGGAAGTTTATATCCAAGTGCACGAATTGCCAACTAGTTAAAGCTGAGCAAAAGAAGCCTGGTGGTTTGTTGCAACCATTAGAAATTCCAGAACGGAAATGGGAAAAAGTGTCAATTGATTTCATTGATGGGTTACCAAGGACTAGATCGGGCCATGATAGCATTTGGGTGATTGTGGACCGATTGACTAAGAGTGCAAGTTTAATACCCGTCAAGTCAAACAGGACGGCAGCTAAATTAGCAGAACTGTATTTAAAGTGGGCAGTGAGGTTTCATGGAATACCCAAAGGCATTGTAAGTGACCGAGATCCGTTGTTCACTAGTGAATTTTGGAAGAGCTTACAAGAGGCGTTAGGATCAGAATTACATCTCAGTACCGCGTATCATCCTCAAACCGGTGTCAAACAGAGAGGGTGAATCTTATATTAGAAGACCTCTTGAGGGCCTGCGTATTGGATTTTGGTGGATCATGGGATGACCATTTGCATCTAGTAGAGTTTGCATATAATAATTGTTATCAATCCAGTATTGGTATGGCTCCATTTGAAGCTTTGTACGGAAGAACGTGTAACTCACCGTCTTGTTAGTTAGAGATCGGTGAGAAATATGTTCTTGGACCAGAAGTAATAAGAGAAACATCAGACAAGATCAAGGTTATTCAACAACGAATGAAGGCTGCCCAAGATAGGCAGAAGAGTTATGCTGATAAGAGGAGAAGAGAATTAAAGTTCTCCATTGGCGACTTGGTGTTTGTCAAGATTTCTCTGTTGAAGAGCATGATACGATTTGGCAGGAGAGGCAAATTAGCACCAAGATTTGTTGGTCCATTCCCTGTTCTTGAGAAAATTAGTAATTTGGCATACAAAGTTGAATTACCAGAGAAGATGGCAGAAGTTCATAATGTATTTCATGTTTCCCAGTTAAGGAAGTTCATACATGACCCAAATGTGATAATTTCACCTGATCAGTTGGATGATATCGAAGTTGAACCCGAGGCGGTTGGGAACCGCAAGCCTATGCGTATTGTTGGGAACGATACGAAGCAACTTCGAAGGAAAGCGGTGAATCGAGTCAAAGTTCAGTGGGGCGAGGATGAGAATGACTGTACTTGGGAGACAGAGGAGAGCATTAGGAATACATATCCAGAACTCTTCGCCTGGTAAGATTTCAGTTTCGATTTAGTCTTTCCGCATGCTAGGATAGGCTTGTTTTATTTGTTTTGCATGTTTGATTGTTGTATGTGGCTGGTAGGCATGCTGGATCCTTTGTACGTTTCGGGTTAAGGAATTTCGGGGACGAAATTTCTTAAGGGGGGAGAGTGTAACGACCCGCATTCTACACACCGCAAGATCGTAGAATGTTTATTTCTTTCACATACGGAGTCGTATAGTCATGTAACTTTGGGAGAGACTATTGGGGTCATTTCCCATGTTCATGATTTTTGCCGGTTTTTAAATGATCATTTTGCCCCTAGCTGATACTGTTTTGGCCATAACTTTTGATTGGAAAGGAGTTTTGACCTAATACCACTTCCATTGGCTCCGGATGATGGTTTACCTTTCTGTAGAGTGATCATATTAGCCAAACGGACTCACCGTTTGGGAGATATGGCTGAAACAAGATTCAGAAGGTGAAAAACTGCTTAACCGGGCCAAATGAGGTGATTAGTAAATGGGCCCATAACCCATTTCGGGATTAGGGTTAAGGGGAGGCTGAAATGAGTTAGATTTTCATTTCATTTCAGCTTTCTAGCTACCATTTACCTCCTAAGAACCCTAATAATGGCCTCCAACCTCTAAAACATCCCCAAATCACATTCTAATCAAGGATTAGGCTTAGCAACATCAAATTGAGGCGGATTAGCATAGAGATTGAGATAGAGCTGCTGTGTTGCCTTGGTAACAACGCCAAACAGAGAATTATTTCAGATTTGGTATTTTGTTTGTGGCCAAGGTGAGTGATTTGCATAGTTTTGCACTAATTACGGTTAATTAAGGGTAATTAGTGAAGATTAATGAAATTAGACATGATAAAATTTTGGAAAAATATTTATAAATTCGAAAATAATGTTTTAGACCTCTGTTAGAAATTTGGTTTGATTTGGTTAAGTTTTACTAATCATATCATTTGTTTTGCTTAAACATGCTTAAGGGAAAATATGGGATTTTGGGTATGTTTGATCCATTTTACATGCTATGATTGTTGTTTTGTTGTTTGTGGATGATTATACATATTGCTATGACTGCATGGTATGATTTGTGATTGTCTAGAAGTGTTAGATTGATCGAAAACACAGTCGAATGGCGTAAACAGCTTGCTGGACAAAGTGCAGGAAAATACTCGGACCGGATCGGATCGTCTTATCCGATTGCAACACCTTCTCCAAACCGATCCGGTTGTGGTGATGGAACCCGACCCGAACTGCCTGGAGCTCGTGAAATGATAGCCGAGGAGTTCTCCGACCCGATCCGCCTCTCTTGGCCATGCTCCACCAAGACCCGATCCACGTAGTCACTCCCGAACCGATCCGCCAGAGGTTCCTCGATCCGACCCGGAGCAGAGAGGAGGGCTTGAGCTTCTTGTGCCTCGAAGGGAGACCACTTCAGAACTGATCCGATTTCTTAGGGAGGAGTATGCGATCCGAGCCGCTTAGTGGACTCCGAGCCAATGGAGTTGCACCATGAGTAGGACCTGACGATGAGTCACGAACTGAAGGAGCACGACCCGACCCGTATTGGGTACTCCGATCCGTACCGAGGAGCTGATGACCATGACTTGAAGCAAAGTGAAGTGAAGAAATGGATACTGATTCGGAGAAGAAGGTGAAGACCAAAAACCCGAGATGCAAAGGTAGTCCAAGTGGGAAGTTTGTACTCAGGATCCAGTTGGGAACCAACGAGTCGACTTCATGAGTAGGGCTTTGCTGCGGGACGTGTGCTAAGGGGTTATCGATGTCTGTAACTCTGGATCACTATGTGTAGGGAGCACGTGAACGGATTCAGGGCCACAGCGGCCTAGGTACAAATAAAGAGCTATGACCAATGAAGTGGGGTCATTTGTAAGGATTTGGTCATGGCTCCAAGGGGCAAGCTTGGTAGTAGCAGTAGTTGTACAAGTCGAACTCCGTCACTACTTCGATGGGTCTAGTGAACGACAGTGGTGGACATCGTATGCTTTACGCACTGAGTGAGAGATGTGAGGATGGTTGTTATGCTTGATTGGATTGCCATCATTTTGACATGCACATCTCCACTCCCGTTATCTTTACGCCATTTGTTCACTGGCACCTTAGAGTATTGTACGGTATGTAGTGCTAACTCTTTGGTTGCAGGTCCAGGTTCAGGTATGGTTTAGTATACCTGTGACGGCAAGGAATTTCGCTCGATCCGAATCAGTCGTTAAACCGACAAAGACCGTTCGAAACCCCTGATCGTTTTGAGAACAGGACAAATCAGAACACAAACAGAAAAACATTTCATTGCTATTACAACAATTCCATCAGATACAAGAATATACAGAGTATAAATGAATAAATTACATTCGATAAATATCAGAGATTACAATAAATTACATAGCAGCGGGAAAAAATATACAAAACACAACTGAAAGTGATACACAGATACAGAGCTTTCCGAGCATCATTCCAGCTGTAAATCAGGATCCTGTGAATATAAATCTACAAAACCAAAACTACTAGCTGCTCGTGTCGAAAATAGGGGCACCCAGAGTTTAGATTGAAACAATAAACTCCAGGTCAGTCATGTGACTGGTGTGAGAACTAAAACAGTTATTAATATTGGTTTTAAAGTTAGGTAAATCAAGGGACCACGCCGTATAACACGGAACGGGTTTCCTCCCAAGAACACCAGTGCATAGAACAAACAGCGCAATGCTAAATAAAGAAAAATGAAGCTGTTATAAGACCCAGGTCCCATCACACAATGCAACGCAAGCCGGAGGATAGGGTTTTCCCTTATAACAGCCAAAGCATGCTTGATACGTTTAAAACACATTATTTGATACTATTATAGGTGTATAGTGTCAAAACAATTTCAATCATAAATATCAATCATAGGTGGCATAGCTACCTGTTAGACCAAAAAGTGGTTCTAACACCCAAATTGATTAAAAGCAAAATGAAATGAGATCAAAAAATAAAAATGAACACACAGGATTTATAGTGGTTCGGCAAAGAAATGCCTACGTCCACTTGTCTTTCACTATTTTCACTGATTTAATTGCAAGTACAATGAAATATTCACTTGATTTCTCTCACAACTCACTTACAATCACTCAATTGTCTAAAAACAAATGATGAAAGAAGATTTGGATTTTCCGGGAGTGCTAGAATTCAGGTTATGAAGGTGGTTGAACTCTCAAAGTGTCAGAAAAAAGATCCTTTTCTTTGTCTCCAGACGGGGTATTTATAGGTGAGAATTTGCTCAGAACCCGATCCGGATCGGAGCCACGTGTCATCCATCCCATCAGCCTCGGGTTCGGAAGGATTTCTATGTTGACAACGCATCAGAGTAATGGACGTTGTGGGTAGGAACTGGTCATAGCCGATCCAAATAACCAGGCGCTCATGTAGGAGAGTGACGTGGAAGACAGGCTCGGGTCGGAGGGTTATGCACAAGGGGTTCGGATCGGCATCTCCGATCCGACCCGGATTGACTTAGGACCTATTATCTCTTCTTTTTACTCTACTCCGCTCCGCTCCGATCTATCTCTGTAGCAATTGGGTGGCTTTCCGATCCGACTGGAAGTAGATTGCCCTCCGATCCGAATAGCTGTGCCTCTCTAATTCCAATAGCAATAGTTCACTGATCTGAACAACAGACTTTACCCTATCCGAACCGCTACCCTGCTCCGATCCGACCCGCTTCAGTGTTTTTCAAGTTCTTCAATATTACACATCTCGACTTTGTGTTGCCCAGTTCACAAAGTCGGCTAACATTTTTCCCCCTCAAAGGATGCTTTTGTAGGAGATGGAGCATGCTTTGACTATCAATGCATAGCGCTCTTCGAGGTAATTTCTCTTTTGATTTTCCTTGTGTTTTAATCTTTTTCTTCAAATTTCAATTTAATTCGCTACTGAGCTAAAGAACTCGGTTCGGTTCGGATTCCGATCCGAACAGATCCCTTCTCCTTTCTATTTTTTACTGGACTGTTGGGCCAAGCTTCGCTTCTGGGCTGTTCATCCGATCCGAACGAGAATTCTCCTACTGGGCTGCCGATCCGAATGTGGAGACGAATAGACACTCTTCTCTTCTATATAAACACTGCCTTCTTCCTCCTTTCATTTTTACTGTTTTACTCCTGAAATTCTGCAGAACGAGAGAAAGAAAACTAATTCGTGAAGCATCAAAATTCCTTTTAATTCTCGAAGTAATTACATCGGTAGGTTATAAAACTTCGATCGATTCCTTCTTTAATCATTCTCGAGTCAGATTTGTGAGCGATTAGGATGATTTAACTATGAAACTCTGATGACCTTGCCGCCGTGACCCTCCCCCTCGCCATCGTAGCCAGAAGGCTCGTCGCCGTCTTGAGGTTGGAGCGGAGGGAACGAGAATTCGTAGTTGAGTGCACCAACATGTAATTGCTTGGTTTTGCTTTGAGGGACTGGCACGAAATTGGCCTTGGGGTCGGTTAGGAAAAAAGAGGGTGAAGGAGAAGAAGAGGATGATGGAGAATCGGTTCGGTTCGGAGGGACATGGAAGTTGAAAAAAGTGAGGGAAAGAGGAAAGGAGTTCAGGAAATCGGATCGGGTCGGGGCACGTAAAGAAAGAAAAAAGAAAAGAAATCCAGGAGATCGGATCGGGTCGGAGCAAGTATTTAAAGAAGGGAAAAAGGAGCTTACCTAACCGGATCGGGTCTGACCGTAAGATGACAGAGGAGAAATAAAACTACGTGATCCGATCCGATCCGTTAGGGGACCTTGCCTCCGATCCGATCCGATTTTGATTTCTGAGTTTTGATGAGATATCCAAGCCTAAGGCCACGCCCCCGATCCGATCCCAATAAATGGTCCCGAACCGAACCGAAGCACAGTCCACCTTAACGCATAAAAACTCGTCTAACTGGCCCGATCAACTTTTGGCATGATCTTTAATTTAATGGACAGTTAGGATAGTGCCTTGCGAACGTAACTGGACATCAAGAATTACTTCAACTTTTTATATCTTGCCAAACTTTTTCGTCGCACTTTTAAGCATTTACTTTGCACTTTCCGTATGCACTGTTTACACTTTAGTTTGCACACACGCACGGGGGGATACGGGCTAATTTGCTCTAATTTGTGCTATTGCTTCTTCAATAGTTTTATGACCATGAGACCCAGACGCTCTTCCAGACTAGCTGAGAGGAAAGAAGCCCCGGAAACCTCTAACAAGATTACTCTCGGGGACATATCTTCTCCGTCGGATCTAGAATGGGATAATGAGGGTTCAGACTACGACGTCGGAAATCGTAAAAGTGACGAAGTGTCTTCAGAGAATGAAGTTTCTTTAGGGTTTGAAGAAGAAGGAGGGGTTGGCGACGACCGGGCTCCTGATGAGTTTGAATCGGCTGTCATATTGGAATCGCCCCAAGATTCTGTTGAATCAACAATTGATAACGACTGACTTATCCAAATTTGTTTGAAATATGGGATAATGAAAAGGGACACTCTAGTGCCTTCAAGCTCTGACCGTCCCCACAACCCTCCAGAAGGATATATGGCGATCACTCTGTTGATGTGTATGGTCGGCGCTATCCCTCCATTTTCTCCCTTCATTGTTGACTTTCTAAGACAAATGCGGATTGCCCCCATGCAGCTGCATCCCAATTCTTATGCCTACTTGCACACTTTGTACATAGCATACCATGAGATCTTAGGCATAGAGCTCACGTTCGATGACGTTCATTTCTTCTATAACTTCAAGCATTGGACTCGAGAGACTCCATCTTTATGCTATTTTGAGTCTGTTCCTAAAAGGAAGATAATCTCGGCGCCATTCAGCAGTAAAGCTGGAGATTCCAGACTGGAATGGTTCTACGTGAAGCGATAGCCTGGATGTGCCAGGAGGTGGACAAAATCAAGTAAAGCACTGATTTTCTAAATCCGGGCTCTATACACTCGAGTCATCACCTTAACTTGTTTTCCTTTTTGTTTGCAGTCGACAATCCAAAACAAATATCAGATCAGGTGTTCTTTGACCGGATGCACCAACTTCTTAATAGCGATCAGAAATTCTTAACTATCGATGAAGTCCTTAAAGACGAATATCTTCACTTTCATGGGTTGTTATGCGTTTTTCGTAGTATTGGTCATGGGAAGGCTCCATACGTATATATTCCTCCAGTGGAGGTAGTCCCAGAGACAGGAGAAGGCTCGGGAGTTCCTACAGTGCCTCTTCAAACTTCACCTTCTCCATCTTCTACTCAAGATGACGAATTGGCTAATCCGGCCGAAAAGCATCGTGAAGGATATACTGCCCCCAGGTGGCTACTTCTCTGGAAAAGTCAACGTCCTCCCAAGAGTCTCCACTTAATGCTTCCGAGGGTGATGTCCCTAGTACTGATGATCCAATATTTCAGGGTTTGGGGGATCTCCCCTTACCTGAAGCTATATACACTTCAGAGGATTTTAGGAAGAATCCTTTAGTCTTCACCTCTTCAGAAGAGACCACTCCTGCTAAGGCCAAAGAGCCTGCCCGTACTAGTCTAGCTTCAGACTCGGGTTGGTTGGGTGGAAACACACCACTTAGGACACACTTTATACAACAGCATTAGCATTCATTGCACCTCTTTCTCCGTGAATCCATTGATTTTGAATTTCGTTTGTCTTATTGTGCAGGTACGATGTCTCGATCCTACTATGATATCAGGAAGCTTCGCCACAGCATGTCTAATTCACCTCAAGATATCGAGTATGATCGCCGCGATGATCGCGGTAGGGAGGAGAGAAGGCCTTATGATCCCTATCGCTCTCGATCCTCACGTTCTCGCTCTACCGTTCGGTCGGAACAAGAGAAATACAAAGGTTATCAAAGCCGTAGGGAAGAGGACAGGCCACAATCGAAAGACTCCACCTCTTCCCACGAAAAGCGCAGCAGAGAGAGAAGCCCTCCAAAAGATACTGAGTCTCGAAGCAAGCGCAAAGTCCCTGCTACTAAACGACCTAGGACAGACAAAGAAACTACTGAATCATCCACACACAAGGTCACTGAACTGACGATCCCCGCTCCTCCCCCACTAGATGCGGAAACTGCACTAAAGCGGGCGTATTTGAAGGAGCAATTTCCCGAACACTACTTCGGGACTTTGACTTTTTTACCTGCCCTTGAACCTATTTCTTCTAAGTGGGCAGATGAGGCCAAAGCAAAAATAGACGCGGTTGAGAAACAGTATTCTGAGATGTTTAAATATTCACGCAATCTTTCCAGAATTATCCGTACTCTAATCACGAATGCTGATTCAATGCAAAAAACCGCGGAAGAAGATGCTAAGGCCTTAAAGAACCTTGGTAAAGATTTGGAGGACACACAGGCCCAGCTTGCTATTGCTTAGAGGGACGCTACCAACTTCAAACAACAATTTGAGGATATACAAAAACGTTATCATGACTTGCTTGAATCTCACACTCAAGAGCGTTCTGAGTTAAAAAAGCAAGCTGATGATGCTAAGTCAGAAGTCGCTAAGACATGCCTTGCTTATACTGACCTCGAACGGAAAAATGCCGAGTTAGCAAAGAGGAATGCTGAACTAGAAAAGAAGAATGCTGACTTGGCTTCAAAGCTATTGGAGGCAGAGAACAGAGCTGCCCTGGCTGAGGGCAATGTGGAGTGTGCTATCAAATCTGCGGAAGAAGCCCGCAAACAACTATCAGAGGCGGAGGCTGATATTCAGGGTTTTGGCGAATTAATGATTGAATTCTTCACACATATCATTCGTCGCCGAAACATTTCTTGGATCGAGGATTATCCATCCACTCTAGTTCAAGTATGGAATCAGATCGTCGAATGGGAAAAAGAGGAGCTCAAGGTCGATTCCATCGATGAAGATAAGCTAATGGAGAAATACTTGAGGGATGATGAGCCGGAACGCCTAGCTGAAGGGCGCCACCTCATTGCTGAGGCCATGGAAGAAGAGAGACGGAAGTCTAAACAGAAGAATGTCTTCGAAGCTGGTTCCTCTTCTGCCGCTCCTGCGACTTCTGAAGTAGAGGGGTATGATCCTGAAAATCCGGGAATCCCCCGAACAACTCTGCTATCTCCTATTCCTGAAACAGCATCAGAGGTAGTAATCACCCCTGCCGAGAAGTCTTCGGAAGGTATCCCTACCTTTTCTCCTCAATTTGTCAAGGCTATTTATACCTTTCGCCACATGATTGAGCAATCGATGAAAAACCCATTGTTTTCGCCTAAGTTGATAACTGTTGCTTCTCATTCTGTAGGTATTGAGCCATCCGAAAAGACAGATGTGACTCAAGGAGCCACCGCCGGGGCAGAACCTACAGAAAAGGCAAAAGGAGGGGAGGACAAGGCTGCTCCTATAGACTTGGGAGAAGGAAGTGTGCCAACTAAGGCCGCCACTCCCCATGATGAAGAAATGATAGCAGCTTTAAAGGATGATGGCGGTGACGAAGGTCATGAGGAGGAACCAGAAGTTGCAATAGTCGGGGAGTCAAAAAATGTTGATGATGTTACTTTGGCTGCAATGAAAGCTGATCAAGACAAACGCTTGCAATTGAAAGCCAAAGAACTAGACCCTGAAGCCCTCAAGCCCCTCGCAGTTGTGGATGCGGGATCAAGGTTAGTTGTTAAGCTCCCAACTAGATCTATTACAAAGGAACTCGCTAAAAAATCTTCTCTTGATTCCAGCGCTCCGCCCTCCGGGAAGAAGTCTGCCGGTTCCAGCACCGCATCTTCGGGAAAGAAGAAATCAAAACGAATCTTGACAGAGGCCGAGAAAGAAGCAAAGGATGCGGAGAAAGCCGCCAAGAAGTCCAAGGCTCACTCAAAATCTGAATAGTGGATTGCCTTGTGTCGTTTTAGCATTTAGTGAACCAACAATTGCTGCTACAAGGGCGGCTCTTGCACCTTCTTTTTTAGCTACTCTCCTGTACAAATTCACTCATTCGTAAATAAATAAAAAATAATTCATTTTATGCAATGTCTGTTTGTCAGTAGTTCTGCACTTATGTAAAAATACATATCTTACTATAGCTATGAAATGAAGTTACGGAGGGAGGAAATATGCGTATACATATATGCCCCCCAGTTAATTCTCACAAATTATTTAATGCTTAATCAAGCAATCTGAATGCTCCCGATTTTCTGATGGGATAGCATTTCCTGTGTCGTCAGTGCCTATCGCTTTTTCTGGCATTTCTTTTATACTCTCCTGTCTTATACCCAGGTTAGAGTTCTTACTGAGGCGGTCCCTTGTCTGGGTGAATCTTCATGCCTCAGAGGACGTCGTCTTCCTGTCCTTTTATACTCTCTCTCTCTGGAGAGTTAGAGTTCGAGCTCAGCAATCTATTCATTCCCCAGTCTTTCAGCGGGGAAAGATCTCTTTCTCAGCGCTCAGTCGGAGACGCTTTTATACTCTCTCTCTCTCTCTCTCTGGAGAGTTAGAGTTAAGAATGTCGTTTTCTCATTCTTTTATGTCTTGTCGCACAAATAGTCGTTGTGCTTTTTCTTATGCTTAAACTGTCTTCAACCTTTTCTGGTTTTGAATCATCCTGTATTCCATAATCACAACAGAATAATCGATGAATGTATATATATAATGCATAAAAGTAAATAACACACAATATTTTTATAGTGGTTCGGCTAAGTCATAGCCTACATCAACTTTATAGTCCTTTATTCATATCGTCAGATTTTCCCATGGCAAGTCGTGCCTTATTACAGAGTTCATAAGAAAAATAACAAAGAGTACAACATTTCTAATCCAAATATCGCATTAAGTGTTGGGCATTCCATGCTCTAGGGACTTCTTCGCCATCTACGGTCGTCAACTTGAAGGTTCCTTTTTCAAGTTTCCGTTGGATGACAAAGGGTCCTTCCCACTTTGGACCGAGGTGGGGAAGGGATGGAAAAACTCTATTTAGCACCAAATCTCCTGGTTCAAAAGTCCTGAGGCGAACTTTTTTGTTGTAATAGCGTTCCATCTGACGTCGATGTCTTGCCGCACGCAAATCTGCTTCGTCCCTTTTTTCTTCGACTTCATCAAGAGACTCAAGTAAGAGTGCCCGATTCGTCATCGGGTCATCATACATAACTCTGTGGGAAGGAACTTCCAGTTCAACTGGGATTACTGCTTCTAAGCCAAAGGAGAGAGAGAAAGGGGTGTGACCAGTAGCCGTCTTAAATGTTGTCCGATATGCCCATAAAGCTAGGGGCAATTCGTCAACCCATTTTGCCTTTGCGCGCTCTAACCGTTTCTTGAGGATGGATTTTATTACTTTGTTTATTGCCTCAACTTGCCCATTTGACTGCGGATAAGCAACGGCAGTGTATCGCTTGTCAATCTTATACTTCTGGCAGAAATTTCTGAATTCAGTGCCATCAAACTGGGTTCCGTTGTCAGTTATAATCGTTCTTGGGATCCCGAATCGGCATATAATATTTCTGACCACGAAACTTATCACCTTTCTTGCCGTGATTTTGGTCAAGGGTTCAGCTTCCACCCACTTCATAAAATAGTCCACGGCCACTATTGCATATTTCGCTCCTCCTTTAGCAATCGGTAGAACTCCAATGATATCAATTCCCCACGTGGCAAATGGCCAAGGACTCACCATTGATTTAAGTTGGGTCGACGGTGCTCTGGGGATTTTGGCGAATCTCTGGCACTTATCACAGCGTCGTGAATAATCAGCTGCATCTTTATTAATTGTGGGCCAGAAGTATCCTTATCGCAATATCTTTTTCGCTAAAGTCTGACCTCCTGTATGATCTCCACACTCACCTTCGTGCACTTCTCTTAGTACACGCTTGATGTCGTCGTGTGCTATACACCGTAACAGGGGCATAGAAAATCCTTGCCTATAAAGAGTATCATCTTGCATGACATATCTGGTAGCCTTGCGAACTACAGCCCTTTTCTCACTCTTTTTCGATGGGAGTGTCCCATTCTTAAGGAAGTTCTTAATTGGGGTCATCAACGACTCCTTCTCCGGTTCCGCTTCGAAAGCGAACTCAACTTCCATCGACTCAAAGCTTGGCGATTCCAATGTTTCAATTGGAATTATTTCAATCTCTTCTGGATTGTCGGAACTAGCCAGCTTTGCCAGCCTATCCGCCTTCTGGTTTTCGGCTCTTGGGATGTGTGTTATATTGTACCGCTCCAAGCTACTCAATAGCTCTCTCACTTTCCTGAGGTAGGCGATAAGTAGAGGTCCTCGAGCCACAAATTCCTCTCGCACTTGGCAAACAACGATTTTAGTGTCACAGAATATGTCCAACATTTTTATTCCGAGGTCTTTAGCAAGCTTCAGCCCGGCAATCAGGGCTTCGTATTCAGAGTCATTGTTAGTCGCCGAGAATTCTAATCGTAGAGCATAATATAACGACCGTCCTTCAGGAGTGAATAAGACGATTCCAGCTCCGGACCTTCGGTCGTTCTTGGCTCCATTGTGTATAGTTTCCACGGATCTATCTTTAACTCATCCTCGGACTTAACCACTTTGTCATCGATTACTTCTTCCTCTGGGATGGTGAACTCCGCAATAAAGTCTGCCAGAGCTTGCCCCCTAATCGACTTTCGTGGTTGAAAATTTAAATCAAATTGGCTTAATTCTATATTCCATTTGATCAATCTTCCAGATGCTTCGGGTCTCTGCAACACCTGCCTCAAGGGCTGGTCGGTGTATATGGTTATTGGATGAGCATGGAAATAGTGATGAAGTTTTCGGGATGCGGTTAGGAGGCTGTAAGCGAGCTTCTCAATCTTTGGGTAGTTGCGCTCTGCCACTGCTAATTTCTTGCTTACATAATACACTGGCCTTTGTACTTTGTCTTCTTCTCGAACCAGAGCTGTGCTAACGGCGTGAGCCGAGACTGCCAAGTAAACAAACAATTCTTCGTGATCCACTGGCTTTGACAAAATCGGCGGTTTCTCTAGCAGTTCCAATAAATTTTGAAAGGACTCAACACATTCCGGAGTTCACTCGAAGTTCTTCTTTCCTCTTTTAATCAAATCAAAAAATGGAAAGCACTTGTCTGTGGCTTTGGAGATGAATCTACTCAGTGCAGCTACTTTCCCTGCAAGACTTTGGACGTCTTTAATTTTCCTCGGCTCTTCAATGTTTCTAATCGCTGCTATCTGGCTAGGATTGATTTCAGTTCCTCGGGAGCTCACAATGAAGCCTAGGAACTTTCCTGATGCCACTCCAAATGAGCATTTCAGAGGATTCAACTTCATCCGATACTTTCGCAGGATACCAAACATTTCCGCCAAGTCTTGGGTATGGCTGGAGGACTGTTTCGATTTAACAGGCATATCATCCACGTAAACTTCCATAGTCTTCCCTATTTGATTATAAAACATTCTGTTCACCAAGCGCTGATAAGTGGCTCCGGCGTTTTTCAATCCGAATGGCATTACAACATAACAATATAACCCCAAATTCGTAATGAAGCTCTTATGCTCTTGATCTGGCACGTGCATAGGAATTTGATTTTATCCGGAATACGCGTCCATGAAAGAGAGAAGTTCATGACCTGCTGTCGAATCTACAAGCTGGTCAATCCTGGGAAGTGGGAAACTATCTTTTGGGCAAGCTTTGTTCAAATCTGAAAAATCAATGCAAGTCCGCCACTTTCCATTCGGCTTCTTTACCAAGACGGGATTCGATATCCAGCCGGGATATGTCGAATCTCGAATAAATCCGTTCTGTTTCAGCTTCTCCACTTCCTCTTTGAGAGCAGCCGACCTCTCTGGGCCCAGCATACGTCTCTTTTGCTTCGTAGGCGGATGTTTCGGGTTTACATTTAATTTGTGACTTATAATGGATGGCGATATCCCACACATTTCAGCATGGGTCCAGGCAAACACGTCCAAGTTTGCCTTCAAGAAGTCTGTTAGTTCTTTGGCTCGACGTGGATCCAATTGAGAACCAATCTTCAAAACTTTTGTCGGATCAGCTTCATCAATGGGAATTTCCACTGTCGCTTCATTAGGAGTTGCATTTCTGGCCTCTAGTTCCTCGTCTTTTCTGGGATCCAGGTCTTCAGGCGCTCCTTTGGGCAACTCCTTCAGGGTCGATTTCTCTAATTGCTATGCTGAGCCCCCCTTTGAGGGAGACGAGGCATCTTTACTCTCGATGTTAAGTCCTTTCATCAACATCTTTAATTCGGCAACATAGCAGGCCCGTCCGGAAACTTGATCCCCTCTCATTACTCCAGTTCCGGCTTCGGTTGGGAACTTAAGCAACAAACACCAAGGGGTGATACAGGCTCTGAATTCAGCAAGGACAGGCCTTCCAAGAATGCATTATAAGGCAAATCTACGTCCAATACTACGAAATGAAGCATCCGCACTCTTCTGCGTTCTCCTTGCCCCAAGGTCACGGGCAATTCTATGTATCCCATGGGAGCTGTTGACGCCCCGTTGAAGCCTCTGATCCATCCTTCACATGGCTTCTAATCTTCAGATTCAAGCTTCATCTGATCGAATGACTTTTTAAATAAAATATTGACAGAACTTCCGTTGTCTACTAATACCTTATGAACCAAGGCCGGCCCAATAGTGGTAGTAATAACCAACGAATCATCAGTGGGTGATTGGATCCCAGTATTATCTCTGATGCGGAATACCACTTCGTCAAACATGGTCTTCTGTTGTTTTATGGGGGTGATATCATCCAAATCATCACCTTCATTCACATCTATGTGCTTGGCAGCATTTACATATTGATCCATCGCTCTGAAACTACGGATTGTCGGGTGAGGTCCACCCACTATGGAGTTGATAACAATTCCTTTACCTTTCTGCTGCGCTGTAGGCTTGGGAGTAGGTAGAATCTGTTTTGGAGCCTGCTCTCCTTGCCCCCTGTCCCTCGGGGCAACCTTGTATTCATCCAACTTCCCTTCACGCATCAGCTTTTCAATCACATCTCTCAAATGCCGACATTCATTGGTTGAATGCCCATGAGTTCCATGAAACAAACAAAAATTCCCAGTCGCCATTTCTTTCTCTGTCGAGTAACGAGGTGGCGGTCTTTTATATTGCAAAACGTTGTACGTATCCAGGTAAATATTTTCTAGGGTGTCGTTCAATGGTGTATAATTCTCGTAGGTCTGGAATCGGGGCCTTTTGTTAGGATCACTTCCCCTATTTCTATTTTTTCTGTTACCGTTCGCATTACGGTTATTGTTGTTGCCCCCGTTTCCAGCATTGTTGTTTCCACCCTTGTTTCCCACATTTACTTCAACCTTTCCGGAACTCTCCCCAGACTGCTTCACGGCGATGTTACTCTGCACATTTTCTTTTGAAGCCGCCTCAGACTTTCTCTTTCGGTTTGCCCTGGACTCCTCTCGTCTTAAATAAATATCGGCATTTTCATAGAATATCTCTCTTGTGGAGGGTGTCTTGCCCGAAAGGTAATCCCCGAACTCGGATTCAGGATCGACTCCTTCTTTTAATGCCATCAGAATGGTGGGCTCATGAGGGTCACTAACTTCAGTCACAGCTAAGTTAAAATGGTCAAGATACGACCTCAAAGACTCTCCTGGCGCCTGCTTAATTCTTGATAATTCAATAACACTTTTGGACTTTCGGGTATGGAGTAGGAACTGATCCATAAAACGTTCGCTCAGTTCCCTGTAATTCGAAACCGATCGAGGGGGAAGTCGGGTAAACCAGAACAGCGCCACATCTTCTAAGTAGATCGGGAATGCTTTACACTTCACTTCATCAGGGGCCGCAGCAGCATTCATGATCCACGAGTATCGCATCAAATGCTGTCCCGGATCAGTTCTCCCGTTGTACTTGTCCATCTGAGGCAGGTTAAAACGCCGGGGAAACTGGAAGTCGAGGATATCATCGGTGAAAGGAGTATGGCTTTGCTCAATGCCATAATCTTCATTTGTATAGTTCCGGCTCTCGGACATGATCTTGCGCACCATTGCCTGTACATCAACATTAGTTAGGGGCCGTTCAGATTCCCTGGCCCTGGTATCTGGGTTCCTTCTGGGCTCTTGTTCAGGAGATGCCCTTCTTCTTCGAGCTGCTTCTGCTCTATTCCGTTCCCTACGCTCCCGGTCGATCTCGGGAGGAGGGGACTAGAGCCTTTGGCCCCGAGTGGGGTCATTGTTTCATAGTGCTCGTGCAATATCCTCACGAGACCCCAAAGATCCGAATGTCAACTGCTCCACATTCTGAGGTCGTTCGAGCGGCCTTCGTTCACGGGGCCGCTCTTCCTCGGAAGATGAAGACTGATCCACTGGTGTGTGATGAACCGGTGATGTGGTTCTCTGTTGACGGAGTTCGCTAATCTCCCTGCTCATGAGCCTCATATTTTCCTGCATCATGAGATTAGTGCGCTCGTGGACTTTCATAGCCTCCCTCGTACTCTCAAGCATGTCAAGTATGCGTGAGAAATCTCCTTGAGTAATGGGCGCAGATGGATTGACCTGGTCACTGACCCTGGTGGCTGGAATCCGAGCATTTGTAGGGACTCGAGTAGAGGTTCCAACATCACCAAGAGTCGGATCGGATCGGAGATGGGAGATCGGGTCGGTTCGGAGCTGGGGAGCCTGGTCGGGTCGGTACATGGCCAGCTGCTCGGGTCGGTTCAGATTGGGGGAATGCACTGCTTCAGAATCTCCTACCCGGATCGGATCGGAGCTCTCCCCCTGGAGGCGGTTCGGGTTTCCTGCATCGGTTCGTCCTGCTGCTGAACTCTGCCCACGAGACCTTGTTACAACCGCATTTTGCTGATCTTCGCCAGCTCCATTTGCTCGACCAGATTGAACTTCTTTGCTTTTTTCCTTTGGCCATGATTCTTCGACAATCACTTCAACAAATATCCAAGGGCGTTGAAATTTGAGGATTAACTTCTTCGAACTCAACGGTCCAAAAAGTAAAATGATAATCCCGAAAGAAAAAAAATTCAGATGAAATTCTCAGTGAAAGCACCAAAATGTTAGACCAAAAAGTGGTTCTAACACCCAAATTGATTAAAAGCAAAATGAAATGAGATCAAAAAATAAAAATGAACACACATGATTTATAGTGGTTCGGCGAAGAAATGCCTACGTCCACTTGTCTTTCACTATTTTCACTGATTTAATTGCAAGTACAAAGAAATATTCACTTGATTTCTCTCACAACTCACTTACAATCACTCAATTGTCTAAAAGCAAATGATGAAAGAAGATTTGGATTTTCCGGGAGTGCTAGAATTCGGGTTATGAAGGTGGTTGAACTCTCAAAGTGTCAGAAAAAAGATCCTTTTCTTTGTCTCCAGACGGGGTATTTATAGGTGAGAATTTGCTCAGAACCCGATCCGGATCGGAGCCACGTGTCATCCATCCCATCAGCCTCGGGTTCGGAAGGATTTCTATGTTGACAACGCATCAGAGTAATGGACGTTGCGGGCAGGAACTGGTCATAGCCGATCCTAATAACCAGGCGCTCATGCAGGAGAGTGACGTGGAAGACAGGCTCGGGTCGGAGGGGTATGCACAAAGGGTTCGGATCGGCATCTCCGATCTGACCCGGATTGACTTAGGACCTATTCTCTCTTCTTTTTACTCTACTCCGCTCCACTCCGATCTATCTCTGTAGCAATTGGGTGGCTTTCCGATCCGACTGGAAGTAGATTGCCCTCCGATCCGAATAGTTGTGCCTCTCTAATTCTAATAGCAATAGTTCACTAATCCGAACAACAGACTTTACCCTATCCGAACCGCTACCCTACTCCGATCCGATCCGCTTCAGTGTTTTTCAAGTTCTTCAATATTACACATCTTGACTTTGTGTTGCCCAGTTCACAAAGTGGGCTAACACTACCATCTAGTATGTCGCCATACTAGTTCTACAATTAAAACCGCAATACCATGTATTGGAAATTGGATTCCGTCATGAGTCGAGGCAAGGGGCAAGCTCCTCTCCGCTTTCGAGACACTCTAGCAAATATCTCAGGACTACACACTCTGGGCAATCCTGGATGCTTCAGGGCCGGTTCTCACTTACGTTAGAGGATTAGTTATTCCTGAACACACGTTTCCCGGTCCTTACAGACCTAAAATCGAGGCGCCTCATCCAACAACCACAAAGGTGAAAAGTATATAAATGTTAGGGCTGGTAAGTCACTGACACCACCAAAGCTAGAAAGAAACGTCGTGCTCTCCCTGCAGTCCGTATCCCGTTTTTGACTCATACCGAGGTGCGAGGCTCGCGAATTCACGTTATACACAAAGCTGCCACATAGGCCGTGCTTTTATCATCAACTACAAGACTCTGCTTTTCAACAAAAGCCTTGATCATTGCATCTTGGCGTGCCACACAGGCAATTCATGCCATGCGACTGATGTCCATCGATATACAACCTCGGAGCTCGTACGTCTCAGAGAAGGGCGTTAAGCAAAAGAATAAATTCTCCGCCGCCAAACAGATGTATATTTAATAGAAATCAATCAACACAGAATAAAATCCAATGTCAGACACACAATCCATTTACAAGTTCGTTCTGGGTCTGAACGAAACCGGAGGCACTTTCCTCGCATATCCATCCGTCTCCAAGTACGTCTGGACGACCACTAACTGATTCCCTCATCTTGGGTGTACAGCCCAATCAAGATCATCAGTAATCACCCAAACGATGTGAAGACTTCCGGTCTTCAACCACCGTCTTCATCTTCGACTTATCGTCGAATCGGTTATTCAGAATGGGTATAAACCCGGACTTTCCGAACAACCCGCGTATATTAAAAACAAATGTTACACAAACTCAACATACACATCATTCCAATTCATATTCTCAGGGAAAAGTTCCCATTAATTTTATCCAAGATAAATTCTTTAAAATTTATCTTTTAATTTTCCTTTGGATGTCGTTTCAAACCAAATTATGGTTTTCTAAACTAGTCGAGATTAGCGAACCACACCGAAGTAATTATTTTATTTCCCAATCCCAACCTATTCATCCCATGAAGAGAAACTGGTAATACTCCATATCTAACACCGGGGTGTTATTGGTAAAATTAATTACCATTTCGCGTTCAAATCTAATTAAAGATTTAACTATCGCTTTGGAGCAAAACTGGTAATACTCCATTCTCGCTCACTTTCTATATGTGATAATTTAAATTATCATTTCACATTTCAATTTAAGTGCGGATTCATTAAAACTCCTTTTATAGGGTTAAAGAACTAGTGTCATTTAAAACACAGTTCACGACAAACCCAAATCACCTTCTATTTATTATCGGGTTAAATAACAAGTGTTATTTAAAACACCGTTCATGATAAACCCATGAATCAATTCTATTTAAACCCATTTCAAATCTAATTTATTTATTTAAAAATAAATGGGTTTTAATTTCAGTTCAAAACTAGTTCATTTTGATAAAAATCTACTTTTATCTTCTCAAATGTGGAGTTTTTCATCCCATTTTTTCCCAAATCATTTCTTATGATCTTACACAAATTATTGGTATTTTTAATAATTTTATCAAGGCCCGTACAGTCGATTTCCATCAATGGCCATCGAACTGCACTTACAGCGACCTTTTTCAAATTTGATTTGGACGTATCTCCAAATCCAACCGTTAGATTTCAAATTTCTAATATTCGTTAGAAAGCTCTTTTCGATACGAACCCAACGGTTCTGGTTTTAGGAGAATCCGACGGTCGGATCTCCCTTAATGTCCGTTTGAAATAAATGGTCGAAATTCACGAACTACCGCGGCGCGGCTCGTTCTATTCAGGCCATTATATTATATATATAATATATATAATATATATTTCGTTGATTTCTATTTAAAACGAATTATATAAATAGTTTTGAATTCGTTTCAAAAACATTTTCAACTTCCATTTCAATCTAAATCAAAATTGAATTTTTCCTTATAAATTCGTTTTAAAATTCATTTCTATTCAATTCAAATTTCAATTCAATTTGAATTCATTTCAAATTGGTTTTCTATTCGATTCAATTTCAAATTGGTTTTCTATTCGATTTGAATTCAATTCGTTTTCTATTCAATTCAAATTCGTTTTCTAATCAATTCAATTCAAAGTGGTTTTCTATTCGATTCAATTCAAATTTGGTTTCTATTCGATTCAATTTCAAATTGGTTTTCTATTCGATTCAATTTCAAATTGGTTTTCTATTCGATTTTAATTCAATTCGTTTTCTATTCGATTCAAATTCGTTTTCTAATCAATTCAATTCAAAGTGGTTTTCTATTCGATTCAATTCAAATTTGGTTTCTATTCGATTCAATTCAAATTTGGTTTCTATTCGATTTAATTCAAATTTGGTTTTCTATTCAATTTGAATTAAATTTTCATTTCAACATATTCGATTTCTAAATCACTTTTCAATATTGATTTTAAAATGAATAAAATCGATATTAATATCGTTCACGTCAAAATGGCGTCAATCTAATCAACACGGCTTCATATATTTCTATTTTCAAATATTTCCGATTCAAATATTTCAATTTCAAATATTTTTATTTTTAAAATATTTCGTTCAACACATGACTAATCTCAACGGATTAGTACGGTCAACATATGAACCTTTATTTTATATTGATAAAGATGTAAATTTTATTATTAAAATATTTCGTTCAACACATGACTAATCTCAACAGATGAGTACGGTCAACACATGAACCTTTATTTTATAATATTCTTTATTTTCTAAATTGGAATGAGGCCCAATCAATCACCATATAATATTAATTATATGGATTTTCATACATCACACGTATATAATAGCATTGAAAAATAATCAACCATCAACCAAAGTGCACTACACTGTATAAGCATCAAATATAGATATCTAACGCTTATAACAGCCTGTCAATCAATCGATCGACATATTTAATCAATCAGGATGAGTGAACTTCAAATTTCATCCCAACACCCATGTGGGGTTTCAAACAATCAAACACAGATTTAATTTGTGTAGTTGGGCAATATGTAAAATTTATCGCTTCAAATAGGTGTACATAAACAAACCGTCCGGTTTGTAAATGAATATTTTATTTTATTTACTTCCACATTAAAAATTATATTTTTAACGATAAAATATTTTATTTCAACACAAGAATTTCTATTTAGTTCATTTACACAATAAAAATGATATTTTTATTTTTCTAACGTATTTTAGAAAATTTCGGCGGCATAACGGCACGATACTAGAAACGGGACAAGGCCTAGCCTTATCCCCGGTCTAGTGAAGGCCCACGCCATTCACACATCAATCAAATCAATTTAATTTCACCAAACAATTCAATTCAACCCAAATATTCTAACCAACTACACAACCAAACAATTAAACAAACAAGCCATCCAAGGTCTGTGGATGACGGGTGTCGGGTGCTACTAAACACCGTCTGCATCCTAGTATATATATATATATATATATATGTATATATATAACTACAAAAAAAGAAAATTTGAGTGACAAGTTCTCACCAATAGCTATCCAATACCACGACTCTTCATTGATAGAAATCTTCAACGTTCTCGCCTTTTTATCCCCTTCGTTGCCCGTATTCTCTACATATGTAAAAATCGAATTTTTACTTCGCTATTCAATATACAAAAATCGAATTTTTACTTCGCTATTCAATATATAAAAATCGAATTTTTACTTTGCTATTCAATATATAAAAATCGAATTTTTACTTCGCTATTCAATATATAAAAATCGAATTTTTACTTCGCTATACAATATATAAAAATCAAATTTTTACTTTTCTATTCAATATATAAAAATCGAATTTTTACTTCGCTATTCAATATATTAAAATCGAATTTTTACTTCTTTAAAATCGAATAAAGATCAAACCTTTCTCTATATAAAAATGAGATCTTTATATGAATCGAAATTACATCTCTCCTTCTTGGGTTTCAAAATCACCTCTATTTGAAACTAAAAGTCTTAACTTTATTAAGATAAAATCATACTCTTATATGGCTACTATATTTATAAAAATAACATTTTTTTTACCATGATATTATATATAAAAAGCCAACCTTTATAGCGTTGAAAACCTTATTTTTACATTACTCTTTTGTACAAATAAAAATCGGGTATTTATATGATTTAAAAATCATATTTTTACAGTTTCAAACACTGCAAATAAATAAATGCAAATAAAATAAAATAAACGCTTACTGTTAAAGGTTGGAGGGGGTCGGAGGCACGCTGAGGTGGCGCAGGCGGAGGGCGAGGCTGCGTTTGGGCGCGCTGGTTTAAATGGGGGGTCTCATTCGTAATGGAGGTGGAGTTGAAGAAGGGGAGGCGGAAGGAGATGGGGGTCGGCGTCAGCAAGGAGGGGGCGACCGAAGGAGGAGGTCGAGGTCAAGAGGAAGGTGGCGGTTGGTCAATTTGGGGAAGAAGAGGGCGTACGAATGTGGAGAGGCGCGAAGGAGATGGAGGAAGAAGAGGAGGCGGAGGAGCAGATCGAGAGAGGGGAGGGCGGTTTAACTTGCGGCGGCGTGAGGTGGACGGTCGGCGATAGGAGGAGCGGCGGTTAGGTCAGGGTGATGGCGCGATTTTTTTTTAAAACCGAATCGGGAAAGAAGAAGTGAGGGGGGGCTTTTATAAAATTTATATTATTTAATTTATTATTTAATTTATTATTTAATTTTTCAAAAAGCAACTCCTTATTTAGAACTCGAAACGGGACCCACCGCCTGTCGTCCATAGTGTTTCACCCCCATTCCGAGCACAATGGGATATGCACCGCAAGCTGATTCGATCGTTTCGATCAGTTTTCGTCAAAATCAACATATAACTCTATATATTGAATTTAAACGCGCATTTCAGTTTACTGGGGTCGCATATTAACTCTATAAATCCCATAAAAATATTTTCTAGCTTCGTATTGACGATACGGTCCTAACAAAACTAGTTTCATCGAATTCTGAGACCGTTAGAAAAATGGCCAATTTCCAGTCTATTAAAATCAACTTAAACTGGTCAAACGCGTTTTCCTTTGCCACGCTCACATATCGAGTCGAAAAATTATGAAATTTGAAATATAGCAATAATTTGACATCACGGACCCAACAAAAGTGGTTTCATCGAAATCCGAGGTCATTTGCAAAATTCCCATTTTTAAGGGCCTGAATTCCATAGCGACTATTCAGAATTTTCAACTGGACATATCTTTTGATCCCCGCTATGAAATTTTGATTTTTCGGATTCGTTGGAAAGATATTATCAATTAGATCCTAATTTTTTTGGTTTCACTAAAATTCGGATTGTTTTGCACCCGGTACATTCAATTGAAGTTTGAAATCGAATTATCGAACTACCGCGCCATTTTCAATTCTATTTATAATTATATATAAATATTTATATTCTAATGACGACGTATATAATATATACATTCTAAATATATTCAAAATAAATTTCTCATCGATATTATTTAAAATAATCTATTTTAAATATTCAAAATTCATTAAAATTGCCAAAATAAAAATTTTAAACTGGCCCAGATTTTCGGGTTGTTACAATCTCCCCCACTTAAAACTTTTTGTCCCCGAAAAGGACTAAAGTCGAAAGTGGTTTGATCAATCAACTCTATGTTCGATCTGGCTTCGATTCTCCAAATTTTCAATTTATGAGAATTTACAAATTTTCAAAAATTTGGCTAACACCCTAAATTTTCAAAAAAATTCGCCATAACCTCCCCTGCACCGGGAGCCACGGGAAAATCCCGAAATTTCCATATCGGCCTTCTGATCTCAAAAAGAAAAAGAAAAAGCCAAGCGGCTAGCCAATCGGCTCATAAAATCATCATCACCCAAACAAAACAGTAAATTATATAGTAAACATGTACCTATTTGTCGGGCAAACAAATTTTATTCTCTGCTCTAGCCTCCTTGCTATGACCTGTTCAATGTAAGTATATGTATGTGCAAGCAAATGCGGCCAATTTTCAATACAATTCAATATTTGATTCTATTAGGCATAACGGTTCAAAATTATCAAACAAATAAACAAACAACACAAACATCAATCAATTAGTGAATTTAACGTTTCAAATTCATAATTTTGATATATATACTAAAATCATGTTTTGATGCCAAATCACAACAATAAACCTATCTATATAAGTTTTGGTTCTCACACCAGTCTAATGGAAATATATGGATGTCACACCTTCGAAACACAAACATAAATATTGGTGATGGAGCTCCATCATCAAAATCATCTCCGAGCGACTAGAGCGTGATTCTATATCTATCCAGTATATTAAAACTTCGAATATACGTTCATGACGCGTATATGCAAAATCTTTATATATTGGATTGTCCAAATTCAAAATAAATAAATATTCAGATATGTATAAAACGATTTAAATTTTCAAAACAAAATTGTTTTCATTTGAAAAATATACTTGTCACACTCGTTCTAGGATACTACTGATCCCATCTCTAACGAGTCATTCTAATTGGATATTACTAATCCAATATCTGATGAATTCTTTCGTATGGTTCTAATGTGTCTTGTTCTCGAGCTCTGTAAACCAAAGCTCTGATACAAAATGTGACGGCAAGGAATTTCGCTCGATCCGAATCAGTCGTTAAACCGACAAAGACCATTCGAAACCCCTGATCGTTTTGAGAACAGGACAAATCAGAACACAAACAGAAGAACATTTCATTGCTATTACAACAATTCCATCAGATACAAGAATATACAGAGTATAAATGAATAAATTACATTCGATAAATATCAGAGATTACAATAAATTACATAGCAGTGGAAAAAAATATACAAAACACAACTGAAAGTGATACACGGATACAGAGCTTTCCGAGCATCGTTCCAGCTGTAAATCAGGATCCTGTGAATATAAATCTGCAAAACCAAAACTACTAGCTGCCCGTGTCGAAAATAGGGGCACCCAGAGTTTAGGTTGAAACATAAACTCCAGGTCAGTCATGTGACTGGTGTGAGAACTAAAACAGTTATTAATATTGGTTTTAAAGTTAGGTAAATCAAGGGGCCACGCCGTATAACACGGAACGGGTTTCCTCCCAAGAATACCAATGCATAGAACAAACAGCGCAATGCTAAATAAAGAAAAATGTTGCTGTTATAATACCCAGGTCCCATCACACAATGCAACGCAAGCCGGAGGATAGGGTTTTCCCTTATAACAGCCAAAGCATGCTTGATACGTTTAAAACACATTATTTGATACTATTATAGGTGTATAGTGTCTAAACAATTTCAATCATAAATATCAATCATAGGCGGCATAGCTACCATCCACTATGTCGCCATACTATTTCTACAATTAAAACCGCAATACCACGTATTGGAAATTGGATTCCGTCATGAGTCGAGGCAAGGGGCAAGCTCCTCTCCGCTTTCGAGACACTCTAGCAAATGTCTCAGGACTACACACTCTGGGCAATCCTGGATGCTTCAGGGCTAGTCCTCACTTACGTTAGAGGATTAGTTATTCCTGAACACACGTTTTCCGGTCCTTACAGACCTAAAATCGAGGCGCCTCATCCAACAACCACAAAGGTGAAAAGTATATAAATGTCAGGGCTGGTAAGTCACTGACACCACCAAAGCTAGAAAGAAACGTCGTGCTCTCCCTGCAGTCCGTATCCCGTTTTTGACTCATACCGAGGTGTGAGGCTCGCGAATTCACGTTATACACAAAGCTGCCACGTAGGTCATGCTCTGATCATCAACCATAAGACTCTGCTTTTCAACAAAAGCCTTGATCATTGCATCTTGGCGTGCCACACAGGCAATTCATGCCATGCGACTGATGTCCATCGATATACAACCTCTGAGCTCGTACGTCTCAGAGAAGGGCGTTAAGCAAAAGAATAAATTCTCCGCCGCCAAACAGATGTATATTTAATAGAAATCAATCAACATAGAATAAAATCCAATGTCAGACACACAATCCATTTACAAGTTCGTTCTGGGTCTGAACGAAACCTGAGGCACTTTCCTCGCATATCCATTCGTCTCCAAGTACGTCTGGACGACCACTAACTGATTCCCTCATCTTGGGTGTACAACCCAATCAAGATCATCAGTAATCACCCAAACAATGTGAAGACTTCCGGTCTTCAACCACCGTCTTCATCTTCGACTTATCGTCGAATCGGTTATTCAGAATGGGTATAAACCCGGACTTTCCGAACAACCCGCGTATATTAAAAACAAATGTTACACAAACTTAACATACACATCATTCCAATTCATATTCTCAGGGAAAAGTTCCCATTAATTTTATCCAAGATAAATTCTTTAAAATTTATCCTTTAATTTTCCTTTGGATGTCGTTTCAAACCAAATTATGGTTTTCTAAACAAGTCGAGATTAGCGAACCACACCGAAGTAATTATTTTATTTTATTTCCCAATCCCAACCTATTCATCCCATGAAGCAAAACTGGTAATACTCCATATCTAACACCGGGGTGTTATCGGTAAAATTAATTACCATTTCACGTTCAAATCTAATTAAAGATTTAACTATCGCTTTGGAGCAAAACTGGTAATACTCCATTCTCGCTCACTTTCTATATTTGATAATTTAAATTATCAATTCACATTTCAATTTAAGTGTGGATTCATTAAAACTCCTTTTACAGGGTTAAAGAACTAGTGTCATTTAAAACACAGTTCACGACAAACCCAAATCACCTTCTATTTATTATCGGGTTAAAGAACAAGTGTTATATAAAACACCGTTCACGATAAACCCATGAATCAATTCTATTTAAACCCATTTCAAATCTAATTTATTTATTTAAAAATAAATGGGTTTTAATTTCAGTTCAAAACTAGTTCATTTTGATAAAAATCAACTTTTATCTTTTCAAATGTGGAGTTTTTCATCCCAATTTTTCCCAAATCATTTCTTATGATTTTACACAAATTATTGATATTTTTAATAATTTTATCAAGGCCCGTACAGTCGATTTCCATCAACGGCCATCGAACTGCACTTACAACGACCTTTTTCAAATTTGATTTGGACGTATCTCCAAATCCAACCGTTAGATTTCAAAGTTCTTATATTCGTTAGAAAGCTCTTTTCGATACGAACCCAACGGTTCCAGTTTTAGGAGAATCCGACGGTCGGATCTCCCGAAATGTCCGTTTGAAATAAATGGTCGAAATTCACGAACTGTCGCGGCGCGGCGTGTTCTATTCAGGCCATTATATTATATATATAATATATATTTCATCGATTTCTATTTAAAACGAATTATATAAATAGTTTTGAATTCATTTCAAAAACATTTTCAACTTCCATTTCAATCTAAATCAAAATTGAATTTTTCCTTATAAATTCGTTTTAAAATTCATTTCTATTCAATTCAAATTTCAATTCAATTTGAATTCATTTCAAATTGGTTTTCTATTCGATTCAATTTCAAATTGGTTTTCTATTCGATTCAATTTCAAATTGGTTTTCTATTCGATTTGAATTCAATTCGTTTTCTATTCAATTCAAATTCGTTTTCTAATCAATTCAATTCAAAGTGGTTTTCCTGTTCGATTCAATTCAAATTTGGTTTCTATTCGATTCAATTTCAAATTGGTTTTCTATTCGATTCAATTTCTAATTGGTTTTCTATTCGATTTGAATTCAATTCGTTTTCTATTCAATTCAAATTCGTTTTCTAATCAATTCAATTCAAAGTTGTTTTCTATTCGATTCAATTCAAATTTGGTTCCTATTCGATTCAATTCAAATTTGGTTTCTATTCGATTCAATTCAAATTTGGTTTTCTATTCAATTTGAATTAAATTTTCATTTCAAAATATTCGATTTCTAAATCACTTTTCAGTATTCATTTTAAAATGAATAAAATCGATATAAATATCGTTCACGTCAAAATGATGTCAATCTAATCAACACGGCTTCATATATTTCTATTTTCTAATATTTCCTATTCAAATATTTCTATTTCAAGTATTTTTATTTTTAAAATATTTCGTTCAACACATGACTAATCTCAACGGATGAGTACGGTCAGCACATGAACCTTTATTTTATATTGATAAAGATGTAAATTTTATTATTAAAATATTTCGTTCAACACATGACTAATCTCAACGGATGAGTACGGTCAACACATGAACCTTTATTTTATAATATTCTTTATTTTCTAAATTGGAATGAGGCCCAATCAATCACCATATAATATTAATTATATGGATTTTCATACATCACACGTATATAATAGCATTGAAAAATAATCAACCATCAACCAAAGTGCACTACACTGTATAAGCATCAAATATAGATATCTAACGCTTATAACAGCCTGTCAATCAATCGATCGACATATTTAATCAATCAGGATGAGTGAACTTCAAATTTCATCCCAACACCCGTGTGGGGTTTCAAACAATCAAACACAGATTTCATTTGTGCAGTTGGGCGATGTGTAAAATTTATCATCCCAATCAATGTCCTTCAAATAGGTGTACATAAACAAACCGTCCGGTTTGTAAATGAATATTTTATTTTATTTACTTCCACATTAAAAATTATATTTTTAACGATAAATTATTTTATTTCAACACATGAATTTCTATTTAGTTCACTTACACAATAAAAATGATATTTTTATTTTTCTAACATATTTTAGAAAATTTCGGCGGCATAACGGCACGATACTAGAAACGGGACAAGGCCTAGCCTTATCCCCGGTCTAGTGAAGGCCCACGCCATTCACATATCAATCAAATCAATTTAATTTCACCAAACAATTCAATTCAACCCAAATAATCTAACCAACTACACAGCCAAACAATTAAACAAACAAGCCATCCAAGGTCTGTGGATGACGGGTTTCGGGTGCTACTAAACACCGTCTGCATCCTAGTATATATATATATAACTAGAAAAAAAGAAATTTTGAGTGAGAAGTTCTCACCAATAGCTATCCAGAACCACGACTCTTCATTGATAGAAATCTTCAATGTTCTCGCCTTTTTATCCCCTTCGTTGCCCGTATTCTCTACATATGTAAAAATCGAATTTTTACTTCACTATTCAATATATAAAAATCGAATTTTTACTTCGCTATTCAATATATAAAAATCGAATTTTTTACTTCGCTATTCAATATATAAAAATCGAATTTTTACTTCACTATTCAATATATAAAAATTGAATTTTTACTTCGCTATTCAATATATAAAAATCGAATTTTTACTTCTTTAAAATCGAATAAAGATCAAACCTTTCTCTATATAAAAATGAGATCTTTATATGAATCGAAATTACATCTCTCCTTCTTGGATTTCAAAATCACCTCTATTTGCAACTAAAAGTCTTAACTTTATTAAGATAAAATCATACTCTTATATGGCTACTATATTTATAAAAATAACATTTTTCTACCATGATATTATATATAAAAGGCCAACCTCTATAGCGTCGAAAACCTTATTTTTACATTACTCTTTTGTATAAATAAAAATCGGGTATTTATATGATTTAAAAATCATATTTTTACAGTTTCAAACACTGCAAATAAATAAATGCAAATAAAATAAAATAAACGCTTACTGTTAAAGGTTGGAGGGGGTCGGAGGTGCGCTGAGGTGGCGCAGGCGGAGGGCGAGGCTGGTTTGGGCGCTGCTGGGTTTAAATGGGGGGTCTCGTTCGTGATGGAGGTGGAGCTGAAGAAGGGGAGGCGGAAGGAGATGGGGGTCGGCGTCAGCAAGGAGGGGGCAATTGAAGGAGGAGGTCGAGGTGAAGAGGAAGGTGGCGGTTGGTCAATTTGGGGAAGAAGAGGGCGTACGAAGGTGGAGAGGCGCGGAGGAGATGGAGGAAGAAGAGGAGGCGGAGGAGCAGATCGAGAGAGGGGATGGGGGTTTCTCCTGCGGCGGCGTGAGGTGGACGGTCGACGACAGGAGGAGCGGCGGCTAGGACAGGGTGATGGCGCGATTTTTTTTTCTTTTTTTTTTATTTATTTAAAAGTGAACCGGGAAAGAAGAAGCGAGGGGGGGCTTTTATAAAATTTATATTATTTAATTTATTATTTAATTTTTCAAAAAGAAACTCCTTATTTCGAACTCGAAACGGGACCCACCGCCTGTCGTCCATAGCTTTTCACCCCCATTCCGAACACAATGGGATATGCACCGCAAGCTGATTCGATCATTTCGATCAATTTTCGTCAAAATCAACATATAACTCTATATATTGAATTTAAACGCGCATTTCAATTTACCGGGGTCGCATACTAACTCTATAAATCCCATAAAAATATTTTCTAGCTTCGTATTGACGATACGGTCCTAACAAAACTAGTTTCGTCGAATTCTGAGACCGTTAGAAAAATGGCCAATTTCCAGTCGATTAAAATCAACTGAAACTGGTCAAACGCATTTTCCTTTTCACTCACATATCGAGTCGAAAAATTATGAAATTTGAAATCTAGCAATAATTTGACATCATGGACCCAACAAAAGTGGTTTCGTCGAAATCCAAGGTCATTTGCAAAATTCTCATTTTTAAGGGCATGAATTCCATAGCGACTATTCAGAATTTTCAACTGGACATATCTTTTGATCCCCGCTATGAAATTTTGATTTTTCGGATTCGTTGGAAAGATCTTATCAATTAGATCCTAATGTTTTTGGTTTCACTAAAATCCGGATTGTTTTGCACCCGGTACATTCAATTGAAGTTTGAAATCGAATTATCGAACTACCGCGTCATTTTCAATTCTATTTATAATTATATATAAATATTTATATTCTAACGACGACGTATATAATATATACATTCTAAATATATTCAAAATAAATTTCTCTTCGATATTATTTAAGATAATCTATTTTAAATATTCAAAATTCATTAAAATTGCCAAAATAAAAATTTTAAACTGGCCCAGATTTTCGGGTTGTTACAATCTCCCCCACTTAAAACTTTTCGTCCCCGAAAAGTAACAAAGTCGAAAGTGGTTTGATCAATCAACTCTACGTTCGATTTGCCTTCCATTCTCCAAATTTTCAATTTCTGAGAATTTTCAAATTTTCAAAAATTTGGCTAACACCCTAAATTTTCGAAAAATTTCGCCATAACCTCCCCTGCACCGGGAGCCACGGGAAAATCCCGAAATTGCCATATATGCCTTCTGATCTCAAAAAGAAAAAGAAAAAGCCAAGCGGCTAGCCAATCAGCTCATAAAATCATCATCACCCAAACAAAACAGTAAATTATATAGTAAACATGTACCTATTTGTCGGGCAAACAAATTTTATTCTCTGCTCTAGCCTCCTTGCTATGACCTGTTTAATGTAAGTATATGTATGTGCAAGCAAATGCGGCCAATTTTCAATACAATTCAATATTTGATTCTATTAGGCATAATGGTTCAAATTTATCAAACAAATAAACAAACAACACAAACATCAATCAATTAGTGAATTTAACGTTTCAAATTCATAATTTTGATATATATACTGAAATCATGTTTTGATGCCAAATCACAACAATAAACCTATCTATATAAGTTTTGGTTCTCACACCAGTCTAATGGAAATATATAGATGTCACACCTTCGAAACACAAACATAAATATTGGTGATGGAGCTCCATCATCAAAATCATCTCCGAGCGACTAGAGCGTGATTCTATATCTATCCAGTATATTAAAACTTCGAATATACGTTCATGACGCGTATATGCAAAATCTTTATATATTGGATTGTCCAAATTCAAAATAAATAAATATTCAGATACGTATAAAACGATTTAAATTTTCAAAACAAAATTGTTTTCATTTGAAAAATATACTCTTCACACTCGTTCTAGGATACTACTGATCCCATCTCTAACGAGTCATTCTAATTGGATATTACTAATCCAATATCTGATGAATTCTTTCGTATGGTTCTAATGTGTCTTGTTCCCGAGCTCTGTAAACCAAAGCTCTGATACCAACTGTGACGGCAAGGAATTTCGCTCGATCCGAATCAGTCGTTAAACCGACAAAGACCGTTCGAAACCCTGATCGTTTTGAGAACAGGACAAATCAAAACACAAACAGAAGAACATTTCATTGCTATTACAACAATTCCATCAGATACAGGAATATACAGAGTATAAATGAATAAATTACATTCGATAAATATCAGAGATTAAAATAAATTACATAGCAGCGGAAAAAATATACAAAACACAACTGAAAGTGATACACAGATACAGAGCTTTTCGAGCATCGTTCCAGCTGTAAATCAGGATCCTGTGAATATAAATCTGCAAAACCAAAACTACTAGCTGCCCGTGTCGAAAATAGAGGCACCCAGAGTTTAGGTTGAAACAATAAACTCCAGGTCAGTCATGTGACTGGTGTGAGAACTAAAACAGTTATTAATATTGGTTTTAAAGTTAGGTAAATCAAGGGACCACGCCGTATAACACGGAACGGGTTTCCTCCCAAGAATACCAGTGCATAGAACAAACAGCGCAATGCTAAATAAAGAAAAATGAAGCTGTTATAAGACCCAGGTCCCATCACATAATGCAACGCAAGCCGGAGGATAGGGTTTTCCCTTATAACAGCCAAAGTATGCTTGATACGTTTAAAACACATTATTTGATACTATTATAGGTGTATAGTGCTAAAACAATTTCAATCATAAATATCAATCATAGGCGGCATAGCTACCATCTACTATGTCGCCATACTAGTTCTACAATTAAAATAGCAATACCACATATTGGAAATTGGATTCCGTCATGAGTCGAGGCAAGGGGCAAGCTCCTCTCCGCTTTCGAGACACTCTAGCAAATGTCTCAGGACTACACACTCTGGGCAATCCTGGATGCTTCAGGGCCGGTCCTCACTTACTTTAGAGGATTAGTTATTCCTGAACACACGTTTCCTAGTCCTTACAGACCTAAAATCGAGGCGCCCCATCCAACAACCACAAAGGTGAAAAGTATATAAATGTCAGGGCTGGTAAGTCACTGACACCACCAAAGCTAGAAAGAAACGTCGTGCTCTCCCTACAGTCTGTATCCCGTTTTTGACTCATACCGAGGTGTGAGGCTCGCGAATTCATGTTATACACAAAACTGCCACGTAGGTCGTGCTTTGATCATCAACCACAAGACTCTGCTTTTCAACAAAAGCCTTGATCATTGCATCTTGGCGTGCCACACAGGCAATTCATGCCATGCGACTGATGTCCATCGATATACAACCTCTGAGCTAGTACGTCTCAGAGAAGGGCGTTAAGTAAAAGAATAAATTCTCCGCCGCCAAACAGATGTATATTTAATAGAAATCAATCAACACAGTATAAAATCCAATGTCAGACACACAATCCATTTACAAGTTCGTTCTGGGTCTGAACGAAACCGGAGGCACTTCCCTCGCATATCCATCCGTCTCTAAGTACGTTTGGACGACCACTAACTGATTCCCTCATCTTGGGTGTACAACCCAATCAAGATCATCAGTAATCACCCAAACGATGTGAAGACTTCCGGTCTTCAACCACCGTCTTCATCTTCGACTTATCGTCGAATCGGTTATTCAGAATGGGTATAAACTCGGACTTTCCGAACAACCCGCGTATATTAAAAACAAATGTTACACAAACTCAACATACGCCTCATTCCAATTCATATTCTCAGGGAAAAGTTCCCATTAATTTTATCCAAGATAAATTCTTTAAAATTTATCCTTTAATTTTCCTTTGGATGTCGTTTCAAACCAAATTATGGTTTTCTAAACTAGTCGAGATTAGCGAACCACACCGAAGTAATTATTTTATTTTATTTCCCAATCCCAACCTATTCATCCCATGAAGCAAAACTGGTAATACTCCATATCTAACACCGGTGTGTTATCGGTAAAATTAATTACCATTTCACGTTCAAATCTAATTAAAGATTTAACTATCGCTTTGGAGCAAAACTGGTAATACTCCATTCTCGCTCACTTTCTATATTTGATAATTTAAATTATCAATTCACATTTCAATTTAAGTGCGGATTCATTAAAACTCCTTTTACAGGGTTAAAGAACTAGTGTCATTTAAAACACAGTTCACAACAATCCCAAATCACCTTCTATTTATTATCGGGTTAAAGAACAAGTGTTAATTAAAACACCGTTCACGATAAACTCATGAGTCAATTCTATTTAAACCCATTTCAAATCTAATTTATTTATTTAAAAATAAATGGGTTTTAATTTCAGTTCAAAACTAGTTCATTTTGATAAAAATCTACTTTTATCTTTTCAAATGTGGAGTTTTTCATCCCAATTTTTCCCAAATCATTTCTTATGATTTTACACAAATTATTGATATTTTTAATAATTTTATCAAGGCCCGTACAGTCGATTTCCATCAACGGCCATCGAACTGCACTTACAACAACCTTTTTCAAATTTGATTTGGACGTATCTCCAAATCCAACCGTTAGATTTCAAATTTCTAATATTCTTTAGAAAGCTCTTTTCGATACGAACCCAACGGTTCTGGTTTTAGGAGAATCCGACGGTCGGATCTCCCGTAATGTCCGTTTGAAATAAATGGTCGAAATTCACGAACTGCTGCGGCGCGGCGCGTTCTATTCAGGCCATCATATTATATATATATAATATATATTTCATCGATTTCTATTTAAAACGAATTATATAAATAGTTTTGAATTCGTTTCAAAAACATTTTCAACTTCCATTTCAATCTAAATCAAAATTGAATTTTTCCTTATAAATTCGTTTTAAAATTCATTTCTATTCAATTCAAATTTCAATTCAATTTGAATTCATTTCAAATTGGTTTTCTATTCGATTCAATTTCAAATTGGTTTTCTATTCAATTCAATTTCAAATTGGTTTTCTATTCGATTTGAATTCAATTCGTTTTCTATTCAATTCAAATTCGTTTTCTAATCAATTCAATTCAAAGTGGTTTTCTATTCGATTCAATTCAAATTTGGTTTCTATTCGATTCAATTTCAAATTGGTTTTCTATTCGATTCAATTTCAAATTGGTTTTCTATTCGGTTTGAATTCAATTCGTTTTCTATTCAATTCAAATTCGTTTTCTAATCAATTCAATTCAAAGTGGTTTTCTATTCGATTCAATTCAAATTTGGTTTCTATTCGATTCAATTCAAATTTGGTTTCTATTCGATTCAATTCAAATTTGGTTTTCTATTCAATTTGAATTAAATTTTCATTTCAAAATATTCGATTTCTAAATCAGTTTTCAATATTCATTTTAAAATGAATAAAATTGATATAAATATCGTTCACGTCAAAATGGCGTCAATCTAATCAACACGGCTTCATATATTTCTATTTTCAAATATTTCCTATTCAAATATTTCTATTTCAAATATTTTTATTTTTAAAATATTTCGTTCAACACATGACTAATCTCAACGGATGAGTACGGTCAACACATAAACCTTTATTTTATATCGACAAAGATGTAAATTTTTTTATTAAAATATTTCGTTCAACACATGACTAATCTCAACGGATGAGTACGGTCAACACATGAACCTTTATTTTATAATATTCTTTATTTTCTAAATTGGAATGAGGCCCAATCAATCACCATGTAATATTAATTATATGGATTTTCATACATCACACGTATATAATAGTATTGAAAAATAATCAACCATCAACCAAAGTGCACTACACTGTATAAGCATCAAATATAGATATCTAACGCTTATAACAGCCTGTCAATCAATCGATCGACATATTTAATCAATCAGGATGAGTGAACTTCAAATTTCATCCCAACACCCGTGTGGGGTTTCAAACAATCAAACATAGATTTCATTTGTGCAGTTGGGTGATGTGTAAAATTTATCGTCCCAATCAATGTCCTTCAAATAGGTGTACATAAACAAACCGTCCGGTTTGTAAATGAATATTTTATTTTATTTACTTCCACGTTAAAAATTATATTTTTAACGATAAAATATTTTATTTCAACACATGAATTTCTATTTAGTTCATTTACACAATAAAAATGATATTTTTATTTTTCTAACGTATTTTAGAAAATTTCGGCGGCATAACGGCACGATACTAGAAACGGGACAAGGCCTAGCCTTATCCCCGGTCTAGTGAAGGCCCACGCCATTCACACATCAATCAAATCAATTTAATTTCACCAAACAATTCAATTCAACCCAAATAATCTAACCAACTACACAGCCAAACAATTAAACAAACAAGCCATCCAAGGTCTGTGGATGATGTAACGACCCGGATTTTGAGCGACTTTTGTTATCGACATAAGCTCGATGTCGATAACTAAAACATCAAAAAATCCCAGTAATTAATGAAAGAAATGAGAAGGTGAGAATAGATAATATAGAAACTTAGAATAGAAGAAGAAGAAGAAGAACACAACATCTGAGTAACACGAACCTCACAACGGAACGAATAACATATAATAGATAACATAACTTTGAAATATAACAGTTTTGTATACAATAGCACTTATCAGAGTACAGCACTTACAACACAGCGGAAATAAACTATAGCTATATGATCCTGAAGCCTCTTGCTCCACGCTCTTCCAGTATATCTGTAAATTCCTCACTACTTGACTGCCCGTACAAAATTAGGCACCCAAGAGTTTAGGGTAAAGAAAACAAATAAACTCCGGGTCAGTCATGGGACTGGTATGAGTAAAACAGTTTAAACAGGTATATGAACAAGTAAACGATATCTCATAAGACCACGCCGCAGAACGGAACGGGTTTTTCCCTTATGAGAATCCAAAATATCTTTATATCAAAAACCTTTTGATATTATAATAATGTCTATGTACAAATAGATATCAACTAGCAGAACGCTTTCATCTCATGTTCTACATATATAGTATACAATCAAAATCGCAAGCACGTATTGGATAATGGATTTCCAACTATGACAAGGTATGGAACCACCTTCCGATCAGTGTACTCTAGGAACGATACATTGGAGTTCAATCAAGAACATCTTGCAACTCAGCCACACATGACCGACCACTCATTTCGCTTGAGTGTATCGAATGTACATCACCAACGGTTGGGATCAGCAACCGTTCCCGTATATATATGGGACAGCATTGATAGATTTAAGAAGCAAATGAATATTCTCTAGATAGGTGATTATACACCCTACTTCGGTGCGACCGACTCAGCCATGCTGCCTGCCCGATTTCTGTCATTTACTGGTTGATGAGGCTAGAAGCTACGCTTTATCATCACATCAGATTCACTTCGAATGCCACATTGTTAGGTCCATCGAAAATCACTAATTGACGTCTATAACAATACATTACGTGTTAGCTAAAAGAAGTTTCCTTCTCCGCTTCCACTCTTGGTACGGTTGAAGAAATCAAGGTACGTGACCTTTCTAGAAATACTCTGTCAGACGATCATTCATACAAGTCATCCTCATTCACTTAGAATGTCACATCGTCATACCCGCCAAATCACAAATTGATTTATCCAAAAATAACACGGGTATACAGCTTAGAGAAACGAATTCCTCCGCCACCAAACGTGAATACGTTTGAACAGATCAACTTGCGCTATCCATTGGATATACTCTGTCAGACCTTCGTCCATACAAGTTGTCCTGGGACTGGACAAACCGAAGGCACTATTCCGTATATCCATCTTAGTCACTGTTATCTAAGACTTATACAACAACCCTTGCATATTACTCCGTCTTCAATTATCTTTGGCATATATGATTCGCGACGCTTATGCCAATACAGAGTGGTTCTATGGATAATAATCCAACCGGTCTCTCCATATTAACAACGTTAAAATGGTCAAAACTCTCTTCGAATAACTAATATTCAAAAATCTCTCTTCGAATAACTAATATTCAATAACTCTTCCTTTCAAATATCTCATATTTGAAAATCTCACTTCGATTAAACTAACATCGATAACTCCTTCCGATGAAACTAACATCGATAACTCCTTTCGATGAAACTAACATCGATAACTCCTTTCGATGAAACTAACATCGATAACTCCTTTCGATGAAACTAACATCGATAACTCCTTTTGATGAAACTAACATCGATAACTCCTTTCGATGAAACAAACATTGATTTATTTAACTCGACGAACTTAACTCGACTAACTTAACTTGACTCGACTAACTCGACTTACTTGGTTCGACCAATTCGATTAACTAGGCTCGACTAACTTGACTAACTTCACTCGACTTACTTGGTTCGACCAATTCGATTCGATTAACTAGGATCGACTAACTTGACTAACTTAACTCGATTTACTTGGTTCGACCAATTCGATTCGATTAACTAGGCTCGACTAACTTGACTAACTTAACTCGACTTACTCGGTTCTACCAATTCGATTCGATTAACTGTAACGACCCAGAAAATCTGAACCAATTTAAAAATTTTAAATTGGCTAAAATAATGGATTTTCAATATTTAAAATAAATATTTTAAATAATGGCGATGAAAACTGAGTTCGAATCGACATTTGAAAACGAATATAATTAATTATAATTATATATAGAATTGAAAATGGCGCGGTAGTTCGATAATTCGATTTCAAACTTCAATTGAATATACCGGGTGCAAAACAATCCGGATTTTAGTGAAACCAAAAATATTTAAATATGTTAGTGAATATCTTTCTAACGAATCCGACCAATCGAAATTTGATAGCGGGAATCAAAAGGTATGTCCAGTTGAAAATTCTGAATAGTCGCTATGGAATTCAGGCCCTTAAAAATGGACATTTTGCAAATGACCTCGGATTTCGACGAAACCACTTTTGTTGGATCTGTGATGTCAAATTATTGCTAGGTTTCAAATTTCATAATTTTTCGAATCAATATGTGAGCGTGGCAAAAGAAAACGCGTTTGACCAGTTTCAGTTGATTTTAATCGACTGGAAATTGGCCATTTTTCAAACGGTCTCAGAAGTCGACGAAACTAGTTTTGTTAGGACCGTATCGTCAATACGAAGCTAGAAAATATTTTTTCTGGAATTTTTCTAGTTAGTATGTGACCCCGGTAATTTGAAATGTGCGTTTAAAATTCAATATAGTGATTTAAATGAAAATTCAAAAGGAAACTGATTATAACGATCAAATCAGCTTGCGATACATATCCCATTGTGTTCGGAAGGGGGGTGAAACGCTATGGGCGACAGGCGGTGGGCCTCGTTTCGAGGTCGTATGTAAAAGTCAACCTTTTTGCAAAATTAAATAATTAAATAATAAAAATAATTTTTACTTTCCCTCCTTTACCTCCTTTCTCCCCCCCCCCCCCCCCGATTCATTTAAACAGAATAAAAAAAAACCTAAGCCAATCGAGCCGCCGCCCCCTCGAGACCCGACGCCGACGAACCCTGCCGCCGACCTCCTCCTTCCAGCGCCTTCATCGCGACGCCCCAGTCGAAGCAAATCGAAGCCACCGCCTCCCAGTTCGAGCCCCGAAGCATCGCCTCCCCCGTTCGAACCCCGAGCCGCCCCCTCGAAGCCCTCCGACGATCTGCAGAACCCCCCCTCTCTGTAAGGTTTTTTATTTTTATTTTTATTTTTATTTTATATAAATAGAAAAAAACTGATTTGTTTAAAAAGGGTTTAAACAGACATTTTTAAAAAGGGTTTAAACAGACATTTTTAAGAAGGAAATAAAACTGATTTTTGTAAAAAAAATTTAAAATTGATTTTAAAAGATTTAAAAACTGTTTTTTTAAAAAGAACAACTGATTTTAAAAGCAATTTAAAACTGATTTTTATAGGAATAAAAACTGATTTTTGTTTAAAAGGAAAAAAAAACTGATTAATGTTTAAAAAGAATTCAAAACTGATTTTTGTTTAAAAGGAATAAAAACTGATTTTGTTTAAAAAGAAAAACTGATTTTAAGAAAAGTAAAAGATTTGAATTTAGAAAAGTAAAAGATTTGAACTTTAAAAAGAAAAATCAGATTTTTATATATTGAAAGCCGAAGTAAAAATCAGATTTTTATATATTGAAAGTCAAAGTAAAAATCATATTTTTATATATTGAAAGTCGAAGTAAAAATCATATTTTTATATATTGAATAGCGAAGTCAAAATTCGATTTTTATATATTGAATAACATAGTAAAAATTCGATTTTTACATATGTAGAGAATACGGGCGACGAAGCAACAAAAGGCGAAGATTTCTCTAAGGAAGAGTCGTGAAGTTGGATAGCTATTGGTGAGATTTCTGTTTTAAAAATATTATATATGTGTGAAATGAAAGTGAATTGCTATCTATAAATATATATCTATATATATATACGCCCCCTCGTCCACAAACCATGGACGATATTTATTGGTTGAAATTGTTGTGAAAATTGAATGATTGTTTGGGATTGTCTGTGATTGATATTGGTTGATTGCGGTTGAAAAATACCCATTGGTGGTTGTGAAATATTTGGTTGAAACCACATAGGATTAGTTTGTGGAAATGAAATAAATATATACATGCCGCCTGCGTGCGAACTAGATGCATGATCCCCATTGTCAAAAACCGCGAGGTTTTAAGGTAGAGCGAGGAGCCGTACTAGGGACGGTGCCGGTTTAACTACCCTGCCGTTATGCTGCCGAAATTTTGAATAATATTTGTGTGTTTGAATTATTATCATATGCTTAAATTATATTTATTCATTGTATAGAAAACATTCATGTGTTGAATTGATATTCATTCGTTGTTTAGAAATTCATGTGTTGAATGGTATTCATATTTTGAAATAAATTGTTCGATAATAAAAATCACATTTTTATCTATATATAAAAACCATAGAAAACATTCATGTGTTGAATTGATATTCATTCGTTGTTTAGAAATTCATGTGTTGAATGGTATTCATATTTTGAAATAAATTGTTTGATAATAAAAATCACCTTTTATCGACTATATGAACTGTGTAAAATAGTCTCGTTTTAAAATAAATTGTTTTATGATAAAAATCCCATTTTTATCACCAACTTGAACGATATAGAAAAATAGTGTTTTGAAATGAACTGTTTTACAATAAAAATCACATTTTTATTGTATGCATAAATCGTTGAAATGTGAAGTGTTAAAAATAGCCACTTGTTCAAAATAAACATATATGAGTTGAAATATTCATTAATTAGCTAATGAAATGATTTGCACCTATTTATGTAACATTATAATGAATGGTGTTTTTAAACCAAACAGAAATCGAATATGAAGTCGAATAGAAATTGATAAATGATAAGAACTGTATATATATGTACATGCAATATTCATTGAACAGGTTATAGCAAAGGGGCTAGAGAAGAGGAATAAAATTTTGTGCCCGACAAATAGGTACACATTTACTGATTTGTTTGGGTGATGATTTTGAGCCTGTTGGCTAGCCGCTTGGCTTTTTCTTTTTCTTTTTGAGATTAGAAGGACCGGGAACGCTATTTGCGATTTCCCGATGCTCCCGGTGCAGGGGAGGTTATGGCGAAATTTTTCCAAAATTTAAGGCGTTAGAAAAATATTTGAAGTGAAAACGATATTGAAATGGTTGAATGAACTATATTTATATAAATATATAAATATAAATAAAATTAAAACGAAATGAGGTCGTGCAGTTCGTATTTTGAAACTGTGATTTCAAACGACTAGTGCGGGAAATCCGACCATTGGATTTTCCCGAAACCTCAACCGTCGGGTTCGCCTTGGAAATATCTTCCCAACGGCACCAACTTTGTAGAAATCCAACGGTTGGATTGTCTGGAATGTTTAATTCAAATCTGAAGAAAAACAGCGCCAGAAACGATTATATTTATTTATATATATAAATATAATTATATTTAATCGAATAACGCCGCTGCAGTTCGTATTTTGAAATCGAAATTTCAAACGATTGTACCGGGAGATTCGACCGTCGGATTTTCCCGAAACTGGAACCGTTGGATTCGTTTTGAAAGACCTTTCTAATGATGTAAATTTTGTGAATATCCAACGGTTAGATTTTCAGATATGTGTAAATCAAATCTGAAGAAAAACAGCGCCACGGCCACGTTATGGCCCGAAGCGTCGTTTTGAATAAAATGGCTATTTTAAAATAAATAAAAATAGCGATAAATAGTTATAAAATATCGTAAGCGATATGGAATGGAAATAAACTGAATTTGCTTGATTTATGTGGCTTTTGATGGTTGAATGTGTTTGGTGTGAAAATTACATTAAACAACGAAATTGGTGTTGTCGAATAATTTAACAATTGAAATAAATTGATTTGAAATTCTAAATATACGTGAATTATTTGAAAAAGCCGAGTTAATTCTCATTTCAAATAATTGATCGACGATTGAAAGTCGAAGATGAAGACGATGGTCGAAGACCGGAGATCTTCGCCTCGTTTGGATGGTAACCGAGGTCCTGATTGGGAGGCATCCCGAAATATGGATAATGAGTGGTGATCGTCCAGACGTACGTGGAGATCGATGGGTTTGCGAGGTATTTAGTGCCTCCGGTTTCGTTCAGACCCAGAACGGACTTGTAAATGGACTGTGTGTCTGACATTGGAGTTTATTCTGTGTTGATTGATTTCTGTTAAATATACATCTGTTTGGCGGCGAAGAATTTACTCTTTTGCTTAACGCCCTTCTCTGAGACGCACGAGCTCAGAGGTTGTATATCGATGGACATCAGTCGCATGGCATGAATTGCCTGTGTGGCATGCTAAGATGCAGTGATCAGGGCTTCTGTTGAAAAGCAAAGTCTTGTGGTGATGATCAAAGCACCGCCTGTGTGGCGTAGCTTTGTGTATAACGTGAATTCGCGAGCCTCACACCCCGGTATGAACCTAAAACGGGAGAGGACATCAGGAAGGGCCTGCGTTTCTTCCTAGCTAGGGTGGTGTCAGTGACCTACCAGCCCTGACATTTATATACTTTTCACCTATGTGGTTGTTGCTGTTGCGAGGCGCCTCGGTTTGATCGGACGATCCGGGTCCGATGGAGTCATTCGTTGGCTCGTTTACGCCCCAAAGGGCGGGGAAACGCATGGTTCAGGCATTTTAATCCACATCGGTGGACCGGCCCTGACGATCCAAGGGTCACTCGAGCTCTGATCCTGAGACTCGGGCTAGGCAGTCTCGAATGCGGTAAGGACTATCTTTTGCCTTGGTTCATGACAGAAATCCAATTTCCAAATACGTGACGATGCGATTTCGATTGTATATATACATTTGGCGACATAGTGGCATGGGACGCTCATGTCGTCTATGATTGATAGTTATGATTTGAAATTGTTTTCAAAACATATAAACACTAGCAATAATATCAAATGCCTTTGTTTTATTCGTATCAAGCATATTTTGGCCGTTATAAGGTAAAACTCTATCCTCCGGTTTGCGTTGCATTGTGTGATGGGAACTGAGTCTTATAACAGCTTCATTTTTATAAAAAGCATAGCGATGTTTAAAAGAAAGATTTGTTTTAAAGCACTGGCAATCCAATGGAGTAAACCCGTTCCACGAAAGTGGCGTGGTCCTGTGATTTGCCAAAATATATGTGTTGAGTAGATTTCTCATACCAGTCCCATGACTGACTCGTAGTTTGTTTCACTCTCAAACTCGGGTGCCCCTTTTTCTACACAGGCAGCCTTGTATTCAGGTTTAGCTGGTTCTTTCTGGATAGCTGGAGCTGAAGATGGATTCTATCATTTATTTCTTTTTATGCTGTTCAGCTCCTATTGTACATATTTTGTTTATTTCCGCTGTAGACATTTATGTATAGCTGAACTGTATTTGTACTAAGTAAGATCCTGTATATTGTGTAACTCTGATGATTATTTTATCCAGTATATTTTGTGGTTCATTATCTGGTGTATTTATTTAATTCTGTTCTGCTATTATCTGTTTCTGTGTTATATTCCAAAGATAACCTTGTTTCCGTGAGAACGGGAAATCGGGTCGTCTCATTAACTAGGCTCGACTAACTTGGTCGAACCACCCGATCAACTCAACTTATTTCTCAACTCGATTAACTCCTATCGAATAACTAATATTCGATTAAACTCCATTCGCTTGACTCTAGATCGCAGCGATCACAATGGTTACGCCTGACTCCCTCAGGAAACATCCGACCGCCGTAGGCTATTTACAGCCCTGCGAATTACGCTAGCGGTCATACGAGATGGAAACTTATCCTGAATAACTATGTTTGATTAACTCTATCTCAAATAACTACACTTGATTTACTCTAGTTCGTTTTAGCTCTAATCGATTAACTCTAACCAATTAACTCCAACTGGTTAACTCTAACTGATTAACTCTAACTGGTTAACTCTATTTGACTAACTCGACTTGACTAACCCCTTTCGAATAACATATTCGATTAACTAACTTTCGAATACCATATTCGATTAACTAACTCCGAATACCATATTCGATTAACTCCTTTCGAATGTCTATATTCGATTAACTAACTTCGAATACCATATTCGATTTCTAACTTCGAATATCATATTCGATTAACTAACTTCGAATACCATATTCGATTAACTAACTTCGAATACCATATTCGATTTCTCCTTTCGAATACCATATTCGATTATCTCCTTTCGAATGTCTATATTCGATTAACTAACTTCGAATACCATATTCGATTTCTCCTTTCGAATACCATATTCGATTAACTAACTTCGAATACCATATTCGATTAACTCCTTTCGAATACCATATTCGATTAACTAACTTCGAATACCATATTCGATTAACTCCTTTTGAATGTCTATATTCGATTAACTAACTTCGAATACCATATTCGATTTCTAACTTCGAATACCATATTCGATTACTAACTTCGAATACCATATTCGATTTCTAACTTCGAATACCATATTCGATTACTAACTTCGAACACCATATTCGATTTCTCCTTTTTATAACGTTTATCCATTTAAAAAGATCCCCTTTTTAACACGTTTATTCATTTATAAAGATTTACTATTAGAAACGGTTCTTCACTTTATAAATGTCCTTTTTATAACGTTTTCCTTTTTATAACGGTTTCCTTTATTAACCAATTTCCTTTTTTATTAACTCTATTTATTTTCTAAATATTCCCCTTTCAATTCTATTTGTAAATGATTTACAAATATTTATTTTCTCTATTTTATTCTATTTGCAAATGGTTTGAAAATATTCCCTTTTCAAATTTATTCTTAAAAATATTCTAACTCCTTAAATTTCCGGGAAAATTCGCCATAACCTCCTTTGTATTGGGAGCATCGGGAAAATCCCCAAACTCACCACACAGGCCTTTCCATTAAAAAAGAAATGTTTTGAATTTATTTTCCTTTTTAAAATATCTCCTATTTATAAATATCCCAATTTATAAATATTCCTTATTTATAAATATTCCACTTTATAAATATCTATTTTTCAACATCACTTTGAAAAATCTCCTTTATCTACATTCCGGTATGTCATGGTATTCAATCATATTAAATCACGATGTCTAATCTCGTCCATACACACACAATCAACAACAGGTTATAATTCACATCATATATTAAAATATATGAAAAACAATAAAATAACTATTGAGGAATCCAGTCGGATTCCACCAACCTGTTTCCCAGCATCACAGATGTTAGAAAATATAGATAACATCACTTTTAGTTCCATATGATATATTCTGTTAAACATAATCAATATAGAAATTTAACCAACTGACTAGCAGTTCAATCAAACAATCAACACACAGTCAAACAGACAATTTTAACAGTTCTAACAATACAACATGAAATTATAAACTGTTTAGAGTTGGTGAGTTTTACTCACATTTGCAGTTCATCGTTAAAGAACGATAAACTGTTTTTTGATTTGAATCAAACAGTTTATTTCGCCATAAATTCATACTAGCCCCAATCCACTTCCAGTCAATTCCAGCTTGTAGCCACCGTCCATACGATCCCGACGGATCTTGTTTCGCTGAGTTTCGATCACGTATGAATAAGTTATGATGATTCAAAGTTAATGTACATTTAATTAAATTAAAACTTGAAATTTAATTTAAAGCCTTGGGCTTTACCACTCACTCAAGGCCCATCACCATATTTTATATCCTAGGCCCGCTCCTCTCTACTTTCTTCCTCAAACATAACGCGAGCTCCAGGATCAGCCACGCCCACCGTTTTCACAACTTCACTGACCTCGTTCAATCCCATTTCTTCATGATTTTCAAAACCGACATCACCATCGTTCATCACTTCTGAATCTCAACCACTTCCTCACCATTTCATGCAACTCGCGCTCCTTTGGAAGAAAGCAACTCCACGGTCCCAGTAATGACCTCGACGAAAATGACCATCGATTACCATGACACCACCATCAATACTTGCGGATTTCCATCACCAAACCAAATCCGAGATTCGTTTTGCTATTTGATAACCCACCTCGATGATTTTGTGAGCCCTAGATCCACTGTAATATCCAGCGAACCAAGATGGGTGTTCGAACAAGCTAAAAAGGGTATACACTTGAAGTAGTTCTCACCAGGAAGCCAAAAATACTCGATTTACAATTTATTGTATTTGTATTTGTTTGTTCTTGAATTTCAAAGGAGGATTTCTTTTTTTCTGGACTTGAAAATGTGGCGGCTGATAAAATTCCCAAGGGAAATGAATGAATTAGGTTATAACGATTGGTTGAGGTCATTATATAGGGATTTTAATTTATGGACGTGGCCTTAGTTTGTCCATGTACATTGTGTGGTGTAGAGGAAAGGGACGTGGACTCCTGTTGATCACCGAATGAAGGAGTTAGGTTCTAGGGGTAGAATATTTAAGTTACACATTTTCGTGACCCCTCTACATGAAATTCTGTTCTCATCCGAATGGCCAACGACAGAAATAAATATACCGTTGTGATGAGCTCGATGTCACGATCCCAAAAATGTAATAATACCGGTAGATTGACTTATATTTTGAAACTTCAAAATGTTGATTTCAGGGTGCGAAATACCCCAAATAAAAAGTTGCTTATTAAATTAAATAAAAATTATAGTAAAATTCTAAAAATTAAATTATCACTATTTTCCAAAAGAACCCTGTCTAGATTCAAACCCGATCTCCAGTTATATCGAATAAACAGTTATGGTCGATAAACGATTCTATAGCGACTTTTCTGAAATTTGATTTGGACATATCTCAAAATCTACACGACGAAATCCCGATTTTTCTCTTCCACTAGAAAGATATACTCCACCAGCTCCACATGTTTCTTGTTTCACAGAAATCCGGCTTAAAACGAATCTTGTACATTCAGTTGAAGTTCAAATCGCCAAATCGCGAACTGCAGCGCCATTTCAAGCTTGATTTTAATTATAATATAATTATACGTTCAAACTGTCGTCGATCGAATATATTCGTCAATATAATTCAACTCTAAGCTGAATTAAATCTAAGGGATGACCCCGTTCACAGAATATTGTGGTTTCCAATATTTTTGATTATTTCTGAATTTAATATATTATTTAATTATTTAATTTAATTAAATATTCCCTATTATTAAATTAACGACCATTTGAATTCTCTAAACCACCATTTATATAATTAAATTAATTAATTATATACCGCAGAAAATGCCTGTCATTACATTCTTCCCCACTTAAAATAATTTCGTCCTCGAAATTGCTAAGTTAGAGGACGACCCTATCTATTGGAACTCCTAAGATTTGTTTACCCCTTATTTCTGATTTCAACTGAACCAATTAATATCGATTAAAATATTAATTCCTTCCGACTAACTAAAATTTTCAAAAATTCTGAAAATTTTCTAACACTTTGTATTTTCGGAAAATTTTGCCATAACCTCTTTTGTACAGCTCTATCGGTAAAACTCCAACTCGCCTCTCCAGGCCATCTCCAACCCAAAAGAAAATCAAACAGCCAAACGGCTTGCCAATTCAGCTCATAAGTTCCCAAACTCATATAAAATATAAACTTGTACCTTTTTGTTGGGCATATCATTATATCCCTTCCATCTGTTATCAACTTGGAATATACAAATGCCATCCCAATCAACTTAAACCAAGTTATTCTTAACACAACCATTCGCTTATTCAAGCCGAATTCCATTTTCAATCTCAAGTTTCATTCTTGATTTCCAAATTCTCAGTCCAGCTAAATTTCAAATTCTTGACTTATCCATTCAATTCTATTTAACTTAGTTCAAGTTAAATTTCAATTTATTTTTACCATCTCATTTTATTTAACTTCATAAGTTAAATTTAAATTCCAGAACTTAAATTCCTGGGTAAATTTCAAATCAATTTGAAATCATACTGCCAATTCAAAACCTTTGAATTTTCTAAACAACTTGTTTTCTCAATACAATTCAAATCAAAATCTCTGGTAGTAATCCACCACTTAGAAACTCGAAAATCACACCGATGATACTGCGCAGTCATCATCGGAATTATTTTCCAGCAACACAAGTGATTTCAATACTATATCATTTTCAAAACCATTACTGAATAATTCCATTTTGAAAACATTTCAAAATCTCCTAGGAACTTAAAATTTCCTTATTTTAATTCCAAATCTGATTTAAATTCATATTTAATTCATCTTATTTCATATACTTTACTTATATGATTCTGATTGGTTATATATAACCATTCCACATGTTATAATCTTATTCGATTATAATCACAACCTATATATGATAATATATCACATATTCATACTGTGTCGGTCCATCGTATTCAAGTGTTTATTTACTCCTACCGATACAGTGGATCAAACTGATCGACTAGAACTCATAAACAACTCAGCCAATGAATCTCCACAATATAAAATCATTTTATATCAAATACAAGTACGCACTCGTATATATACACTCAAACTCAATCTAGGGTATTACTAACCCTATCTCTATCGAGTCACGCCACAGAGCCAAGGTAATTCTTAACTTAAGCTCTGATACCAACTGTAACGACCCGGATTTTGAGCGACTTTGGTTATCGACATAAGCTCGATGTCGATAACCAAAACATCGAAAAATCCCAGTAATTAATGAAAGAAATGAGAAGGTGAGAATAGATAAGATAGAAACTTAGAATAGAAGAAGAAGAAGAAGAACACAACATCTTAGTAACACGAACCTCACAGCGGAACGAATAACATATAATAGATAACATAACTTTGAAATATAACGGTTATGTATACAATAGCACTTATCAGAGTACAACACTTACAACACAGCGGAAATAAACTATAGCTATATCATCCTGAAGCCTCCTGCTCCACGCTCTTCCAGTATATCTGTAAATTCCTCACTACTTGACTGCCCGTACAAAATTAGGCACCCAAGAGTTTAGGGAAAACAAAACAAATAAACTCCGGGTCAGTCATGGGACTGGTATGAGTAAAACAGTTTAAACAGGTATATGAACAAGTAAACGATATCTCATAAGACCACGCCGCAGAACGGAACGGGTTTTTCCCTTATGAGAATCCAAAATATCTTTATATCAAAAACCTTTTGATATTATAATAATGTCTATGTACAAATAGATATCAACTAGCAGAACGCTTTCATCTCACGTTCTACATATATAGTATACAATCAAAATCGCAAGCACGTTTTGGATAATGGATTTCCAACTATGACAAGGTATGGAACCACCTTCCGATCAGTGTACTCTAGGAACGATACACTGGAGTTCAATCAAGAACATCTTGCAACTCAGCCACACATGACCGACCACTCATTTCGCTTGAGTGTATCGAATGTACATCACCAACGGTTGGGATCAGCAACCGTTCCCGTATATATATGGGACAGCATTGATAGATTTAAGAAGCAAATGAATATTCTCTAGATAGTTGATTATACACCCTACTTCGGTGCGACCGACTCAGCCATGCTGCCTGCCCGATTTCTGTCATTTACTGGTTGATGAGGCTAGAAGCTACGCTTTATCATCACATCAGATTCACTTCGAATGCCACATTGTTAGGTCCATCGAAAATCACTAATTGACGTCTATAACAATACATTACGTGTTAGCTAAAAGAAGTTTCCTTCTCCGCTTCCACTCTTGGTACGGTTGAAGAAATCAAGGTACGTGACCTTTCTAGAAATACTCTGTCAGACGTTCATTCATACAAGTCATCCTCATTCACTTAGAATGTCACATCGTCATACCCGCCAAATCACAAATTGATTTATCCAAAAATAACACAGGTATACAGCTTAGAGAAACGAATTCCTCCGCCACCAAACGTGAATACGTTTGAACAGATCAACTTGCGCTATCCATTGGATATACTCTGTCAGACCTTCGTCCATACAAGTTGTCCTGGGACTGGACAAACCGAAGGCACTATTCCGTATATCCATCTTAGTCACTGTTATCTAAGACTTATACAACAGCCCTTGCATTTTACTCCGTCTTCAATTATCTTTGGCATATATGATTCGCGACGCTTATGCCAATACAGAGTGGTTCTATGGATAATAATCCAACCGGTCTCTCCATATTAACAACGTTAAAATGGTCAAAACTTCGATAGTCGGTGAGTTAACTATCAAAGAAAAACAAGTGTGCAAACAACGATATTATTTCCAAATGGAAATTATATCGAACAAACATCATTTAACATAAATCTCTTTAGTTCATTTATTTACTTATCTCCTGTTTCCCTATATTCTAAATTCTTATTTTTCTTTTATCAGAAAACATTTTTGATTCTCGTTTGGAAAACATTTCCAAAACTCCTTTACGATCAAACCTTACCATTTCTTAGTTAAGAAGGAAGTCACTCAAGTTGGGGTATAATTACCTCTCAGACCTTAACTGAACAACGTTATAACTTCGAAATGGTCAAAGTTTATCTTTTAATCTTTAACAACTTCTTTACACCTTTCTCGGATCCAATTTTACTAATCCACTTCTATATTTAAAACATTGGTTATAACGATAACGTTATAATCCCTCCTTTCGAATTATCTAACTTTAATTATAACTTCTATTCTTATTAGTGAATAATTAACCTAACACTTATTTATTTATAAATAAATAAATCTCTATTTAAACACTGGAAAGTATAAGTACTTTCCCGAATTCGATATAATCGAATTTGCCGATTAACTCTCTTCGAGAAATCTCTATTTGATTAACTCTTCTTCGAATAACCTATATTCGATTAACTCCTTCTCGAATAAACGATATTCAAAAATCTCTCTTCGAATAACTAATATTCGATAACTCTTCCTTTCAAATATCTCATATTTGAAAATCTCACTTCGATTAAACTATAATCGATAACTCCTTCCGATGAAACTAACATCGATAACTCCTTTCGATGAAACTAACATCGATAACTCCTTTCGATGAAACTAACATCGATAACTCCTTTCGATGAAACTAACATCGATAACTCCTTTAGATGAAACTAACATCGATAACTCCTTTCGATGAAACTAACATCGATTTATTTAACTCGACGAACTTAACTCGACTAACTTAACTTGACTCGACTAACTCGACTTACTTGGTTCGACCAATTCGATTAACTAGGCTCGACTAACTTGACTAACTTAACTCGACTTACTTGGTTCGACCAATTCGATTCGATTAACTAGGATTGACTAACTTGACTAACTTAACTCGACTTACTTGGTTCGACCAATTCGATTCGATTAACTAGGCTCGACTAACTTGACTAACTTAACTCGACTTACTCGGTTCTACCAATTCGATTCGATTAACTAGGCTCGACTAACTTGGTCGAACCACCCGATCAACTCAACTTATTTAACTTAACTTATTTCTCAACTCGATTAACTCCTATCGAATAACTAATATTCGATTAAACTCCATTCGCTTGACTCTAGATCGCAGCGATTACAATGGTTACGCCTGACTCCCTCAGGAAACATCCGACCGCCATAGGCTACTTACAGCCCTGCGAATTACGCTAGCAGTCGTACGAGATGGAAACTTATCCTGAATAACTATGTTTGATTAACTCTATCTCAAATAACTACACTTGATTTACTCTAGTTCGTTTTAACTCTAATCGATTAACTCTAACCAATTAACTCCAATTGGTTAACTCTAACTGATTAACTCTAACTGGTTAACTCTATTTGACTAACTCGACTTGACTAACCCCTTTCGAATAACATATTCGATTAACTAACTTTCGAATACCATATTCGATTAACTAACTCCGAATACCATATTCGATTAACTCCTTTCAAATGTCTATATTCGATTAACTAACTTCGAATACCATATTCGATTTCTAACTTCGAATACCATATTCGATTAACTAACTTCGAATACCATATTCGATTAACTAACTTCGAATACCATATTCGATTTCTCCTTTCGAATACCATATTCGATTATCTCCTTTCGAATGTCTATATTCGATTAACTAACTTCGAATACCATATTCGATTTCTCCTTTCGAATACCATATTCGATTAACTAACTTCGAATACCATATTCGATTAACTCCTTTCAAATACCATATTCGATTAACTAACTTCGAATACCATATTCGATTAACTCCTTTTGAATGTCTATATTCGATTAACTAACTTCGAATACCATATTCGATTTCTAACTTCGAATACCATATTCGATTACTAACTTCGAATACCATATTCGATTTCTAACTTCGAATACCATATTCGATTACTAACTTCGAACACCATATTCGATTTCTCCTTTTTATAACGTTTATCCATTTAAAAAGATCCCCTTTTTAACAAGTTTATTCATTTATAAAGATTTACTATTAGTAACGGTTCTTCACTTTATAAATGTCCTTTTTATAACGTTTTCCTTTTTATAACGGTTTCCTTTATAAACCAATTTCCTTTTTTATTAACTCTATTTATTTTCTAAATATTCCCCTTTCAATTCTATTTGTAAATGATTTACAAATATTTCTTTTCTCTATTTTATTCTATTTGCAAATGGTTTGAAAATATTCCCTTTTCAAATTTATTCTTAAAAATATTCTAACTCCTTAAATTTCCGGGAAAATTCGCCATAACCTCCTTTGTATCGGGAGCATCGGGAAAATCCCCAAACTCGCCACACAGGCCTTTCCATTCAAAAAGAAATGTTTTGAATTTATTTTCCTTTTTAAAATATCTCCTATTTATAACTATCCCAATTTATAAATATTCCTTATTTATAAATATTCCACTTTATAAATATCTCTTTTTCAACATCACTTTGAAAAATCTCCTTTATCTACATTCCGGTATGTCATGGTATTCAATCATATTAAATCACGATGTCTAATCTTGTCCATACACACACAATCAACAACAGGTTATAATCCACATCATATATTAAAATATATGAAAAACAATAAAATAACTATTGAGGAATCCAGTCGGATTCCACCAACCTGTTTCCCTGCATCACGGATGTTAGACAATATAGATAACATCACTTTTAGTTCCATATGATATATTCTGTTAAACAGAATCAATATAGAAATTTAACTAACTGACTAGCAGTTCAATCAAACAATCAACACACAGTCAAACAAACAATTTTAACAGTTCTAACAATAAAACATGAAATTATAAACTGTTTAGAGTTGGTGAGTTTTACTCACATTTGCAGTTCATCGTTAAAGAACGATAAACTGTTGTTTGATTTGAATCAAACAGTTTATTTCGCCATAAATTCATACTAGCCCCAATCCACTTCCAGTCAATTCCAGCTTGTAGCCACCGTCCATACGATCCCGACGGATCTTGTTTCGCTGAGTTTCGATCACGTATGAATAAGTTATGATGATTCAAAGTTAATGTACATTTAATTAAATTAAAACTTGAAATTTAATTTAAAGCCTTGGGCTTTACCACTCACTCAAGGCCCATCACCATATTTTATATCCCAGGCCCGCTCCTCTCTACTTTCTTCCTCAAACATAACGCGAGCTCCAGGATCAGCCACGCCCACCGTTTTCACAACTTCACTGACCTCGTTCAATCCCATTTCTTCATGATTTTCAAAACCGACATCACCATCGTTCATCACTTCTGAATCTCAACCACTTCCTCACCATTTCATGCAACTCGCGCTCCTTTGGAAGAAAGCAACTCCATGGTCCCAGTAATGACCTCGACGAAAATGACCATCGATTACCATGACACCACCATCAATACTTGCGGATTTCCATCACCAAACCAAATCCGAGATTCGTTTTGCTATTTGATACCCCACCTCGATGATTTTGTGAACCCTAGCTCCACTGTAATATCCAGCGAACCAAGATGGGTGTTCGAACAAGCTAAAAAGGGTATACACTTGAAGTAGTTCTCACCAGAAAGCCAAAAATACTCGATTTACAATTTATTGTATTTGTATTTGTTTGTTCTTGAATTTCGAAGGAGGATTTCCTTTTTTCTGGACTTGAAAATGTGGCGGCTGATAAAATTCCCAAGGGAAATGAATGAATTAGGTTATAACGATTGGTTGAAGTCATTATATAGGGATTTTAATTTATGGACGTGGCCTTAGTTTGTCCATGTACATTGTGTGGTGTAGAGGAAAGGGACGTGGACTCTTGTTGATCACCGAATGAAGGAGTTAGGTTCTAGGGGTAGAATATTTAAGTTACACATTTTCGTGACCCCTCTACATGAAATTCTGTTCTCATCCGAATGGCCAACGACAGAAATAAATATACCGTTTCATGAGCTCGATGTCACGATCCCAAAAATGTAATAATACCGGTAGATTGACTTATATTTTGAAACTTCAAAATGTTGATTTCAGGGTGCGAAATACCCCAAATAAAAAGTTGCTTATTAAATTAAATAAAAATTATAGTAAAATTCTAAAAATTAAATTATCACTATTTTCCAAAAGAACCCTGTCTAGATTCAAACCCGATCTCCAGTTATATCGAATAAACAGTTATGGTCAATAAACGATTCTATAGCGACTTTTCTGAAATTTGATTTGGACATATCTCAAAATCTACACGACGAAATCCCGATTTTTCTCTTCCACTAGAAAGATATACTCCACCAGCTCCACACTTTTCTTGTTTCACAGAAATCCGGCTTAAAACGAATCCTGTACATTCAGTTGAAGTTCAAATCGCCAAATCGCGAACTGCAGCGCCATTTCAAGCTCGATTTTAGTTATAATATAATTATACGTTCAAACTGTCGTCGATCGAATATATTCGTCAATATAATTCAACTCTAAGCTGAATTAAATCTAAGGGATGACCCTGTTCACAGAATATTGTGATTTCCAATATTTTTGATTATTTCTGAATTTAATATATTATTTAATTATTTAATTTAATTAAATATTCCCTATTATTAAATTAACGACCATTTGAATTCTCTAAACCACCATTTATATAATTAAATTAATTAATTATATACCGCAGAAAATGCGGGTCATTACAGATGACGAGTGTCGGGTGCTACTAAACACCTTCTGCATCTTAGTATATATATATATATATAACTAGAAAAAAAGAAATTTTGAGTGAGAAGTTCTCACCAATAGCTATCCAATACCACGACTCTTCATTGATAGAAATCTTCAACGTTCTCGCCTTTTTATCCCCTTCGTTGCCCGTATTCTCTACATATGTAAAAATCGAATTTTTACTTCGCTATTCGATATATAAAAATCGAATTTTTACTTCGCTATTCAATATATAAAAATCGAATTTTTACCTCGCTATTCAATATATAAAAATCAAATTTTTTACTTCGCTATTCAATATATAAAAATCGAATTTTTACTTCGCTATTCAATATATAAAAATCGAATTTTTACTTCGCTATTCAATATAAAAAAATCGAATTTTTACTTCGCTATTCAATATATAAAAATCGAATTTTTACTTCTTTAAAATCGAATAAAGATCAAACCTTTCTCTATATAAAAATGAGATCTTTATATGAATCGAAATTACATCTCTCCTTCTTGGGTTTCAAAATCACCTCTATTTGCAACTAAAAGTCTTAACTTTATTAAGATAAAATCATATTCTTATATGGCTACTATATTTATAAAACTAACATTTTTCTACCATGATATTATATATAAAAAGCCAACCTCTATAGCGTCGAAAACCTTATTTTTACATTACTCTTTTGTATAAATAAAAATCGGGTATTTATATGATTTAAAAATCATATTTTTACAGTTTCAAACACTGCAAATAAATAAATGCAAATAAAATAAAATAAACGCTTACTGTTAAAGGTTGGAGGGGGTCGGAGGCGCGCTGAGGTGGCGTAGGCGGAGGGTGAGGCTGCGTTTGGGCGCTGCTGGGTTTAAATGGGGGGTCTCGTTCGTGATGGAGGTGGAGCTGAAGAAGGGGAGGCGGAAGGAGATGGGGGTCGGCGTCAGCAAGGAGGGGTCGACTGAAGGAGGAGGTCGAGGTGAAGAGGAAGGTGGCGGTTGGTCAATTTGGGGAAGAAGAGGGCGTACGAATGTGGAGAGGCGCGGAGGAGATGGAGGAAGAAGAGGAGGCGGAGGAGCAGATCGAGAGAGGGGAGGGGGGCTTCACCTGCGGCGGCGTGAGGTGGACGGTTGGCGATAGGAGGAGCGGCGGCTAGGACAGGGTGATGGCGCGATTTTTTATATTTAAAAGTGAATCGGGAAAGAAGAAGTGAGGGGGGGCTTTTATAAAATTTATATTATTTAATTTATTATTTAATTTTTCAAAAAGTAACTCCTTATTTCGAACTCGAAACGGGACCCACCGCCTGTCGTCCTTAGCGTTTCACCCCCATTCCGAACACAATGGGATATGCACCGCAAGCTGATTCAATCGTTTCTATCAGTTTTCGTCAAAATCAACATATAACTCTATATATTGAATTTAAACGCGCATTTCAATTTACTGGGGTCGCATACTAACTCTATAAATCCCATAAAAATATTTTCTAGCTTCGTATTGACGATACGGTCCTAACAAAACTAGTTTCGTCGAATTCTGAGACCGTTAGAAAAATGGCCAATTTCCAGTCGATTAAAATCAACTGAAACTAGTCAAACGCGTTTTCCTTTGCCACGCTCACATATCGAGTCGAAAAATTATGAAATTTGAAATCTAGCAATAATTTGACATCACGGACCCAACAAAAGTGGTTTCGTCGAAATCCGAGGTCATTTGCAAAATTCCCATTTTTAAGGGCCTGAATTCCATAACCACTATTCAGAATTTTCAACTGGACATATCTTTTGATCCCCGCTATGAAATTTTGATTTTTCAGATTCGTTGGAAAGATCTTATCAATTAGATCCTAATGTTTTTGGTTTCACTAAAATCCGGATTGTTTTGCACCCGGTACATTCAATTGAAGTTTGAAATCGAATTATCGAACTACCGCGCCATTTTCAATTCTATTTATAATTATATATAAATATTTATATTCTAACGACGACGTATATAATATATACGTTCTAAATATATTGAAAATAAATTTCTCGTCGATATTATTTAAAATAATCTATTTCAAATATTCAAAATTCATTAAAATTGCCAAAATAAAAATTTTAAACTGGCCCAGATTTTCGTGTTGTTACAATATCTGTTTAGTTGCTTATCGCTCATACAAGACTTTTTGTCTGACCCAGAGTTTTATGTCTCTTCTTATTACTCTGGGTGCTCTCACGAGCAGACTAGAGACAGGTTAGCTGGTGATGCATGAGTAGTTGTACAAGAGACGAGCGGGAGGCTTCCACGTATGATATATACAGATATTCTCCCTGTGTCACTGCTGGTCACTACTTTGGGCATTAGTAGTGCACCCTTCCTTTCTTTTACTTTAGAGACAGTTTTAAAGTTGTGATAATAATGATGTGGAACATAAGCTGTATCTGGATTTTCCGCTGCTATGATGTTTAGTTTTCAGCTTATGCACTGTCTCGCCTGTTTTATGTCAAGTATGTTGTTATTATATTTTATCCCATGCGCTGTGAGACATTCTACAGGTTTTCGATTAGTTCACTCTCTTCTTTCCTTTCTTTGGTGATCGTTCCGTGCTAATCGGGCATGTGTACAGCGCACTTTCGGAGGAAATTCCAGTTGGTACAGGGCGGGCTGTCACAAGGTCCTTCACTAAGTGGTGTGTGAATTAAATCCATCTCCATCTTCTTGTGTATGTACACACTTATCTTCATATCTTCATGTGCATACTTCATTACACGGAACAAGTAAATGATATCAATAATTAGAACATGCGCAATTTACCATTTTACCCCAGTATGAAGATGAATGCATGATAATTTAAGCATTTTGGGTTTTTGGTTAAAACATGTAAAAATAACCTAATATATTATTTAACTAAAATAAGAATAAATGTGTGAATATAAATGTACCGTTAGAAGAGGAACCTTGTTCCAGTTTAGAAATAAATAATTTTTTAGTAAATGCTTTGCAAATCGTATTTTTAATGGAATATTTGATAATGTTTGTAGCACACTTTTTGCAAACCATATTTGTAAGTGAAATGTTTGAAATGGTTATAAGTTTGAGATGAATATCTCATTTAAAGTGGTAATTGATATTTGGAATTTCTACTCATTTTGAAGTTTAGAATGTTGTTCATTCAGGATCTGAGAGGTAGTTATACCCCTAACTTGTTTGGCTTTGTTCTTAACTAATAAATAATGGGAATTCGATTCGAAAGTTTATATTGAATATAGTAATCCATTCGGGTCACTAGTATTATAACGATGTTTTACACAATAAGTGTTAAACAAAGATGAGAAGTACGTTCCTAAAGTATTTTAAAATGAAATGGTTGAATATTCTTATATCAATATAAGAAGAGAAATGAGTATTCCAAATATTGGAAAATTTAAGAAGTTTTAATTACAAATGATTAATGAAAGAGGCTAAATGATACTAAATAATGAATCAGTAAATTTATTTATCTTTTATGGATGAATTGTTTGTTTGATAGTGAAATAATCGACTATCAAATCTGGCCTATACGATTGTTGGTACGAAAAGACTGGGATCAAATTTATATTCGTAAACAGTTCCAAAACAAAAAATACATAAACGTTGAAGATATCAGATGCTGATTAAGCTAGAGCAAATTGAAGACCGTGGATCTTGATAAAACAAAAGAACTACTTATAATCTATGATTAGCGACTAGAGATATACTATGATGCTGTCGTGACTGATATCTACGGATTGCACAAATTACTCGCTACTAACCTATAAGGTGATTTCTAGGATGTAGTAGGAGGGTGCCTTCGGTTCATCCTATTCCTGCATGTCTTGAATGGACAGATGTTTGATGAAGTATTTCCAAAGGGGTCACATACGTTGATTTCTTCAAACGTGCCAAGTTTGGTGGCGAAGAAGGAAGCTTCTTTAGCTTAACATCTAGAGTATTTTTGTGGAAATCAATTAATGATTTTTGGAAGATTAGATGATGTGGCATTCAAAGTGAATGGTGATGTGCCGTCTTAAAAAGGTAATCGTAACTTCAAGCCTCATCAGTCGGGAAATGGTATAAAATTAGGTAGGTCGCATGACTATGCGGGTCGCATCCATTAAGGTATATCATTACCTGATCTGGAGAAATCATATGCCTTTGGTTGTCTCTTATTTATACGATTTCGGTTCGGCTGGCTGGCCCCAAACCGTGGTAATGATATAATTGGAACACTCAAGCGAAGTGAGTGGCCAGTCATGTTTAACCAGGTTGCAAGATTTTCTTATTGAACCCCGGTGTATTCATCTCCAGAGGTACACTGTCGGAAGGTGGTCCCATACCTTACCATAGTTGGAATCCGTTCTCCAATAAGAGTCCGCGGTATTTGAGTATAGGCTATGTATATAGAGTGTGAGATGCAAGCTTTCTTCTAGATGGTTATTTATTTGAATTAGACACTATTATAATATCAGAATATATATGATTTCAAAATGCTTTGGGTTACCGTAAGGTAAAAACCGTCTGTATTTATGTGTGCACTGGTCTTACGATTATCTTTTTCTTTCAAAAGAAGTTTACCAAAGCTACAATCAATTTGACGGTACCAATAATTTAGTGAGTTTTCTCATGCTAGTTCACCAGATTGATCAGTGGTGTTTGCAATACTGGGGTAAAACCGAGTTTTACAGGTTTAGGATATGATGCTACGAACTTTAGAAGATGAGTTGGGGGAGTTCATACGTATGATTCATATATAGTAATTATTCCGTTGTGTGTTGTAAATAAGGACAGGTTGTAATAACTGTCCAGATGTATTGAACGTCTGAGATATTCTGATGATTGTAAGTATTATTTCAAGCTCTTAATAAAGATTTATTTTTGTATTATATTTTATTCAACTGCGATGTGAGACTCCGTGTATTGTTAGTAGTTGGTTCTTCTTCTTTTTCTTCTATTCTAATCTTTCTTTCTCTCTATTCCTCACCCTCTTATTTTTTTCTTTTGGATTTCTGGATTTTTGATACTCGGGTTTGGACACGTAAATACAGTGGAGGTACTAGTGTCAGAGCTAATGGTTTAGTGATAACCTTGGCACTGTGGCATAACTCAATAGATATAGGGTTAGTAATACCCTAGTTTGAATTTGAGCGTATATATGAGAGAGCGTATTTGTAGATTTCATAAAAGTGTTTTTTATTTGAGTTGCTTGATCGTTTCCAGTGCCTACTGACGATATTGTGTTGGCAACTGATACAATATTGTTTTGTAAAGAGGGTAAATGAAATAATTTTTCCCAAATTATACTTTTATATAGAAAATAAATAGTTTACTTAAATTATGTTGGTAGTTGATTGCTTGATTGGTTTGAATAGAATTCGGATGAGATTTTGGAATTGGAATAATATAACCAGAAGAAGATAAAATAAATGATTTTCGAAATAAAAATCAGAACTTGGAAATATAAATTGAAAGATAATGGAAATGAGCAATAATAATGGACTTGAAGTCAGTCTGATATTAATCGATTGATATTATAGTATGTTAAGCCAAAGTGAATACAAACTAGAAATATTAATGTTGAATATAAATCAATTGGTCAGATTAAGGCTCTTGTACTGAATATTAGATGGGTTAGATAGGAATCCATTAAAAATTAAGGAAGTTAAATGAATAAATTAGGAGCTAAGGAACAAAATTCCAGTATAATGAATTGAATAGATTGGAACTTGAATTAAAGGTAAGTTAAATAAATTTGGATTGAGATTGAAACCATATTAAATTAAAACGAACTCGTTGCATCGCGATAGTTCGTAATTTGACTATTTGAACTTCAATTGAGTATATAAGATCCAATATAAGTTGGAATTATTTGAAACAAAAATCGTTCGGATCTATTGGATTATAATTTTCGAATGGAAGAGAAAAATCAAGATGTCATATTATAAATTTTGAGTTATGTCTAAAACAAATTTTCCAGAAAGTAGCTATGAAATCATTTAAAAACTAATATAATTTATTGATTTAAATGGAAGTATTTTAAGAGAATAAAATATAGTTTTCCATTAATAAAATTCAGAATTGGGTTATTAAAAAAACATGAATTCAGGTGAATTGAATAAATGGATTTTTTGTAATAAAAATCGGATTTTGAATTATGAAATTAAGATAATTAATGTAAGAAATCAATTAGTTATGAATAAAGTATAACTTGGTTAAGAAGGTGGATGGGTGAATTAAAACTATGGAAATTAATATGGAATGAAAACTCTTGAATTCAAGTTGAAATACTAGCAGATTGAATGTTGATAATCTTAATGGAGCTTGATACGTATAGTTTAAATGTGTCGAGTGAAATACGAAATAAATTAGAAGAAAGAAGTTAAATTGATTATAATCGATTAGAAATGGATATGTATATGATTAAACATATTTATTGAATGAAAATTTGAGAAATAAAATTGGATGCTAAACAAAAAGCTACATATTTAATTCAATATGAAATTTCATTACCACAAAACAGGCCAGTTGCATCGGTTGTTTACCCCCCTATTGCACCAATTCAGCAACCGATGCATATGCAGCCGATGCAACAACACAAATTTTTTTGCATCGGTTTCAAAACTGATGCAACAAATGTACTTTTTCATCGGATTTTGTAAAATTCGATGCAAAAAAGAAGGGTATTCGTCTCAAAACTAATAACTTTGTTGCACCGATTACTGGTAATAGCCGATGAAAAAATATATTAGTGCACTGGTTATTATTAACAACCGATGCAATATTGGAGGATATTGCTTCTGCTCCTTCCTTATTTTACATCGATTGTTTCTTACTATAGATGCAAAATATCACTCTATTGCTTTCAATATTGATAACCAACCAGAAAAACTATTCTCATAACAAATAATATTATCCTACTTAATATTATAATCATTTAAATAAAATAAATTGACAACAAATGCAAATTGAATAAGATAATACAAACAAATTTATATCAATTACAATGTCCAAAATTCATACAAAAAAGTGAATCATGAATTCATGATCAAAAGTCAATTTTGAATTCATTAACTACTTTGATATCTTGGAAAATTTCAAGCTAATTCCATGCAACCAACACTCCAGGCAAAAGAAAGGCAACAAAAGACAAAGAAGAAAAGATATGGGAATATCCATATGCTCATTTTAATTAGCCATAAGAAGATTTGACTGTTTAAGAATATAAATTCAACAATTAATCCATAGAGCCTCAATATATATATATACACACACACACACACACACATACATACATACATACATACATACATACATACATACATATATACATACATACATATACATATATGAAATAGTCAACATAAAAGCAATTAGGCAGTCAGGAAAGCTAGAAGGGAAACAGTCAACATAGAAGCGGTAAATCTACATAACTTCAATACATGTACTTATGTAAAAAACATGAATTGTACTCACTGGTTTGGATTTGGGAGTGAATTACGTACTGCTTTGTTAATCCAGGCATAGCTTTGTATCTACAGAGCTGTAATGAACTTCTTCAAATCCCACCTAAAATAAGATAGTCAATATAGCTTGTTAATTAATACACACACACACACACACACAAATGTTACTGCGTTTATACAAATGAATGAAGCATACAACTTGATTTACATAGATGTTAATGAAAAGTTACTGTAAACCAATCAATCAATTTTCTTTTATAGGATGACCAAATATGAGATCAAAGCAAGCCTACTCCTACTTCGTTAGTCAACTAAATGGAGCTGACACACACACCACTGCTCCTTTCCAAGTGGAGCATAAACTTCTACATCGATGATAAAATTCACAATTTTTCTTGATAATCACAAAGCATCAAAATAGATATCATTCACACAAAATTTAGGAAATAAAGAATTATAATTGTCAAATGGAAAACTATTTTGATAGTAAATAGTAAGGTTCTTAAACAAAATCTCACCTCCATCTTTATGACCGGCGCTGTAATTACCCGGAAATCTGGGCCAGTTTAAAATTTTTATTATTTAAAATGAATTATTTTAAATAATATAGACGAGAAATTTATTTCGAATATAATTCGAACGTATATAGTTATATAGATCGTTGTTGAAATATAAATATTTATTTATAATTATAAAAGGAATTGAAAATCGCGCGGTAGTTCATTAATTCGATTTCAAATTTCAATTGAACATACCGGGTGCAAAATAAATCGGATTTTAACAAAACCAAAAATAATGGAATCTAATTGTGAATATCTTTCCAACGAATCCGAAAAATCAAAATTTCATAGCGGGAATCAAAAGATATGCCCAGTTGAAAATTCTGAATAGTCGCTATGGAATTCAGGCCCTTAAAAATAGCCATTTTGCAAACGACCTCGGATTTCGACGAAACCACTTTTGTTGGATCCGTGATGTCATATTATTGCTAGATTCCAAATTTCATAATTTTTCGAATCAATATGTGGGCATGGCAAAGGAAAACGCGTTTGACCAGTTTTAGTTGATTTTAATCGACTGGAAATTGGCCATTTTTCAAACGGTCTCAGAATTTGACGAAACTAGTTTTGTTAGGACCGTATCGTCAATACGAAGCTAGAAAACATTTTTCAGGAATTTTTCTAGTTAGTATGTGGCCCCGGTAAATTGAAATGCACGTTCAAATTCAATATATAGAGTTATATGTTGATTTTGACGAAAACTGATCGAAACGACCGAATCAGCTTACGATACATATCCCATTGTGTTCGGAATGGGGGTAATTAGCTATGGACGACAGGCTGTGGGCCTCGATTAGAGGTCGAAAATAAAAGTTGCTTTTGGAAATTAAAATCTAATTAAATTATATATATATATATATATTTTCAATAAACCCCCCTCTCTTTATTCATTCAGTAAACCCCCCCCCCCCCCCGTTCTATTTTCCAAATCGAGACTCCCCCAAATCGACGATCGGCGCGCCACCACTCGCTGCACCACCTTCCCCCTCCTCCTTGCCTCTCTCTCCTCTCTACTGTACCTTCTCCGTTGGCCACACCTCTCTCCACCTCGCACCCTCGCAAGAGTAACAACACCGCGCCCCACTTCGTTGGCCCACCCCGCTGACCCAAGCACCGCGCCGCCGTGCGACGACCCCACCTCGACACAGAAGCACCCCCTCCCCCCTGCGCGAACCCTGGCCGCCCCTACGAGCCTCACACCTCGGCGCCGAAGCTCCTCAGCACTCTTACGGATCCGACACAGCGATTCCACCCTCGCCCGTCGAGCAGTCCGACAGCGAATGCCTCCAATTCCCCTTTTTTCTTGCTGGAAAAAAAAATTGTGTAAGCGCTTATTTGTTTCTGTCTATTTTTAATTGTTTTGTTTATGTAATTTTGTAATTAGGCAGTAAATAAAAATGATTTATTTTCAGTTTTAAATTCAGTTTCAATTTTAAAACCCAATTTTTACATATAATAGTTTATATAAAAATGTGATTTTGGCTCGAACAGAAAGAAATGAATTTTACTTGAACAAAGGTAGGATATTTATATATGGATTAGCAATATAAAAATATAATTTTTATATTATAGAAAGGTTAAAAATATAATTTTTATAAAGTAGAAGTAGTAAGAATATGGTTTTTATATAATAGAGAATATAAAAATATTATCTTTATATATGTAGTGAAATAAAAATCTGATTTTTACTATATATATGTTGAAATAAAAATGTGATTTTTATAGCGATGAAATAAAAATTCGATCTTTATATAAGAAATAGAAATATAAAAATATAATTTTTATAGAAACAAGCGTTGTAAAAATATACGAAGTAGAAATAAAAATACGATTTTTATTTATTGAATGGAGTAATAAAAATATATTTTTTATTTGAACGGCGTGAAAAAGACTGTATTGGAATTACAAATGGATTCAGGCGATTCAGCAGTTCAAAAGCAAAGCACGACGGAGTGGAACCCTCTGTAAGAACTTCTCACCTTTCAATTTAATTTAATTTCTAGTTTAAAATATATATACTAGGATGCAGACGGTGTTTAGTAGCACCCGACACCCGTCGTCCACAGACCATGGACGGCTTGTATGCTTGGTTGTTTGATTTTGATGTGTAGTTGATTGTGTTATATGATGTGAAATAAAATAAAATATTTATATAGTTAAAAATATTTTATAGTTAAAAATAGAATTTTTAACGTGTATATGAGATGAAACAAAAATAAACAAATCGGATGATTTGTTTGTATACACACATTTGACTGATATTGATTGGGACAATAAATTTTACACATCGCCCAACTACAAAAATAAAATCTGTGTTTGATTGATTGAAACCCCACACGGGTATTGGGATGATATATGACATACACTAATCCCAATAGTTAGTTGTATGTCGATCGATTGATTGACAGACTGTTATGAGCGTTAAATATTTATATTCGATGCTTATACAGTGTAGAATGCACTTTGGATGATGGTTGATTATTCATCGTTGTTATTGTATACATGTGTTGTAGAAAATCCATATAATTAACATTATATGGTAATTGATTGGGCCTCATTCCAGTTTTGAAAAAGAAATATTTGAAATAGAAATATTTGAAAAAGAAATATTTGAATAGAAATATTTGAAATAGAAATATTCGAAATAGAATATTTGAAAATATGAATATATGAAGCCGTGTTGATTAGATTTACGCCATTTTGACGTGAACGATATGTATATCGATTTTATTCATTTTATAATGAATATCGAAAGTGATTTCAAAATCTGATTTTTCGAAAAGAATTGAAATTGAATATAAATGATTTCGAATTGAATTCGAATTGAAATTGAATATAAATGAATTCGAATTGAAATTGAATATAAATGATTTTGAATTGAAATTGAATATAAATGAATTCGAATTGAAATTGAGTATAAATGATAAATGATTTCGAATTGAAATTGAATATAAATGAATTCGAATTGAAATTGAGTATAAATGATAAATGATTTCGAATTGAAATTGAATATAAATGAAAGAATTGAAATTGAATATAAATGATTTCGAATTGAATTTGAATTGAAATTGAATATAAATGAATTCGAACTGAAATTGAATATAAATGATTTCGAATTAAAATTGAATATAAATGAATTTGAATTGAAATTGAATTGAAATCGATTTGAAATGAATTTAAAACGAATTTATATTGGAATATTCAATTTTGATTTGAAATTGAATATGAAGTTGAAACCGTTTTGAAAACGAATTTAAATGATTTATAAAGCACGTTTTGAATTTAAATCGATGAGGTATATATTATATATATATATTATATATATAATATAACGGCCTGAATAGAACGCGCCGCGCCGCGGCAGTTTGCGAATTTCGACCATTGACTTCGAACGGATATTACGGGAGATCCGACCGTCGGATTCTCCTAAAACCGGAACCATTGGGTTTGTATCGAAAAGAGCTTTCTAACGAATAATAGAAATTTGAAATCTAACGGCTGAATTTGGAATTATGTCCAAATCAAATTTGGAAAATGTCGCTGTAAGTGTAGTTCGATAGCCGTTGATGGAAATCAATTGTACGGGCCTTGATAAAATTATTAAAAATAGTAATAATTTGTGTAAAATCATAAGAAATGATTTGTGAAGAATTAGGATGAAAAACTCCAAATTTGAAAAGATAAAAATAGATTTTTATCGAAACGAACTAGTTTTGAACTAGAATTATAATTCTATTTATTTTTAAATAAATAAATTGGATTTGAAATGGTTTTGAAAGTAACCAGAGTTTCCAATAATTAAATTGGAATGGATTTGAATCGAAATTGTCTTCGGAATATTTCGATGTTGGATTTCGTGATGATACAGATATTGTTATGGGAATTTGAAAGATATATATATATATATATATATCGTTATTTCCAATACGATATTTGTTGGTCGTAGAATTTGATATTGAATGTAAGCCGGTATATTTTCTATTCAGAGCATTGTATTCAATATCAAATGTGATTTGGGTTTGTCGTGAATGGTGTCTTCATTAACACTGTTCTTGAACCCAGTTGAGAAAAGATTAAATCTTTTTATTTAGATTTAATGAAGTGTACCAATTAAATAATATTTAAGTGGAATTGAATTGATATTGATTTTTGGGTTTATCATGAACAGTGTTTTAAATAACACTTGTTCTTTAACCCGATAATTAATGGAATGGGATTTTGGGTTGTCGTGAACGGTATCTTCAATAATACTGTTCTTAGACCCAAAGGAGTTAGGAAAATCAGAAACTAATTGGAGATTGGTTAAGTTGAATGGTTTCAGAGGTATTGACCTGATGTTGGTTTCGGCCTTCGTGGTTAATACTTAGGGAATTGCTCACTTGCTACTTTACGGTTAGGAACTGAATGAAATGTGATGTGATTTTGGGTTTATCGTGAACTGTGTTTTAAATGACACTGATTCTTTAACCCAGTCAAAGATAAAAACTATGTGGAGTTTTAATGAATCTTTAATTAGATTGAAATAATCGAGAATGGAGTATTACCAGTTTTGCTCCAGGCGATAGTTAAATCTTTAATTAGATTTGAACGTGAAATGGTAATTGAATTTACCGATAACACCGTGGTGTTAGATATGAAGTATTACCAGTTTTACTTCATGGGATGAATAGGTTGGGATTGGGAAATTAAAACAAATGATTACTTCGGTAAGGTTCGTTAATCCTGACTAGTTGAATCGAAATTCAAAAGAAGATTAGAGAATAAATTCAAGGAATTTATCTTTGATAAAATTAATGGGAACCTTTCCCTATGAATATGAAATTTAGAAACTAACTGTCGGTTAGCCAAGCAGAATGGTTTTCTGGATATTGATCTGATGTTGGTTTCGGCCTTCGGGGTTAACATTTGGGGAATTATTCTCTTGTTAATTTACGGTTAGTGACTGATAAATTGGAATGAGGCGTATGTTGTGTTTGTGTAACACTTATTTAAAATATACGCGAGTTATTCGGAAAGACCAGGTTTATCCCATTCTGAATAACTGATTCGACGTGGTGTCGAAGATGAAGATGGTGGATGAAGACCAGAGGTCTTCACGTCGTTTGGGTAATTACTGATGATCTTGATTGGGCTGTACACCCAAGAAGATGGAAACAGTTGGTGATCTTCCAGACGTACTTGGAGATCGATGGATATGCGGGGTACTAGGTGCCTCCGGTTTCGTTCAGACCCAGAGCGAACTTGTAAATGGACTATGTGTCTGACATTGTATTTTAGTCCGTGTGATTGATTTCTATTAAATATATATCTATTTGGCGACGGAGAATTTATTCTCTTGCTTAACGCCCTTCTCTTAGACGTACGAGCTCAGGGGTTATATATTGATGGATATCAAACGCATGGAGTGAATTGCCTGTGTGGCATGCCTAAGTGGAAATTGATCGAGGCTTCTGTTGAAAAACAAAGTCTTGTGGTGATGATCAAAGCACAGCCTATATGGCACAACTTTGTGTAACGTGAATTCGCGAGCCTCGCACCCCGGTTGTGAACCAAAAACGGGAGAGGACCTCAGGGAGGGCATGCGTTTCCTTCTAGCTAGGGTGGTGTCAGTGACCTACCAGCCCTGACATTTATATATTTTTCAGCTATGTGGTTGTTGCTGTTGCGAGGCGCCTCGGTTAGATCGGACGATCCGGGTCCGATGGAGCCATTCATTGGCTCATTTATGCCCCAAAGGGCGGGGAAACGCAGTGTTCAGGCATTATTATCCACATCGGTGGACCGGCCCTGTCGCTCCAAGGGGCAGTTGCGGCTGTTCCGGAGATATGGGCTAGATTGTCTCGAATCGTTAGAGGACGATCCCTGGCCTCAGTTCACAGACGGAAATCCAACTTCCAAATACGTGACATTTGCGGTTTTATTTGTAGAGCCTAGTATGGCGACATAGTGGGATGAGGCGCTTATGCCGCCTATGATTGATACTTATGATTTGAAGTTGTTTTATACATTATGCACTTATAATAGTATCAAATGATTTTTTTTCAACGTATCAAGCATTCTTGGCTATTATAAGGTAAAAACCCTATCCTCCGGCTTGCGTTGCATTGTGTGATGGGAACTGGGTCTTATAATAGCTTCATTTTTCCTTATTTAGCATTGCGCTGTTTGTTTTATGCACTGGTGTTCTTGGAAGGAAACCCGTTCCGCGTTAGCAGCGTCGTCCCTTGATTTACCTAACTTTAAAATAAAGATTAATAACTGTTTTAGTTCTCACACCAGTCACATGACTGACCTGGAGTTTATTGTTTTAACCTAAACTCTGGGTGCCCCTATTTTCCACAAGGGCAGCTACTAGTTTTGGTTTTGCAGATTTATATTCACAGGATCCTGGTTTACAGCTGGAATGATATCCGGAAAGCTTTGTATCCGTATATCTTTTCTAGTTGTGTATTGTATTATTTTCTGCTGCTATGTATTTAAATGTAATTTAAATCTCTGATATTTCTGTGTAATATTTATTTATGCTCTGTATATTCTTGTATTCTGATGGAATTGTTGTAAGATACAATGAAATGTTCTTCCGTCTGCGTTCTATTTTGTCGTGTTCTCAAAACAATCCGTTCTTTCTCTTCTCTTCGGAGACCGGGGAAGTTCGGGTCGTTTCATCGTGGTATCAGAGCTTTGGTTTACAAAGCTCAGAGAACAAGGAACATTAGAACCATACGAAAGAATTCATCAGATAATTGGATTAGTAATATCCAATGAGAATGACTCGTTAGAGATGGGATCAGTAGTATCCTAGAACGAGTGTGAAGAGTAAAAAAATTTAAAATAAAAATGAAAACCCATTTTGTTTTGAAATTTAAATCAATTATTCGTATTTGATTATTTATTTTATATTGATTTGGACAGTCCAGTATATAAAGATTTTGCATATGCACCTTGCAAACGCATATTCGAAGTTTTAATATACTGGATAGATATAGATTCACACTCTAGTCGCCCAGAGATGATTCTGATGATTGTAGCTACATCATCAGAATTAGTGTTCGAGTGTCGAAGGTGTGATATTTATATATTTCCTATTGACTGGTGTGAGAACCAAAATTAGATAGGGCTTATTGTTGTGAATTGGCATCAAAAACATAATTTTCTGTATATGTATATGTACCAAAGTTATGCATTTGAAATGCTAATCAACTAATTGATTGATGGTTGTGTTGTTTGATTATTGTTGGATTAATTAAAATTTGAACCATTTAGTCAAATTGTACCAAAAAGTGAGTTGTGTTGAAAATTTGTAGCATTTGCTTGCATATACATGTACTTACATTGAACAGGTCATAGCAAGGAGGCTAGAGCAGAGAAATAAAATTTGTTTGCCCGACAAATAGGTACATGTTTACTATAATTTACTATTTTGTTTGGGTGATGATGATTTTATGAGCCGATTGGCTAGCCGCTTGGCATTTTCTTTTTCTTTTTGAGATCAGAAGGCCTGTATGGCAATTTCGGGATTTTCCCGTGCTCCCGGTGCAGGGGAGGTTATGGCGAAATTTTTCGAAAATTTAGGGTGTTAGCCAAATTTTTGAAAATTTTGAAAAGTTTTTAGAAACTGAAAAGTTGAAGAACTTAAGCCGTAATCAAAACAATGAAAGTTGAGTTGATTTGTGAAACAACTTTTGGCTTTGTTCCTTTTCGGGGACGAAAAGTTTTAAGTGGGGGAGATTGTAATAACCCGGTAATCTGGGCCAGTTTAAAATTTTTATTTTGGCAATTTTAGCGAATTTTGATTATTTAAAATGAATTATTTTAAATAATATAGATGAGAAATTTATTTCGAATATAATTCGAACGTATATAGTTATATAGATCGTCGTTGAAATATAAATATTTATTTATAATTATAAAAGGAATTGAAAATCGCGTGGTAGTTCGATAATTCGATTTCAAATGTCAATTGAACATACCGGGTGCAAAATAAATCGGATTTTAACAAAACCAAAAATAATGGAATCTAATTGTGAATATCTTTCCAATGAATCCGAAAAATCAAAATTTCATAGCGGGAATCAAAAGATATGCCCAGTTGAAAATTCTGAATATTCGCTATGGAATTCAGGTCCTTAAAAATAGCCATTTTGCAAACGACCTCGGATTTCGACGAAACCACTTTTGTTGGATCCGTGATGTCATATTATTGCTAGATTCCAAATTTCCTAATTTTTCGAATCAATATGTGAGCGTGGCAAAGGAAAACGCGTTTGACCAGTTTCAGTTGATTTTAATCGACTGGAAATTGGCCATTTTTCAAACGGTCTCAGAATTTGACGAAACTATTTTTTTTAGGACCGTATCTTCAATACGAAGCTAGAAAATATTTTTCAGGAATTTTTCTAGTTAGTATGTGGACCCGGTAAATTGAAATGCACGTTCAAATTCAATATATAGAGTTATATGTTGATTTTGACGAAAACTGATCGAAACGACCGAATCAGCTTACGATACATATCCCATTGTGTTTGAAATGGGGGTAATTAGCTATGGACGACAGGCAGTGGGCCTCGTTTAGAGGTCGAAAATAAAATTTGCTTTTGGAAATTAAAATATAATTAAATTATATATATATATATTCAATAAACCTCCCTCTCTTCATCCATTCAGTAACCCCCCTCCCCCGTTCTATTTTCCAAATCGAGACTCCCCCAAATCGACGATCGGCGCGCCACCGCTCGCCGCACCACCGCTCGCCGCACCACCTTCCCCCTCCGCCTTGCCTCTCTGTCCTCTCTACTGTACCTTCTCCGATGGCCACACCTCTCTCCACCTCGCGCCCTCGCGTGAGTAACAACGCCGCGCCCCACCTCGTTGGCCCACCCCGCTGACCCAAGCACCGCGCCGCCGTGCGACGACCCCACCTCGACAGAGAAGCACCCCCTCCACCCTGCGCGAACCCTGGCCGCCCCTACGAGCCTCACACCTCGGCGCTGAGGCTCCTCAGCACTCTTCCGGATCCGACATAGTGATTCCACCCTCGCCCGTCGAGCAGTCCGACAGCGAACGCCTCCAATTCCCCTTTTTTCTCGCTGGAAAAAAATTGTGTAAGCGCTTATTTGTTTTTGTCTATTTTTATTTGTTTTGTTTATGTAATTTTGTAATTAGGCAGTAAATAAAAATGATTTATTTTCAGTTTTAAATTCAGTTTCAATTTTAAAACCCAACTTTTACATATAATAGTTTATATAAAAATGTGATTTTGGCTCGAACAGAAAGAAATGAATTTTACTTGAACAAAGGTAGGATATTTATATATGGATTAACAATATAACAATATAATTTTTATATTATAGAAAGGTTAAAAATATAATTTTTATAATGTAGAAGTAGTAAGAATATGGTTTTTATATAATAGAGAATATAAAAATATTATCTTTATATATGTAGTGAAATAAAAATCTGATTTTTACTATATATATGTTGAAATAAAAATGTGATTTTTATAGCGATGAAATAAAAATTCGATCTTTATATAAGAAATAGAAATATAAAAATATAATTTTTATGTAGAAATAAGCGTTGTAAAAATATATGAAGTAGAACTAAAAATACGATTTTTATTTATTGAATGGAGTAAAAAAAATATAATTATTATTTGAACAGCGTGAAAAAGACTGTATTGGAATTACAAATGGATTCAGGCGATTCAGCAGTTCAAAAGCAAAGCACGATGGAGTGGAACCCTCTATGAGAACTTCTCAACTTTCAATTTAATTTAATTTCTAGTTTAAAATATATATACTAGGATGCAGACGGTGTTTAGTAGCACCCGACACCCGTCGTCCACAGACCATGGACGGCTTGTATGCTTGGTTGTTTGATTTTGATGTGTAGTTGATTGTGTTATATGATGTGAAATAAAATAAAATATTTATATAGTTAAAAATATTTTATAGTTAAAAATAGATTTTTTAACGTGTATATGAGATGAAACAAAAATAAACAAATCGGATGATTTGTTTGTATACACACATTTGACTGATATTGATTGGGACAATAAATTTTACACATCGCCCAACTGCACAAATAAAATCTGTGTTTGATTGTTTGAAACCCCACACGGGTATTGGGATGATATATGACATACACTAATCCCAATAGTTAGTTGTATGTCGATCGATTGATTGACAAACTGTTATGAGCGTTAAATATTTATATTCGATGCTTATACAGTGTAGAATGCACTTTGGATGATGGTTGATTATTCATTGTTGTTATTGTATACATGTGTTGTAGAAAATCCATATAATTAACATTATATGGTAATTGATTGGGCCTCATTCCAGTTTTGAAAAAGAAATATTTGAAATAGAAATATTTGTAATAGAAATATTTGAATAGAAATATTTGAAATAGAAATATTCGAAATAGAATATTTGAAAATATGAATATATGAAGCCGTGTTGATTAGATTTACGCCATTTTGACGTGAACGATATGTATATCGATTTTATTCATTCTATAATGAATATCGAAAGTGATTTCAAAATCTGATATTTCGAAAAGAATTGAAATTGAATATAAATGATTTCGAATTGAATTCGAATTGAAATTGAATATAAATGAATTCGAATTGAAATTGAATATAAATGATTTCGAATTGAAATTGAACATAAATGATTTCGAATTGAAATTAAATATAAATGATTTCGAATTGAAATTGAATATAAATGAATTCGAATTGAAATTGAGTATAAATGATAAATGATTTCGAATTGAAATTGAATAAAAATGAAAGAATTGAAATTGAATATAAATGATTTCGAATTGAATTCGGATTGAAATTGAATATAAATGAATTCGAATTGAAATTGAATATAAATGATTTCGAATTGAAATTAAATATAAATGAATTTGAATTGAAATTGAATTGAAATTGAATAGAAATCGATTTGAAATGAATTTAAAACGAATTTATATTGGAATATTCAATTTTGATTTGAAATTGAATATGAAGTTGAAACCTTTTTGAAAACGAATTTAAACGATTTATAAAGCACGTTTTGAATTGAAATCGACGAAGTATATATTATATATATATATATATTATATATATAATATAACGGCCTGAATAGAACGCGCCGCGCCGCGACAGTTTGCGAATTTCGACCATTGACTTCGAACGGATATTACGGGAGATCCGACCGTCGGATTCTCCTAAAACCGGAACCTTTGGGTTTGTATCGAAAAGAGCTTTCTAATGAATATTAGAAATTTGAAATCTAACGGTTGGATTTGGAATTATGTCCAAATCAAATTTGGAAAATGTCGCTATAAGTGCAGTTCGATAGCCGTTGATGGAAATCGACTGTACGGGCCTTGATAAAATTATTAAAAATAGTAATAATTTGTGTAAATTCATAAGAAATGATTTGTGAAGAATTGGGATGAAAAACTCCATATTTGAAAAGATAAAAATAGATTTTTATCGAAATGAACTAGTTTTGAACTAGAATTATAATTCTATTTATTTCTAAATAAATAAATTGGATTTGAAATGGTTTTGAAAATAACCAGAGTTTCCAATAATTATACTGGAATGGATTTGAAACGAAATTGTCATCGGAATATTTCGATGTTGGATTTCGTGATGATACAAATATTGTTATGGGAATTTGAAAGATATAGATATATATATCGTTATTTCCAATACGATATTTGTTGGTCGTAGAATTTGATATTGAATGTAAGCCGGTATATTTTCTATTCAGAGCCTTGTAATCAATATCAAATGTGATTTGGGTTTGTCGTGAATGGTGTCTTTATTAACACTGTTCTTGAACCCAGTTGAGAAAAGATTAAATCTTTTTATTTAGATTTAATGAAGTGTACCAATTAAATAATATTTAAGTGGAATTGAATTGATATTGATTTTTGGGTTTATCGTGAACAGTGTTTTAAATAACACTTGTTCTTTAACCCGGTAATTAATGGAATGGGATTTTGGGTTGTCGTGAATGGTATCTTCAATAATACTGTTCTTAGACCCAAAGGAGTTAAGAAAATCAGAAACTAATTGGAGATTGGTTAAGTTGAATGGTTTCAGAGGTATTGACCTGATGATGGTTTCGGCCTTCGGGGTTAATACTCAGGGAATTGCTCACTTGCTACTTTACGGTTAGGAACTGATTGAAATGTGATGTGATTTTGGGTTTACCGTGAATCGTGTTTTAAATGACCCTGATTCTTTAACCCAGTCAAAGATAAAAACTAAGTGGAGTTTTAATGAATCTTTAATTAGATTGAAATAATCGAGAATGGAGTATCACCAGTTTTGCTCCAGGCGATAGTTAAATCTTTAATTAGATTTGAACGTGAAATGGTAATTGAATTTACCGATAACACCGTGGTGTTAGATATGAAGTATTACCAGTTTTACTTCATGGGATGAATAGGTTGGGATTGGGAAATTAAAACAAATGATTACTTCGGTAAGGTTCGTTAATCCCGACTAGTTGAATCGAAATTCAAAAGAAGATTAGAGAATAAATTCAAGGAATTTATCTTTGATAAAATTAATGGGAACCTTTCCCTATGAATATGAAATTTAGAAACTAACTGTCGGTTAGCCAAGCAGAATGGTTTTCTGGATATTGATTTGATGTTGGTTTCGGCCTTCGGGGTTAATATTTGGGGAATTATTCTCTTGTTAATTTACGATTAGTGACTGATAAATTGGAATGAGGCGTATGTTGTGTTTGTGTAACACTTATTTAAAATATACGCGAGTTATTCGGAAAGACCGGGTTTATACCATTCTGAATAACTGATTCGACGTGGTGTCGAAGATGAAGACGGTGGTTGAAGACCAGAGGTCTTCACGTCGTTTGGGTAATTACTGATGATCTTGATTGGGCTGTACACCCAAGAAGATGGAAACAGTTGGTGATCGTCCAGACGTACTTGGAGATCGATGGATATGCGGGGTACTAGGTGCCTCCGGTTTCGTTCAGACCCAGAGCGAACTTGTAAATGGACTGTGTGTCTGACATTGGATTTTAGTCCGTGTGATTGATTTCTATTAAATATATATCTGTTTGGCGGCGGAGAATTTATTCTCTTGCTTAACGCCCTTCTCTGAGACGTACGAACTCAGGGGTTATATATTGATGGATATCAAACGCATGGAGTGAATTGCCTGTGTGGCATGCCTAAGTGGCAATTGATCGAGGCTTCTGTTGAAAACCAAAGTCTTGTGGTGATGATCAAAGCATAGCCTGTGTGGCACAACTTTGTGCAACGTGAATTCGCTAGCCTCGCACCCCGGTTGTGAACCAAAAACGGGAGAGGACCTCAGGGAGGGCATGCGTTTCCTTCTAGCTAGGGTGGTGTCAGTGACCTACCAGCCCTGACATTTATATATTTTTCATTTGTGTGGTTGTTGCTGTTGCGAGGCGCCTCGGTTAGATCGGACGATCCGAGTCCGATGGAGCCATTCGTTGGCTCATTTACGCCCCAAAGGGCGGGGAAACGCAGTGTTCAGGCATTATAATCCACATCGGTGGACCGGCCCTGTCGCTCCAAGGGGCAGTTGCGGCTGTTCCGGAGACACGGGCTAGATTGTCTCGAATCGGTAGAGGACGATCCCTGGCCTCGGTTCACAAACGGAAATCCAACTTCCAAATACGTGACATTTGCGGTTTTATTTGTAGAGCCTAATATGGCGACATAGTGGGATGGGGCGCTTATGCCGCCTATGATTGATACTTATGATTTGAAGTTGTTTTATACACTATGCACTTATAATAGTATCAAATGATTTGTTTTTCAACGTATCAAGCATTCTTGGCTATTATAAGGTAAAAATCCTATCCTCCGGCTTGCGTTGCATTGTGTGATGGGAACTGGGTCTTATAATAGCTTCATTTTTCCTTATTTAGCATTGCGCTGTTTGTTTTATGCATTGGTGTTCTTGGGAGGAAACCCGTTCCGCGTTAGCGGTGTGGTCCCTTGATTTACCTAACTTTAAAATAAAGATTAATAACTGTTTTAGTTCTCACACCAGTCACATGACTGACCTGGAGTTTATTGTTTTAACCTAAACTCTGGGTGCCCCTATTTTCCACACGGGCAACTAGTAGTTTTGGTTTTGCAGATTTATATTCACAGGATCCTGGTTTACAGCTGGAATGATATCCGGAAAGCTTTGTATCCGTATATCTCTTCTAGTTGTGTATTGTATTATTTTCCGCTGCTATGTGTTTAAATGTAATTTAAATCTCTGATATTTCTGTGTAATATTTATTTATGCTCTGTATATTCTTGTATTCTGATGGAATTATTGTAAGATACAATGAAATGTTCTTCCGTCTGCGTTCTATTTTGTCGTGTTCTCAAAACAATCCGTTCTTTCTCTTCTCTTCGGAGACCGGGGAAGTTCGGGTCGTTTCAGGCGCTAACAAACTGTATTGACTATTACAAAAAAATTCATTGATGCGCCAGAGTTTCAAGCATCCTTAAAATTCTTAAAACAAATACACCTGCACAATAAGTAAAGAAGAAGAAAAAGCATTATGATTGTTTTACAGTACATGGTATACTATGCACTAGTACAATAAGTAACGAAGATAAAACATTATGATTATTCTACAGTATATGATACACATAACTCTGATTTACTTTGTCAAAACTCTCTCTTTTATGCAATAGAAGGGATTAACCAAAACTTATACGAGATATTGCATGTAAACAATGATGAATGTATTAATAAAGTTTGAAAGAAGAGCTAAACCATGAAAGATGCAACATTGTTATGGCTGCTACATTGCTATGCTAACCAAAGCTTGCTTTATGCTTACACAGCGGACATATTCCTTGCTGCCCCAACCAAGCATTTATGCAATTTGCATAAAACTATAGCGAAATGCCTAAAAAAAACCAGTACATGTTGCTTCTATTATATTTGGGGGTTTTTAGCCTTAAGGACAAAATGAACAAAAAATCATTCCATAAGGACAAGGGGCTAAAATTTTATTCATAAGGACAAATTTTAGTGTAAATGGAGGAATTCAGGGGTCCATTATAATTCCTCCCTTTACACTAAAATTTTTCCTTATAAATAAAATTTTAGCCTCTTGTCCTTACAGAACATTTTTTGTTTATTTTGTCCTTCACACTACTTTCCTGGCCCGCCCACATATTAGTTATCACATATGTATTAGGTCATAATACCCTTTAAGCCCACTGGGTTCGTTAAAGTTTTTATAAATGCATCACTATGGCTATAAACAATTACTTATTCTGAGAACATAAGTTCTTCATTTTCTTTAAAAAAAATTAGTATCATATTCTGCAATTTAATTCTTCAATTCATCAAACACACAAACCAATTTTCAAATGTGGTATCAGAGATGAAAAAAATCTCTTAGCAGCGAACGATCGCCATGCCTTCGAATTCTCAGAATAATTTCATCATTGAATTCAAGGCTGCGTCTTCTTGATCATTGAAGAACTAAAATTCTTCTCACTTTTTTGTTCTAGTGCTCACATACCTGCCTCGGCTTTGTTGCTGATCTTGTCATATCAGTTTTTGCCTCTTTCCTATTTAAATTTCTTGAATTCTTAGTGACTGTGCCTTACAAAGGAGCAACTGTTAGCCTATTATGGTCATCATTCAGTTGCTGCAACCAGCTGCACAACTCACATTCTTTATCAATTCCGTCATTCCTGACAGTGCACTCTCAAGATGGCTGCAGATGTAAACTATTTCGATTAAACAGAAAGTGAATTGTTTTGAGCTGGTTTTTTTTGTAAAATGAAGATGCAAACTGGGAAACAAAGAAAATGTAAATAACCAGAAAAATAAGGAAAAAAATTAATGTTGAAAACGAATCATGCAATTTCATTCACAGTCCCATTTAAACCAAGTTCAACTAGAAAATAAGAGCAAAATAAGGCCGACACTTCATTTTATCTGCATCATGCAACTGTATATTGAGTATAGACAGTCAAAGTGTGAGGATTGGTGAATGTTTAATTAAGAACTATAAAGAATTGGTTACGAAATTGAATCAAAATCGATTTTTATGTTTTTTGCCACAACCTGAGCGTTACTAAATATTGATTCAAAATACTTAATTAAAGTATATAATCCACTAATAATCCCATACTCACAAGAGAGCTTAAAATTCTACTAAAGGCTAAATAAGTAGATTGGTCAAAGAGGGATAAATTAGCTTAACCTAGATTATTACCTCAATGTTCCTTTATGCACGATAAACAAAAAACATACTTACTTCGCAGTTAAAAATTTGCATGCTAAGGTTTGTTTGTGTTATGATAGAAGAACAACCATGACTCAGTCACATAAACTCGGATGGTAGACCAATTTGTGCCATACATCAAGTTGCAAAGCATTTGCACATTTTGGTTTGTTGATCCTGAATATAAAAATGCATCAACCGCTCGGTTAAGATGATGAAATAGGCTAGAACGTAAGCATAGTTGTGAAGTAATTTAATCATAAATAGGTAATCAATAGGTAATCCAATGATACAATATTTTGTTAAATGGTTTTTTAATTATTTTAATATAATTTTGCATCGCAGGCTATTATAATTTATTTAAATAGCAAGGGAAACTGGTTCAGACTTCAAACTACCATCATTTATAGAAATTGCAACAAAATATAGTCGTTCATCCGATCATCTCAATCTAATACATATTTTTCCAAAAACATAATTTGAAAAAGGTTAGTACCTAATGGATATTGCAAATGTCATGTACTAACCATATGTATATTAAGAAAATTATAACTGGAAAAATTCATTTAACAATTCCTGATGAGGGAAAATAGTGAAGTGCTTGGTTACCACTTTGATAATGAAAGGAAATAATATATTAGTACTGTTTTACTAGAACATATTTTCATTGCGATAAATTCACAACTGCCCAGTTGTCGAATAGAATAATCAAATATGGACCATATTTGGTATTATATAGTTTATTAGATACCATGGATCACTAATTTAACGGTTAATAGTCAATTATTTGATATATTTTCTTAAACAATGGAATAATCATACATTGAATTAGTTAGGAGTAGGAAAATGGGATGTAATTTCAGCACACGGACATACTTGTGTTCTTCATTGTGTCCAACTTGTGTTCCTCATTGTGTCAAACTTTTTCTATCTCCATTATTCCTATATCAAAAATTTTGCACCAAAATATTGTCTTTAATGAATGAAATATTACAGACGATCAAACATAGAAGAAATTACAACCGAACCGTAACTCTAATAAAGTACTTAGATAATGACTGCCTGTTTCTGTTGTCAGAAATGGCACTGATTCTTGGTCTCTAGAACTAATTATAATGAAATTATATTAAGGCACTACATTCCATTTAAATCACCTGTATCGATGTTATCACGATAAATATGAACATGGTTAAGCTATGAAATGTATTATACTTTGTAGAATCTATATCATTTAATGATGATAGTATGTAGAAGGTTAAGTGGATTATTGTTGTTTTAAATTATATAACTGGGGGTGAATTATTTTTAGTTGGTCACTAGTGAAAACAGAATTACACTATATTGGGCGATTTTAATGCTTCTCTCTTTAGTTAAGACACAACTAATGATGGCTTTTCTAACTCTTCAGGTGATACTGATTTTATGAATTGTATTATTCAGTGTGGGCTGATTGAACCGAATTTCTTAGGTAATTATTATTCCTGGAGGGCGGGTATAAATTTTTCATCTCATAACAAGATTGATTGGGTTTTTGTAAACAATTGATATGTGGGATGTCATTTCAAGAATTTTCATTTTGTTTTGGAGCTTATCAATTAGGGACCATGTGCCCATTCTAGTGAAATTTACTTCTAAATTCTAATCCTCTTACTAATTGTAGACTGTCATTCAGACGTAACAATTCATTGTGTTTGTACCTAGATTATAATTCAGTTGTACAACAGACACTAAACTCTAATGTTTTTGGAAATCCCCAGTTGATTCTTTTATATAAACTCAAGGCAAAGCTAAATATTCAGAACACTCATGACAATATTAATGGGGAAGCCAACTAGTTATATAACCAACTGCTTCTTAATCCCCCTAACCAATCCAAAGAAGAATTGAATGGTTAAAAATAGTAATGAAGGCTTTACTGCAAAATATTGGGTACTTGTTATTACGATTGATCTTTACTGCAAAATATTGGGTAACCAACTGCTTCTAGAGCAAGATCTCAATGCAGACCACCGTAGTTTCAAGTATTGGGTACTTGTTATTAAGGTTGATCTTTACTGCAAAATATTGTTATAAATTACGTGGAAACACTTTATTCCCCTATCATCAGAGATGGATTTTTGAATATTGTGCAATAGGACCGTTTGACTATTTATTGGGCAATAGCCGATGTAGTTTTATTTTTTTAACTTCCAAAGTGAAGATTTTGTTATACATTTCAACAATACTGCTGTGTCCTGAGCCATATAATTGAAGTATCAAATATTTTTTTATGTTCAGACAGTTTTTCTTCTATAAATATTCCTTGTATACTGTTAAATGTCATATCATATTGTCCTTACTGGCCGTTTTTTGTAGTTGCTCATTTGAAATGCTTACTATTAGACCTCTATCTTTTTCATTGTTGAACCTGAGATACATGTTTGCTTCCTGATCTGAGGCACTTCAGATCTTCAACTAATTGGGGAGTTAAAGCTATGTTTCTGTAAATTCTAATTTAACACATCCTTTGCACTCCATTATTAAATTTCGTACAGGACAAACCTGTTATTGTTCTTTCTTGTTTGTAATTGCAATTTCCTGTTTTCTATGATTCATCCCGTTCCCTGTTTAATTCATACTCATTGTTAATTATCAATTGGAAATTCTTAACTAAAATGGTGTGTATATTGTTGTTTGTATGGCTATCATGCTACGATTTGTAAACATGCAGTTAGAATTTATTATTCACACACCGTATCTTTCTTCAGACCATATACATTGTTTCCACATATGACAATGCTATGTCTACATAATTAGAAGTACTACCACTGTTTTCCGTGGTTACTGGCCAAATGATGCATACCGTTACCTATTTTGTGATTTCACATCTATGATAGCTTTCTCATTATATTAAGTATGTATTGAGTATCCTAGAAAACCGATGATCAAACTTTGCTTCTTGAAACATAACTATGGAGAATATATTTCTCTATATCCCATTCAGTCTGTTGGGTCTAAGCCCACTAGGTCTTTATTATTACAAAAAGCCCATGTCGGCTGCTACTGCCTTTTCTATATATAGTTGTACATTTGCTCATTTGTTCTGCTATGAAAATGCAATACAAAACTATTACATTTCTCTATTCTGTTTCTTATATGGTATCAGAGCGTTCTTGTTAATCGCATCATGATCTTAATTCAAATCGCTGTGCCTCTACAAATCTATCTAACAGATAGATTATCCATCATAGTAATATCATCACGTGGGTACCCTTCATCTGAGATTTCATCTCATCACTTGAAGGTTGAGGTTGTGAATCTGAAGACAGTGCCTCGCCAGTGTTACGTGGCTGCAACAGTATTCAGCCTCATAAGCTTGGTGGTAAAGAATTTCAAAAACTCCAATTCGATCAACAATTCTGGTGAAATCATTCAGACTGAAACCAAAAACCGTCCAAGAAAGTAAATCAGAAAATACATATCAAAACATTCTTGAAATCATCATTTTGACACTTTTGGTTGCATTTTTGGAATCAATCAAAGAAATCATCCAGAAAATCCAATTCAAGAATCAGAGTTTTTAAAAAACTTACCTTCTTTCTCGCTGACTATTATCAAGTCTTGAATATTTGTGCATCATGGTTGAAACAAATCCACCAAATCCAAATTCCCCAGGATCATCAGCTAAATCAAATCAGACCAGTGCTGAGAGCACTGAAGAACTTATCAAATCCATCATCAAGCCGCAAAGAAATATCATCTTGATTCAATTGGATGAATCAAATTATCTTTTATGTAAACTGTAAGTGGAAACAACAACAAAAGGTTATGGAATTGAAGATTATCTCTACGGAACTCAAACTGTTCCAACAAAATACAATAGAGGTACTGATAACAACTTAATTCCTAAGCAAGAACATGCATCATATCAAAGGCAAGACAATCGGTGAGTGCATGGCTAACGTCTACTGTTAGTTCATCAATAATTCCAAAACTGATTGGTGTTAAGTCATCACATGATATTTGGACTGCTCTAGAAAGATCATTTACAAGTCAGTCTTCTGCAAGAGTGTTAAACTACAAGAAGCAACTTCAAAGCATAAAGAAAGAGGATTCCAACATGAATGAGTACCTAACGAAGGTAAAGAATCTATGTGATCAACTAGCATGCACAGGAAACAAGATTGAAGAAAAAGAACAAGTATTATACATAGTTGGAGGGCTGTAGGATGAATATGAAGCAGTTGTAGCGTTCATAACATCCATAGAACCCACACCCTCTCTACAAAGTGTTCATTCTATGCTGTTAGCTCATGAAGGCAGATTATTGCAAAGAAAAGATCAAGTTTCTGATCCCTCAGTTAACTATGTCACTACAGGGAAAAACAAAAACCAACAAAACAATTCAAGGAACCAAAATACTTAACAAAGAGGAGGTCAGTCAAACCGTGGAAGAGGAAGAGTTGGGAAATGGAACCCCAACAGCATGCCAAAGTGCCAGATTTATGAAAAAATGGGTCATACAGCTAACATATGTTATTTCAGGTTTGACAACAACTACAATGCCAATCAACAAGGCAATAACAATAACAGGAATAACAATCCAAATGCCAACATGATTAGCAATCAATCATATGCTAAAACTAATCAAGAAACTTCCTCAAATCCTGCTACTATAGATGATATTCATGATGATTCATGGTATCCAGATTCGGGAGCAACTCATCATGTCACAAACAACTTAAATAGTCTGAATCTTGGCAATCATGAGTACAAAGGTAAGCAATCTCTAATTATGGGTAATGGTAATTCTATAATTATTTCTCTTACTGGACATGCTAGTATTAATGGTGCCAAACAAATATATCTAAATAATTTACTATGTGCACCACACATAAGGAAAAATTTAATCAGCGTGTCACAGTGTGCTAAAGCCAACAAAGTATCATTTGAATTTTACCCAAACCACTGTGTTGTTAGGGACATGCTGACTAGGAACATCTTATTGCAGGGTAGGGAACAAAATGGCTTATACAAGTTCAATTCTGGAAACTGCAGAAATACTGAGCCTAGAAATAAGTACTGTAATGTGACTGAATTAGATTCAAGTAATGACTGCATGATATTTGATTTGTGGCATTGTAAGCTTGGACATCCAAGTTCGAAAATTATGAAAGAAATTTTAGTCAACAATGATATTTCTGTTGATATTCCAAGTTATTATGTGTGCACATACTGTCAAATGGGATAGAGCCATAAATTGCCATTCCCAAATTCTGAAACTGAATATGTGAACCCAATAGAATTAATTGTTGTCGACCTATGGGACCTAGCACCAATTAACACTGACTATGCGTACAAATATTACATTTCATTTATTGATGCTCATTCTAAATATGTTTGGATATATTTTTTAAAATCAAAATCTGACACTTGTAATATAGTTATGCAGTTCATAGCCAATGTTGAAAACCAGTTAAGCCATAAAGTCAAAACTATTCAAAGTGATGGTGGTAAGGAGTTTTTACCCTTAAAAGATTATTTTCATAAAAAGGGTATTACACATAGATTAACGTGTCCACATACATCTGAACAGAATGGATTAATTGAGAGAAAACATAGACATATTGTGGAGACAGGATTGACACTGCTAGCACATGCATCATTGCCTCTAAAATTCTGGCCTAATGCATTTGCCACAGCTGTTCATCTAATAAACAGGTTACCTACTAAGGTACTTGACATGAAGTGTCCCATAGAAATTTTAAATCAAACCAAACCAAATTATGATGAACTAAAAGTATTTGGATGTCTATGTTTTCCTCATATTAGACCATTTAATAAGCACACGCTAGATTTCAGATCTACTCCATGTACTTTTTTGGGTTACGCCAAAAACTTTAAAGGCTACAAGTGTTTGGATAGCAATGGAAAAATTTATATATCTAGACATGTGACCTTTAATGAGAAAGTGCTTCCTTTCAAGAGTGACACATGCAAAACCACAAAGAAAATTTATAATCCAAGAAATATAATTCCACAATTTCCTGAACAAGTGGATGAAGTTATGCATGTGCCACTTTCTGATAATAGCACTAAACAAACACAAAGCACACAAACTACTAGCACTACACAACATTACACTCATAGAGATGCTTCAGATCATGAAAGTGAAAACAGTGGTGGTGGTGATAATGATAATGTGCAACATGATAATGTGAGCAATAAAGAAAACAACAGTCCTGAAAGCACTCAAGTTGAACGAAACAGGGAAGTTCCTCAACCTCATAATAGACACCATATGATGACAAGAGCAAAGAGTGGTACATTCAAACCAAAAACTTTTTGTACTGAATTTAATGATACTGAACCATCCACTTATCAACAAGCCAAGTTGAATGATAAGTGGAGGTCAGCTATGTAGGAAGAATTAGATGCTTTAGTTAATAAAAAGACTTGGTGTCTTGTTCAACCACCCAAAGACAACTATATCATTGGGTGTAGAAGGACATATAGAATAAAAAGAAATGCTGATGGTACAATTTCTAAATACAAGGCTAGATTAGTGGCTAAAGGTTATTCACAACAGTGGGGAATTGATTTCAGTGAAACTTTCTCACCTGTTGTGAAGCCAACAACAATTAGAATTATCTTAACAATAGCCTTGTATAAAAATTGGACCATCAAGCAACTTGATGTTAATAATGCCTTTTTAAATGGTGACTTACAGGAAGAGGTGTATATGGAACTACCACCAGGACTAAAGGAAAAATCAGATAACAACATGGTGTGCAAGTTGAATAAGGCTATTTATGGACTAAAGCAGGCACCCAGGGTCTGATTCAATAAGCTAAAGGCAACACTATCAAAGTTTGGATATACATCAACAAAATCTGATAACTCACTGTTTACAAAGTTTATAGCTAATACAGTGACTTATGTTCTGATTTATGTGGATGATTTCATAATTACAAGCAATTGCAATAATGAAATCAGAAACATCACTGATCAACTAAACAGTGATTTCTCAGTTAAAGACCTAGGTGAACTGTCATATTTCCTAGGCATTGAAGTCAGCTGAAACAAGAGTAATGAACTTCAATTGAGTCAAAGAAAGTATATTACTGAAATTCTAGCAAGGTCTGACATAAATAAAGCTAATCCCTTGCCTACACCAATGGTCACTAACATACATCTAAGCAAAGAAAAAGGTGAAGCTACATGTAATGAAAGGTTATACAGAAGCATCATTGGAGCATTACAGTATGTCACTATAACCAGACCAGACATATCATACAGTGTGAATAAGGCAAGTCAGTTTATGCAAAAACCATTGAGTGATCACTGGAAAGCAGTCAAGAGAATCTTAAGATACTTAAGAGGCACTATCAATCAGGGTCTAATACTTAAGACTAGCAACAACTTAGACATTAATGCCTATGCAGATGCAGGCTGGGCAAATGATCATGATGACAGAAAATCCACAAGTCGTTACTGCATATACTTAGGCAAAAATCCAATATCATGGTGTGCTAAGAAACAAAGTACAGTTTCTAGATCTAGTACAAAAGCAGAATACCGCAGCATTGTAAGTACAACAACAGAAATAATGTGGATTCAATCATTATTGAGTGAGCTATAAATTAATTCAAACTCAAAGGCAACAGTATGGTGTGACAATATGAGTGTTATAGCCCTAACTGCAAATCCAGTATTGCACTATAGAACAAAACATCTTGAGCTAGATATATACTTTGTACGAGAATTAGTTCAAAGAGACAAGCTTCAAGTTAATCGCGTACCATCACCTTACCAAATAGTCAATATTCTGACAAAACCATTGTCCAAAAATAGATTTGAGGCCCTGAAAGACAAGTTATGCGTTGCAGAAATTGGAAGCCCTTAATTCAACGACAACAGAAGCAAGGATCAAACCCTAGAAGATAAATACAACAGATCTGCAACTTCAAGTCACGAATCTACAGTAAAGTATCAACCTTTGCATAGATCTAATGAAGACACTTCAAATTTCATCAACATGAGCAGATCTGACACAAAGGTCAACAAATCCGTAGCTACCTGCACCAAAAACAAAGTACAAGCTCAAGGCGAGATTATGGGATGGAAACAAAGACGTAAAGAAGGCAGAGATGTTATCAGAGTGGAAGAAAATTGATTTGAAGACAAAAGTATAGAGATTGGAGTCGACCGCCATTTCTAATTTCTAGAGCTCAAACCCTTATTACGATAATTGGGTTTGCGGGGGGAGGGGGGGAGGGGGGTATGGAGAATATATTTCTCTATATCTTGTTCAGTCTGTTGGGTCTATGTAAAAACCCGAAAAATCTGAACCAATTTAAAAAAATTATATTGGCTATTTTGGTGGATTTTAAATAAATATTTTAAATAATAATGATGAAAAGTGAGTTTGAATCGATGTTTGAAAATAAATATAATTAATTCTAATTATAAACAAGGCCTGAAATGGCGCGGTAGTTTCAAAATTTGAATTCAAACTTTGACTGACTGTACCCGGTGTAAAACAAAATGGATTCGAGTGAAACCAAAAATATTTAAATCTGTTAGTGAATACCTTTCTAACGAATCTAAAAAATCGAAGTTTCATAGCAGGAAGCAAAAGTTATGGCCAAATGAATTTTCAGAAAGGTCGCTATAGAGTTTATATAGCCCGTGAAAATGGCCATTTTGCAAACGACCTCGGAATTCGACGAAACCACTTTTGTTGGATCCAGGATGTTAAACTATTGCTAGGTTTCAAATTTCATAATTTTTGAAGATAGTATGTGAGTGTGGCAAAGGAAAATGTGTTTGGTCGATTTCTATTAAATTGGATCGACCAGAAAAGGGCCATTTTTCAAACGGTCTCAGAATTCGACGAAACTAGTTTTGTTGGGACCGTATCGTAAAAACATAGCTAGATTTATTTTTCGGGAATTTTTAGAATCAATATGTGGCCCTGGCAAAGTGAAATGTACGTTCAAATTAAATATTTAATGTTTTATATTTTAATTTGAAGGAAAACTGACTGAAACAGTCGAGTGGGCTTTCGAAACATATCCCATTGTGTTCGGAATGGGGGTATTTAGCTAGGGACGACAGTTGTTGGGTTTGGATTGGAGGTCGTGGGATATGAGGGGTATTTTTGGATTTTTAAAATATATAAATAAATTAAAAAAATCTCATTGGTCAGTCAAACCCTCCCTCTTCCCCGATTGAAAATCGCGATGGCGGAAAACCGCTCTTCCTGGCCAAATTCCGGCGCCTTCGTTCATCGTTAGCCCCCCCCCCCCCCGCCCGTTCAACTTTTTGAAGCACTACCTCCCCTCTTCAAATCAAGGTCGGCCTCATCCCCTATCGTCGCTCGAGCTCTGTGCTCCTGAAGTGCGCCAGCGTCGACCTCGATTTCTCCCTCCATGGTGGTTCGATTCCGGCGCCACCACTAGGCATGGAAAGCTTGCTCCAAGCACTACGAGGAGGCGCAACCTGATCGACGCCTCGCGCTGCGGATTACGAGAAAAATCAAGACCTAGTTTTGAACACATTAGAAAGGTAAACGGCTTTAATTATATTAAACTATATTATAGCATTTTAAAGTGCTACGGTTTTAGATTTCACTGTAAAATTCATATCTTTTTCATTTGTTGACGAAATTCAGTGAAACAAGAGACAGTGGACTCGTGCGGACGCCTTCTACATTCTAGAAGAGACCGCATATTTTTCTGAGCCTCTTGCTATTTTTGGTGGAGTGGAATCCAATGTGAGATTTCTAAATTACAAACGATATGGAAAACGATGATGTATAAATTATATAGTCGATGTATGAGTTATATAAGCATTGTACACCTCATGTATAAGCGTTGTATAAGTTGTACGGTCGATATATAAGTCATATATGCGTTGTAAAAATTATATATGTGTTGAATAGAAGTGAAATTTACTTATATATATATATATATATATATATATATATACACACACCCCTCGTCCACAAACCATGGACGATATTTACTGGTTGTGATTGGTGTGAAAATTGGTTGATAGCGAATGGTTGATTAGAATTGTTTGTGGTTGAAATTGATTGATTGTGGTTCAAAAATACCCGTTTGTGGTTGAGAATTATTTGGTTGAAACCACATAGGATTAGTTTGTGGAAATGAAAAAAATATACATGCCGCATGCATGCGAACTAGATGTATGAAATCCTCATTATCAAAAGCTGCGAGGCTTTAAGGTAGAGCGAGGAGTCGTACTAGGGACGGCCCCGGTTTCAACTACCCTGCCATTATGCTGCCGAAATTTTCTGAAATATTCATGTGTTAGAATTATTTTCATTTGTTGAAATTATTTTCGTATGTTGAAACCTTCATGTGTTGAATAGAAATTCATTCGTTGAATAGGAATTCATGTGTTGAATGGTATTCATGTTTTAAATAAATTGCTTTTACAATAAAATTCACATTTTTATTATATATACGAACTATAGAAAACCTTCATGTGTTGAATATAAATTCATATGTTGAATGATATTCATGTTTTAAATAAATTGCTTTTACATTAAAAATCACATTTTTATTATATATCTGAACTATAGAAAACCTTCATGTGTTGAATAGAAATTCATTCGTTGAATAGAAATTCATGTGTTGAATGGTATTCGTGTTTTGAAATAAATTGTTTTATAATAAAAATCCTATTTTTATCACCTATATGAACTATATAAAAAGGTCGTGTTTTGAAATAAATTGTTTTGCAATAAAAATCACATTTTTACTAGATACATGAATCGTTAAAAATAGTGAAGCATTGAAATAAAAATTTGTTGGATAAAAATATCATTTTTATCAAATGTATGAAAAGAAAATAGTTTTGAAATCGAAGAATTGATTTTATTTGTTTATATATATATATATAAATATAATTGAAATATATCGAATAACGAAGCTGCAGTTCGTGTTTTGAAACCGTGATTTCAAACGATTAGTGCGGAAGATCCGACCATCGGATTTTCCCAAAACCGAAACCGTTGGGTTCGCCTTGGAAATATCTTTCGAACGACACCCACTTTGTGAAGATCCAACGGTTGGATTGTCTGGAATGTTTAATTCAAATCTAAAGAAAAACAGCGCCAGAATCGATTATATATATATATAATTAAATTAAATCGAATAACGACGCTATAAGTCGTATTTTGAAACCGAAACTTCAAACGAGTGTACCGGGAGATCCAACCGTCGGATTTTCCCAAAACTAGAACCGATGGATTCGTTTTGAAAAGATATTTCTAATGATATGAAATTTGTGAAGATCCAACGGTTATATTTTCAGATATGTGTAAATCAAATCTGAAGAAAAACAGCGCCATGGCCTCGTTATGGCCCGAAGCATCGTTTGAATGAATTAGCTATAAATAAATAAATAAAAATAGCAATAAATCATTATAAAATATTATAAACGATATGGAATGTGAAATTTAGAAACTAACTGAAGGTTAGTTAAGTCGAATGGTTTCCTGGGTTTTGATCTGATGTTGGTTTCGGCCTTTGGGGTTAATACCTGCGAAATCGTTCTCTTACTAATTTACGGTTAGTGAATAATGAATTGGAATGAGGCGTATGTTGTGTTTGTGTAGCACTTATTAATTATATACACAAGTTGCTTAGAAAGACCAGGTTTATCCCATTCCGAATAACTGAATCGACGATTAGAAGTCGAAGATGAAGACGGTGGTTGAAGACCGGAGATCTTCACCTCGGTTGGATGGCAACTGATGTCCTGATTGGGAGGCATCCCGAAATATGGATAATGAGTGGTGATCATCCAGACGTACGTGGAGATCGATGGGTATGCGAGGTATATAGTGCCTCCGGTTTCGTTCAGACCCAGAACGGACTTGCGGATGGACTGTGTGTCTGACATTGGAATTCATTCTGTGTGATTGATAGCCATCAGTTGCTGGGTGTGAACCGCCTGTGTGGCATGCTAAGATGCAGTGATAAAAGCTTCTGTTGAAAAGAAAAGTCTTGTGGTTGATGATCAAAGCACGGCCTGTATGGCATAGCTTTATGTATAACGTGAATTCGCGAGCCTTACACCCCGGTATGGACCAGAAACGAGAGAGGACCTCTGGGAGGGCATGCGTTTCCTTCTAGCCAGAGGTGGTGTCAGTGCTTAAACTGGCTGACATTTATATTATTTTCACATGTGTGGTTGTTGCTATTGCGAGGCGCCTTAGATATATCGGTGACTATGTGAATCCGATGGAGTCATTCGTTGGTTCATTTACGCCCCAAAGGGTGGGGAAACGCAGTGTTCAGGCATTTTAATCCACATCGGTGGACCGGCCCTGACGATCCAAGGGTCGATGTGCTCTGACCCTGAGACTCGGGCTAGACAGTCTCGAAGTCGGTAAGGACTATCTTTTGCCTTGTTCATGACGGAAATCCAATTTCCAAATACGTGACTGTGCGGTTTTGATTGTATACTTATATATGGTGACATAGTGGTATGGGGCATTAATGCCATCTATGATTGATACTTATGATTCGAAGTTGTTTTTGAAACATATAAACACTAGTAATAATATTAAATTCTTTTGTTTTATTGGTATCAAGCATATTTTGGCCATTATAAGGTAAAAACTCTATCCTCCGGTTTGCATTGCATTGTGTGATGGGAACTGAGTCCTATAATGGCTTCATTTTTATAAAAAAAGCATTGCGATGTTTTAAAAGATTTACTTGTTTTAAAGCACTGACAATCCAATGGGTAAACCCGTTCCGCGAAAGTGGCGTGGTCCTGTGATTAGCCATATTATAAATGTGTTAAGTAGATTTCTCATACCATTCCCATGACCGACTCGTAGTTTGTTTCACTTGCAAACTCGGGTGTCCCTCTTTCTACACGGGCAGCCTTGTATTTAGGTTTTAGCTGGCTCTTTCTGGATAGCTGGAGCTGAAGATAGATTCTATCATTTGTCTCTTTTTATGCTGTTCAGCTCCTATTGTACATATTATGTTTGTTTTCCGCTATAGACATTTATGTATAGCTGAACTGTATTTGTACTAAGTATGATCCTGTATACTGTGTAACTATGATGATTATGTTTATCCAATATATGATTTGTACATTATTTGGTGTATTTATTTAATTCTGTTCTGCTATTATCTGTTTATGTGTTATATTCCAAAGTTTACCCTTGCCATCGTTAGTACGGGGTTTGGGGTCATCACAGTCTAAGCCCACTAGGTCTTTATTATTACAAAAAGCCCATGTCGGCTGCTACTGCTTTTTCTATATATAGTTGTACATTCGCTTATTTGTTTTGCTATGAAAATACAATACAAAACTTTTACATTTCTCCATTCTGTTTCTTATATTGGTCAATCCCTATGCTCATTATTTCGGAGAGTAGGACTAAGACATACAGGGGATACATCATTTGGCAAGATAAAGATTGGTGGTCTTTCTTTGAGAAGATGATTGAAATCTATTTCTGCTTATGGAAAAGCTGAACTGGTTCGTATGCAAACACTATTATCAAAAGGAATTATGGATCAACAATGAAAATTTGTAGTATCGGACTGTCTCTTGACTAACGGCATCCACACATTTTTGTATATAAGTAAGTCTTGTCACCATAGTTGATTTTGTAGCAAGATTTTTATATGTATGCTTTTGTATTTGAAAACAATTAAATGAAAAGGATAGAATAAAAAATTTCTTTATTTTTGTAAGTAACATGAAAGAATCACAAGACCATTCCCCGCAAATAATAAACTAGATTTGGATTTTTTTGGGAAAAAACATAGCTATTATATATGCTTAAGGGATCATCTTAAGTTACTTGGCTAGTGCTTAATCTCATGCAAGAAGATGTTGTATGCACAATGCGTTCGCCAATTCATGATATGTACTTACGCATGCGAGCTCTTTAATATGGAGGTACAACTACCTGCCAAAAGCTAAATTGTTTTTCTTATTTTAGAAGCTGCGACATAACCAACGATTTAGAGCATTCCCAACAAGGGTCAATGAGCCTTATTTTGGGTGCATTAGTAAATGTCGTTTTCATAACCTTGACGGTCAGTGTGATATCATGTGTTTTTAATGTCTAATAATGTTGGGTATCTCTATAGGCATTGGTAAAAAATTATTTTTGTTGTCTACTTGGTAATGTCAGATAATTCAAAGCTAATAATTTTTAGTCGTTGCCTAGTACATAAGGATATTGGTCTGAAGTTACAAATAGACATAGGATCATATTTCAAGAAAATACCAATAACAATATCAGTTGAAATTTATATGTAACATTACATAAGGATATTGGTCTGAAGTTACAATTAGACATAGGACCGTGTTTCTTTCTAACTATCATTTTTTTCTTTTTTTGGGAATTAAACAATTGAAAGTATGCTTAATTTACTTTATCATTTTACCTGAACTCTGAACACCGACCATAACCTCCCATAAACAATTTTGAATTTGTTACCCGTGGCATTTAAAGAATTTTGCATTAAATCCATTTTGGTCCAAGGCACTATTACCTGTTATTTGAAATAAAGCAGCTTTAACTTCCTCTAGTTGGAATGGTCAATCCAAATTTTCTCTTGCTTAGGATGTTATAATTTTCTTACAAACAGTACCTAGAAAGTGTTTTTTATAGCATGCTAAATTGAAAAGACGTGAATAATGAGAGATGTCTTCTTGTGAATTATGTCCGATGTTGATCTCAAATTACCATCAGCATCAAGAGTATATATGTCTGCCTTTATTACTATTTTGGTAATGGGCATTTCACTATGATAAAATTTAGATGTTTTATCACCCTGGGTCAGCCAATCAAGTTTCATTCTTTGTGCGTCTTCAACCACAAACTTCCTCATGATGTTATAGTGCTCCAATTTTTAACCATTCGATTCTTCAATGGATTGGTCAGGGGGATTAAGAAGCAATTGGTTATATAACTAGTTGGCTTCCCCATTAATATTGTCATGAGTGTTCTGAATATTAGCTTTGCCTTGAGTTTATGTAAAAGAATCAACTGGGGATTTCCAAAAACATTAGAGTTTAGTTTCTGCTGTACAACTGAATTATAATCTAGGTACAAACACAATGAATTGTTACATCTGAATGACGGTCTGCAATTACTAAGAGGATTAGAATTTAGAAGTAAATTTCACTAGAATGGGCATATGGTCCCTAATTGATGAGCCCCAAAACAAAATGCAAATTCTTGAAATGACATCCTATATATTAATTGTTTACAAAAAACCAATGTAACGACCCGAAATTCCCCGTAAAGGAAAGCCCGGATTGAATTGAGAACGCGACAAATTAGAACACAAACAGAAGAACATTTCTTTGCTTATTACAATAATTGACATCAGCGTACAAGAATATACAGAGTATGAATAAGTATTATATGTTAGAAAAATATCAGAAATTTACAAATTACAAGGCAACGGAAAATAATACATAACACAACTTAAAGAGATAAACGGATACAGAGCTTTCTGAATATCGCTTCAGCTGTAAAACAGGATCCTGTGAATATAATATGTAACAACCCATATTTTAATAACATGTTAAAACCATAAATAAAGGCAAAATTAATTTTTAAAATAGGAATCAGGGAAAACGAGTTGCGCCATTGCATTCATCCGAAATTCTGCTTGGAAACGAGTCCGAGTTTTCGAGAAACGGAGTCCGTATGAGGGAGATATGACCCTCCGAAGATTCAACGATTTTCAGAACAGAAAAACAGCTCGGATTTGAATTCGAAATTCAAATTCAAACCCCAGTGCAGGCTAGGCGGGAATTTTCCCATCCAAGACCAGGTCGACCTGGGAGTTGACACTATGGTCGACCTCCTAGGGACCAGGTCGACCTTATGGTCGACCTGGGGGTCGACCTGGTGCTGAAGCCCAGTTTTGAGCTTGTGTTCATTCTGATGTATCTGGTCTCGTTTTTAGTCTAGATTCGTCCGCCTAATCCTGTATAAACAGCCTCCTAGCCCCATTCTCTTTACACCATTCTTCTCTAACCTTATGCTGCACAAATTCTTGATGGACATAACTTCTTCTAAATTAAATTAAAATTAAATTAAAACACGAAGACTATTTCTTTAAGACTACGGCTAGGAATTGCATATTGGGGATTTTTTGCTACAATCAAATCGAGATTCAACGATTAAACAATTCCACACTAGTTTCTAGATTCAACTTCTGCATCTCAATTTCTTAGTCCACGATCTGTAAGTTCTAGTTACTTTGAGATTTAAACTTGTTAATTGTAATTTGGATATGAGATAAAGTGAAATTAGACTTAAGTATGATAATCGATTCACATCTATTCTAGTTTCCATCTTGGATCTTGACTTTTGGGAATATTGCTATGAAATCAGTTTGAACCTATTCATGTTGTAAATCAAACTCTTTCATGTCCATTACATTATTATGCCTGTGATGTTGAATTATTCTATTATTTATAAGTTTGGGACTATCACCTTATGCCATGACTATCACCTTATTATGCTAGATTTGAAATCCTATTATTTTCTATATGCCAGTGATGTTGTAACCAATTATCTCAAGTTATGTCTTGCTAGTCTTGTAATCCCTTTTATCACTTTATGCTCGTCCTTTTTGCCTATCATAGTTTTGATGTTATTCCCTTTAATTCTGGATCTGGATTTACTTGTAATTTAGATCGATTCACGTTTACGTGCGATGGGAATACGATTTAGGTAGATTAGGCAAAACATGAATTGGTTATGAACATGAATCATGAACTTGATAAAAGGTAAAAGTTGAAACTTGACATGAAACTTTCCATGAAACTTGACACGAACATGACATGAAACTGAACATGGATATGACACTAGAATGAACTTGAAAATGGCCAACTCGAGGTTGGGTTGAGTTTGCAGTGTAATTCTGACCGGAACCGCCCGACAAATCCAATGACTGCAAACAATAGGATCCAATGTGGGTAGTAGGTCATATCGCGCTTGAAAACCCGAGATTAGACTGAGTTGTGGTGTAATTCTGCCCGAAACCGCCCGGCATATCCAGTGACCACAACAACAGGTCTGATGTGAGAGGTTGGAGTGCATTAATGAATTAATGCCACATGATAGTGTTAAGTCATGAACATGAAAGACAACACTTAACCAACTTGACACATGATTAGAGGGGTTAAGTCATGAAATTGAAAGATAACACTTAACCAACTTGACATGCTAGACTGATAAGGGTTATGTCACGAATTTAAATGACAACACTTAACCTGCTGGACGGAAACCCTAGTTACGTGGTCCATTTCAGCAGTAATCCACTTAGATGTATCATGGTACCCTGGAACTAGGCAGGGTGGGGCAGAATTACTGGGCTGATTATAAGCGACCAAAACGACGGCTGAGTTGGTGCGCCAGTGTAGGTTCAGGCGACTATGGTCGTGCATGTAGTCCGGAGTTGAAAAAGCAGGCATTGGGCATCAGTAGGTTTACACTGTGCATGCTTGATTCGTGTCGGTGGTTGGCACCCTAGGGCTTGATACACCCTATTGTGGACCAAGCATAGGTAACTATGTTCATGATAGGGCCGTATGACACAGACACACGACGAGCTAGAACTTGTACGGAGCCGATCGATTAGTGGATCGCTCCGTTGGACCTAGTAATGGGTCATTTCATGACATTGGGCCAAGGGATCATTTCATGGTTAATATATGACATGGGTTTGGGATACTAGTACAGTTGGTGTAGCGGATCTTGAACATGCGATGCTATACTATACTTGATTTATACTTGAATTATCATGCTATCTTAGTCTATCTTACCGATCTTGTCATCATCCTTATGTTTACTTTCAGTTTATACATGTCATGTTACCTTTACATGTTTTTATGCAGAAAGTCACTAGGACTCACCAGTCTTTATGACTGACCCGTTTTCTTTCACCTCTTTTTCTTTCGTTTCCCCCTAGGTTCTCAGGGAGGAAACTCTAGCACTTAGCTTGGATTTCGCTTGCTTTCGGTTCAGCTCATGTACGGTTTGATCTTGAGCTATGCTATGGCTGCATTTATGCTACCTTTGGGGAATTAAGCTACTTTTGTTGTTTTAAGTTTTATGCTTCTTTATTTATTCAAGGCAGAACTTATTGTAATGGAAAATAAGAGTTGGTACTTTGGATGTAAAAGGTTTTGACTCTCTTTGAAAGTAATGAAACTTAGCTTTTGATTCTTCCCCTGTTTTATTTATGTTCTGTCTTATGATATTTTTGTATTTGTTTACCTCGATAATGCTCCTCCAAAACTAGTGCACTCCCTTTGTGAGTGACCCTAGCGGAGGCGGTGTGTTACACTTGGTATCAGAGCAAAAGGTTACCAGAGTGGGCAAAAGTTTTTTTTTAAAACCTTCTAAAACTATTTCGAAAACCGTTTACGAAGAAGCATTTTTCAAGAAAAGTCTTGTTTTATTTAAAGGTTATTCCCCAAAAGCCATTAGCACTATCCTTTGTTTCCTCGTTTGAATCTCTTCTTTTTTTCATTTCAGCATTTCTGGGAATCTTAACCTTCCAGAGGGCGTGCCAATACCTGGCTGGTTTAGGAGGTACTTAGAGGCTAGGGCCAACGATGCAGGCCCAACAGATATTCCTCCTCCAGCTGCAGCGGTTCCTCCTCCTCCCCCTCCTCATGCAAATGCTTTCTCAATGATCTGTAGAGATTTTTGGGCCATGAATGGAAAGGATTTCAAGGGAACTGAATCATTCGTAGAAGCGAGGAACTGGCTCAAAGAAACCGAGGATCTGTTCGTTATCTTCGAGGTGGACGATAGGCAGAAGGTGCAGTTGGCAGTATGGTTGCTCAAAGACGAAGCTTCCTATTGGTGGGAAGTCACTAACGCTGAAAGACCTGTTGACACATGGATGGATTTCAGGATGAGGTTTGAGATGAAATTCCTCTCACAAGCTGAACGAAGTTTACACCTAGAAAAGTTCTTATCTCTTAAGCAAGGAAGTATGATGGTCAAGGAGTACGTCAATCAATTCAATCAGCTGGCTCGGTTTGGACTGGACTTAGTGAATACTCCTCGTAAGAAGCTCTCTGTTTTGTCAAGGGATTGAATGAGCCACTTCATAGCTTGGCTATGACCCACATACCTATGAGGGCTACTTACGAAAGGTTAGTAGACATGGCTAAGGCCTGCCCAAGGAAGCAAGGGCAGGGCGCTGGACCTTCTTCTAGAGGACAAGTCCACGCTCTCATGGTACCTCCGCAAGAACGAGGTAGAAATATTTCTGTCGAAAGTTTAGTCTATCTTTTTGATCATCCTGTTCGAACCTTGTTTGATTCTGGCGCATCACATACTTTTATTTCTTCTGATATTTTTGTAACTCTGCACCTAAGTACTAGTCTAGTTGAGGATCCCGTTATTGTTTCAAATCCAATTGTTGGCTCCGCTCATTTATCTACGATTTGTATGGATTTGAGGATTTCTATCTTAAGCATAGAATTCACGTGTAATGCTTATGTTCTTGGATTTATGGGAAACGGTTTGATTCTAGGCATGGATTGGTTGTCCAATAATGGAGCCATTCTTAATTGTGAACGAAGGGTAGTTAGGCTCGTGACCCGCCTTCGTAATACCCTTGAAAATTCTTGTAACCCTATGGTTCCTGTCATGTTATGTTATCTAGAATCTCTTGACTTGTTTATCGATGATTTGCAATCAGTAAGGGTAGTACGAGAATATCCCGATGTCTTTGATGAGGTTAAGGGGTTACCCCCTAAATGCGAGTTAGATTTCCGTATATATCTTGTTGATAATGCTAAGCCAGTTGCATTGCCCGTTAGACACATGGCCCCGCGAGAGAGAAAAGAGCTTAGTAAGCAAGTTAAGGAGTTGCTTGAGAAAAATTTCATTAGGCGAAGCATTTCTGAATGGGGTGCTCCAGTGGTATTCGCTACTAAGGCAGATGGTTCGCTTCGTCAATGCGTAGATTATCGTGAGTTAAACAAGCTGATTAAGAAGAATAGGCACCCACTACCGAGAATTGATGATTTGTTCGACCAGCTTGTAGGAGCGTCTGTTTTCTCTCAACTCGATCTAGCTACAGGATTCCATAAGCTTAGAGTGGCTGAGGATAGCATTGACAAAACCGCGTTTAGGACTCTAAATGGTTTGTTCGAATGGCTCGTCATGCCATTTGGTTTGATGAATGCACCCACGTGCTTTGTTGATTTAATGAGCAGGGTGTTCAGAGAGCTCCTTAACAAGTTTGTGGTGGTCTTCTTGGACGATATTTTGGTCTTCTAGAAGGATGTGGAAGAACATGCAAGACATCTCAAGGAAGTCATGGATACGCTTAGTGCACAAGAGTTAAAGGCTAAGTTCTCCAAGTGTAATTTTTGGAGAAAAGAAGTTCGGTTTCTTGGACATGTAGTTTCTAAGCAAGGTATAGCCGTGGACCCCGTAAAGGTAGAGGCGGTGCAAGACTTGAAAGTTCCTAAGAACGCAACGGAAGTGAGAAGCTTTCTCGGTTTGGCAGGCTATTATAGGAAGTTCATTAAGGACTTCACTAAAATTTCAGCCCCTCTTACTAGGTTAACGAAGAAGAACCTAGCTTTTGCATGGGACATAGAGTGTGACGTTGCTTTTCAAAGGCTTAAGAGAGCCCTTACCACAACTCCAATTTTGGCATTACCCGACGGAGGTAAGATGTTTACGGTGTACACAGATGCGTGCGGCACGGGATTAGGCGCTGTCCTAATGCAAGAAGGGAAAGTGATATGCTACGGGGGTAGACAACTTAAATTTCATGATAAAAACTATCCCACACATGACTTGGAATTGGCCGTGATTGTTTTTGCGCTTAAGTCTTGGCGTCACTATCTTCTAAGTGAGAAGTTCGAGTTGTACACCGATCACAAGTCGCTTAAGTACCTCTTTTCGCAAAAAGATTTGAATATAAGGCAACAGAGGTGGATGGAATTCTTGGCATCGTATGACTTCAATATAGCCTATACCCCTGGTAAGGATAACGTGGTGGCGGATGCGCTAAGTAGGAAAAGGTTGACTTTGAGTCCTTTGTTTGTTGAAAGGAAAAGTCTAGAGTTTATAGCAACCTTTGATTTCACACCTGTTGTTGAGTAGTTGGCTAGCACGTTGACATCTCTCGAGTTAAGGCCTACACTTCTAGACCAAGTAGGGACTTCACAGAAGGAAGACCCACAGATAGTCGAGATCATGGACAAGTTGATTAGAGGTGAGATGTCAAGTCACCTCAGTAGGTATGCCACAGATGAAAAGGGATGGCTAAGGCGTGATGGTAGACTATGTGTCCCACAAGTGGGAGACTTAATAAAGAGAGTCCTCGAAGAGGCGCATCACTCGAAGATGACTATACATCCCAGAAGGGATAAAATGCACAAGGATATGAAGCGCATTTTCTTTTGGAATGGGATGAAAAAGGACGTGGCAGAATTCATTTCTACGTGCATGGTGTGCCAACAAGTAAAGGGCGAGTCGAAAAAGGCCGGTGGGCTATTGCATTCTTTGGAAGTTCCACTGTGGAAATGGGAGAGTATCTCGATGGATTTCGTGGATAAATTGCCTAGGTCAAGGAAGGGCAATACTAGCATATTGGTTATAGTAGATAGACTCATGAAGAGCGCTCACTTCATTCCTGTGAAGAGTAAGAGGACCGCATCATGGCTAGCGTCTATATACCTTCGGGAAATAGTACGGTTGCATGGAGTTCCTTCTAGTATAGTTAGCGATCGTGACATGATTTTCACAAGCAAATTTTGGAATAGTTTACAAGAAGTAATGGGTACACGACTAAGTTTAAGAACGGACTATCACCCACAGACGGATGGACAAACCGAGAGGGTAAATAGGATACTAGAGGATCTTTTGAGACTATGCATTCTTGACTTTGGTGGTACTTGGGAAGATCATCTATCTCTCGTTGAGTTCGCGTATAATAATAGTTACCAAGCTAGCATAGGAATGGCACCATTCGAAGCTTTATACGGAAGACCATGCAAGTCACCAACTTGTTGGTGGGAGTCGACAGACAAGCTCATACTTGGACCCGACATGATAAGGGACACTTCCGAGAAGGTTGAGTTGATACGAAGACGGATGAAAACGACCCAAGATAGACAGAAATCCTATGCGGACAAGAGAAGGACAGACCTAAAGTTCGAAGTCGGAGATATGCTCTTTATAAAAGTTTCTCCTTTACGCAATGTGGTTCGCTTTGAAGCGGTTGGAAAGTTAGCACCGAAGTTCGTAGGACCATTCCCTATCATCGAGAGGATTGGACAGATGGCCTATAAGGTAGAGTTACCCGAGAGGCTGGCCGGAGTGCACAATGTCTTCCAAGTTTCACATCTCCGAAAGTGCTTACATGAATCTGCCGAAGTGGTTGAGACAAGCATCCTTGAAGGCATAGAAATGGAAAGAGAAGCAACATTAAGGCGAGTTCCAATTCGTATTTTTGGAACGGAGATCAAGAAGCTAAGGAATCGAGAAGTCAAGCTAGTTAAAGTATAGTGAAGTGAAGCCAAGAAGACGCAAATTGGGAAACCGAAGAGAATATACGCTCGCTATACCCATTTCTTTTTTAGGGTACTTTCTCGATCTCTTTTTCCTATAAGTATACATACCTTCTTATCATGTACATGCTTTTTCTATCCATGTTTGTCTTGTTATCTTCTCGATCCTATCTTGAGAACCTTAGGTAGAACCCTTTTGGATGTAACATGTAATTGAAACATGTTATGGTTGATGATTGCAAGTAGTTGCAAGTGGTTGCTCGTGGTTGCATAACACACATTAGGCACTAGATCGGCTCAGTCACATATCTCATATTGCATACGCATGGGTGCTCATACTTGTATGTGGATGGAAACTTCATATGCTATCATTTGGATGTTGCATATGAATGAATGTTTGTACACTCATGTAGAGATTATAAAGTATGTTAGGAATTTGCATACATGTTGGACTCATTACACTAACATATTTTGCATTAAGAAGTTCTACTGAATCAGTAACCGCCTGATCTTTTGCATTAGATAAGTACATATACACACACTCTTGCATAAGTTCATACAACATTAGAAATCTTTTAAGGACAATGGTTGCTTGTGGATGATGGTTGAGTAGATGGATGATTGGTTGATAGGATGCATTCTTCTTAACTTAAAGATTTCAGGGACAAAATCCTTTAAGGAGGGGAGAATGTAAAAACCCGTATTTTAATAACATGTTAAAACCATAATTCAAGGAAGAATTAATTTTTAAAATAAGAATTGGGGAAAACGGGTTGCGCCATTGCGTTCGTCTCGAAATTCTGCTTGGAAAGGAGTCCAAGTTTTCGAGAAACGGAGTCCGTATGAGGGAGATATGACCCTCTGAAGATTCAAGGATTTTCAGAACAGAAAAACAGCTCGAATTTGAATTCGAAATTCAAATTCAAACCCAGTGCAGGCTGGGCGGGAATTTTCCCGCCCAAGACCAGGTCGACCTGGGGGTTGACACTATGGTTGACCTCCTAGGGACCAGGTCGACCCTATGGTCGACCTGGGGGTCGACCTGATGCTGAAGCTCAGTTTTGAGCCTGGGTTCATTCTGATGTATCTGGTCTCGTTTTCAGTCTAGATTCGTCTGCCTAATCCTATATAAACAAACTCCTAGCCCCATTCTCTTTACACCATTCTTCTCTAACCTTATGTTGCACAAATTCTTGATGGACATAGCTTCTTCTAAGTTAAATTAAAAGTAAATTAAAACACGAAGACTATTTCTTGAAGACTACGACTAAGAATTGCATATTGGGGATTTTCTGCTACAATCAAATCGAGATTCAATGATTCAATAATTCAACGACTAGTTTCTAGATTCGACTTCTACATCTCAATTTCTTAGTCCACGATCTGTAAGTTCTAGTTACTTTGAGATTTAAACTTGTTAATTGTAATTTGGACATGAGATAAAGTGAAATTAGACTTAAGTATGATAATCGATTCACATCTATTCAAGTTTCCATCTTGGATCTTGACTTTTGGGAATATTGCTATGAAATCGGTTTGGATCTATTCATGTTGTAAATCAAACTCTTTCATGTCCATAACATTATCATGCCTATGATGTTGAATCGGTCTATTATTTACAAGTTTAGGACTATAACCTTATGCCATGCCTATCACATTATTATGTTAGATTTGAAATCCTATTATTTTCTATATGCCAGTGATGTTGTAACCAATTATCTCAAGTTATGTCATGCTAGTCTTGTAATCCCTTTTATCACTTTATGCTCGTCCTTTTTGCCTATCATAGTTTTGATGCTATTCCCTTTAATTCTGGATCAGGATTTACTTGTAATTTAGATCGATTCACGTTTACGTACGATGGGAATATGATTTGCGTAGATTAGGCTAAACATGAATTGGTTATCAACATGAATCATGAACTTGATAATAGGCATAAGTTGAAACTTGACATGAAACTTGCCATGAAACTTGACACGAATTTGACATGAAACTGAACATGGACATGACACTAGAATGAACTTGAAAATGGCCAACTCGAGGTTGGGTTGATTTTGCAGTGTAATTCTGCCCGGAACCGCCCGACAAATCCAGTGACTGCAAACAATAGGATCCAATGTGGGTAGTTGGTCATATCGCCCATGAAAACCCGAAGTCAGACTGAGTTGTGGTGTAATTCTGCCCGGAACCGCCCGGCTTATCCAGTGACCACAACAACAGGTCTGATGTGAGAGGTTGGGGTGCATTAATGAATTAATGCCACATGATTGGGTTAAGTCACGAACATGAAAGACAACACTTAACCAACTTGACATATGATTAGCGGGGTTAAGTCATGAAATTGAAGACAACACTTAACCAACTTGACATGCTAGACTGATAAGGGTTAAGTCACGAATTTAAATGACAACACTTAACCTATTGGACGAAAACCCTAGTTACGCGATCCGTTTCAGTAGTAACCCACTTAGATGTATCATGGTACCCTGGAACTAGGCAGGGTGGGGCACGATTACTGGGCTGATTATAAGCGACCAAAATGACGGCTGAGTTGGTGCGCCAGTGTAGGTTCAGGCGGACTATGGTCGTGAACGTAGTCCGGAGTTGATAAAGCAGGCATTGGGCATCAGTAGGTTTACAATGTGCATGCTTGATTCGTGTTGGTGGTTGGCACCCTAGGGCTTGATACACCGTATAGTGGACCTAGCACAGGTAACTACATTCGTGATAGGGTCGTATGACAATGACACAGACACACGACGAGCTAGAACTTTTAGGGAGCCGATCGATTAGTGGATCGTTCCGTTGGACCTAGTAATGGGCCATTTCATAACATTGGGCCAAGGGATCATTTCATGGTTAATATATGACATGGGTTTGGGATACTAGTACAGTTGGTGCAGCAAATCTTGAACATGCGATGCTATACTTGATTTATACTTGAATTATCATGCTATCTTAGTCTATCTTGCCCATCTTGTCATCATCCTTATGTTTACTTTCAGTTTATACATGTCATGTTACCTTTACCTATTTTTATGCTGAAAGTCACTAGGACTTACCAGACTTTATGACTGATTCGTTTTCTTTTTCCTCTTTTTCTTTCGTCCCCCCCGGTTCTCAGGGAGGAAACTCTAGCACTTAGCTTGGATTTCGCTTGCTTTCGGTTCAGCTCATGTATGGTTTGATCCTGAGCTATGCTATGGCTGCATTTCTGCTACCTTTGGGGAATTAAGCTACTTTTGTTGTTTTAAGTTTTATGCTCCTTTATTTGTTCAAGGCAGAACTTGTTGTAATGGAAAATAAGAGTTGGTACTTTGGATGTAAAAGGTTTTGACTCTTTTTGAAAGTAATGAAACTTAGCTTTTGATTCTTCCGCTATTTAATTTATGTTCTGTCTTGTAATATTTCTATGTTTGTTTACCTCGATAAAGCTTCTCCGAAACTAGTGCATTCCCTTTGTGAGTGACCCTAGCGGAGGTGAGGTGTTACATAATATCTACAAAACCCAACCACTAGCTGCCCATGCGGAAAATAAGGGCACCCAAAGTTTAGGTTAAAACGATAAACTCCAGGTCAGTCATGTGACTGGTGTAAGAAATAAAACAGTTATCAAATCTTTACTTTAAAATAAAATAAACAAAAGAGACCACGCCGTATAACACATAACGGGTTTCCTCCTAAGAATACTAATGCATAGAATAAACAATGCAATGCTTTTTGGGAAAATGAAGCTATTATAATACCCAGGTCCCATCACATAATGCAACGCAAGCCGGAGGATAGGGTTTTCCCTTATAATAGCCAAACATGCATGGTATGTTTAAAACAAATCATTTTGATACTATTATAGTGTAAAGTGTATGCAAACAACTTCAAATGTAAATGTATCAATCATAGGCGGCATGGGTACCATCTATCAGGTCGCCAATACTAGGCTCTACAATCAAAACCGAAATGTCACGTATTGGAAATTGGATTTACGTCATGAGTCGAGGCAAGGGATGTACTCCTCGCCGGCTTTGAGACACTCTAGCAAGTGCCTTAGGGTCACACACAGCGATCCCTTGGATCCTCCAAGGCCGCTTCGCACATAGTGGGTTAATTATACCTGACACATGTTCCCCGGTCCTATAGGACCTATACATCGGCTCCGTAGAGACCGATATATCCGAGGCGCCTCACATTCCAACAACCACACATGTAAAAATAATATAAATGTCAGGGCTTGTAAACGCTGACGCCACCCATAGCTAGAAAGAAACGTCATGTCCTCTTTGGGACCCTTATCCCGTTTTTGACTCATACCGAGGTGTGAGGTTTGTGAATTAACGCTATACATAAAGTTATGCCATTTAAGGCCGTGCTTTGATCATCAACCACAAGACTCTGCTTTTCAATAGAAGCCTTGATCATTTGCCACTTAGGCACTCCACACAGGCAGTTCACTCCATGCGACTGATGTCTATTGATATATAACCTCTGAGCTCGTACGTCTCAGAGAAGGGCGTTAAGCAAGAGAATAAATTCTCCGCCGCCAAACAGATACATATTTAATAGAAATCAATCACATGGAATAAAATCCAATGTCAGACACACAGTCTATTTACAAGTTCGTTCTGGGTCTAAACGAAACCGAAGGCACCTTATTCCTCGTCCCATATGTCCAATACAGGAGAGAGGCCTTCACATATTTGTCGATCTACAAGTACGTTTGGACGATCACCAATTATTACCTCATCTTGGGTGTACAGCCCAATCAATACATCGGTAATCATCCAAACGATATAGAGACCTCCGGTCTCTAACCACCGTCTTCATCGTCGACTTATCGTCGAATCAGTTATTCAGAATGGGTATAAACCTGGCCTTTCCGAATAACTCGCATATATATTATAATCAAGTGATATAAACACAACATACGCCTCATTCCAATCCAGAATATTCTTTATTCAAATATTCAGATTCGTAGGGAATGGTTCCCATTAATTTTATCAAAGATAAATTCTTTAAAATTTATTCTTTAATCTTCCTTTGGGTATCATTTCAAAACCATATTAAGGTTTTCCAAACTAGTCAGGATTAGCGATCCTTACCAAAGTAATTATTTATTATATTTCCCAATCCCAACCTATTCATCCCATGGAGCAAAACTGGCGATACTTCATATCTAACACCACAGTGTTATCGGTAAATATTAATTACCATTTCACTTCAAATCTAATTAAAGATTTAACTATCGCTTTGAAGCAAAACTGGTGATACTCCATTCTCGATCATTTCAATCTAGTTAAAGATTCATTAAAACTCCACTTAGTTTTAATCTTCCCAAAAATCAATATTAACGATTATTCCAAGTTAAGAAATTAATCCTATATTTAACTGGGTTAAAGAACCAATGCCATTTAAAACACGGTTCACGATAAACCCAAAATCACATTTCATCAGTCTCTAACCGTAAATCAGTAAGAGAAAAATTCCTAAAGTATTAAACCCGAAGGCCGAAACCAACATCATATCAATACCCAGGAAGCCATTCAACTTAGCTAATCTCCAGTTAGTTTCTAATTTTCTTAACTCCATTGGGTTTAAGAACAACATTTTTAGAGATATCATTCACGAGAAACCCAAAATTCAATTCAATTCAGCTCCGATTAAATATTAATTAATTGGTAAACTTCATTAAATCTTAATAAAAAGATTTAATCTTTTCTCAACTGAGTTTAAGAATAGTGCTAGTGAAGAAATCGTTCACGACAAACCCAAAATCCCATTTGATATTAAATATGAGGCTTTGAATAGAAAATATATCGGCTTATATTCAATATCAAATTCTCAAATCAACAAATATCGTATTGGAATAAAGATATATATATATCTTCCAAATCCCTCCACAATATCCATATAATCATGGAATCCGATATCAAAATATTCCAAAGATAATTTCGATTCAAATCCATTCCACTTCATATATTGGAAATTTCTTATTATATTCAAACCATTCACAAATCCAATTTATTTATTTAAAAATATTGGATTATAATTCTAGTTCATAACTAGTTCATTTCAATAAAAAAATATTTTTATCTTTTCAAATATGGATTTTTTCATCCCAATTCTTTCCAATCATTTATTATGATTTTACACAAATTATTAATATTTTTAATAATTTTATCAAGGCCCGTACAGTCGATTTCCATAAACGGTCATCAAACTGCACTAACAATGACCTTTTCCAAATTTAATTTGGACATAATTCACAATCCAACCATTAAATTTCAAATCTCTCATACTTATTGGAAAGCTCTTTTCGATACAAGCCCAACGGTTTCGGTTTTAGGAGAATCCGACGGTCGGATTTCCCGTAACGTCAATTCGAAGTCAATGGTTGAAATTCGCGAAAGGTTGCTGCGCGGCGCGTTCTATTCAGGCCATTTATTATATATATATATATATGTATTATATTTCATCGATTTCCATTTATAATGTATTTTATAAATCGTTTTAAATTAAATTTGTTTTAAAAACGATTTCAACTTTATATTCAATTTTAAATCAAAATTGAATATTCCATATCATTAATATTTAAATGATAATCTTTTCAAAATATTATATTTTGAAATCATTTCCTTTTCGATATTCATTATAAAAATGAATAAAATCGATATAAATATCATTCACGTCTAAATGGCGCATATCTAATCAACACAGCTTCATATATTTAAATATTCCCGTGTCCATCCAAAATGGGACATCAAAATCACATTTTGATCTATTACTGAATATTATTTGAAAATATTCGTTATTTTATTTTATTCAACACATGAATATATTATTCAACAAATGAATATATTTTATAATATTCGTTATTTTATTTAATTCAACACATGAATATATTTTATTCAACACGTGAATATTTTTTAATCCTTTTCTAAATATTATTTTAAAATATCCGTTATTTTCCAAACTGGAATGAGTCTCAATCAATTAGCATATAATGTTATTTATATGGATTCTATACAATGCATGTATATAATAGCAATGATAAACAATCATCCATCATCCAAAGTGCATCACACAACTGCATAAGCATTAAATATAAATAATTAATGTTAACACAATCTGTCAACCCATCGATTGGCATACAACTAAACAATTAGGATTAGCGTACGCCAATTATCATCCCAATACCTGTATGGGGTTTCAATCAACAAACACATATTTATTTGTGCAGTTGGGCAATGTGTAAAATTTATCGTCCCAATTCATATCAGTAAAATGAGTGTACATAAACAAATCGTCCGATTTGTAAATGAATATTTATTTTATTTCAACACATGAATATTTTATTTTATTCAACATATGAATATTTATTTTATTCAACAGATGAATATTTATTTTTATGCAACACATGAATATTTTATATAGTCTATTTCACATCACAACCAACTTTCACAACACAATCAAACAAACAGGTCGTCCATGGTCTGTGGATGACAGGGAACAGTTCATATATGCAGTTATGAAATAAATAACTATATAAAATAATTTTGGTTAGAAGTTCTAACCTTTGGTTTCCATTACGTTGGTCTTTAATTGACGGTTTTGGTACCGTTTGAATTTAAATTTGCTCTGAATTCAAACAAGATCCAATTTGGACCACGTCAGTTTTGTTGCGAAGCTCTCGACTCCACGATCGCTGTGGATCCTGTTTCGTGCGATTTGGAGTTCGTGGCAAAAAGATATTAATATACGAACATGGAATATTATTTAAATAATAAGATCACTATTCACCTTCTTCTCCAAATGACACCTTCAACTTAAAATGCTCGCCACGACCAAACCGTAAGTCGGAATTGCATGAAACCAGCGCCATTCTCTCCGGCTTCTCCTCCTCTTTCTACGCCTAGTGATCTCCCCCTCTAGTTTGTCACGTGGGCCCATTGATCTGCAGTTGAACGGAAAACTGCAGTATTCATTCATCTCATTATTGCGGCCGCCTCGGTGCTCCAAATGCCCCCAATTTTTACCAGTGGCTTGGTCCCAACCTCTCGGACAATTTTCCCTTTGGTCCCTTTGCCTGAAAATGCACAGATCGACGAGAAATTGCTCATCTTTGTGACTGTCCTTTTTTTAGCACCCATCCAATAAAATTGACATTCCGGCCAACTCTGGCCACCTGGGACCATGCCACATCTGCCAAAATTGTAATAACCCGGAAATCCAAGCCAACTTATAATTTTTATTTTTGCAATTTTAGTGAATTTTGAATACATAAATGAATTATTTTAAATAATTACAATGAGAAATTTATTTTGAATAGAATTAGAAAGTATATATTTATTTGAATATAATATAAATAATTATTTATAATTATAAAAGGAATTGAAAATGGCAAGGTAGTTTGAAATTTCAATTTCAAAGTTCAAATGACTGTACAGGATTCAAAATAAACCGGATTTTAGCAAAACCAAAAATATTAGAATCTATTTGAGAATACCTTTCCAATGAATCCGAGAAATTGAAATTTCATAGCGGGGATAAAAAGTTATGCCCAGTTGAAAATTCAAAATAGTCGCTGTGGAATTCTGGCCCTTAAAAATTGCCATTTTGCAAACGACCTCGGTTTTCGACGAAACCACTTTTGTTGAATCCGCGATGTTAAATTATTGCCAGATTTCAAAACTCATAATTTTCTGAATCAATACGTGAGCGTGGCAAAATAAAACGTGTTTTAACAGTTTCAGTCAATTTCGATCGACAGGAAAATGGCCATTTTTCAGACGGTCTCGGAATTTGACGAAATTAGTTTTGTTAGGATCGAATCGCCAATACGAAGCTAGAAACAATTTTTATAGAATTTTTAAAGTTCGTGTGTGGCCCCGGTAAATTGAAATGTGCGTTCAAATTCAATATATAGAGTTATATTTTGATTTGAACGGAAACTGATCGTAACAGTCAAATTGGCTAACGTGACATATCCAATTGTGTTCGGAATAAGGGTAATTAGCTATGGACGACAGTCGTTGGGCCTCGTTTGGAGGTCAAAATAAAAGGTTACTTTTTTTTGAATTAAGAATAATAAATTAAATAAATATTATATAAGTCAACCCTCTCCCCTCATTCTCTCTCTCTCTCTCTCTCGTTTTATATCTGAAATAAAAAAGAAAAGAAAATTTAAAAACCGCGCTCCCCAAATCTCGATGCTGCCTCCATCGGTGGCCCTCCCCTACGCCACAGCCCCTCCGGGCACGCCGCCGCTAGCGTTAGCTACCTCCGGCCACCTCCCCCACCTTCCAGTGTCGTGCCCCAGACCCCGTTCCCTTTAGAAACCCCAAACCAGTTCGAGGTGCACCGCAAGGGACCCCACCCACCATCCTCCGCCACCACGTACTACCCGCCACCTCCCTAGCAGCCTGCGCGCCACCCCACCTCCTCATCCGCCTTCGTTCCTCGCTCCTCCCTCTGTTCGATGCCCAAAATCCCCAAACCCCACTGCTCTGTTCAATGTGATCCTGCCGCCGCCACCTGCATCGAGCCACCAACGTCCGACGAACTCTCTTCCTCCTCCGAACGTTGAAAAGGTGAGATTTTTATTTCTTTTTATTTTAAAAACTGATTTTATTATGCGTATAAAAAACTGATTTTTATATAAGCAAAACTTTGATTTTTATATAAGGAAAACTCTGATTTTTACTTTAGAAAAGCTTAGGTTTTCCATGAGGGAAAAATGTGATTTTTCAGGAGAGAAAAATACGATCTTCATAAGAGGAAAATATGATTTTTCCATAAGAGAAAGAAATGATTTTTATATTGAAGTAGAGAATATAAAGATTCGATTTTTATCTATATAGAAGGGTAGTCAAAATTAGATTTTTATCTATATAGAAAGATTTAAAATATGATTTTTATATAATATAGATAATAAAAATATGATTTTTATATTAAGTAGATAATAAAAATGTGATTTTTATATATGTAGTGGAAGCGGACAACGAAAGTGATAAAAGACGAGCGATGAAGATTTCCTACATATGAAGAGTCATGGCGTTTGGTTTAGCTAATCGGTGAGAACTCCTCACTTTTATTTTGATTTCTAGTTGAAAAATATACTAGGATGCAGACGGTGCTAAGCAGCACCCGACACCCGTTGTCCACAAACCATGGACGACTTGTGTGATTGGTTGTATTATGAAATTTGACTGTTGATTGTGATGTGAAAAATATATAATCATGTGTTGAAATAAAATATATATTCATGTGTTGAAATAAAATATATATTCATGTGTTGAAATAAAATATATTTTCATGTTTTGAAATAAAAAATATATTCATGTATTGAAATAAAATATATATTCATGTGTTGAAATAATATATATATTCATGTGTTGAAGTAAAATATAAATTCATGTGTTGAAGTAAAATAAATATTCATTTACAAATCGAATGATTTGTTTATGTACACCGATTTGACTGATATTGATTGGTACGATAAATTTTACACATCTCCCAACTGCGCAAACAAAAATCTGTGTTTGATTGTTTGAAACCCCACATGGGTATTGGGATGATATTTGACGTACACTAATCCCGATTGTTTAGTTGTATGTCAATCGATGGGTTGGAAGACTGTGTAAGTGTTAATTATTTATATTTAATGCTTATGCAGTTGTGTGGTGCACTCTGGATGATGGTTGATTATTTATCGTTGCTATTATATACATGTGTTGTAGAAAATCCATATAATTAACCTTATATGGTAATTGATTAGGCCTCATTCCGATTTGGAAAATAAGGAGTATTATAAAAATAAATCCATGTGTTGAATAGAAAATAAATTCATGTGTTGAACAGAAAATAAATCCATGTGTTGAATAGAAAATAAATTCATGTGTTGAATAGAAAATAAATTCATGTGTTGAATAGAAAATATATTCATGTGTTGAATAGAAATAAATTCATGTGTTGAATAGAAATAAATTCATGTGTTGAATAGAATAAAAATTCATATGTTGAATAGAAGTAAATTCATGTGTTGAATAGAATAAAAATTCATGGGTTGAATAATATAAAGTCATGTGTTGAATAAAATAAATATTCATTTGTTGAATAGAATATATATTCATGTGTTGAATAGAATAAACATTCATGTGTTGAATAAAAACCGTGTTGATAAGATTGACGCCATTTTGACGTAAACGATATTTATATCGATTTTATTCATTTTTATAATGAATATAAGAAAGAAAGTGATTTCAAAATATAACGTTTTGAAAATATTATCATTTGTATATCGATGATGTGGAATATTCAATTTTGATTCGAAATTGAATACGAAGTTGAAATCATTTCGAAAACGAATTTAAAATGATTTATAAAATATGTTTTAAAAGGAAATCGATGAGATATATATATTATATATATTAAATGGCCTAAATAGAACGCGCCGCGCCGCGGCAGTTCACGAATTTCGACCATTGGCTTCGAATGGATATTATGGGAGATCCGACCGTCGGATTCTCCTAGCCGTAACCTTTGGGTTCGTATCGAAAAGAACTTTCTAAAGAATATTAGAAATTATAAATCTAACGGTTGGATTTGGAATTATGTCCAAATCAAATTTGGAAAAGGTCGCTGTAAGGGCAGTTCGATGGCCGTTGGTGGAAATCGACTGTACGGGCCTTGATAAAATTATTAAAAATAGTAATAATTTGTGTAAAATCATAAGAAATGATTAGGAAAGAATTAGGATGAAAAACTCCATATTTGAAAAGATAAAAATAGATTTTTATCGAAACGAACTAGTTTTGAACTAGAATAATAATTTATTTATTTTTAAGTAAATAAATTGGATTTGAAAGGGTTTTAAAAGTAACCAGAAGTTTCAATAATTGAATTGGAATGGAATGTGATTTTGGGTTTATAGTGAACCGTGTTTCAAATGACATTGGTTCTTTAACCCAGTTAAAGACAGGATGTGATTTCCTAAGGTAAATAATCATTGATAGTGATTATTAGGAAGATTAAAACTAAGTGGAGTTTTAATGAATCTTTAATTAGATTGAAGTGATCGAAAATGGGGTATCACCAGTTTTGCTCCAGGCGATAGTCAAAACTTTAATTAGATTTGAACGTGAAATGGTAATTGAATTTACCGATAGCACCGTGGTATTAGATATGAAGTATGACCGGTTTTACTTCATGGATGAATAGGTTGGGATTGGGAAATAAAATAAATGATTACTTCAGTGTGATTCGCTAATCCCGACTAGTTTGAATTGATATTCAAAAGAAGATTAAAGAATGAAATTAAAGAATTTACCTTTGATAAAATTAATGGGAACCTTTCCCAAAGTATAAGAATATTTGAATAAAGGAATATTCTGAATTGGAATGAGGCGTATGTTGTGTTTGTGTAACACTTGTTTATTATATACGCGAGTTATTCAGAAAGACCGGGTTTATCCCATTCTGAATAACTGATTCGACGTGGTGTCGAGAATGAAGACGGTGGTTGAAGACTGGAGGTCTTCACATCGTTTGGGTGATTACTAATGTTGGGCTGTACACCCATGAGGAGGGAATCAGTTGGTGATCGTCCAGACGTACTTGGATATCGATGGATATGCGAGGTACAAGGTGCCTCCGGTTTCATTCAGACCCAGAACGAACTTGTAAATGGACTGTGTGCCTGACATTGGATTTTAATCTGTGTGATTGATTTCTATTAAATATATATCTGTTTGGCGGCGGAGAAATTATTCTCTTGCTTAACGCCCTTCTCTGAGACGTACGTGCTTAGAGGTTATATATTGGTGGATATCAATCACATGGAGTGAATTGCCTGTGTGGCATGCCTAAGTGGCAAATGATCAGGGCTTCTGTTGAAAAGCAAAGTCTTGTGGTTGATGATCAAAGCACGGCCTGTGTGGTATAGCTTTGTGTAAAGTTGATTCACGAGCCTCACACCCCGGTTGTGGACCAGAAATGAGAGAGGACTTCTGGGAGGGAATGCGTTTCCTTCTAACTACAAGTGGCGTCAGTGGTTTTACACGCCATGACGAGTTTGACTTATGTGGTTGTTGCTGTTGTGAGGCGCCTCGGATATATCGGTGACTATGTGGAGCCGATGGAGTCAGTGGACTCATTGACACCCCATAGGGTGGGGAAACGCAGTGTCCAGGGTTTAAGTTTAATCCACATTGGTGGACTGGCACTGACGATCCAAGGGCCCAGTGAGTCTGGCTCCTGAGGGGCGGGCTAGAGCGTCTCGAATTCGGTGGAGGATGATCCCTTGCCTTGGTTCACAGATGGAAATCCGACTTCCAATACGTGACATGTGCGGTATTGATTGTAGAGCCTAGTATTGGCGACATGATATATGGTACCCATGCCGTCTATGATTAATACTTATGATTGAAATTGTTTTGACACTATACACTTATAGTAATAATAAAAGATGAAATCTAGCGTAGCAAGCATTCTTTGGCTATTATAAGGTAAAACCCTATCCTACGGCTTGTGTTGCATTGTTTGATGGGACCTGGGTCTTATAATAGCTTCATTGTTCTTTATTTAGCATTGCGCTGTTGTTTTATGCACTGGTATTCTTGGGAGGAAACCCGTTCCATGTTATATGGCGTGGTCCCTTGATTTACCTAACTTTAAAATAAAGATTAATAACTGTTTTAGTTCTCACACCAGTCACATGACTGACCTGGAGTTTATTGTTTTAACCTAAACTCTGGGTGCCCTTATTTTGACACGGGCAGCTAGTAGTTTTGGTTTTGCATATTTATATTCATAGGATCCTGATTTACAGTTGGAACGATACTCGGAAAGCTCTGTATCCATGTACTTTTTCTAGTTGTGTTTTGTATTATTTTCCGCTGCGATGTATTTAAATGTAATTTAAATCTCTAATATTTTCTATGTAATATTTATTCTTACTCTGTAATATTCTTGTATTCTGATGGAATTGTTGTAATAAGCAATGAAATGTTCTTCTGTCTGCATTCTTCTGTGTGTTGTTCTCGAAGTATCTGGGCTTTCCTTACCGGGGAAGTTCGGGTCATAACAAAAATCTTCGTATGCTTCCACTCTACCTTCCATCCAAAATGCTTGACCTAATTCTCTTCGTGGGGCCCGCAGCAACCAAAACACAAAAAACGACCTGCTGCACCTCGAGCCCAATTCCGACCAAACCACTAGTCTAATCATCACCAAATGTTTACAGTAGCTAGTACTCATTTTGCTCTACAATCTCACAAAATTTCATGACGTAACTCTTTACGGTTTGGGAGATATAAATTATTTAGTTTTAGGGGATTTTTCGCAAAATGTTTTTGAGGGAGGAAAGGGCTGCTGATTTCCAAAGAAGAAGAGGGAGAGAAGTGATGGTTTTGTGGAGGAAAAATATTATATAGTGGAAAATTTTATTTTTTTTGTTATTTTCTTTAGTTGGCGCTGTCTCCAATCGATAGTTATCAATGCCGCGACCACATAAGAACTTTGTTGGCGATGAAAATTGACATTCTGCTATGTCTTGACGATACGGTTCTAATAAAAGTAGTTTGATTGAATTTCGATTATGTTTGCTCAAAAAACTCTTTTTCTGGCTTAAATGGCTATTCAATTCACAGTTTATCCTGTACGGCCACAAATGGACTCCAAAAATTATAAAAATTAGAATCTAGCAATAATTTAACATTCTGGATCCAACAAAAGTGGTTTCGTTGAAAAAGGAGGTCATTTGCAAAATCGCTATTTTTAAGGGCTATATTTTCATAGCACTATTCTGAATTTTGAACTGGGCATAACTTTTTGTTCCCGATATGAAATTTCAATTTTTTAGATTCGTTGGAAAGATATTTTCAAACAGATTCAAATATTTATGGGTTCACTAAAATCCAGTTTATTTTGAATCCTGTACATTCAATTGGAATTTGAAATCGAATTTTCAAACTACCGCGCCATTTCCAAATCCTTTTATAAATAAAATAAATATTTATATTCTAATATCAATTTAAATTAATTTACACGTTCTAAATCTATTCAAAATAAATTTCTAGTCATTATTATTTAAAATAAATCATTTTAAATATTCAAAATTTCTTAAAATTGCCAAAATAAAAATTTTAAATTGGTTCTGATTTTCCGGGTTGTTACAATCTCCCCCACTTAAAATCTTTTCGTCCTCGAAAAGGAACAGAGCTGAAAGTTGTTTTACAAATTAACTCAACTTTCAGTTTGGCTTTCATTCTTGAACTTTTCAGTTTCTAAGTATTTTCCAATTTTTCAAAAATTTGGCTGACACCCTAAATTTTCGAAAAATTTCGCCATAACCTCCTTTGTACGGGGAGCACCAGGAATTTCCCAAACCGCCACACAGGCTCTCTCATCTCAAAAAGAAAAAGAAAAAGCCAAGCGGCTAGCCAATCTGCTCATAAAATCATCCAAACCCAATAAATTAGTAAACATGTACCAATTTGTCAGGCATACAATTTTATTGGTCTTCTCTAGCCTCTTTGCTATGACATGTTCAATGTATGTACATGTATATGCATGCAATTCCAATCAATTTTCAAGTCAGTTCAACATTTGATTCAATTTGGCTTAATGATTCAAAATTTTAATTAATCAACTAATAATCAAACAACACAACTAGCAATCAATTTTTTGATTAATTTTCAAACATGTATCATTTATATATATAGTCAAAATCATGTTTCTGATGCCAAATCACAACAATAAGCACTATCTAGTTTTGGTTCTCACACCAGCCAATTGGAAATATATAGATATTCCACTTTCGAAATTCGAGCATAAATACTGATGATGGCGTGCCATCATCAGAATCATGTCCGGGCGACTAGAGTGTGATTCTATATCTATCCAGCATATTAAAACTTCGAATACATGTTTGCAAGGCATATATGCAAAATCTTTATATATTGGATTTTCCAAATTTAATACAAATAAATATTCAAATACGTCGAATAAGGTTTAAATTTTCAAAACAATATTTGTTTTCATTTTTATTTTAAAAATAACACTCTTCACACTCATTCTAGGATACTACTGATCCTATCTCTAACAAGTCATTCTTATTGGATATTACTAATCCAATCTCAGATGAATTCTTTCATTTGGTCCTAATGTGTCTTATTCTCGAGCTCTGAAAACCAAAGCTCTGATACCACGTGTAACGACCCGAACTTCCCCATAAAGGAACGCTACAAATAAGAACGCAAACAGAAGAACATTTCATTGCTTATTACAACAATTTACATCCGAATACAAGAATATACAGAGTATGAATAAATATTATACATCAGAAAAATATCAGAGATTTACAAATTACAAGGCAGCGGAAAATAATACATAATACAAATGAAAGAGATAAACAGATACAGAGCTTTCTGAATATCGCTTCAGCTGTAAACCAGGATCCTGTGAATATAATATCTTCAAAACCCAACTACTAGCTGCCCACGTCGAAAATAAGGGCACCCAAAGTTTAGGTTAAAACAATAAACTCCAGATCAGTCATGTGACTGGTGTGAGAACTAAAACAGTTATCAAATCTTTACTTTAAAAATAAAGTAAATCAAGGGACCACGCCGTATACCACGGAATGGGTTCCCTCCCAAGAATACTAGTGCATAGAATAAATAGCGCAATGCTTTTTGAAAAAATATAGTTATTTAAAACCCAGGTCCCATCACAATGCAACGCAAGCCGGAGGATAGGGTTTTCCCTTATAATAGCCAAACATGTTTGGTACATTTAAAACAAATCATTTTGATACTATTATAGTGTAAAGTGTATGAAAACAACTTCAAATGTAAATGTATCAATCATATGCGGCATGGGTACCATCTGTCATGTCGCCAATACTAGGCTCAATAATCAAAAATAAAATGTTACGTATTGGAAATTGGATTTCTGTCATGAGTCGAGGCAAGGGATGTACTCCTCGCCGGCTTCGATACATTCTAGCAAGTGCCTCAGGGTCACACACAGCGATCCCTTGGATCCTCCAAGGCCGGTCCACACAGCGGATTAATTATACCTAAATACACATTCCCTGGTCGTATTAGACTTATCCATCGGCTCCGTAGAGACTGATATATCCGAAGCGCCTCACATGCCAACAACCACATAGGTAAAATAATATAAATGTCAGGGCTTGTGAACGCTGACACCACCCATAGCTAGAAAGAAACGTCATGTTCTCCTTAGGTCCCTTATCCTGTTTTTGACTCATACCGAGGTGTAAGGCTCGCGAATTAATGCTATACACAAAGCTATGCCATTTAAGGCCGTGATTTGATCATCAACCACAAGACTCTGCTTTTCAACAGAAGCCTTAATCATTTGTCACTTAGGCATGCCACACAGGCAATTCACTCCATGCGACTGATGTCTATTGATATATAACCTCTGAGCTCGTACGTTTCAGAGAAGTGCGTTAAGCAAGAGAATAAATTCTCAGACGCCAAACAGATATATATTTAATAGAAATCAATCACACGGAATAAAATCCAATGTCAGACACACAGTCCATTTACAAGTTCGATCTAGGTCTGAACGAAACTGGAGGCACCTTATTCCTCGTCCCATATGTCCAATACAGGAGAGAGGCCCTCGCATATTCGTCGATCTCCAAGTACGTCTGGACGTTCACCACTTATTACCTCATCTTGGGTGTACAACCTAATCAAGACATCAGTAATCATCCAAACGATGTGAAGATCTCCGGTCTTCAACCACCGTCTTCATCGTCGAATTAGTAATTCAGAATGGGTATAAACCTGGCCTTTCCGAATAACTCTTGTATATATTATAATCAAGTGATATAAACACAACATACACCTCTTTCCAATCCAGAATATTCTTTATTCAAATATTCACATTCTTAGGGAAAGTTTCCCATCAATTTTATCAAAGATAAATTATTTAAAATTTATTCTTTAATCTTCCTTTGGATATCATTTCAAAACCATATTAAGGTTTTCCAAACTAGTCGGGATTAGCGATACTTACCGAAGTAATCATTTGTTATATTTTCCAATCCTAACCTATTCATCCCATGGAGCAAAACTGGTAATTCTCCATATCTAACACCACAGTGTTATCGGTAAATATCAATTACCTTTTCATATTCAAATCTAATTAAAGATTTAACTGTCGCTTTGGAGCAAAACTGGTGATACTCCATTCTCGATCATTTCAATCTAATTAAAGATTCATTAAAACTCCACTTAGTTTTAATCTTCCCAAAAATCAATATTAATGATTATTCCAAGTAAGAAATTAATCTTATCTTTAACTGGGTGAAAGAACCAATGCCATTTAAAACACGGTTCATGATAAACCCAAAATCACATTCCATCAGTCTCTAACCGTAAATTTGTAAGAGAACAATTCCCTAAGTATTAATCTCGAAGGCCGACACCAACATCAGATCAATACCCAGGAAACCATTCAACTTAGCTAATCTCCAGTTAATTTCTAATTTTCTTAACTCCATTGGGTTTAATAATAGCATTTTTAAAGATACCATTCACGACAAACCCAAAATTCAATTCAATTCAATTCCAATTAAATATTAATTAATTGGTAAACTTCGTTAAATCTTAATAAAAATATTTAATCTTTTCTCAACTGGGTTTAAGAACAGTGTTAGTGAAGACACCATTCACGACAAACCCAAAATCCCATTTGATATTAAATACAAGGCTTTGAATAGAAAATATATTGGCTTATATTCGATATAAAATTCTCAAATCAACAAATATCATATTGGAATAACGATATATATATCTTCCAAATCCCTCCACAATATCCGTATAACCACGGAATCCAATATCGAAATATTTCAGACATAATTTCGATTCAAATCCATTCCAATTCATATATTGAAAATTTCTAGTTATATTAAAACCATTCACAATTCCAATTTATTTACTTAATAATATTGGATTATAATTCTAGTTCATAACTAGTTCATTTCGATAAAAAAATATTTTTATCGTTCCAAATATGGAATTTTTCATCCTAATTCTTTCCAAATCATTTGTTATGATTTTACACAAATTATTAATATTTTTTATAAATTTATCAAGGCTCGTACAGTCGATTTCCATAAACGGTCATCGAACTGCACGTACAACGACTTTTCCAAATTTTATTTGGTCAAAATTCCAAATCCGACCGTTAAATTTCAAATCTCTCATACTCATTGGAAAGCTCTTTTCGATACGAACCCAACGGTTCCTGTTTTAGGAGAATCCGACGGTCGGATCTTCCGTAACGTCAATTCAAAGTCAATGGTCGAAATTCGCGAATGGTCGCTGTTTTAAAAACGATTTCAACTTCATATTCAATTTTAAATCACAATTATATATTCCATATCATTAATATTTAAATGATAATCTTTTCAAAATATTATATTTTGAAATCATTTCCTTTTCGATATCATTATAAAAATGAATAAAATTGATATAAATATCGTTCACGTCTAAATGGTGCATATCTAACAACACAACTTCATATATTTAAATATTCCCGTGTCCATCCAAAATCGGACATCAAAATCACATTTTGATCTTTTAAATATTTGTTATTTTATTTTATTCAACACATGAATATATTATTCAATAAATGAATATATTTTATAATATTTGTTATTTTATTTTATTCAACACATGAATATATTTTATTCGACACATGAATATTTTTAATTCTTTTCTGAATATTATTTTAAAATATTCGTTATTTTCCAAACTGGAATGAGACCCAATCAATTACCATATAATGTTATTTATATGGATTCTATACAACACATGTATATAATAGTAATGACAAACAATCATCCATCATCCAAAGTGCATCACACAACTGCATAAGCATTAAATATAAATAATTAATGCTTACACAATCTGTCAACCCATCGATTGACATACAACTAAACAATTGAGATTACTGTACGTCAATTATCATCCAATACCCGTATAGGGTTTCAATCAACAAACACATATTTTATTTGTGTAGTTGGGCGATGTGTAAAATTTATCGTCCCAATTCATATCAGTGAAGTGAGTGTGCATAAACAAATCGTCCGATTTGTAAATGAATATTTATTTTATTTCAACACATGAATATTTTATTTTATTCAATACATGAATATTTTATTTTATTCAACACATGAATATTTATTTTATTCAACACATGAATATTTATTTTTATTCAACACATGGATATTTTATACAGTCCATTTCACATCACAACCAACTTTCACAACACAATCAAACAAACAAGTCGTCAATGGTCTGTGGACGACGGGGAACAGTTCATATATGTAGTTAAGGAATAAATAACTGTAAAAAAATAATTTTGGTGAGAAGTTCTCACCTTTGGTTTCCACTCCGTCAATCTTTAATTGATGGTTTTGGTATCGTTTGGATTTAAATTTGCTCTAAATTCAGACAAGCTCCAATCTGGACCCGGTCAGTTTTGTTGCGAAGCTCTCGACTCCACGGTCGCAATGGATCCTGTTTCAAGTGATTTGGAATTCGTGGCAAAAAGATATTAATATACGAACATGTAATATTATTTAAATAATAAGATCACTATTCGCTTTCTTCTCCAAATGACACCATCAACTTAAAATGCTCGCCACGGCCAAACCATAAGTCGGAATTGCATGAAACCAGTGCCATTCTATTCATCTTCTACTCCTCTTTCCACGCCTGATGGTCTCCCCATCTAGTTCACCACTTAGGCCCCACGATCTGTAGTTGAACGAAATACTGCAGTTTCCGTTCATCTCAGTGCTGCGGCCGCCTCGGTGCTCCCATTGCCTCCATTTTTCACCAGTAGCTTGTTCTCGACCTCCCGGACAATTTTCCCGTTGGTCACTTTGTCTGGAAATGCACAGATCGATGAGAAAATTGCTCATCTTTGCGACTGTCCTGTTTTTAGCACCCCTCCAATAAAATTGACATTCCGGCCAACTCTGGCCACCTAGGACCATGCCACCACTGCCAAAATCTTCGTATTCTTCCACTCTACCATCCCTCCAAACCGCTTGACCTAATTCTCTATGTGGGGCCCATAGCAACCAAAATACGGAAGTCGACCTGTTGCATGTCGAGCCCAATTCCGACCAAACCACCAATCCAATCACCAACAAATTTTTACATTAGCTATTAATCATTATGCTCTACAATCTCACAAAAGTTCATGGCCTAACTCTTTACGGTTTGGGAGACATAAATTATTAAGTTTTAGGGGCTTTTTTGCAAAATAGTTTTGAGGTAGGAAAGGGCTGCTGATTTCCAAACAAGGAGAGGGAGAGAAGTGAGAGTTTTGTGGAGGAAATAATATTATATAGTGGATTTTTTTATTTTCCTTAGTTGGCGCTGTTTCCAATCGACAGTTATCGGTGCCGCGGCCACACACGAACTCTGTTGGCGATGAAAATTGTCATGCTGCTATGTCTTGACAATATGGTTCTAATAAAACTAGTTTCATCGAATTTCGAGTCCATTTGCTCAGAAAACTCTTTTTCTGGCTTAAATGGCTATTCAATTCATAGTTTATCCCGCATGGCCACATATGGACTCCAAAAATTATGAAAATTGGAATCCAGCAATAATTCAACATTCTGAGTCCAACAAAAGTGGTTTTGAAGAAAACGGAGGTGGTTTGCAAAATCGCTATTTTTTAAGGCTATATTTCCATAGCGACTATTCTGATTTTTCAATTGGGTATAACTTTTATTCCCGCTATGAAATTTCAATTTTTCGGATTTGTTGGAAAGATATTTTCAAATAGATCCAAATATTTCTGGTTTCACTAAAATCTGTTTTATTTTGAATCCTGTACATTCAATTGAAATTTGAAATCGAATTTTCAAACTACCACGCCATTTCCAATTCCTTTTATATTTAAATAAATTTATATGTTCTAATTCTATTCAAAATAAATTTCTAGTCGTTATTATTTAAAATAAATCATTTTAAATATTAAAATTCCTTAAAATTGCCAAAATAAAATTTTTAAATTGGTTCTGATTTTCTGGGTTGTTACACCCAATCAATCTTGTTATGAGATTAAATTTTATCCCAGCACTCTAGGTATAATAATTACATAAGAAATTCGGTTCAATCAGCCCATACTGAATAATACAATTCACAAAATCAGTATCACCTGAAGAGTGAGAAAAGCCATCATTAATTGTGTCTTAACTAAAGAGAGAATCATTAAAATCTCCCAAAATAGTGTAACTCTGTTTTCACTAGTGACCAACTAAAAATAATTCACCTTCGGTTACATAATTTAAAACGATAATAATCCGCCTAACCTTCTACATACTATCATCATTAGATGAAATAGATTCTTGTGAAAACCCGTAACTTCCCCGTAAAGGAAAGCGATGGATAGTTCGAGAACAAACCACAACAGAACACATACAGAAGAACATTTCATTGTTTATTACAACAATGCATCAGATTACAAGAATATACAGAGTATAAATGAATATTACACAGAAATATCAGAGATTCAAATTACATTCAAATACATAGCAGCGGAAAATAATACAATACACAACTAGAAGAGATATACGGATACAAAGCTTTCCGGATATCGTTCCAGCTGTAAACCAGGATCCTATGAATATAAATCTGCAAAACCAAAACTACTAGCTGCCCGTGTCAAAATAGGGGCACCCAGAGTTTAGGTCAAAACAATAAACTCCAGGTCAGTCATGGGACTGGTGTGAGAACTAAAACAGTTAATCTTTATTTTTAAAGCTAGGTAAATCAAGGGACCACGCCGTATAACACGGAACGGGTTTCCTCCCAAGAATACCAGTGCATAAAACAAACAGCGCAATGCTAAATAAAGAAAAATGAAGCTGTTATAAGACCCAGGTCCTATCACACAATGCAACGCAAGCCGGGGGATAGGGTTTTCCCTTATAACAGCCAAGAATGCTTGACACGTTTAAAAACAAATCATTTGATACTATCATAAGTGCATAGTGTATAAAACAACTTCAAATCATAAGTATCAATCATAGGCGGCATGGGTACCATATATCATGTCGCCATACTAGTTCTACAATTAAAACCGCAAATGTCACGTATTTGGAAATTGGATTTCCGTCTATGAACCGAGGCCAGGGATCGTCCTCACCGTCTTCGAGACAATCTAGCCCATGTCTCCGGAACAGCCGCAACTGCCCCTTGGAGCGACAGGGTCGGTCCACACGGAGTGGATTATAGTGCCTGAACAATACGTCTCTCCGCCCTATGGGGCGTAAATGAGCCAACTAAATGACTCCATCGGTTCGAGAACGACCGATCAATCCGAGGCGCCTCGCAACAGCAACAACCACATAAGTCAAACTCGTCAGGGCGTGTAAAACCACTGACGCCACTTCTAGCTAGAAAGAAACGCATGTCCTCCCTGAGGTCCTCTCCCGTTTTTGGTTCATACCGGGTGTGAAACTCGCGAATCAACGTTACACAAAGCTACGCCACAAAGGCCGTGCTTTGATCATCACCACAAGACTTTGCTTTTCAACAGAAGCCTCGATCAATTGCCACTTAGGCATGCCACACAGGCAATTCACTCCATGCGTTTGATATCCATCAATATATAACCCCTGAGCTCGTACGTCTCAGAGAAGGGCGTTAAGCAAGAGAATAAATTCTCCGCCGCCAAACAGATATATATTTAATAGAGATCAATCAAACGGACTAAAATCCAATGTCAGACACACAGTCCATTTACAAGTCCGTTCTGGGTCTGAACGAAACCGGAGGCACCTAGTACCTCGCATATCCATCGATCTCCAAGTACGTCTGGACGATCACTAACTGTTTCCATCTTCTTGGGTGTACAGCCCAATCAAGATCATCAGTAATTACCCAAACGACGTGAAGACCTCCGGTCTTCGACCATCGTCTTCATCTTCGACTTATCGTCGTATCAGTTATTCAGAATGGGATAAACCCGGACTTTCCGAATAACTCGCGTATATTTTAAATAAGTGTTACACAAACACAACATACGCCTCATTCCAATTCATTAGTCACTAACCGTAAATTAATCAAGAGAATAATTCCCCAAATATTAACCCCGAAGGCCGAAACCAACATCAGATCAATATTCAGAAAACCATTCTGTTTGGATAACCGACAGTCAATTTCTAAATTTCACATTCATAGGGAAAGGTTCCCATTAATTTTATCAAAGATAAATTCTTTAATTTATTCTTTAATCTATTTTTGAATATCAATTCAAACTAGTCGGGATTAACGAACCTTACCGAAGTAATCCTTTGTTTTAATTTCCCAATCCCAACCTATTCATCCCATGAAGTAAAACTGGTTATACTTCATATCTAACACCACGGTGTTATCGGTAAATTCAATTACCATTTCACGTTCAAATCTAATTAAAGATTTAACTATCGCCTGGAGCAAAACTGGTGATACTCCATTTCGATTATTTCAATCTAATTAAAGATTCATTAAAACTCCACTTAGTTTTAATCGTTAACTGGGTTAAAGAATCCGTGTCATTTAAAACACGGTTCACGGTAAACCCAAAATATCATTCATTAATTATCGGGTTAAAGAACAAGTGTTATTTAAAACACTGTTCACGATAAACCCAAAAATCAATATCAATTCAATCCCAATTAAATATTATTTAATTGATACACTTCATTAAATCTAAATAAAAAGATTTAATCTTTTCTCAACTGGGTTTAAGAACAGTGTTAGTGAAGACACCATTCACGACAAACCCAAATCACATTTGATATTCAATACAAGGCTCTGAATAGAAAATATATCGGCTTATATTCAATATCAAATTCTACGATTAACAAATGTCGTATTGAAAATAACGATATAAATATATATCTTTCAAATTTCCATAACAACATCTGTATAATCACGAATTCCAACATCGAAATATTCCGAAGACAATTTCGATTCAAATCCATTCCAATGCAATCATTGGAAATTTTGGTTATTTTTAAAACCCTTTTCGAATTCAATTTATTTATTTAAAAATAAATAGAATTATAATTCTAGTTCAAAACTAGTTCAATTCGATAAAAATCTATTTTTATCTTTTCAAATATGGAGTTTTTCATCCCAATTCTTCCCAAATCATTTCTTATGATTTTACACAAATTATTACTATTTTTAATAATTTTATCAAGGCCCGTACGGTCGATTTCCAACAATGGCCATCGAACTGCACTTACAGCGACCTTTTTCGAATTTGATTTGGACGTATCTCCAAATCCAACCGTTAGATTTCAAATTTCTAACATTCGTTAGAAAGCTCTTTTCGATACGAACCCAACGGTTCCGGTTTTAGGAGAATCCGACGGTCGGATCTCCCGTAATGTCCGTTTGAAATAAATGGTCGAAATTCACGAACTGCCGCGGCGCGTTCTATTCGGCCATTATATTATATATATAATATATATAATATATATTTCGTCGATTTCTATTTAAAACGAATTATATAAATAGTTTTAAATTCGTTTCAAAAGCAATTTCAACATCCTTTTCGATTCAAATCAAAATTGAATTCTTCTTTATAAATTCGTTTGAAAATTCATTTCTATTCAATTCAAATTTCAATTCAATTTGAATTCATTTCAATTTGCTTTCAATTCAATTTGAATTCGTTTTATATTCAATTCATTTCGAAATCGTTTTCAATTCATTTCATTTCGAAATCGTTTTCAATTCAATTCATTTCGAAATCGTTTTCAATTCAATTCATTTCGAAATCGTTTTCAATTCAATTCATTTCGAAATCGTTTTCAATTCAATTCATTTCGAAATCGTTTTCAATTCATTTCATTTCGAAATCGTTTTCAATTCATTTCATTTCGAAATCGTTTTCAATTCAATTCATTTCGAAATCGTTTTCAATTCAATTCATTTCGAAATCGTTTTCAATTCATTTCATTTCGAAATCGTTTTCAATTCATTTCATTTCGAAATCGTTTTCAATTCATTTCATTTCGAAATCGTTTTCAATTCATTTCATTTCGAAATCGTTTTCAATTCATTTCATTTCGAAATGAATAAAATCGATATAAATATCGTTCACGTCAAAATGGCGTCAATCTAATCAACACGGCTTCATTAATTTCTATTTTCAAAATAGTTGTTATTATCAAAATATTTCGTTCAACACATGACCAATCTCAATGGATGAGTACTGTCAACACATGAACTTTTATTTTATATTGATAAAGATGTAAATTTTATTACTAAAATATTTCGTTCAACACATGACCAATCTCAATTAATGAGTACTGTCAAGACATGAACTTTTATTTTATAATATTCTTTATTTTTCAAATTGGAATGAGGCCCAATCAATTACCATATAAAGTTAATTATATGGATTTTCATGCATTACACACATATAATAGCATTGAAAAATAATCAACCATCAACCAAAGTGCACTACACTGTATAAGCATCAAATATAGATATCTAACGCTTATAACAGCCTGTCAATCAATCGATCGACATATTTAATCAATCAGGATGAGTGAACTTCAAATTTCATCCCAACACCCGTGTGGGGTTTCAAACAATCAAACACAGATTTAGTTGTGCAGTTGGACGATGTGTAAAATTTATCGTCCCAATCAATGTCCTTCAAATAGGTGTACATAAACAAACCGTCTGGTTTGTAAATGAATATTTATTTATTCACATTCACGTTAAAAATTATATTTTTAACGATAAAACATTTTATTTCAACATATGAATTTCTATTCAATTCATTTATTCAATAAAATGATATTTTTATTTTTCTAACTTATTTTAGAAAATTTCGGCAGCATAACGGCACGATACTAGAAACGGGACGAGGCATAGCCTTATCCCCGGTCTAGTGAAGGCCCACGCCATTCACACATCAATCAAAATCACCAAACAACCAAATTCAAATCAAATCATCAAACTAATCTATGCCACCAAACAAACAAGTCCATGGTCTGTGGACGATTGTGTCGGGTGCTACTAAGCACCGTCTGCATCCTAGTATATATATATAACTAGAAAATGAGAATTTAGAGTGAGAAGTTCTCACATTGGGGTTCCACTCCATCAGTCTTTCTTTCTGAATGGTTCGGATATGCCCAAAATTCCAATGCGACCTTTTCACGCTGTTCACAGTATAAATCACATTTTTATTTATACTTCATATATTTTTACAATGCTCCCTTCTATATAAAAATTATATTTTTATATCTCCACTTCTTATATAAAGATTGAATTTTTATTTTTACTTCATATTTATAAAAATCGAATTTTTTTTCTCTAATAAAAATCTTATTTTTATAAGCCATTCAAATAATTAAAAATCCAATTTTTGTAATACATTCACCTAAAGAAAAATCTAATCTTTATACGCTATTTACATAAAGAAAAATCTGATCTTTATACGCCATTTACATAAAGAAAAATCTGATCTTTATACGCCATTTACATAAAGAAAAATCTGATCTTTATACGCCATTTACATAAAGAAAAATCTGATCTTTATACGCCATTTACATAAAGAAAAATCTGATCTTTATACGCCATTTACATAAAGAAAAATCTGATCTTTATACGCCATTTACATAAAGAAAAATTTGATCTTTATATCGCTTTCTTCATTATAAAAATTCAATTTTTATTAAGCAATGCCATACTATATAAATAAAATAACTCAGATTTTATATAAATAAAAATTAAAACAACTTACTGTTCAACAGAGAGAGGGGGGTTTCTGTGCTCACCGCAGTGGTGCGTCGGTCTTGGCAGTATGGGGGGGCGGATGACTGGAGGACGATGCGATGTGCAGCTTGCGGCGACTGAGGGCAAACGGTGGTGGAGCGGTGGTCTGTGGCTATAGACGAGGGAGGGCATAGGGGGTTCGAGAGGAAGGCGGATTGACGTCGGAGAGGCAATGGTGAATGGAGGTGGTGAGTGAGGAGCTCGACGAGGCCGATGAAGGAGGAGGCGGTGCGGTGGAGTGACGGATCAAAGGTGGCCATTTTTTCGTGAGATCTGATTTGGGGAAAAAGGGTTGAGGGTAATAAGGTTTTATAATAAATATATATATATTTAAAATTATTTTATTATTTCTATAAAGGTTAACTTTTTATTCGAACTCGAAATCCAACCCAACGACTATCACCTCTAACTAATTACCCACATTCCGAACATAATGGGATATGTTTCGAGAGCCAATTTGATCGTTACGATCTGTTCCCGTCAAAATCAAAATATAAATCTATATATTGATTTTGAATGCACATTTCAATTTATCGGGGCCACATACGGACTCTAAAAATTCTCGAAAAATATTTTCTAGCTTCGTATTGATGATACGGTTCTAACAAAACTAATTTCGCCAAATTCTGAGACCGTTTGAAAAATGGTTATTTTCCAGTCGATTAAAATCAACTGAAACTGGTCAAACGCGTTTTCCTTTGCCACGCTCACATATTGATTCAGAAAATTATGAAATTTGGAATCTAGAAATAACTCGACATCACGGACCCAACAAAACTGGTTTCGTCGAAATCCGAGGTCGTTTGCAAAATGTCCATTTTTAAGGGCATTATATATATAAAAATATATATAAATTCCACAGCGACTATTTCTAATTTTAAACTGGACATATCTTATCATTTCTAAGATGAAATCTCAGTTTTTTAACTTCGTTACAAAGATATAGTTATACAGATTCCATCATTTTTGGTTTCACTAAAATCCGGATTGTTTTGCACCCGGTACATTCAATTGAAGTTTGAAATCGAATTATCGAACTACCGCGCCATTTTCTATTCCTTTTATAATTATAAATAATTATTTATATTCTAACGACGACGTATATAATATATACGATCGAATTCTATTCAAAATAAATTTCTCGTCGATATTATTTAAAATAATTCATTTTAAATAATCAAAATTCGCTAAAATAGCCAAAACAAAATATTTAAACTGGCCCAGATTTTACGGGTTGTTACAATCTCCCCCACTTAAAACTTTTCGTCCCCGAAAAGGAACAAAGTCGAAAGTGGTTTGACCATTCAACTCTACGTTCGATCTGGCTTCCATTCTCCAACTCTTTAGTTTCTGAGAATTTTCAAAATTTCAAAAATTTGGCTAACACCCTAAATTTTCGAAAAATTTCGCCATAACCTCCATTGCACCGGGAGCATCGTGGAATTTCAAATAGCTTCCCCGGTCCTTCAGATCTCAAAAAGAAAAAGAAAAAGCCAAGCGGCTAGCCAATAGGCTCATAAAATCATCATCACCCAAACAAAACAGGAAATTATGTAGTAAACATGTACCTATTTGTCGGGCAAACAAATTTTATTCTCTGCTCTAGCCTCCTTGCTATGACCTGTTCAATGATATACATGTATATGCAAGCAGATGCGACCAATTTTCAATACAATTCAATATTTGATTCAATTAGGCTAAATGGCTAAAAATTAGCAAACAAATAAACGAACAACACAAACATCAATCAATTAGTGAATTAGAGTTTCAAATTCATTATCTTTGATACATATACAGAAAATCATGTTTTTGATGCCAAATCACAACAATAGGCCCTATCCAATTTTTTGGTTCTCACACCAGTCAATAGGAAATATATAGAAATCTCACTTTCGTCGCTCGAATATAAACACTGATGATGATGCCTCATCATCTGAATCATCTCCGGGCGACTAGAGTGTGATTCTATATCTATCCAGTATATTAAAATTTCGAATACACGCGGATCAGACGTACACGCAAAATCTATATATACTGGATTGTCCACATCAATATAAATAGATAATCAAATACGAATAATTGATTTAAATTTTCAAAACAAAAATTTGTTTTCACTTTCAAAATTATACTCTTCACACTCGTTCTAGGATACTACTGATCCTATCTCTAACGAGTCATTCCTATTGGATATTACTAATCCAATATCTGATGAATTCTTTCGTATGGTTCTAATGTGCCTTGTTCTCCGAGCTTTGTAAACCAAAGCTCTGATACCAACTGTGAAAACCCGTAACTTCCCCGTAAAGGAAAGCGACGGATAGTTCGAGAACAAACCACAACAGAACACATACAGAAGAACATTTCATTGTTTATTACAACAATGCATCAGATTACAAGAATATACAAAGTATAAATGAATATTACACAGAAATATCGGAGATTCAAATTACATTCAATTGAAGTTTGAAATCGAATTATCGAACTACCGCGCCATTTTCTATTCCTTTTATAATTATAAATAATTATTTATATTCTAACGACGACGTATATAATATATACGATCGAATTCTATTCAAAATAAATTTCTCATCGATATTATTTAAAATAATTCATTTTAAATAATCAAAATTCGCTAAAATAGCCAAAATAAAATTTTTAAACTGGCCCAGATTTTACGGGTTGTTACAATTCTACAAAGTATAATACATTTCATAGCTTAACTGTGTTCATATTTATTGTGATAACACTGATACAAGTGATTTAAATGGAATGTAGAGGCATAATATAATTTCATTATAATCAGTTCTACAGACCAAGAATCAGTGCCTTTTCTGACAACAGAAACATGCAGTCATTTTATTAGTGTTACGATTTTAGTTGTAATTTCTTTTATGTTAGATCGTGTGTAATATTTAGTTCATTAAAGATAATATTTTGGTGCAATACTTTGATACATGAATAATGGAGATAGAAAAAGTTGGACACAAAAGGAACACAAGTTGGCCACAATGAAGAACACAAGTATGTCCGTATGCTAAAGTTGCATCCCATTTTCCTACCCCTAGCTAATTCAAAGTATGATTATTCCATTGGTTTAAGAAAATATATCGAATAATTGAATATTAACTGTTAAATTAGTGATCCATGGTAACTAATAAACTATATAATATCAAATATGGTCCATATTTGATTATTCTATTCGACAATTGAGCATTTGTGAATTTATCACAATGAAAATAGTTTCTAGTAAAACAGTAGCAATATATTATTTCCTTTCATTATCAAAGTGGTAACCAAGCACTTCACTATTTTTCCTCATCAGGAATTGTTAAATGAATTTTTCCAGTTATAATTGTCCTAATATGCATATGGTTTTTAAATGACATTTGCAATATCCGTTAGGTACTAACCTTTTTCAAATTATGTTTTCGGAAAAATGTGTATTAGATAGAGATGGTGGGATGAACGACTATACTTTGTTGCAATTTCTATAAATGATGGTAGTTTGAAGTCTAAACTAGTTTTCCTTGCTATTTAAATAAATTATAATAGCCGACCCAGCAAACTTATGTTACAAATAATTAGAAAGCCATTTAACAAAATATTGTATCATTGGATTATCTATTGATTACCTATTTATGATTAAATTACTTCACAACTATGCTTATGGTCCAGCCTATTTCATCATTTTAATAGAGAGGTTGATGCATTTTTATATTCAGGATCAACAAACCAAAATGTGCAAATGCTTTGCAACTTGATGTACAACACAAATTGGTCTACCATCCGAGTTTAAGTGATTGAGTCATGGTTGTTCTTCTATCATAACAAACAAACCTTGGCATGCAAATTTTTAACTGCGAACTAAGTATGTTTTTTGTTTATCGTACATAAAGGAACATTGAGGTAATAATCTGGGTTAAGCAAACTTATCCCTCTTTGACCATTCTACTTATTTAGCCTTTATTAGAATTTTAAGGTTCTCTTGTGAGTATGGGATCATTAGTGAGTTATATACTTTAATTAAGTATTTTGAATCATTATTTAGTAACGCTAAGGTTGTGGCAAAAAACATAAAAATCGATGTAGATTCAATTTCGTAACCAACTTCGTCACAGTTCTTAATTAAACATTCATCTATCTTCACACTTTAATTGTCTATACTCAATATACAGTTGCATGATGCAGATAAAATGAAGTGTTGACCATATTTTACTCTTCTTTTCCAGTTGAACTTGGTTTAAATGGGACTATGAATGAAATTGCATGATTCATTTTCAACATTAGTTTTTCCCCTTATTTTTTCTAGTTTACATTTTCTTTGTTTCCCAGTGTGCATCTGCATTTTACAAAAAAAAAAAAACTCAAAACAGTTCGCTTTCTGTTTCATCGAAATAGTTTACATCTGCAGCCATCTTGAGAGTGCACTATCAGGAATGATGGAATTGATAAAGAATATGAGTTGTGCAACTGGTTGCAGCGACTGAATGATGACGATAATAGGCTAACAGTTGCTCCTTAGTAAGGCACAATCACCAAGAGTTCAAGAAATGTGAATAGGAAAGAGGCAAAAACTGATATGACAAGATCAGCAACAAAGCCGAGGCAGGTATGTGAGCACTATAACAAAAAAGTGAGAAGAACTTTAGTTCTTCGATGATCAAGAAGATGCAGCCTTGAATTCAATGATAAAATTATTCTAAGAATTCGAAGGCATGGCGATTGTTCGTTGTTAAGATATTTTGTTCATCTCTGATACCACATTTGAAAACTGGTTTGTGTGTTTGATGAATTGAAGAACTAAATTGCAGAATATGATACTGTAAAGTTGTAAAGAGAATGAAGAACTTATGTTCTTAGAATAAGTAACTGTTTATAGCCATAGTGATGCATTTATAAAAACTTTAACAGACCCAGTGGGCTTTGAGGGTATTATGACCTAATGCACATGTGATAACTAATATGTGGGCAGCGGCTTATTTCATAATTCCTTGTACTTATTTCACTCACTTTCAAAGTTAGGGCCAGTATTTAGTCAAATATAATAGAAGCAACATGTACTGATATGTTTTTGGGATTTCTCTATAGTTTTATGCAGGTTGCATAAATACTTGGTTGGGGCAGCAAGGAATATGTCTGTTGTGCATGCATAAAGCAAGCTTTGGTTGGCATAGCAATGTAGCAGCCACAACAAAGTGATGCATCTTTCATGGTTTAGCTCTTCTTTCAAATTTTATTAATACATTCATCACTGTGCAATATATCGTATAAGTTTTGGTTAATCCCTCGTATAGCATAAAAGAGAGAGTTTTGACAAAGTAAATCAGAGTTATGTGTATTATATACTATAGAATAATCATAATGTTTTTTCTTCATTACTTACTATATTAGTGCATAGTATACCATGTACTGTAAAACAATCATAATGTTTTTTTCTTCTTCTTTAGTTATTGTGTAGGTGTATATGTTTAAGAATTTTAAGGATGCTTGAAACTCTGGCGCATCAATGAATTTTTTGTAATAGTCTATACTGTTTGTTAGCGCCAGTCATAAAGATGGAGGTGAGATTTTGATTAAGAACCTTACTATTAACTGTAAAAATAGGTTTCCATTTGACAACTATAAGTCTTTATTTCCTAAATTTTGTGTGAATGATATCTGTTTTGATGCTTTGTGATTATCAAGAAAAATTGTGAATTTTATCATCGATGTGGAAGTTTATGCTCCACTTGGAAAGGAGCAGTGGTGTGTGTGTCATTTCATTTTAGTTGATTAACGATGTAAAAGTAGGCTTGCTTTGATCTCAGATTTGGTTATCCTATAAAAGAAAATTGGTTGATTAGTTTACAGTAACTTTTTCGTTAACATCTATGTAAATCAATTGGTATTCCTCATTCATTTGTGTAAATATAGTAACATTTATGTATGTGTATGTGTATATATATAAATTAACAAAGCTATATTTTGACTATCTTATTTTAGGTGGGATGGGCAGAAGTTCATTGCAGCTCTGCAGGTACAAAGCTATGCCTGGATTAACAAAGCAGCACGTAATTCACTCCTAAATCCAAACCAGTGAGTACAATTCATGTTTTTTTTACATAAGTACATGTTTTAAAGTTCTGTAGATATACCGCATTTATGTTGACTGTTTGCCTTGTAGCTTTTCTGACTGTCTAATTGCTTTTATGTTGACTATTTCACATATGTATGCATGTGAGTGTGTGTGTCTATGTGTGTATATATATATATATGAATATTGAGGCTTTGTGGATTAATTATTGAATTTATATTCTTAAACATGAAAATCTTCTTATGGCTGATTAACATGAGCATATGGAAATTCCCATATCCTTTCTTCTTTGTCTTTTGTTGCCTTTCTTTTGCCTGGAGTGTTGGTTGCATGGAATCAATTAGAAATTTTCCAAGATATCAAAGTAGTTAATGAAGTCAAAACCGACTTTTGATTATGAATTTATGATTCACCTTTTTATATGGATTTTGGGCATTGTAATTGATATATATTTATTGGTAATATCTTATTCAATTTGAATTTATCGTCAATTAATTTTATTTAAATGATTATAATATTGAGTACGAAAATATTATTTGTTATAACAATAATTTTTCTGCATTAGTTATCAATATTGAAAGCAACAGAGTGATATTTTGCATCTATAGTAAAAACAACAGAAGCAAAATAAGGACGGAGAAGAAGTAATATCCTCCTATATTGCATCGGTTGTTAATAATAATTGGTGCACCAATATATGTTTTCATCGGTTATTACCAGTAACCGATGTAACAAGGTTACTTTTTTTAGCCGAATACCCTTCTTTTTGCATCGAATTTTACCAAAATCTGATGAAAAAGTACATTTGTTGCATTGGTTTTGAAACCGATGCAAAAAAAAATTCTTGTTACATTGGCTGCATATGCATCGGTTGCTGAACTGATGCAACAGGGAGTAAACAACCATGCAACTGGCCTGTTTTGTGGCAGTGTTAGTAATTTCGGGGACGAATTTCTTTTAAGGTGGAAGGAATGTAACGTCCCGTATTTTTGGTCATTTAACTTTTAAAGTTTAAAACGTTTAAATATTGGATTTGAATTAAAATGGAGATCAATACAGAGTTATCTATTTAATTTGCGAAATAAGACATTTTTATCCATAAACATAATTGTTTGAAATCGAATGATTATTTAGTCGATTTTATTGATACATGAAAATAGCGATGTTTCAAACAATCTCAGAATTTGACGGAACCACTTCCATCGGATCTGAATAGTTTATTATTATCGGATTATTCATAGTGTTTGGATTTATCAACTAAACACATGATCAGAAAATGCCTAGGAATAATTAAATCGAATCTAATTTTTAATCATCGATTTAAATTGATATCTTCTCCATACGATCGAATTAGGCTTCAAAACATGTTCCAGTATGTTCAAAATAGTGGTGCATCCATAGAAATGTCAGTTGCTTAGTTCAAATAGGAATTCAAAATCTTGAGATATTTCAGATTAAATAAATTCGCATTAGTTCAAATCAAAATAAAATAAATAAGGCCAACCCTATTCCTTCCTACCAAAGTAAGTTATGAGTAGACTATCCTATAGTTATAGCTCGTTTCTTTCAAATCGCGTATGTCTGGTTCCCTACTTTCACCCTCAAGTAATTCACTTAGTTAATTGTTAGTACGAATGGTTCCCTTTTGCATCTATAAATAAACCCCTTGCCTTCGCTATTTTCCTTCATTCTGAAACCATTTCAAAGTCATTTCCATATTCATTCTTTCTCCTAATCGAAAATCAAAACCTTCGATTATTTGAAAAGTAAATAAAAAAAGAAATCTAAATCGTGATTCCTATCATCGTCGTAAGGACTGAAACTCGATGCCATTCCCGAGGCGTACGCGATTTAGGAAGAAGATGGGGGTGTCGACATGGGTTGTGCTAAGTTTTAATGAGGGGTTTTTGACTGTGTTGAGGGGTGCGATTAGAGAAGGGGTGCTGCAAATTTCATGAGATGTCGGAGCATGTTTCAGGGCGATTGGAGTGGTGCGAGGAACAGATGAGTGAACTGGGGTGACTGGAGTTCTGCAGTGGAGTAATGGGAGAGTTCGGGTTTTTGGTGATTTGGCAAGTGGAAGCTCGCTTGACCAGATAAGGATTATTGATGGGAGGAAGTATTCTGTTGAGGCATTGCATTGGGGGTTTGAGGTGTGCAGGGGTGATCGGGGTGTAGGATATTGGTCCAATGGTGATGCTGGAGGTCGGAGTGACTAGGTCAAGGGTGGCAACATTATTGAGGTCAGATCTAGTGGTGGGGCAGCAGCAAGGCAATAGCTAGAGGTGATAGAAAAGGATCGGTGCATTAACTGTAAAGTGTTCGATGAAATGTCGAAATGGGATGAGGTAGTATTTTGGGGCTGTTTGTAGTAGGAATGGATCAACGATTGTTGAGTTCGCTTCATAGTTGGTTGAGCGGAGCGAGGTTTATATTTTACAAAAATTAAATACATAGAATAATTTATTTATTTTTGTTAGCAGTTAATTTAAATGAATAATAATTTAATCGATAAATAAAATGAATAATCTTAGGTGCAAGATAGATTTACTCAAGTAGATTTGTAGCTGCGACGATTTGGAATTCAATGGATATTTGGAAAATGAAATCGAAGTGAGTTAAACTCACTTAGTTAAATTATTGGGAACTATTTTTTGTAGTTCAATTTAATTTATTGATTGTTGGGTGATAAATGGATTGATATAAATTGGATGATAGTATATATATACTTGGTATTATTATGATATATAATATATATAGTTAGTGATTAGATATATTCCCATAATATATATTAACGGATGAGACCCTATGTGCCCCCACAATATATATATATATATATATATATATATATATATATATATATATATATATAGTAGGAGACCTTTTATACTGCGATATCCTGCCTTGAAGCAGGATTGGTATTATTTATGTTGTCTAACATCCGTGGATGCAAGAAAATAGGTTGGAGGGGTCCTACTGGATTCCTTCACATTTATATTATTTGCTTTCATATACATACTTATATATGATGTGATTTATACTTATGATGGTGTTTCGTATGTTTGGGTGTGTAAGTAACATTGGCTCGTGATTTTGAGTATTTGAATACCCTAAATAATAGATGGATTTTAAAAACAAAATTTGAAGTATACAAATGTTTAAAGAAAATTTTATTTCCAAATAGAAATGTTTTGTTTAGAAACCAAATTTATAAATAAAATCGAAAAGTAAAGATTTATTTTTAACAAATGAGATGAGAAGTGGATTTTACAACGATGTTTATAAAGAAGTGAAATCATTATTATTGGAGAATTTGGAAAATAATATAATTTGAGCATCAATTTGGAAGAGAAGTGGAAATCAGGTTTGAAAAGGATATTTTAAATGGTTTTGAGTTTTCCAATTAAAAAGAAAATTATAAACGAAATTGTATGAAATAACTCTACAAATAGAAGTTATAAATAGAATTGAAAATTGAAATTTTAAAGTGTGAAATCAAGTTGACTAAATAAGTCAGGTGTGGATTTGTATTAAGGAATATTGTTCACGATTGAGGTGAATAAGGGTTTAAGCAAATGGTGTGCAAAAATAGGAATTTGTTAGAAGGAGAGGTAGGAAGGGTTTTACTGTTTTAAATTCTAACTGAAATTAAAATGAACTAACTTGAATAATAATATAAATTCTATTAAATAAATTTATATAGGGTTTATAGAAATGAATATTAATAGTAAAGAATTTGCAAGTGACATTTATGTACGAATATTTTAGAATGGAATGAAGTTTGTTGAAATAAAACCAAGATGAGTTGTAATAAACCTATACAAATGTTATAAAGATTATTTATAGAATCAAGGCTTTATATAGAACCTAGTTTTATAAAGGTTAAAACGAAATTGAGTGGGTTAATGAAAATATATCATTATAAGAAGAACCTTGTTCCAGTTTAGAAATGAATAAATATTCAGTAAATGTTTTGCAAATCATATCTTTAATGGAATATTTGATAATTGTGGTGGAAATTATTTTGTAAATCATATTTGCAAGTAAAATATTTGAAATGGTTATAACTTTGAGATAAATATTTCATCTAAAGTGGTAATGAAATTTGGAATTACTATTCAGTTTGAAGTTAAGAATATTTTTCATTTATGGTATGAGAGGTAATTATACCCCAACTTGTTTGACTTCGTTGTTAACTAATAAATAATGGGAATTTGATTCTAAAGTTTATACTGAATATAGTAATACATTCGATTCATTAGTATTGTAATGATGTTTTATGCAATTAGTGTTAAACCATGATGAGAAGTACGTTCCTAAAGTATTTTAAAATGAAATGGTTGAATATTCTTATATTAATATAAGAATAAAAATGAGTATTCCAAATATTGGAAAAATTGAGAAGTTTTAATTAACAAATGATTAATGAAAGAGGATAAATGATGTTGAGTAACGAATCAGTAAATTCATTTTTCTTTTACGAATGAATGGTTATTTATTTGATAGTTAAATAGCCGACTATCAAATATGGCCTATACGATTGTTGGTACAGAAAGAACGGGATCAAATTTATATTTGTAAACCATTCCGAACCAACAAATACGTAAACGTTGAAGATATCAGATGTCGATTAAGATAGAGCAAATTGAAGACCATGGATCATGATAAAACAGAATAACTACTTACAATCTCTGATTAGCGCCCAGAGATTGTAACACCCTGCCTTTTATGATAATATAATAGTTAAATAATGCATATGTGTGTGTACATATATATACATGCGCATAGACATATATATATATATATATATGAAGAATATAATAAAGATTAATGTAAATAAAAATATAATGCATGCATTAAAAGAAAGAAAAGATTGGTTGCATGCAATGTGAATATGTTGCATGCATTATTTACAAATATTGTGCATTAATAATAAAAGAGAAATAAAAGGAAAAGATTCATGCAATGGTTTAAATGAAATATTGTAGCAAACATGAAAAAGAGGAATAAGAATAGGACAATAATTATCACTGTTCTATGCCTTGTTAACAATAGCCTTAGTAGTCCAATTGGTTAGAGCATGTGGCTTGCATACAACGGGTACAACACGTATAAGGAGAAGTATACGTATAGGGAAGTGTAGAAATATATATATATACACATTTATATGTAAATATACGTGTATATATGTGTGTATATATATATATACACAAGAGATAAAGTTCAAGACATGGCTGCAATCAAAGAAATATTACAAGAATCAAATAACAGTGCAACACTGTTCGAATTTTGAAAACGAAACAAAAGTTGTACATATATATATATATATATATATATATATATATATATACGAGTAAAATGGTCATTAGAAGATTTGTATACACACAAGAAGATTACATGTGAATATAATAGTTAAATAAATTCCAGAAATTCAAACATTCGAAAATCAAATTTCTGCGCCAAAACATCTCGCGGGATCCATAGGGGGGTCGACACCCCCCAGATCCAGCAAGATTCATGGATGAATCTGAACTGTTTTCTTAACTAAATTCAAATGCTGATTCAACGCTGCGTGTACGATAATATCCTAATCACCTATAAATAGGCTCACAGAGCCTAACCTAAATCTCATATTCTCTGAGACAACGTCTAAGCTCTGCCATTCTTCCATCTCCTCAAATCTCTTCAGAAAAAATAGAATAATTAGTTTTGGAAAATTTTAAACCAAAATCTGGAGGAGAAGAACAAATATTAATAACAAGGTATTCAGAATTATATTCGAAGTAAGGTAATTTCTTAGATCTGATATATTTCAATTTTATCCTCTTTCTTCCCTTTTTCTTTTAGTAATACTTGTGGATCCATGGTTGCTAGGTTCTAAATTCAGTTAGAAGGACCGTGGAATACAAGATCTGGACCAAATTCAGGATTTGGAAAACAAATTTAGGTGAGTGGATTTAAGTTATATCATTTTTGATAATGGTATATTATCATTTAACATTCCCTATTAATATGTAATGTAAATCTGCTAGAATGATTAGAAGTGTTGAAATTCTAATATGACATGTTGAAATTTTAATATGAATATTTTGGAAAATTCATATGTTGAAACGTTTAATATGCTAAAATGTTCATATGTTGAAATATAAACTTGTTAAAACATTACATGTTCTAATTACATGATTAACTTGTGGCATATTATGTACTTGAATTATTAACTGTAGAATTAAGAAAATTGAACAATTACATGTTAGAATAGAATCAATTACATGTTAAAAAGAACATGCGACATAAATGAGCTTAATATGATGGCATGTAAAATATAAATTACTGTAAAAATTTGAAAGAATGGACATGCATAAATTACATAGAAAATTTACAGTAAATAGAAAACTGTAACTGCACTTAGACACGAGGTTAAATTGAACTTGCGATAGAAGTCTGTCCGGAACCGCCCGGCAAATCCAGCGTACATGAGTTGTTAATATAATGTGAGAGGTCTAATGCGTAAATAAACATGTAACAGTGCTAAGGCATGAGGTTAAGTCAACTTGTGGAAGAAGTCTGCCCGAACCGCCCGGCAAATCCAGCATCCACAAGTGTAGGCTTGATGTTAGAGGTCTAGCGCATAAACATATATATAAATATATGTAAACAGCATGATTGATAAAATAGCATTAATTGTGATTAATGGAAATGAATGGAATGGAATGAAAGTAACAACAGTAAAAGGAATGGAATGAACGGAGAATGATAATAACCTATTATAAATAAATTACATTAATCAGAATGTTATATAATAGGTAGGCTTGTCCTAGGGACAAGTGGAAATTAAAACTTAGGTTAAAATAAAAGATAAAGAAAATGGAATAATATATGTAATGAGATAAGTTGTACTTAATTGTAAATTACGTTATTTGTAAAAACAAGAATATGAAGTCTACGGATGAGGACAACATAAGCTTTATTTATGGAAAGGAGACTTATTAGTGAACATTAGTTAAGAGAATTATGTTAATAAGTAGACAACGATAAGTTGTAGTGACGATGTAATATGGAATTATGATTAAATAGGAAAGAGTGAGGCAAACTTATGAAATGAAATAAGTTATATTTAATTATAAATAATGATTGACATGTTAAACAGAAAACATGTGAATCGAGATATATTTAATTACATATTAAGTAGAATGTGTTATTGTAACGATGAAATCAAGCAATAATAAAAAGGGATTGTGGATTACAGACCTTGGATCACAATCTAGAGAATAACATGCTACCGGCTTATTAATAGGCTTAAATGGTTAAGTTATATAACTAAAATTACTAAGCAAGTGGAACTTGGTAACTTTAATAAGAAGTCAATATTAATGGGAATAACCAAGTTAAATGGAAACCTGATGAGGTAAAGCAAGCGCACAAAAGAATGTTTAGACATAGGGTCTAATAACATGTTAAAACCAGGCGCTTAGACCAGTCTGCACGTTTGAGGGTGAATAGCCCAACAGGGTAAATCATCATGGTGTCATGAGACATCTGATTATTCTGTCGGCTCCGAAGAACTGGAAGGGGAAGCACCCGGCTTCCTGAGACGTGGAGGGTTCCCCTAGTAGTACTCTGTGATGGTGCAGTGTTCGGGCTGTGCTCACAGAGGTTGGGTCTGCGCGTAACTACACGGTGAGTAGCCTTGATTGCAAAATTAGCTTTGTAGTCAGAAAGCTATAACGAGGGGACACTAGGGTGATTCGACGATCGCCTCAACAGGAACGTAGGGGTCACGGCCAACAAGGATAGTAGATCATCGTGTACCGTCATCGGCAGCCAGTGGGATGTGAAAAGACTAGAGCTAAACCCATGCCATCCACCTTTCACTATCGAGGTACGGTGGTTGAGGGGAGACGCCAACTGGGTGTTTAGATTGTTTATTAAGGGCAAGTCGCTTAGCTCTTGTAGTCTTTACTAGTTGATGGAGGGCCCGAGGTAAGGCCATAGCCACCATGAAAAATAAACCTGAAGGATATCTGTATTTTGAGGCTCCTAAAGGCGGGCCTATACAGATATGGAAAAGCTTCTGATCGAGTTCTGTTTTTCTTGTACAACCCTGCCACGGAACTCATGCACATTAGAGGTTATGTGTGGTTATGGCATCGAATACGTTTGACGATACATATGTGGGAAAGTCAAGATACATGCATGTCTGCTCTGGGTGGTGTATCATAGACTTATGGGAATTACTCTATGATGGAATATAATTCGATCGAAAATGGCATTCCGCATGCTTACGTAGCGTGGTAATGGCAGATATATGCGGAACGCAACATTGTTATATAGATATCCATATGTCACTCCAACGTAGGATGAAGGACTGCTTGCATTTCTGTGGCGTTACAGTAGAGACCGTGCGAGTGAGGTACCATGTATGTATCTTAATATTTGGGGTAGCTACATATATATTGAATTAGGTTAATCCACTATGAGTATATAAGTACGATGTGAGTGTAAGCCTTGAGTGCTGTTAACCTAAGTAACCTAATAAATAAGAAAATGTGATTGAATGGTATATGTAGGGTTATCCAAAGTGTATAGTTTAACTCTATTCACCAGAACTTGTGTTCTAATCCCCTCCTCATAACATACTTGCAGGTTAGATTTGTGGTAGAGATACGATAGCTTTGGATACTGGTAAGGCGGTATTATTACTACGGTAAGGCTATATTTTGATTACATTATATTTTATCCATTCCATTGTGAGATGTTTTTCTAAGCTCTGATATATTTTATATCTCTGCCTTTTCTGCAGGATACCAGAGCAAACCAACACGAGTTTCGATGGATTAGAATTTTGAAAAAGAACCGGTCTATCAGTATTCGGGTTGTTACGTCTAGTATCAGAGCTTAGGTTTAGGATTCCTGCATTGATAGTGAGTGAACGTATTTGTATTTTTTTTAAATATATAAATATATAATATATATGTACCTAGATCCATAGAGGAACCCACTTATCAGAAAGAGCATAATATGGTAAGAATTGGGATGACTGTTTTGTACACTGAAGGAATAAATATGGAAATATGAGACCCGTAGGTAATTTGGGTGGGAACTGTACAATAAAATCTGTATGGAAGGAAGGTGGATCCCATGTGATTAGTATTTTGGGTTAGTGGGTTTGGCAGTAAAACCATATAAATTGGAAAAGGTTAAAAAGAGAAAAATGGATTAGGAATATATATATATATATATAGTTGAGAGAATTGATCTTGTGGGAGTGTCTAGGAAAGCCCTGAAAATTAGAAACCTACTTTTAGTCTAACTCCATTTCTAACTTTTAAGAACTTGAAATTATAAAAGCTTTTATGAGATGGTTTATGGTGTTTTCAAGTTTTAATTTTAAAAGTTATAGCTTTAATATATGTAAAGAAGCACATATTGGGTTTTGAAGTAAAATGGGGTATATTTTGTAAATAGTGATTTCTTGCGAAAATTTTGTCTAAAATAAAATTCTATCAGTAAAAGGTGCATAATATAGAGCATGTATATCTTGCTAATTTTCTTGTTATATTGCATAAATTTTTTTAATAAAGAACGTTTTGAAATCTCTATTCTTTTCGCAATCGTTTTTTGATAAATTGTTTTAACAAGAAAATTTTGTTGGGTGGACAAAATAAGTTATGGAAATTAAGAATATAGTAGATATTTGCAACTTGTAGTAAGAGACTAAACTGACCTTATAGGCAAGAACCAGTTGTAACCTGATTGAGAATTAGTTGTCCTTGTCTACTCCAGTTTTTTGGATTTGAAAAAAAATGATTTGCATTTTTATAAAATGACGTGTTTTATGGTTTGACAAAAGTAAGTTTTAAAGAGGAAAATAAAGTTTTGACACTTTTAATTTTTGAAGGAAAAATTTAATGAAAGGCCAAACCGTGTTTTAAAAGTATGGAGTAGGTGAGGATTAGTGCCTAGGGAAGACGGGAATAGTTTTGAGGCTATGAAGTAAGTAGCGAGAATTATCTTGGAATAATTGTAAGTTCCCATAGAATGCGTAAGCATCGAAAAGCCTAGGGTGTTGCTTGAAATAAGTGTTGGTACACAGCCAGGACTAATGATGACTACTAGATAGTAAAGGGCAAGTAAGTATTTAGATCTTGTTGCTAATTTTCATGTTAGGGGTACAACCCGTTATTGCATTTCTGTTGGGATCGTTCTGTTATTTTTCTCCTATTGGGTAGTTAGGGTAACACCTAACCCTGTCATTGATATCATGGTTTGAGCTTGCTATCTGAAGGGGACATAGTCCCGAGATTCTTCGCCCTTAGTAGTAGCTATGTAGAGTGTATGTTTTCCTGTTTTAGTTGAAGAACTAGATGGTTTATTTGAAAACTAAACCTAGATAAGAGGATTAAGTTAAATAAGCTAAGAAAAGAGTAATGGCATAACTAAAAAAGGAAACAACAAATTCAGTAAAGCAACAAACATGACAGTTAAAGAAAGGCGGAAAATTATGAGAAAAGATGAATAAGAGTAAAAATTTCCAAGATAAGATGAAAAGGAAAATCACTAACAAAGAAAATTTTCTTATGTAGGCTGTGCTTGGAAAGGAAAATAGGGGATTCTTTATAAGTAGTTTCATAAAATCCAAGTACGGTTGGAAAAATGTCAAAAAAGAAAAATGGAAGATGTGAAGTTTTCTGTTTCCCACCTTTTTGTAACATAAGAAATCGAATTTAGAAAATTATATTTTTCTGAAATTCGAAAAATAACATTGCTTGGTGGGGTTTTGGATGCAAAAATTGGATGAGCTACGCTCTTCCTCAGTAAGAGTGTGGGAAATTTTGGATGAAAATGTATTTTTGATCTTCAAAATATTGCATTTATGTAGAACTACCAGTATATTTAGTATGTGAGCATCATATTTTTGAAGAATTTTTGAAAAATTTGCATGCATCTAGGTGGTACCGCTTAGGCATACATGTATTATTATGTTGTATTTCACTTTGCAAAAGTGCACAATGTTTGCAAAAATTAGATGTACACATGATGGATGTATATTATGTGAGGGGTTAATTGATTTTAACACTTATCAAATTTCCGGGATGAAATTTCCTAAGGATGGGAGAATGTAACACCCCTCCTTTTATGATAATTTAATAATTAATAATGCATATGTGTATATATATGCATGGACATAAATGTATATATGAAGAATGTAATAAAGATTAATGTAAATAAAAATATAATGCATGCATTAAAAGAAAGAAAGGATTGGTTGCATGCAATGTAAATATGGTGCATGCACTAATTTACAAATATTATGCATTAATAATAAAAGAGAAATAAAAGAAAAAGATTCATGCAATGGTTTAAATGAAATATTGTAGTAAACATGAAAAGGGGAATAAGAAGAGAGCAATAATTACCATTGTTCTAAGCCTTGTTAACAATACCCTTAGTAGTTCTATTGGTTAGAGCATTTGGCTTGCATACAAGAGGTACAGAGTTCGATCCCCACTGACGTCATAATTTTGTTTTGAGGGAACAACTAAAATAACACATGTTCTAAAGAGAAAATATGCATAAACGCACATATAAGGAAAAGTAAACATATAGGGAAGTGTAGAAAAATATATGTATACATGTATATGTAAATATACACATATATATGTGTAGATATATATATATATATATATACACACACACAAGAGATGAAGTTCAAGATAAGGGTGCAATCAAAGAAATATGGCAAGAATCAAATAACGGTGCAACACCGTTTGAATTTTGAAAATGAAACAAAAGTTGTGCGTATATATATATACGTGTAAAATGGTCATTAGAAGATTTGTATACACACAAGATGATTACATGTAAATATAACAGTTAAATAAATTCCAGAAATTCAAACATTCGAAAATCAAATTTCTATGCCAAAACAGCTCGCAGGACTCATAGGGGGGGTCAACACTGGGGTCGACACCCCCCAGATCCAGGCAGATCCATCGATGAATTTGGACTGTTTTCTTAATCAAATTCGAATGTTGACTCAGCGCTGCATGTACGATAAGATCCTAGACACCTATAAATAGGCTAGCAGAGCCTAGCCTAAATCTCATATTATCTGAGACAACACCTTAGCTCTGCCATTCTTCCTCCTCCTCAAATCTCTTCAGAAAAAAATAGAATAATTAGTTTAGTAAAATTCTGAGTCAAGATCTAGAGGAAAAGAATGAATATTTATAAAAAGGTGTTCAGAATCATATTTGAAGTAAGGTAATTTCTTAGATCTGGTCTATTTCATTTTTCTCCTCTTTCTTCCCTTTTTGTTTCAATAATAATTGTGGATCTATGGTTGCTAGGTTCTAAATTCAGTTAGGAGTACCATGGAATACTAGATCTGGACCAGATTCAGGATTTAGAAAGCTAACTTAGGTGAGTGGATTTAAGTTATATCGTTTTTGATAATCGTATATTATCGTTTAACATTCCCCGTTAATATGCAATATAAATCTGCAAATTGATTAAAAGTGTTGAAGTGTTAATATGATATATTGAAATATTAATATGAATATGTTGAAAAATTCATATGTTGAAACGTTTAATGTGCTAAAATGTTCATATGTTAAAATATAAACTTGTTAAAACATGTGTAGTGATTACTGTTGTATACATACATGTTCTAGTTACATGATTAACTTGTGGCATATTATGTACTTGAATTATTAACTGTAGAATTAAGAAAATTAAACGATTACATGCTAGAATAGAATCAATTACATGTTAGAAAGAACATGCGACATAAATGAGCTTAATATGATGGCATGTAAAATATAGATTACTGTAAAAATTTGAAAAAATGGACATGCCTAGATTACATAGAAAATTTACAGTAAATAGAAAACTGTAACTGCACTTAGACATGAGGTTAAATTCAACTTGCAGTAGAAGTCTGTCCGGAACCGCCGGTAAATCCAGTGTCCATAAGTTGTTAATTTAATGTGAGAGGTCTAATGCGTAAATAAAAATGTGACAGTGCTAAGGCACGAGGTTAAGTCAACTTGTGGAAGAAGTCTGCCCGGACCGCCCGACAAATCCAGCATCCACAAGTGTAGGCTTGATGTGAGAGGTCTAGTGCATATATATATATATATACATATATATACATATATGTATATAGCATGATTGATAAAATAGCATTAATTGTGAATAATGGAAATGAATGGAATGGAATGAAAGTTACAACAGTAAAAGGAATGGAATGAACGGGGAATGATAATAACCTATTATAAATAAATTACATTAATCAGAATGTTATATAATAGGTAGGCCTGTCCTAGGGACAAGTGGAAATTATAACCTAGGTTATAATAAAAGATAAAGAAAATGGATTAATTTATGTAATGAGATAAGTTGTACTTAATTGTAAATTAATTTATTTGTAAAAACGAGAATCTGAAGTCTACGGATGAGGACAACATAAGCTATATTTATTGAAAGGAGACTTATTAGTGGACCTTAGTTAAGATACCTAAGTTAATAAGCAAACAACGATAACTTATGGTGACAGTGTAAGATGGAATTATGATTAAAAAGGAAAGAGTGAGGCAAACTTATGAAATGAAATAAGTTATATCTAATCAATAATAATAACTGACATGTTAAACAGGAAACATGTGAATTGAGATATACTTAATTACGTATTAAGTTGAACGTGTTATTGTAACGATGAAATCAAGCAATAGTAAAAGAGGATTGTGTATTACATACCTTGTATCACAATGTAGAGAATAACATGTTGTAGGCTTATTAATAGGCTTAAATGGGTTAATTTATATAACTGAAATTAATAAGCAAGAGGAACTTGGTAATTTGAATAAGAATTCAATGTGAATGGGAATAACCAAGTTAAATGGAAACCTGATGAGGTAAAGCAAGTGCATAAAATATTGTTTAGACATAGGGTCTATTAACATGTTAAAATGAGGCGCTTGGACCAGCCCACATGTTTGCGGGTAAATAATCCAATGGGGTAGATCATCGTGATGTCACGAGGCACGAGGGGAGCGCACGTTCATCTGATTATTCTGTCGGCTCCGAAAAACTGGAAGGGGAAGCACGCGGCTTCCTGAGACGTGGAAGGTCCCCATAATAGTCCTTTGTGGTGGTGTAGTGTTTGGACTATTCTAATAGAGATTGGTCTGCGCGTAACTACCCGGTGAGTAGCCTTGATTGTAAAATTAGCTTTGCAGTCAGAAAGCTATGACGAGGTGACACTAGGGTGATTCGGCGATCGCTTCAACAGGGACGTAGGTGACACGACCAACAAGGACAGTAGATCATCGGGTACCCGTCATCAGCAGCCAGTGGGATGCGAAAAGACTAGAGCTAAACCCAAGACGCCATCCACCTTTCACTATTGGGGCATGGTGGTTGAGGGGAGACGCCAACTGGATGTTTAGATTGTTTATTAGGGGCAAGTCGCTTAGCTCTTATAGTCTTTACTAGTTGAGGGAGGGGCCGAGGTGGGGCCATAGCCACCTAGAAAAACAGACCTGAAAGATTTTTGTATTTTGAGGCTCCAAAGGCGGGCCTGTACAGATATGGAAAAGCTCCCGACTTCCCTGTTTCTTGTACAACCCTGCCACGAAACTCGATGCACATTAGAGGTTATGTGCGGTTAAGGCATCGAATACGTTTGACGAGGCATACGTGGAAAAGTCTAGATACATGCATGTATGCTATTGGTGGTGTATCGTAGACTTAAGGGCATTACTCTGTGATGGAATCTGATTCGATCGAAGGTGGCAGTCCGTACGCTTACGTAGCATTGTAATGGAAGATATATGCGGAACATAACATTGTTATATAGAGATCCGTACATAATTCCAGCATAGTATAAGGGACTGCATACATTTCTATGGCATTACGGCGGAGACCGTGCGAGTGGGATACCATGGGGTGTTCCTTAATATTGGGGGTAGCTACATATACTAAATTAGGTTTATCCACTAGGAGTAAATAGGTACGACGTGTGTGTAAGCCTTGAGTGCTGTTAACCCAAGTAACCTAATAAATAAGAAAATGTGATTGAATGGTATATGTAGGGTTATCCAAAGTGTATAGTTTAAATTCAGTCACCAAAACTTGTATTCTGACCCCCTCCTCATAACGTACTCGCAGGTTAGATCTGTAGCAGAGATGTGATAGCTTCGGATACTGGTTAGGCAATATTATCGCTACGGTAAGGTTATATTTTGATTATATTATATTTTATCCATTCCGCGGTGCGATGTTTTTCTGAGCTCTGATATATTTAATATCTCTGTCTTTACTGCAGGATGCTAGAGAAAAACCAACACGAGTATCGATAGATTAGAATTTTGAAGAAAAAAATTGGTCTGTCGGAATTCGAGTTGTTACAGAGACAAACTGTGATTCTGGCGTGGTTAAAATCTATGGATTGTAAGGATTATTCGCTACTGATCTATAATGTGATTCCTAGGATGTAGTAGGAGAGTGTTTTCAGTTCATCCTATTCCTGGATGACTTGAATGGACGAATGCCTTACATAATATTTCCAAAAGGGTCACGTGCTTTGATTTCTTCAAATGTATCAAGTTTGGTGGCAAAGAAAGAAACTTCTTTAGCTTAACATTCAAAGTATTTTTCTGGAAATCAATTAGTGATTTCTAGAGGATTTGAAGACGTGGCATTCAAGGTGAATGGTGATGTTGTTATCTAAAAAAGGTAATTGTAACCTCAAGCCTTATCAACCAGGAAATGGTATAAAATCGGGTAGGTCATGTTTGCAAATGACATTTCTATCGAATTAGAAAACCGCTGACAAAATATCATAATAATAACCGCAAGCGCATGACGTACAATCGTAGTATGTGGCGAATACGGGTCGATCTATAGGGCAATAATTTATTCTAATCTTACTCAATCAAATTAAGTCGAAAGCGAGGGAAATTATTAACTATAAACTAAAAGAAAATTAACAATGTTAAAATGAACCCAAATATGGGACTAAGTGGGCAATTTAGGAGTAGATTCACTATCAACATCAATCTAATTAACATAAAAAATGGCTCTAACTTTCTTTAATAACTAGCATATTAAGTGTTGTATTCATACAAGCATGGTTTATATACTAGAAAAATCAAGCTACATAAATCATCAATTTTCAATACAAACTTAAAGCCCTAATTATCACATACAAAATAATACTTCTAATAAAAATGAAACATTATGAGTATGTTCTGTAGTTAATATTCCCTAGCTACATAGAACATCAAGGATGCTTCCATTTTTAATGTCACTACTTTTTCTAAAATGAATTAGATTGTAATAAAGAATGATTCTATTAATGATATGAGTATAACACATTTGGGAATAATCAACCAACACGTGCTATCAATTTTCACCATATAAAATCTTTACTTTATCTATATCCAATTTTAGATTAAGCTCAAATAAGAGAGTTAGAAACATGAAATTCTTATGTTAATTATTCATGAATCATGAGAGCTTCACTACCCCTAAATTGAAGGGGTTTAACTACTCATGATGGATTCAATGATAACATAAAGAGATTTCATTATAAAAGAAAACAAAAGAAAAGAGCACTATATTAAAATTACACTAAAAAAATTACATAAAAGAAATGGCTAAGAAGCCTTGGAAGAGAAATAGAGTTTTTTATTTCAGTCACTATAAACTAAAAAAAATCCAAGATGATTTTTACATTAACATACAGGGGTTATTTATACATGCGAAAAACCCTAATTCAACAATTAGCGTGCTACCAAGAATGCCCTTCATTAAGCTTCCTTTTGTCTTTAGCAATAATGATTCATAAAGCCTTTTTTTGTCTCCACTGAAGAAGGAGGGAGAGTGGGTGAGGTTCTCCACCAATCTTCTATTTGAATTGATTCCTTTTTTATGGCAAGGCATTGATTTCCTCTTTTTTGGCAAGTCATTGATTTCCTCTTTTTTCCTTTGTTTGCATATAAATCTCTATGAAGCCCTCTTCCATATGCACCAAATTTCTACAAAAATAATGAAAAATATCCAAGTAAAATTCTCAAAATAACATAAGCACAAAAAATGACCATTATCCCTTTGTATGATGATGAATGTACGATATTTTGAAATCAACTAAATTATGTTTTAAACATGATAAAATACCCACATGTGACATTTATTAGTACTAAACAAGAATAAATATGTGAATATAAATGTGCATTTTTACATGCACATCAAATACCCCTGCACTCATCTTTTTATTCGTCCTCGAATAAACTGAAAACCTAAGATAAATCTGTTTACGTAGGGAGCACGATTGCATTGAGCGTATGCAATAAGCCTTTAAACCTCTGGGTGTCCCCAGTAGGATGAGCGTTGGCTCGTGAGGGTTTTCAGTGGATACTACCCACAAAATCCAAAAGTAAAAAGTATGTACAAAATGCGAAGTTCAAAAATATTAACAATATGAATGCATGTTTTTCAAAGGAATATTTACAAATGAACAATTTACTTTTAAATTTTACACGAATGAGTTAACACAAATTTGGGTCGTCATTATGAAATTTGAGTCCGTTACTAATCAAAACTTCAAACAAAAGTCATGTTATCGTCACAAACTCCTCCAGCTTGGCTAATTGTTTAGGTAGAAACATAGTGCAAATATGAAATAAATTCTATAATCGATGTCAACGATCGTAAAATAGAATCTCAACTTCAATTTTGTTAACAAATTAGTCGAATAATTGAAGAGTGTGCTTGGATTTCAAGTGCTTACTCTCTCTTTATTTCAAAATTTTACATTATTACTATTTACAAACACCTAACTGAAAAGATCAAGGTATATCACCCATGAGAGTTTGGGCAGAGCTTGGCGGATTATGCAGACCGACGCTGACTTTGTCAACAAGATGTCGGTATTCCTTAGGAGCCCAACTCACAAAATGAGACCAAGGTATACCGATGATGACTTTGTCAGCAAGGTGTCAGAAAGAGATTGACGGGTTTGCACACCAACGCGAGATGTACTAGCAATGTTGGATAACCTTGGATTATTATTGTATATACATTCCTTTTTTGTTTTAAACATAAGAGAGAGTTATGAGAGAATATCTTAGCACAACTTCACTTAGACGATCTAAAATGTTATCGCAAGTAGTCTAAATTAATCATTCATTTAATCAAGTTACAATTCAGAAAACATTTCATACTCATCCCCTACGAATCTCCTTATATACCAGTTACACCAAATTTGCTCATAATTCAAACTTTCCTTTCTTTATCCGCTAAGAGAAGTAAATTTCCAAACATTTAAATTGAATGACCAAAATTATATGCTAACTCCATCATGTCTTATTTAAAAGTAAATAGAAATGTGATTTTTATTTGAATGAAAAAAAGAAAAAAAATTATGCAAAACAAAAATAAATATGAAACTCCTCCCATATTTGATTTCGACTATGTCCCCACAGTCAATGCATGACACAATGAGTGAACGGAAGAGAAACATTTACATAGTTACAAAAGAGGGTTAGTGCGTCTTACCAAATGTGCGTGCAGAAAATATGCAGTCATCAAATAGATGAACTGGCCCACGATGGACCAATAGATCAGCCTCATTAAGATTATAAGACACAACTTAAGCACAAAAAACCAAATCATGAAGGTCTGTATATTACATGTCAGATTTGGAAAAACAAATTTTGTTTTTTTTAAAAGTTTGAGTTGCTAATCTTAAAATATTGAGCTTACAATTGATCATAAAATCGAATCGAATTTCTGTAGCAACTAAAGAGATGTCATCAAGCCGGGGTTCAACAAAAATTTCAAAAACAAAGTTTAATTTGTTCAGATGATGTATAAATTGAGAGACGTGTGCATCGTTCTCATCCCCACACTTGTTTTGAGAAATATTGTTCAGTTTTGCTTTGATATTTGAAATTTTGTTGACTAAAGGTTCATTCGTAAACCTAAAGTTAAAACCAAACAAATGAATTTTCAGTAAATTTCAAAATCGTGTTTTCCCAAAAACATTGTTATTTCAGAAAGAGTTCATATGCTATAGAAATTTATCATTGAAAAACAAGTGATCACATTGAGATTCAGTGGAAACGATCAAGTCGCAAGGAGTTTCAACAGTTTCAGAAAAAATTTTGTTTCGCTTAAGATCACATTCAGTAGTTTCGGTGTTTTCAATCTCAATAATTTCAAAGTTTTCAAATGTTTCATTTATAGTTTCAGACACAACAACATTATCGCCGATCAGTTCAAAAAGTTTTTGCTCATTAAAGTCGTCCTTACTTAAATAGTTGTTAACAACTTCATCATTTTTGTCATATTGACAATCTAAAGTTGCTAAATTTTCAAAATTTTCAAAACCTAAGAGAGGAAGATCAATTGAAGATCAATGTCTTCATTTTCAAGAGAATTTAAATTCAAATCAATTACAGAGCTTTCATTAACTTCATTAAGACTTTCATCAATTTCAAAAGTTGTTAGTTGAAGATCGTCGATTGTGGTAAAAGGTGGACTAACATTTCACTCATCACATGTTCGGTTTTGATTATTTTGGTTTTCACGAAAATTCATGTTGTCTTGAAACAACAAAATCGTGTGGTTATCGCGTGTTCCATTCATTTGCTCAACAACATCAATTTTATAATTATTTACATGAGGATTTTCAATTTGAAATTGTTGAGAACCAGAACTGTTAATTGCACCATCATTGAAATTATTCTCATTGCCAAAATCATTTGTATAGTGAGCCACATTTCCATTTTGAAATTGAAATTCATTTTGGAGTTCGAAATTGAATTGACAAGGGTTATAATCAAAATCATTTGAATTTGGAAGTGAATTCGAATTTTGATTATTTTGAAAACTTTGACTTGAATTGTTGCCCAAGTATGAATTACACCATTCACTTATTCTTTGATTTTGTTGTGTGCACATTTCAAGTAAAGATTTGACATTTGTTTCAAGATTTGATGGTTGGTCGGGGTTTTGAAACTTTTGTGGCACAAAATTAGGATTATCTTGAAAATTTTGAAAAGTTAGTGGTGTAAAATCCAAATTGTTTGTTCAATAGTTGTTATTAGAATATCCATATGAATTTGGTGTAAAATTATATGGATTATATTGATCTTCACAACTATCGTAAAATCCATAGGAACAAGGGAATTGAGACTTTTTCAACTTTTTTATATAGATGGATGAACTTAATGCAACTACATGAATGTAAATTACTTATTTACAATTTTTCTAGAATTATATAATGATGGCTAGATTTATTTCAACAAAAGATTTCTTTGCCAATTAACGGACATGAGCTATCGGTGAACGAGGAATTACCCTAGCAATGCAGCCGAAGGTTTAAGTACCTTCAGAGGAATCACCGTAATATTTATAAATGGTTATTACTCTGTCGTAGTCTAGACAAGATTTAATTTCCCGCAAAACCACAAGAATGCGAACCGAAAAAAATCAACAAGATTTGGGCCCTTTTTTTTCTTCGAAATCGATTTGAAGGGGTTTGGTGGTGAGTCCGATCTTTGAGATTTCAGTGAATTGGGGTTTGCAAATCGGAGCAGGGGCTTCGAAGCTCGTGATTTGGTTTGACGTGGTGATGGTGTAAAGGAAGTATGGGTTTTGATGAAGAGTTTGCATTTGGATCTGGTTTTTGGGTATGAATTGTGGTATGATGGTTGAATTGTATGGTAGGGTAGGTACAAATTTATGGTATGGTGGTTGTGCAGGGAGGATGTGGTGAAGTTAAAAGGAGTTGTGAAGAGTGGAGATAAGTAGACAGTCTTGTAGAGGGCGATGAAAGTAGAGATTGAAAGGTTTTTTGGCTTGTAGTGTATGGTGATGGTAGTTTGTTGTAGTTTGGGTGGGTGTTGAACATGGTTGTGCTAGCGTATGAAACAGGAGTGAGTTGTCTGTTTGGGAGTAGTGGAAGTAAGGTTGAAGAATACTTGGCAAACGTATAGTGAAGATGGAAACGTGGGTTTGGTTTATAAAGGATTGTCATGAATTGTGAAGAGAATAACACAGAGAAGGAAAGAAAATTATAGAGGGAGGACAAGAAAAAAGGAAAGTAATAATTTTTGTTTTATTTATTAAAAAAATGTAAAAAGAAAAGAAATTTATAGAAAATCAGAAAGAAATAAATGAAAGAAGAAGGAAAGAAATGAAGAGTTGGAAAGCAATAATTTTAATTAATTACTGGAAAAAAAGAAAGGAAGGCAGTCAAGGAATGTAAGGCCAAAAAAAGGAAAGAAAATTAAAAAGGGAGGAAAAGAAAAGCAATAATTTTATTTAAATTATTTGTAAGTGAAAAGAGGAAAGAAATGTAGAGAAAATTTGGAAAGAAATCAAAAAAGGGAAGAAATAAATGAAAAAGGGGAGCAAAAGACAAGAATTTTTTATTTTTATTTTTTAGGAATATTGAAAAGAAAATAAAACTAAACAAAATATTAACAACCTCACAAAACACAAAAGTGAAAGTGCACAAACAAAAGCAAGAACACACAAAAATTAACAAGAAAAATGGATAAACATAAGAACTTATAAACATTTTTTTTAAAATGAACAACCCAAAAAAAATCAATTCAAAGAATAAAATTAAAATTAAATTCCTTTCCCGGCAACGGCGCTAAAAACTTGTTTGCAAATGGCATTTCTATGGAATTAGAAAACATCTGAAAAATATCGTAACAATAACCGCAAGTGCACGGCGTACAATCGTAGTACGTGGCGAATACAGGTCGATCCGCAAGGAAATAAATTATTTTAATCTTACTCAATCAAATTAAGCCGAAAACAAGTGAATTCGTTAACTATAAACTAAGAGAAAATTAACAATGTTAAAATGAATACAAATATGATTCTAAGAGACAATTTTGGTGTAGATTCACTGTCAACATCATTCTAATTAACATGAAAAATTGCTCTATCTCTCTTTAATAACTAGCACATTAAGTGTTATATTCATATACGCATGATTTATATGCTAGAAAATTCAAGCTACATAAATCATCAATTTTCAGTACAAACTTAAAGCCCTAATTATCACATAGAAAATAATAGTTCTAATAAAAATGAAACATTCTGAGTATGTTCTGTATGTTAATATTCACTAACTACATAGAGCATCAAGGATGCTTTCACTTTTAATGTCACTACTTTTTCTAAAATGAATTAGATTGTGATAAAGTATAATTCTATTGATGATATGATTATAACACATTTGGGAATAATCAACCAACATGTGCTATCAATTTTCACCATAAAAAAATCTTTACTTTATCTATATCCAGTTTTAGATTAAGATCAAATAAGAGAGTTAGAAGCATGAAATTTTTATGTTAATTATTCATGAGAGCTTCACTACCCCTAAATTGAAGGGGTTTAACTACTCATAATGGATTCAATGATAACATAAAGAGATTTCATTATAAAAGACAACAAAAGAAAAGAGCACTATATTAAAATTACACTAAAAAAATTACATAAAAGAAATGGCTAAGAAGCCTTGGAAGAGAAATAGAGTTTTTGATTTCAGTCACTATAAACTAAATAAAATCCAAGATGATTTTTACATCAACATACAGGGGTTATTTATACATGTGAAAAACCCTAATTCAACAATTAGCGTGCTACCAAGAATGTCCTTCATTAAGGTTCTTTTGTCTTTAGCAATAATGATTCATAAAGCATTTTTTGTCTCCACTAAAGAAGGAGGGAGAGTGGGTGGGGTCCTCTACCAATCTTCTATTTGAATTGATTCGTTTTTTATGGCAAGGCATTGGTTTCCTCTTTTTTGGCAAGTCATTGATTTCCTCTTTTTTTCCTTTGTATGCATATAAATCTCCATGAAGCCCTCTTCCATATGCACCAATTTCTATAAAAATAATGAAAAATGTCCAAGTAAAAATTCTCAAAATAACATAAGCACAAAAAATGACCATTCTCCTATTGTATGATGATGAATGTATGGTATTTTGAAATTAACTGAATTATGTTTTAAAATACCCACATATGACATTTATTAGCACTAAACAAGAATAAATATGTAAATATAAATGTGCATTTTTACGTACACATCAGGTCGCATGATTATGTGGGTCAAACCCATTAAGGTATATCATTGCCTAATCTGGAGAAATAAAATGCCTCCGGTTGTCCCTTATTTATATGCTTTCTGTTCGGTTGGATTGTCCCTAATCGTGGTAATGATATATTCAGAACACTCAAGCGAAGTGAGTGGTCGGTCATGTTTAGTCGGGTTGCAAGATGTTCTTGTTGAACCTCAGTGTATTCATCTTCGTAGGTACATTGTCAGAAGGTGGTCCTATACCCTGTCATAGTTGGAATCTATTCTTCAATAAAATCCCGCAGTTTTTTATTATAGACTACCTATGTAGAGTGTGAGATGCAAACGTTCAGCTAGATGATTATTTATTTGATTTTGGCACTATTATAATATCAGAATAGATATGATTTCCAAAAAATTTGGGTTATCGTAAGGTAAAAACCGTCCGTTTTTATGTGTGGACTGGTCTTACGATCCTCATTTTCTTTCAAAAGAAGTTTTGCAAAACTAAAATCACTTGGATGATACCAATAGTTTAGAGCTTTCTCAGGCTGGTTCAGCGGACTGATTCGTGGCGTTTGCAATGCTCGGGTCAGACCGAATTTTACAGGTTTAGGTTAGGATGCTACGAACTTCAGGAGACAAGCTGGAGGAGTACAAATCTATGATTCTATATTGCAATTATTCCGCTATGTGTTGTAAATAAGGACAAGTTGTAATAACTGTCCCGATGTATTGGTCTAAGGTACGCTGATGATTGTAAGTATTATTTCAAGCTCTCAATTAAGATTTATTTTTGTATTATATTTTATTCAACTGCGATGTGAGACACTGTGTATTGTTAGTAGTTGGTTCTTCTTCTTTTCCTTCTATTCTAATCCTTTTTTGGCAAAGAATTATTTAATCTTTGTTTCTCTCTATTCTTCACCCTCTTATTTCTTTCTTTTGGCTATCTATATTTTTGGCACTTGAGTTTGGACACGTATATACAATTGAGATATTAGTATTAAAAATTCGAGCATCGAAAACAACAAATCCCTAATTTAAAAATGCTTTTCACTCCATCGCCTCTAGAAGGCTACCGACCCCTAATCATAATGTAATCACGAAATCCTTAAACCGTAAAATCATAAATCGCTGAATTTCCACTATCGTCAAAAGTCAATACCACATTTTTTGATTTTAACGCAAATGAGAGGTACTAAAAACTTTATTATACATCTTATACCGCTCGTGTTTATGATTCTTCATTTTTTTTATTATTTGAATTATTTAAATGAAATTGGAATGGAGTTAACATATTCTAGAAATTTTTAGTTAACTAATATGAATTAACGTATTAGTCAAACGAAAACACCTATTTCATGAGATTTTCTCTCTAATCTGAATTAACTCATTTCAGCGTAATTTTAAATGTAACGACCACGGGATTTTCGACTCCAAAAATCGACACAAAACCCAGCGTCGACTGTTCAGACATCGAAAATACCGTATCATTAATAGAAGAAATTAGAGGGTGAGGTTGAAAAGATAGAAGTAATAGAATAGAAGAAGAAGAACACAACTGAGCATAATCAAAGTAAACACGAATCTCACAGCGGAACGAATAAAATATATTATATAACATAACTTTTGAAATACAAATCAGTAACTTTATATACATATCATCATCAGAGTACAACAGTTATTTCTGGAACAGTTATAAACACCTGTTTCCAGATACAAATAAGGTCCACAGCGGAATATATGATAGCCTATAGCTAACCGGTGAAGCCTCTTGCTTCCAGCTCCTTCAAATAAATCTGTGAAATCCCGACTACTTGACTGCCCGTACAAATTTGGGCACCCAAGAGTTTAGGGAAAACAAAACAAAATAAACTCTGGGTCAGTCATGGGACTGGTGTGAGTAAACTCCAACCACTTGTTTAACTTTAAAAATCCTTTCAAAAGAAAAGATAATAGTAAGACCAGCCCACACATAAACACAGACGGTTTTTACCTTACTATAACCCAAAACACTTTGATACAAAAATCTAGTGATATTTTAATAATGTCTACATCAAGTAAATAACCAAATAGCAGAACGCTTGCATCTCACGCTCCACATATATAGTATAAAAATCAAAAACCGCATGGCGCTTATTGGAGATTGGATTTCCAACATGACAAGGTATGGAACCACCTTCCGCTAGTGTATCTCTAGAGAGGAATACACTGGTTCAACAAGAACATCTTGTAACCCGGCCCACACATGACCGACCACTCATTTCGCTTGAGTGTATCGAATGTATATCACCAACGGTTGGGATCAGCAACCGCCTCCCGACTGGGACAGCATCGAATAGAATAAGAAATTAAATGAACCTCTAGATAGGTGATTATACATCCTAATGGGTGCGACCCACATAGCCATGCTGCCTGCCCGATTTTTGTCCTTTCCCGGTTGTTGAGGCCTGCGGCTACGATTACTTATCATTTTCTGATAGCACAATCACTTTGAATGCCACATCATCAGATCCGTTAATCACTAATTGATTTGCACAAATATTCTGGATATTATGCTAAGGGAATAAATCCGTTGCAACCATATATATTTATACATACCAATTTCTGCGATCATTGGAAATACTCTGTCAGACATTCGTCCATTTACATTCGTTCTGGGATTGAACGAAACCGAAGGCACAATTTCTATTTATAGAAAAAGACCTTGCACTTCACTTCATCTTCGATTATCTTCATATAATCTGATTCGCAACGCTACTGCCAATACATAGTGGTTCACGAATAATAATCCAACCGGTCTCTCCATATTGACAACGATGGTCAAAATCTTCGATAGTCTGTGATTTAACTATCGAATAAAAACAAGTGTTCATCCAAACATATCAAACAAATCACCGGGCTCTTTAATTAATATTTCATTAATTAAATCTCTTCTCCGGTTCTTTATCAATATTTGTTAACCAAATATTTTCAATAACCATATTGGCCTTATACGTTATTTGGAAAACATTTCCATGCATCGCCTTCTTTTATTTTCTGCACTTAGAAAATATATTCTATTTGAAATTGAAAACAATTCCAATCACCTATCTCTTTCCCGACTACTTTAATTATACTCAGGAAATATTTACTCTTATACTTCCAAAATTTCACCACTTGGGTTAAAACGAATGCTGTGTAAAACATCGTCACAACAACCCAAAATACTTCCTTCAACTGAATCTCTTTAAATATTGATTTTCGAGACCGAGTCTTGCCATTTATCAGCCAATAATAATAATCCATCAAGTTGGGGTATAATTACCTCTCAGACCTTGACTGAAAATATTATTAACTTTAAAACAGACCAGACTGCTACTCGAATAATCAATACCATATTAAACAAATTTTCCATTTCTAAAATGTATATATATTTCCCATTTTGTTTATACTGTTTTATTTTTAAGTTCATTTCCTTATCGAATTCTATATATATCGATACACTGATTCTAATTATCAAATTTTCTTAAAAATATTCTAACTTCTTAAATTTCCGGAAAAAATCGCCATAACCTCCCCTACACCGGGAGCATCGGGAAATTGCAAATAGCCTTCCCGGTCCTTCTTATCTCGAAAAGAAAAAGAAAAAGCCAAGCGGCTTGCCGATACGGCGCATAAAACCCATAAATGAATTAAACATGTACCTTATTGTCGAGCACTATATTTATAAACTTCATATACTTCATATCAACCCTGCTTACACCTGTTCACCTGTTTTGCAATTCAATTCAACTCAATCCAATTGTTTGAATTCAGTTTCGCCTATTTATTCTTTAATTAGCTCCTTAACCCATTTCACTTGTTGTTTGAACATATCACGTTCAAATATATATTAATTTGTTTATACAACAATCGAATGTCATTTCTAATTCAAGTTCATATTTGATTTTGAGTATGAATTTACAATCCCCCTTTTCTGATTCAAAGTCCAATTTCCATTTCGATTTCCATTAACTAATTCTTCTTCAATTTAGTTAGTTCAATTCAACAACTAAAAATCTGATTTTTTTTTGTTTCAAAAATCAGTTCACTTACTTCACTGGAGTTCATATTTATTTTGTATCTCTAGTCTGGATTCATCAAATGAAATTCTGGATTTTTATTTCTTTAAAAATCCCTTTTATTTCCTTCAATAAACCCTTATGGTTTATAAAGGATTCTGGCGCTATTTTTCTGAAAATTTGATTTTGACATAACTCAAAATCCATACGACGAAATTCAGATTTTTCTCTTCCATTAGAAAACTATTATCAAATGGGTCCTGACGTTTCTTATTTCACAGAATTCCGACTTCAATTGAGTCCTGTATACTTAATTGAAGTTCGAAACGCCGATTTACGAACTACAGCGCTGCGACGAGCTCGTTTTAATTATATTTAATATATATATATATGTTTAAACTTCGTTTGAATGAAATTCAACTCCATTCTGATATATATTAATATATTCAAGTCCATAGTTTAAATTCCATTTGAATTCCATATTCAAATTGTAACAACCCGCAAATTCCGAACCAATTTAAAATTTTTATTTTAGGAAATTTTAATGAATTTTGAGAATATAAAATAATTTATTTAAATAATAATGGCTAAAATTTATTTTAATTGAAGTTAAAACGAATAAATTTTATGTGCGTTGCTAATAGAAAACATACATTTATCTTAAGTTAAGAAAGGAATGTTCTAATAAATTAATTAATTTGAGTCTGGGACCATGAACTAAGGAAACACGTGATTTTTAGCGTATGAATTTAGAATCCATATTTATCTTTATGCTATGTAATAGCAGTCATATTTTTCTCTTTTAATTTATTGTGTGTTAATAAAACTAATGAGAATAATTTGAATATATTGAGGCTAATGAATTTAATACTATGACATATATATTGTGAGATTTGACTATTTTACCTTTTTGTATTTATTAGTAGCTTCCCTATTTGTCATATTTCAAATTGCCCCTTTATTCCCATTATTAATAATACAAATTTAAGTTTATGCTTCCATTTTCGTTATTTAATTTATCTTATTTATTTCTTTTATTTTCACCATTTCCAATATGTGTTACCTTACAATTTTTCAATTAATTGTATAGACCATTACATCCATTTTAATTGTATTCAAACAATTTAGGCTCATATATGAACATGCCCATTAAATAAATTCATTTATTGCGTTTCCTTTTTAACAGATTTATATACCTTTTACTACTTGAATGCCATGCTAGATACTAACATACCATTTTCTTTACAAAATTATTTAATGGTAAGAATATTTCTTAAATATAATACTTTCCATATCTATTCAAACTATAATGTTCATTAATTTTGAAATGTGGAAAGTTGCAATAGTTTTCAATGCGTTTTCCCTTCTTTATTTCAAGTGCATGCATCCATGCTATATATTTAGTGTCATTTTATAAAAATATTGCAATTAAATTTAATATAATAAATTGTAATATGTGATTTTAACTACAGCAAATGTGAACGTGATTTGAAATTCAAAAGGTTACCGCCAATTTGAACATAATAAATGTTTTCAACTTTAATGAAAAGAAAAATAAACGGAAGTAGCGGGCTTTTCTGAAATTTAAAGAATTAAGTTATTATAATATTATATATACTACAATTATCAAAACGCTAGGACAAAACATACACAGCCGCCACCAACGAAAAGAATGGCCAGCATTCTTTGATTTTATCTCCAATTAATCCTCAAATCCGCGTAGTATCTTCACAAATTTATAATAGCCAAATTGTTAAGTGACGTGAGTTCTTCGATTTCAACGGACAGTGACTCTAGAGGCGGGGCGCAGGGAGAGAGACGATCGATGATGGGTTCTGTGAATTGAACGAAGATGGAAGAAAGGATTATTGAATTAGTAAAAGGTTAATTATTATTAGTGATTTATTAATGTAATTAAATATTCAAACTCTTATAACTTGTTCATTTCTAATCAGAAATTTGCAAATCAAATGCGTTAGAACCGTATTGACGAGATCTACACAACATAATAGACTAGATTTGAAACGCAGCTGATCAGATTTTAGACGAATTTCAGATCTGAATTATTAGGTGAGAATTCTTTATTTAAATTTAATAATAAAATAAATTATTCGGTTTATGATGTAATTTAAATATAAGGTTCAGATCTGTTTGTTTGTTCATGATTGATGATGATTGTTCTAGGATTGAATAAGTGTTATAGATCCATATGATGTTCATGTTTATAATATGCCATGTTATCATTGCTATGTTATCATTGTGGATTAAAAATTAAATTGATTTAATTATCGATTTAGAGTAGAATAAAATGGTCACGATTCGTATATGTCATCACCTTGTTTAGAATCGAATTGGTAAAGTTTCAATCCAAAATAGAAAAATGATTGTCACCATTTACACTTTGTTTAGATGTGGATTGACAAATTTTCAATCCAAATATATAAAGAATGTATTTGTTTCCATTTAGAGTTATTGTTTGTGTTAGAAATTGAATTGATCCAAGCTATAGAAATAAAAAGATTTTGTTTTGTTGCATTCCTAAATGCGAACAAAAATTACAAATACCAAAGAATTATATTTTATTGCATCCCTCGATGCAATAAAGAAGTCAAAATGACAATGGGAATAAAAGTCCCTTTTTATTTTATTTACATGTTCACAATATAAATAACATTTGGAACAAAAATGCCTAAATAGAGATTAGCAAAGAAATTTCCTTTTTATTGATTTACATTCTTAAGATATAAATAAAACTTAGGACAGGATTTTGTCCTTTGTTTTATTTACATTTTCATAATGTAAATCAAACGTGAGACAAAATTTATTTTTCGTTTATTTAAATTTTCATAATGTAAATCAAACGTGAGACAAAATTTATTTTTCTTTTATTTACATTTTCATAATGTAAATCAAAACTTGAGACAAAATGCATTTTTCTTTTATTTACATTCTTAAGATATAAATAAAACTTAGGACAAATTTTGCCTTTGTTTTATTTACATTTTCATAATGTAAATAAAAATTGAAATAGAGGTTTTCTTTTTATGCTCACTTTATAATGTATATGGTAAATAAGATATGAAAATAAAAACTCACTTTATTTTCACTTGTACATTGTCAATAAGATAGGAAAATAAAAACTTACTTTTATTTTCCCTTTGTACATGGTAAATATGAATGAAAATAAAACTTACTTTTTATTTTGATTTGTACATTGTAAGTAAGACATGAAAATAAAACTTACTTTTTATTTTGATTTGTACATTGTAAGTAAGACATGAAAACAAAAACTTACTTTTTATTTTGATTTGTACATTGTAAGTAAGACATGAAAATAAAACTTACTTTTTATTTTGATTTGTACATTGTAAGTAAGACATGAAAATAAAACTTACTTTTTATTTTGATTTGTACATTGTAAGTAAGACATGAAAACAAAAACTTACTTTTTATTTTGATTTGTACATTGTAAGTAAGACATGGAAATAAAACTTACTTTTTATTTTGATTTGTACATTGTAAGTAAGACATGAAAATAAAACTTACTTTTTATTTTGATTTGTACATTGTAAGTAAGACATAAAAGTCAAAATCTTCTTTTATTTTATTTACATTGGCCTAATGTAAATAACGATGTTAACAAAGTTTATTTTATTTTGTTTATACTTATATAATGTAAATATAAATTACAACAAAATCTCCTTTTTAATTTACTTACATTTGTTCACATTTGTACAATGTAAATGACATGGTAAACAAAGTTTACTTTTTATTCTACTTACATTTGTAAAATGTAAATAACACATAATAAAACTTATACTTTTATTTGCGTCTCATAACACAAATTAAACTTGAAAACAAAACTTTACTTTTGTTTACACTTTGTAATGTGAAGATGTGAATGGGCATAAAAACTTACATTTTATTTTGTGTTCTCAAAACACAATTGAATCTTGAAATAAAAACATACTTTTGTTTCATCTCAAATTGTGAAAAAGATTAAGGAAAAGAAAAAAAGGATTATTCTTTTGTTCGCATTCACAATGCAAACAAAAGAATTAAAAACAAAAAGATTAAGAAAAAAAAAGATTATTCTTTTGTTCGCATTCACAATGCAAACAAAAGAATTAAAAACAAAAGATTAAAAATATAAAATTTTCCTTTTGTTCGCATCCTCAATGCAAACAAAAGATTTAAAATAAAAGTCTATCCTTTGGTTCGCATACACAATGCAAACAAACGATTTAGAATAAAAGATTTTCCCTTTGTCCGGATTCACAAATGCGAACAAAAGATTTAGAATTAGAGATTATACTTTTGTCCGCATTCACAAAAAAACAAAGGATTAAAAATATAAAATTTTCCTTTTGTTCGCATCCTCAATGCAAACAAAAGATTTAAAATAAGGGATTATCCTTTTGTTTTGCATCCACAAGTGCAAACAAACTGTTAAAAATAAAATTTGCTTTCTTTGTTCGCATTCACAATGCGAATAAAAACTTTAAAAATAAAATTTGCTTTCTTTGTTCGCATTCACAATGCAAATAAAATATGATTTAAAAAGAATATATTTTTATTTGCATTTTCCATTGCAAATAAAATATGATTTAAAAAGAACACATTTTATTTGCATTCTTCATTGCAAATAAAATATGATGAAGAAGAATAAAAAGTAATTATCGTATATACATTTTGATTAGAACTCACGTGCTAATATTGAAATCAGTTTTATTTTTGCATAACATATAATAGATCAAATATGCAAATATAATAATTACTTTTATTGGCATAACATGTAATAGGATTTTTAAGTAAAAATAAAAATCAACCTTTATTTATAAACTTACATTTGAAGTTAAATTCAAATATAAAAATCATATTATTAAACATACATTAGAAATGAATAGGGAAATCATACGAATAAAAATACACTTTTATTCGGTATTAGAAATAAGTAACATGTTAGTTCATTTACCTCAACATGTTAATATTATTAAATTGGTTAAATTCTTAACCAATCATTTATTTGTATGAATTGTTATTGGCTGAAAACCCCACACGGGTGTTGGGATGAAAATTAACACACTAGTCCCGATGTTTAGTTGTATGTCGATCGCAAGATTGACAGGCTGAGATGAGTATTATTATTTCATTTTAATATTCACCCAGTTATAAATTTCACTCTGGTTGTGAATGGGTGTTTGATAATCATGTATCATTTGTTGTCATATTTATACGATGTGTGAAACCCGTATGACTAAGGTTATATAGTAACTGATTGAGTCACATTCCAGTTCAGGATTTCTTTAATAAAGAATATCTCTAAAAATATGGAATATTTGGAATAAATAACATTATAATAATAATATCTTTTAAAATAAAGAATACTGTACTATAAAGGATATTTTATATAAAGAATCCTTTTTATAAAGAATATTTTTAAATAATGAATATTTTTAAACAATATTCAACAAAGAATAAAATGATGATTTCTATGTCCGATCTTAGATGGACGAAAGATAAAATTACATTTCTATTAAAATAAACTAGTTATTAATTAGGATAAATATTTAAGTTAAGATTTAATGAAGTCTCCTAATTTATTTACTTATTTGGAATTAAATAAAAAGATTAGAATTTGGGTTGTCGTGGATGGTGTTTTAAATAACACTATTCTTAACCCCATTTTAAAGGATAAATCTCTTAATTAAGGATTTTAGAGTTTCAATTATATTTTGTAATTGAAATAAAATGTTATGTGAATTGGGTTTACCGTGAACTGTGTTTTAAACGACAATTGTTCTTTAACCCAATTTACAGTGAGAATATGATTTAGAAATTATAAATCTTTTTATTTAGATTTAAAAAGAATTTTTATAAAAGTAAAGTTTTCCAATTTAATATTAATTAAATTGGAATTAAGTAGAAATTCGGTTTGATAATAATCGAAATAGGCTTCTGTAAAAGAAGACCGATACTATAGATGGAATTTAAAAGGCCTTGCCGTTATTCCATACATATTATTGATCTGATACAGAAATTTATATCGATTATATTTTGACTCGATTTCTATGAAAATTCCATATTTAATGGAAGATGATTTTGGGTTTATCGTGAACTGCGTTTTAAATGACACTAGTTCTTTAACCCAATTAAAGATAAGATTTATTTCTTAAAATGGAATAATCATTTAATTAAGATTTTGATATTAAAATCAAATTGAAATTTCAATGATGGTTTAAAAGCATAAATTTATAAGAAGTTATCTTTGATTTAATTTCCGGGAGTCTTTCCCTTTAATATGAAGAGAATATTTTGAATTGGAATGAGATGTTGGATGTATTTTATAACATTTGATTTTCAATTATAAATTACGCAAGTTATTCGGAAAGACCGGGGTTAACCCATTTCGAATAATTATTCCGACGATGAAGAGTCGAAGATGAAGACGGTGGTCGAAGACCGGCGATCTTCACATCGAATGTGTAGCTAGTGTTGAGGCCCTTAATTGATTTGCTCCCAAGATGGGGCTAAGATGGTAGTTATCCGGACGTAGTGTTGATTTGTACGGATTTGGCTTTCGCTCAGACCCAAAGCATAAGCTTATAAATGGATGCATGTCTGACGTCGAATTTCATTTTATGTAAATTGATTTCTATTAATATACAACCATTGGTGGCTGAGAATTTATTCTCTTGCTTTAACACCCTTAGTGGTTGTGTATTAATAGTTATGAATTGCATGGCGTGAAATGTCAACGTGGCACGCCAAGATGCAAATGATCAAGGCTTTGTTGCAAAGCAGACCTTGTGGAATGATCAAAGCATAGCCTACTTTGGCATAACTTTGTGTAGCGTGACTTCGCGAGCCTCACACACCGGTGGAGTCTAAAACGGAGCAAGGGAACGCAGGGAGTGCACACGAACTCTTTCTAGCTTATAGTGGTGTCAGGGACCTACCAGCGCTGACATTTTACTTATGTGGATGATGGAATTTTCGAGTACTCGGTTTATTTTTGCGGTCGCCAATGGCCGTATTATAGGTTCAATAGGACCGGGAGGCGTGTGTTCAGGCATAACTAATCCACTAACGTTATTTGTGGACCGGCCCTGCTGTATCCAAGGGTTCGCCAGCGTCCGAATCCTGAGGAATTGCTAGAGTGTCTCGAATCGGTAGGAGATCGTTCCTAGCCTTGACTCATGATGGAAACCCAATTTCCAATACGACCCACACGGTTTTGATTGTATAACTAGTATGACGACATAATATAATGGTACCTATGTCGTCTAGGATTGATACATTTACTTTGAAATGTTTTATTTAAAACATATACACACTAATAATAATATCGTTTGACGTATTTTTCATCTCTTGACCATTATAAGGTAAAACCCTATCCTCCGGCTTGCGTTGCATTGTGTGATGGGACCTGGGTCTTATAATGGTTTCATTTTTCCAAAAAGCATTGCGCTGTTTGACGATTTCCTTTATTATTATTATGCACAGCAATCCATTGGAGTAAACCCGTTCCGCGTTAGCGGCGTGGTCCTTGGATTTGCCTTTTTACCATTAGTAAAACTAATTAAGAATTCTCACACCAGTCCCATGACTGACTCGTAGTTTGTTTCCACCTTTGCAAACTCGGGTGCCCTCTTTTCCACACGGGCAGTCGAGTAGTTTGTCTACAGGTCTTCATCTCTTTAGCAGGATCCTGGATTGAAGCTTAAAGCTGTGTCCAGAGCATAGGAAGCCCTCCGCTGTATTAAGTTAATTGTTTCCGCTGCTTTGTATTAATTATTGTAATTTAAATCTTCCGTTGTATTTATATTTATTGTACTCTGATATATTCTGTACTCTGATGTAACATTTATTATTGATGTTATAAAAGTCTTTTGTTATCTGTCCTGATGTTGTTGTATTCCCAGAGTTAAAGTATTCGGAGATTTCCAACTTTTGGGTCAGACCTGTGTGGCTTATGGTCGATTCAAAGGGCGGGGATTCCCGGGTCTTTACAGTTGGTATCAGAGCTCAGGTTAGCTCAAATCTCTGGGGTACAACTTATTAGAACTAAACAAAAGACTCATCAGAGGTTGGATTAATAATATCCAATAAGAATACTCATTAGAGATAGGGTCAGTAGTACCCTAGAATGAGTTCAGAGTGAAAATTATAATTAACGTATTTGTAATTTTATATATAATTAGATTTTTGAAAATATGATTTTTGGTATATAAAAGCTTTATATTTTTGAAAATTTAATCACCTAATTAATTGATGATTGTGTCGTGTATATATAGTTCAACTAATAAATTATTAAACAATAAAAGAATGAAAATTAAATTAGTTAAATAAACAACGTTCATTTCATTTCCTTTTCGAGGACGAAAAGATTTTAAGTGGGGGAGAATGTAACAACCCGCAAATTCCGAACCAATTTAAAATTTTTATTTTAGGAAATTTTAATGAATTTTGAGAATATAAAATAATTTATTTAAATAATAATGGCTAAAATTTATTTTAATTGAAGTTAAAACGAATAAATTTTATGTGCGTTGTTAATAGAAAACATACATTTATCTTAAGTTAAGAAAGGAATGTTCTAATAAATTAATTAATTTGAGTCTGGGACCATGAACTAAGGAAACACATGATTTTTAGCGTATGAATTTAGAATCCATATTTATCTTTATGCTATGTAATAGCAGTCATATTTTTCTCTTTTAATTTATTGTGTGTTAATAAAACTAATGAGAATAATTTGAATATATTGAGGCTAATGAATTTAATACTATGACATATATATTGTGAGATTTGACTATTTTACCTTTTTGTATTTATTAGTAGCTTCCCTATTTGTCATATTTCAAATTGCCCCTTTATTCCCATTATTAATAATACAAATTTAAGTTTATGCTTCCATTTTCGTTATTTAATTTATCTTATTTATTTCTTTTATTTTCACCATTTCCAATATTTGTTACCTTACAATTTTTCAATTAATTGTATAGACCATTACATCCATTTTAATTGTATTCAAACAATTTAGGCTCATATATGAACATGCCCATTAAATAAATTCATTTATTGCGTTTCCTTTTTAACAGATTTATATACCTTTTACTACTTGAATGCCATGCTAGATACTAACATACCATTTTCTTTACAAAATTATTTAATGGTAAGAATATTTCTTAAATATAATACTTTCCATATCTATTCAAACTATAATGTTCATTAATTTTGAAATGTGGAAAGTTGCAATAGTTTTCAATGCGTTTTCCCTTCTTTATTTCAAGTGCATGCATCCATGCTATATATTTAGTGTCATTTTATAAAAATATTGCAATTAAATTTAATATAATAAATTGTAATATGTGATTTTAACTACAACAAATGTGAACGTGATTTGAAATTCAAAAGGTTACCGCCAATTTGAACATAATAAATGTTTTCAACTTTAATGAAAAGAAAAATAAACGGAAGTAGCGGGCTTTTCTGAAATTTAAAGAATTAAGTTATTATAATATTATATATACTACAATTATCAAAACGCTAGGACAAAACATACACAGCCGCCACCAACGAAAAGAATGGCCAGCATTCTTTGATTTTATCTCCAATTAATCCTCAAATCCGCGTAGTATCTTCACAAATTTATAATAGCCAAATTGTTAAGTGATGTGAGTTCTTCGATTTCAACGGACAGTGACTCTAGAGGCGGGGCGCAGGGAGAGAGACGATCGATGATGGGTTCTGTGAATTGAACGAAGATGGAAGAAAGGATTATTGAATTAGTAAAAGGTTAATTATTATTAGTGATTTATTAATGTAATTAAATATTCAAACTCTTATAACTTGTTCATTTCTAATCAGAAATTTGCAAATCAAATGCGTTAGAACCGTATTGACGAGATCTACACAACATAATAGACTAGATTTGAAACGCAGCTGATCAGATTTTAGGCGAATTTCAGATCTGAATTATTAGGTGAGAATTCTTTATTTAAATTTAATAATAAAATAAATTATTCGGTTTATGATGTAATTTAAATATAAGGTTCAGATCTGTTTGTTTGTTCATGATTGATGATGATTGTTCTAGGATTGAATAAGTGTTATAGATCCATATGACGTTCATGTTTATAATATGCCATGTTATCATTGCTATGTTATCATTGTGGATTAAAAATTAAATTGATTTAATTATCGATTTAGAGTAGAATAAAATGGTCACGATTCGTATATGTCATCACCTTGTTTAGAATCGAATTGGTAAAGTTTCAATCCAAAATAGAAAAATGATTGTCACCATTTACACTTTGTTTAGATGTGGATTGACAAATTTTCAATCCAAATATATAAAGAATGTATTTGTTTCCATTTAGAGTTATTGTTTGTGTTAGAAATTGAATTGATCCAAGCTATAGAAATAAAAAGATTTTGTTTTGTTGCATTCCTGAATGCGAACAAAAATTACAAATACCAAAGAATTATATTTTATTGCATCCCTCGATGCAATAAAGAAGTCAAAATGACAATGGGAACAAAAGTCCCTTTTTATTTTATTTACATGTTCACAATATAAATAACATTTGGAACAAAAATGCCTAAATAGAGATTAGCAAAGAAATTTCCTTTTTATTGATTTACATTCTTAAGATATAAATAAAACTTAGGACAGGATTTTGTCCTTTGTTTTATTTACATTTTCATAATGTAAATCAAACGTGAGACAAAATTTATTTTTCGTTTATTTAAATTTTCATAATGTAAATCAAACGTGAGACAAAATTTATTTTTCTTTTATTTACATTTTCATAATGTAAATCAAAACTTGAGACAAAATGCATTTTTCTTTTATTTACATTCTTAAGATATAAATAACACTTAGGACAAATTTTGCCTTTGTTTTATTTACATTTTCATAATGTAAATAAAAATTGAAATAGAGGTTTTCTTTTTATGCTCACTTTATAATGTATATGGTAAATAAGATATGAAAATAAAAACTCACTTTATTTTCACTTGTACATTGTCAATAAGATAGGAAAATAAAAACTTACTTTTATTTTCCCTTTGTACATGGTAAATATGAATGAAAATAAAACTTACTTTTTATTTTGATTTGTACATTGTAAGTAAGACATGAAAATAAAACTTACTTTTTATTTTGATTTGTACATTGTAAGTAAGACAAGAAAACAAAAACTTACTTTTTATTTTGATTTGTACATTGTAAGTAAGACATGAAAATAAAACTTACTTTTTATTTTGATTTGTACATTGTAAGTAAGACATGAAAATAAAACTTACTTTTTATTTTGATTTGTACATTGTAAGTAAGACATGAAAACAAAAACTTACTTTTTATTTTGATTTGTACATTGTAAGTAAGACATGAAAATAAAACTTACTTTTTATTTTGATTTGTACATTGTAAGTAAGACATGAAAATAAAACTTACTTTTTATTTTGATTTGTACATTGTAAGTAAGACATGAAAATAAAACTTACTTTTTATTTTGATTTGTACATTGTAAGTAAGACATAAAAGTCAAAATCTTCTTTTATTTTATTTACATTGGCCTAATGTAAATAACGATGTTAACAAAGTTTATTTTATTTTGTTTATACTTATATAATGTAAATATAAATTACAACAAAATCTCCTTTTTAATTTACTTACATTTGTTCACATTTGTACAATGTAAATGACATGGTAAACAAAGTTTACTTTTTATTCTACTTACATTTGTAAAATGTAAATAACACATAATAAAACTTATACTTTTATTTGCGTCTCATAACACAAATTAAACTTGAAAACAAAACTTTACTTTTGTTTACACTTTGTAATGTGAAGATGTGAATGGGCATAAAAACTTACATTTTATTTTGTGTTCTCAAAACACAATTGAATCTTGAAATAAAAACATACTTTTGTTTCATCTCAAATTGTGAAAAAGATTAAGGAAAAGAAAAAAAGGATTATTCTTTTGTTCGCATTCACAATGCAAACAAAAGAATTAAAAACAAAAAGATTAAGAAAAAAAAAAGATTATTCTTTTGTTCGCATTCACAATGCAAACAAAAGAATTAAAAACAAAAGATTAAAAATATAAAATTTTCCTTTTGTTCGCATCCTCAATGCAAACAAAAGATTTAAAATAAAAGTCTATCCTTTGGTTCGCATACACAATGCAAACAAACGATTTAGAATAAAAGATTTTCCCTTTGTCCGGATTCACAAATGCGAACAAAAGATTTAGAATTAGAGATTATACTTTTGTCCGCATTCACAAAAAAACAAAGGATTAAAAATATAAAATTTTCCTTTTGTTCGCATCCTCAATGCAAACAAAAGATTTAAAATAAGGGATTATCCTTTTGTTTTGCATCCACAAGTGCAAACAAACTGTTAAAAATAAAATTTGCTTTCTTTGTTCGCATTCACAATGCGAATAAAAACTTTAAAAATAAAATTTGCTTTCTTTGTTCGCATTCACAATGCAAATAAAATATGATTTAAAAAGAATATATTTTTATTTGCATTTTCCATTGCAAATAAACTATGATTTAAAAAGAACACATTTTATTTGCATTCTTCATTGCAAATAAAATATGATGAAGAAGAATAAAAAGTAATTATCGTATATACATTTTGATTAGAACTCACGTGCTAATATTGAAATCAGTTTTATTTTTGCATAACATATAATAGATCAAATATGCAAATATAATAATTACTTTTATTGGCATAACATGTAATAGGATTTTTAAGTAAAAATAAAAATCAACCTTTATTTATAAACTTACATTTGAAGTTAAATTCAAATATAAAAATCATATTATTAAACATACATTAGAAATGAATAGGGAAATCATACGAATAAAAATACACTTTTATTCGGTATTAGAAATAAGTAACATGTTAGTTCATTTACCTCAACATGTTAATATTATTAAATTGGTTAAATTCTTAACCAATCATTTATTTGTATGAATTGTTATTGGCTGAAAACCCCACACGGGTGTTGGGATGAAAATTAACACACTAGTCCCGATGTTTAGTTGTATGTCGATCGCAAGATTGACAGGCTGAGATGAGTATTATTATTTCATTTTAATATTCACCCAGTTATAAATTTCACTCTGGTTGTGAATGGGTGTTTGATAATCATGTATCATTTGTTGTCATATTTATACGATGTGTGAAACCCGTATGACTAAGGTTATATAGTAACTGATTGAGTCACATTCCAGTTCAGGATTTCTTTAATAAAGAATATCTCTAAAAATATGGAATATTTGGAATAAATAACATTATAATAATAATATCTTTTAAAATAAAGAATACTGTACTATAAAGGATATTTTATATAAAGAATCCGTTTTATAAAGAATATTTTTAAATAATGAATATTTTTAAACAATATTCAACAAAGAATAAAATGATGATTTCTATGTCCGATCTTAGATGGACGAAAGATAAAATTACATTTCTATTAAAATAAACTAGTTATTAATTAGGATAAATATTTAAGTTAAGATTTAATGAAGTCTCCTAATTTATTTACTTATTTGGAATTAAATAAAAAGATTAGAATTTGGGTTGTCGTGGATGGTGTTTTAAATAACACTATTCTTAACCCCATTTTAAAGGATAAATCTCTTAATTAAGGATTTTAGAGTTTCAATTATATTTTGTAATTGAAATAAAATGTTATGTGAATTGGGTTTACCGTGAACTGTGTTTTAAACGACAATTGTTCTTTAACCCAATTTACAGTGAGAATATGATTTAGAAATTATAAATCTTTTTATTTAGATTTAAAAAGAATTTTTATAAAAGTAAAGTTTTCCAATTTAATATTAATTAAATTGGAATTAAGTAGAAATTCGGTTTGATAATAATCGAAATAGGCTTCTGTAAAAGAAGACCGATACTATAGATGGAATTTAAAAGGCCTTGCCGTTATTCCATACATATTATTGATCTGATACAGAAATTTATATCGATTATATTTTGACTCGATTTCTATGAAAATTCCATATTTAATGGAAGATGATTTTGGGTTTATCGTGAACTGCGTTTTAAATGACACTAGTTCTTTAACCCAATTAAAGATAAGATTTATTTCTTAAAATGGAATAATCATTTAATTAAGATTTTGATATTAAAATCAAATTGAAATTTCAATGATGGTTTAAAAGCATAAATTTATAAGAAGTTATCTTTGATTTAATTTCCGGGAGTCTTTCCCTTTAATATGAAGAGAATATTTTGAATTGGAATGAGATGTTGGATGTATTTTATAACATTTGATTTTCAATTATAAATTACGCAAGTTATTCGGAAAGACCGGGGTTAACCCATTTTGAATAATTATTCCGACGATGAAGAGTCGAAGATGAAGACGGTGGTCGAAGACCGGCGATCTTCACATCGAATGTGTAGCTAGTGTTGAGGCCCTTAATTGATTTGCTCCCAAGATGGGGCTAAGATGGTAGTTATCCGGACGTAATGTTGATTTGTACGGATTTGGCTTTCGCTCAGACCCAGAGCATAAGCTTATAAATGGATGCATGTCTGACGTCGAATTTCATTTTATGTAAATTGATTTCTATTAATATACAACCATTGGTGGCTGAGAATTTATTCTCTTGCTTTAACACCCTTAGTGGTTGTGTATTAATAGTTATGAATTGCATGGCGTGAAATGTCAACGTGGCACGCCAAGATGCAAATGATCAAGGCTTTGTTGCAAAGCAGGCCTTGTGGAATGATCAAAGCATAGCCTACTTTGGCATAACTTTGTGTAGCGTGACTTCGCGAGCCTCACACACCGGTGGAGTCTAAAACGGAGCAAGGGAACGCAGGGAGTGCACACGAACTCTTTCTAGCTTATAGTGGTGTCAGGGACCTACCAGCGCTGACATTTTACTTATGTGGATGATGGAATTTTCGAGTACTCGGTTTATTTTTGCGGTCGCCAATGGCCGTATTATAGGTTCAATAGGACCGGGAGGCGTGTGTTCAGGCATAACTAATCCACTAACGTTATTTGTGGACCGGCCCTGCTGTATCCAAGGGTTCGCCAGCGTCCGAATCCTGAGGAATTGCTAGAGTGTCTCGAATCGGTAGGAGATCGTTCCTAGCCTTGACTCATGATGGAAACCCAATTTCCAATACGACCCACACGGTTTTGATTGTATAACTAGTATGACGACATAATATAATGGTACCTATGTCGTCTAGGATTGATACATTTACTTTGAAATGTTTTATTTAAAACATATACACACTAATAATAATATCGTTTGATGTATTTTTCATCTCTTGACCATTATAAGGTAAAACCCTATCCTCCGGCTTGCGTTGCATTGTGTGATGGGACCTGGGTCTTATAATGGTTTCATTTTTCCAAAAAGCATTGCGCTGTTTGACGATTTCCTTTATTATTATTATGCACAGCAATCCGTTGGAGTAAACCCGTTCCGCGTTAGCGGCGTGGTCCTTGGATTTGCCTTATTACCATTAGTAAAACTAATTAAGAATTCTCACACCAGTCCCATGACTGACTCGTAGTTTGTTTCCACCTTTGCAAACTCGGGTGCCCTCTTTTCCATACGGGCAGTCGAGTAGTTTGTCTACAGGTCTTCATCTCTTTAGCAGGATCCTGGATTGAAGCTTAAAGCTGTGTCCAGAGCATAGGAAGCCCTCCGCTGTATTAAGTTAATTGTTTCCGCTGCTTTGTATTAATTATTGTAATTTAAATCTTCCGCTGTATTTATATTTATTGTACTCTGATATATTCTGTACTCTGATGTAACATTTATTATTGATGTTATAAAAGTCTTTTGTTATCTGTCCTGATGTTGTTGTATTCCCAGAGTTAAAGTATTCGGAGATTTCCAACTTTTGGGTCAGACCTGTGTGGCTTATGGTCGATTCAAAGGGCGGGGATTCCCGGGTCTTTACACAAATCCCATAGTTTAAATTCTATTTGAATTCAATTTGAATCTCCTATATTCAAATTTCATTTTCCATCTCCATTTGAATTCTAATATTCAAATTCATTTCCAACACCATTTGAATTCTAATATTCAAACTCATTTTTAACACCATTTGAATTCTAATATTCAAATTTAATTCTCTTGAATTCACATACCATATTTTATTTCCTTGATTTCAAATACCACATTTTAATCTCCTTGAATTCAAATACCAGATTAATTTCTATAATCAACTCCCTTTTGAATTGTTATATTTGAAATTCATACTTGAATTTAAATAATCAAACTCCATTTTGAATTTCTATTTTAAATTCAAATATCCAAAACTCCATTCTAATACTATTTGAATTTCAAATACCACCTTTTAATTCTCTTTGAATTCCCATATTCAAATTCTTTTTGGATTCTATTTGAATCCTATATTTAAACTCCATTTGAGTTTTATTTAAATTCTTATATTTAAACTCCATTCAAATTCTATTTAAATTCTTATATTTGAATCCTCTTTATTTAAAACCCATTATTTAAATCCCATTTGAATTTCTTCACTCAAATCCATTTGAATTCCCTTGAATTCAAATTCCATTTCAAAACCATTTGGATTTCCTATTTTGAAATCCTATTTGAAATTCTATTTCCAATTCTACTTTGAAAATCCTATTTTCAAAGTTTATTTCAAATTCTATTTTGAAATTCTACTTTCAAATCTCTATTTGAATTTCTTTATTCAAATTTAATATCAAAATCTCTATTTGAATTTTCTTTATTTGAATTCCTTTGAATTCAAATTTTATTTTAATTCCTTTGAATTCAAATATTCAAATTTCATTCTAATTTCTCATATTCAAATTCTATTTGTATTATTTAATTTATAAACAACGTTTATAACTTCCCTTAAATTTTCACATTATAAACTTATAAATAAAGTTTATAAATCCAATTCAAATCCCGTATTTTAATTTATAAACCAAGTTTATAAATTCACTTGTTTTATATATTTAAAACAGTTAATATTTTCTATACTTCATTAAAAATTCAAATTCTATTTATAAAAATAGAATTCCATTTTCAAATCTCTATTATCCTTTTCTGATATTTTTATAAATCAATATTCGAGCCCCAGTAATATTTAAACACCCCAAAACAATCAGTTATCAACCACGGGATTTTTAACACATCATATATGAGAATATATATGAAACCGACAAACAAACAGATAATATATTTTTGAGGAATCCAGTTGGATTCCTCCAACCTGTTTACCTGCATCCACAGATGTTAGCACATAAATAATACCCATTCTGCTTCGTGGCAGAATATCGTGGTATAGAAGGTCATCCACTAATCATAGCGTGGGGCGTATAGGGTAATCATCCGCTATGAAACTGCGGGCATCCGCTAATGAGACTGTGGGAATCCAACCAATCAATCAACCCAATATATATATATATAGCCTAAATAACTAATATATATAAAACAAGCAGAAAAATCCAAAAAAGCAACAACATTTATTTTTACGAAGTAAAAATAATTATAATAAAAGGTGAGTGAGATTTACTCACCGGGATTGTAATTCTCGATATCCTGTTTAAAATTCCAAACGTTGCAACTGCGAATCTACTCCAGTGGAAAATATATGTACCTATGATCATTTGATTTTATTAATCGACTATACTATCATTATTTTAGATTAACTTAACACATTAATAAATTGATTATAAATTAAATAACAACTAACAAATTAAACAAATTCTTCTATGTATATATTTAAATTCCGGTAAAAGCGTTTACCTTACTGCTCAGTTAATAACTCGATTAGTTCCCGAAATAAATCTTCGAACAGTTCTATGCTGAAATCAGCCCTAAAATACTGCTTCATTCCTTCTCGACATTCCAGCAAACACTTGGTAGACAGTTCCATTTCCTTCCTGTCACAAATTACTGAAACTCGACAGCCTCTCCAAAAATCCAAACCCACCAATTTTTTTCGACTTACTCCCTATCTTCGTTCACACCCCAAAAATAGTACTGACCTTTTCCCAAACTTCCCCATTCATATACAACTCTTCTTTTCAACTCAACCACTTGGTATCACTACAGCACCGAACCCCAAATCAACGCAATAATCCGTCCTTCCAATTTCAGCCCCGTGCACCCTTATTCCAACTGTCGAACTCCACTAAATACCGTACTGTTGCCACCCAAATCACCATCATCAAGTTCGACTTCACCGTCGACTTCATCAACAGCGCCCCCCACATCCAAACGAGAAACCCCATCAAAGTCGAAAACCCCATCTCCAGTTCGATGTCGAGCTACCTGCGATGGCGATTTCTTTTTTTCAATTTCTAATAGGAGGAATCGATTTTACAGATGATAAAAAAAGAAAAAGAAGAAGGAAACGAATGAATTGATCTGTGGATGGGCAAATAAATCAGAGGCTCTGCCACTTATATATACGCGAAAGGGGAGCAATACGGACTGGTCATAAAAATCTTGTTTGCTTGATATTGAGGATATAAAGCAGTTTTTACAGCTCGAGGAAGAAATGTAGCTGTGTGATTTCACTTTTTAGGTCGGCTTGGTAGAAATAGGGTGGCTGATGAAACGTTGATATGAAATTTTATTTGAAATTTATTTTAATTAATTAATTAAAATATCTAACAGTCCCTATCTTGCAGTCCCGAACCGCTATTCTAACTTAACGACTAATGTTATAAGGTCATAACGCTATTTTGGACTTAACGGGACCAATACTGAAATTTTATTCGACTATAGACAATAAATAGCAATTTACATTAACGATTTGATCTAAAATATAAATTGATTTCAAACAATTTAAATTCATCGATAAAAATCTATTATTATCGTTCTATTCGATATTAAATCATATAATGATTTTTAAACTGATAAATTCCATAATAAAAATCCATTTATATTCGAATCAATATTTAAAATAATTTAAATATTTAATATTCAACGATCAAAAATCCGGGATGTTACATTCCTTCCCCCTTAAAAGAATTTCGTCCCCGAAATTGCTAAGGTAGGAAAAATACTACAAAGCTATGTACTTTTCAAAAACAGACTTATGCTGAGACTCAACATTTCATATTTCTATAAATTTAATTCCAACCAAAACTTTTTGGTTTTTCATTCATATGTATTCAAATTCATTCTAATTGGTTTTAATCAATTTATTCCTTTCAATCCATTTAACTTGGTTAAGTTAAATTTCAATTTCAGAATTCAAATTTCCAGGTTTTTATTTTGAATCCTTTTGAAATCACATAAATATATCCACATATATTTAGAACCATTCCAAATCCAAAACATTTGAATTTTTTTAAACCAGCTTGTTTTCTTTCAAACAAATTTCATCAAAAACTTTTCTAAGGTAGCAATCCAACACTTAGAAACTCGAAAATGAATACTGATGGTGCTGCAGTCATCATCAGAATTATTTTCCAGCCACTGAAGTGATTTCAGTGCTTTATCACTTTCAATATTCATCTAAAATTTGATTTTTATTCGAACGGTCTTTTCAAAACAAAGCTATATTCTTTTAATGTACTTTTAGAAAATATTTTCAAACTTCCCAGGATTTAAATTCCAATTTTGGTTTGAATTTAATTCCAGTTCATCCCATTTGTATATATTTCATTCATATACAAATTTTATTTAGTTATAATTACCCATTCCAATTTTATAATCTCATTGGATTATAATCCTAACAATCAACACATCCATATATAATATAATAATTTCAGAAAATTATTCCTTCTATATAAAAATAGAAATTTTGGTAAAATTATTTCATCTACCCATTTTAAAACTATATCTTGTTCAATCTTCTGTTCAAGTATTTACAAACTCTTATCGATGTCGTGGCGTCCCACGATTCGACCAGAATTCATAAACCACTCTACAGACTAGCCAACACAATAGAAAACAACTTTTATATCAATTTACAAATACGCTCCCTCGTATATATACACTCAACTCATTCTAGGGTACTACTGACCCTTATCTCTAATGAGTACATTCCAACAAGCCTAGGTATTCGCTCAACCTAAGCTCTGATACCACTGTAACGACCACGGGATTTTCGACTCCGAAAATCGACACAAAACCCAGCGTCGACTGTTCAGACATCGAAAATACCGTATCATTAATAGAAGAAATTAGAGGGTGAGGTAGAAAAGATAGAACTAATAAAATAGAAGAAGAAGAACACAACTGAGCATAATCAAAGTAAACACGAATCTCACAGCGGAACGAATAAAATATATTATATAACATAACTTTTGAAATACAAATCAGTAACTTTATATACATACCATCATCAGAGTACAACAGTCATTTCTGGAACAGTTATAAACACCTGTTTCCAGATACAAATAAGGTCCACAGCGGAATATATGATAGCCTATAGCTAACCGGTGAAGCCTCCTGCTTCCAGCTCCTTCAAATAAATCTGTGAAATCCCGACTACTTGACTGCCTGTACAAATTTGGGCACCCAAGAGTTTAGGGAAAACAAAACAAAATAAACTCTGGGTCAGTTATGGGACTGGTGTGAGTAAACTCCAACCACTTGTTTAACTTTAAAAATCCTTTCAAAAGAAAAGGTAATAGTAAGACCAGCCCACACATAAACACGGATGTTTTTTACCTTACTATAACCCAAAACACTTTGATACGAAAATCTAGTGATATTATAATAATGTCTACATCAAGTAAATAACCAAATAGCAGAACGCTTGCATCTCACGCTCCACATATATAGTATAAAAATCAAAAACCGCATGGCGCTTATTGGAGATTGGATTTCCAACATGACAAGGTATGGAACCACCTTCTGCTAGTGTATCTCTAGAGAGGAATACACTGGGTTCAACAAGAACATCTTGTAACCCGGCCCACACATGACCGACCACTCATTTCGCTTGTGTGTATCGAATGTATATCACCAACGGTTGGGATCAGCAACCGCCTCCCGACTGGGACAGCATCGAATAGAATAAGAAATTAAATGAACCTCTAGATAGGTGATTATACATCCTAATGGGTGCGACCCACATAGCCATGCTGCCTGCCCGATTTTTGTCCTTTCCCGGTTGTTGAGGCCTGAGGCTACGATTACTTATCATTTTCTGATAGCACAATCACTTTGAATGCCACATCATCAGATCCGTTAATCACTAATTGATTTGCACAAATATTCTGGATATTATGCTAAGGGAATAAATCTGTTGCAACCATATATATTTATACATACCAACTTCTGCGATCATTGGAAATACTCTGTCAGACATTCGTCCATTTACGTTCATTCTGGGATTGAACGAAACCGAAGGCACAATTTCTATTTATAGAAAAAGCCCTTGCACTTCACTTCATCTTCGATTATCTTCATATAATCTGATTCTCAACGCTACTGCCAATACAGAGTGGTTCACGAATAATAATCCAACCGGTCTCTCCATATTGACAACGATGGTCAAAATCTTCGATAGTCTGTGATTTAACTATCGAATAAAAACAAGTGTTCATCCAAACATATCAAACAAATCACCGGGCTCTTTAATTAATATTTCATTAATTAAAACTCTTCTCCGGTTCTTTATCAATATTTGTTAACCAAATATTTTCAATAACCATATTGGCCTTATACGTTATTTGGAAAACATTTCCATGCATCGCCTTCTTTTATTTTCTGCACTTAGAAAATATATTCTATTTGAAATTGAAAACAATTCCAATCACCTATCTCTTTCCCGACTACTTTAATTATACTCAGGAAATATTTACTCTTATACTTGCAAAATTTCACCACTTGGGTTAAAACGAATGCTGTGTAAAACATCGTCACAACAACCCAAAATACTTCCTTCAACTGAATCTCTTTAAACATTGATTTTCGAGACCGAGTCTTGCCATTTATCAGCCAATAATAATAATCCATCAAGTTGGGGTATAATTACCTCTCAGACCTTGACTGAAAATATTATTAACTTCAAAACAGACCAGACTGCTACTCGAATAATCAATACCATATTAAACAAATTTTCCGTTTCTAAAATGTATATATATTTCCCATTTTGTTTATACTGTTTTATTTTTAAGTTCATTTCCTTATCGAATTCTATATATATCGATACACTGATTCTAATTATCAAATTTTCTTAAAAATATTCTAACTTCTTAAATTTCCGGAAAAATTCGCCATAACCTCCCCTACACCGGGAGCATCGGGAAATTGCAAATAGCCTTCCCGGTCCTTCTTATCTCGAAAAGAAAAAGAAAAAGCCAAGCGGCTTGCCGATACGGCGCATAAAACCCATAAATGAATTAAACATGTACCTTATTGTCGAGCACTATATTTATAAACTTCATATACTTCATATCAACCCTGCTTACACCTGTTCACCTGTTTTGCAATTCAATTCAACTCAATCCAATTGTTTGAATTCAGTTTCGCCCATTTATTCTTTAATTAGCTCCTTAACCCATTTCACTTGTTGTTTGAACATATCACGTTCAAATATATATTAATTTGTTTATACAACAATCGAATGTCATTTCTAATTCAAGTTCATATTTGATTTTGAGTATGAATTTACAATCCCCCTTTTCTGATTCAAAGTCCAATTTCCATTTCGATTTCCATTAACTAATTCTTCTTCAATTTAGTTAGTTCAATTCAACAACTAAAAATCTGATTTTTTTTTTTTAGAAATCAGTTCACTTACTTCACTGGAGTTCATATTTATTTTGTATCTCTAGTCTGGATTCATCAAATGAAATTCTGGATTTTTATTTCTTTAAAAATCCCTTTTATTTCCTTAAATAAACCCTTATGGTTTATAAAGGATTCTGGCGCTATTTCTCTGAAAATTTGATTTTGACATAACTCAAAATCCATACGACGAAATTCAGATTTTTCTCTTCCATTAGAAAACTATTATCAAATGGGTCCTGACGTTTCTTATTTCACAGAATTCCGACTTCAATTGAGTCCTGTATACTTAATTGTAGTTCGAAACGCCGATTTACGAACTACAGCGCTGCGACGAGCTCGTTTTAATTATATTTAATATATATATGTTTAAACTTCGTTTGAATGAAATTCAACTCCATTCTGATATATATTAATATATTCAAGTCCATAGTTTAAATTCCATTTGAATTCCATATTCAAATCCCATAGTTTAAATTCTATTTGAATTCAATTTGAATCTCCTATATTCAAATTTCATTTTCCATCTCCATTTGAATTCTAATATTCAAATTCATTTCCAACACCATTTGAATTTTAATATTCAAACTCATTTTTAACACCATTTGAATTCTAATATTCAAATTTAATTCTCTTGAATTCACATACCATATTTTATTTCCTTGATTTCAAATACCACATTTTAATCTCCTTGAATTCAAATACCAGATTAATTTCTATAATCAACTCCCTTTTGAATTGTTATATTTGAAATTCATACTTGAATTTAAATAATCAAACTCCATTTTGAATTTCTATTTTAAATTCAAATATCCAAAACTCCATTTTAATACTATTTGAATTTCAAATACCACCTTTTAATTCTCTTTGAATTCCTCTTATTCAAATTCTTTTTGGATTCTATTTGAATCCTATATTTAAACTCCATTTGAGTTTTATTTAAATTCTTATATTTAAACTCCATTCAAATTCTATTTAAATTCTTATATTTGAATCCTCTTTATTTAAAACCCATTATTTAAATCCCATTTGAATTTCTTCACTCAAATCCATTTGAATTCCCTTGAATTCAAATTCCATTTCAAAACCATTTGGATTTCCTATTTTGAAATCCTATTTGAAATTCTATTTCCAATTCTACTTTGAAAATCCTATTTTCAAAGTTTATTTCAAATTCTATTTTGAAATTCTACTTTCAAATCTCTATTTGAATTTCTTTATTCAAATTTAATATCAAAATCTCTATTTGAATTTTCTTTATTTGAATTCCTTTGAATTCAAATTTTATTTTAATTCCTTTGAATTCAAATATTCAAATTTCATTCTAATTTCTCATATTCAAATTCTATTTGTATTATTTAATTTATAAACAACGTTTATAACTTCCCTTAAATTTTCACATTATAAACTTATAAATAAAGTTTATAAATCCAATTCAAATCCCGTATTTTAATTTATAAACCAAGTTTATAAATTCACTTGTTTTATATATTTAAAACAGTTAATATTTTCTATACTTCATTAAAAATTCAAATTCTATTTATAAAAATAGAATTCCATTTTCAAATCTCTATTATCCTTTTCCGATATTTTTATAAATCAATATTCGAGCCCCAGTGATATTTAAACACCCCAAAACAATCAGTTATCAATCACGGGATTTTTAACACATCATATATGAGAATATATATGAAACCGACAAACAAACAGATAATATATTTTTGAGGAATCCAGTTGGATTCCTCCAACCTGTTTACCTGGATCCACAGATGTTAGCACATAAATAATACCCATTCTGCTTCGTGGCAGAATATCGTGGTATAGAAGGTCATCCACTAATCATAGCGTGGGGCGTATAGGGTAATCATCCGCTATGAAACTGCGGGCATCCGCTAATGAGACTGCGGGAATCCAACCAATCAATCAACCCAATATATATATATAGCCTAAATAACTAATATATATAAAACAAGCAGAAAAATCCAAACAAGCAACAACAATTATTTTTACGAAGTAAAAATAATTATAATAAAAGGTGAGTGAGATTTACTCACCGGGATTGTAATTCTCGATATCCTGTTTAAAATTCCAAACGTTGCAACTGCGAATCTACTCCAGTGGAAAATATATGTACCTATGATCATTTGATTTTATTAATCGACTATACTATCATTATTTTAGATTAAGTTAACACATTAATAAATTGATTATAAATTAAATAACAACTAACAAATTAAACAAATTCTTCTATGTATATATTTAAATTCCGGTAAAAGCGTTTACCTTACTGCTCAGTTAATAACTCGATTAGTTCCCGAAATAAATCTTTGAACAGTTCTATGCTGAAATCAGCCCTAAAATACTGCTTCATTCCTTCTCGACATTCCAGCAAACACTTGGTAGACAGTTCCATTTCCTTCCTGTCACAAATTACTGAAACTCGACAGCCTCTCCAAAAATCCAAACCCACCAAGTTTTTTCGACTTATTTCCTATCTTCGTTCACACCCCAAAAATAGTACTGACCTTTTCCCAAACTTCCCCATTCATATACAACTCTTCTTTTCAACTCAACCACTTGGTATCACTACAGCACCGAACCCCAAATCAACGCAATAATCCGTCCTTCCAATTTCAGCCCCGTACACCCTTATTCCCACTATCGAACTCCAATAAATACTGTACTGTTGCCACCCAAATCACCATCATCAATTTCGACTTCACCGTCGACTTCATCAACAGCGCCCCCCACATCAAAACGAGAAACCCCATCAAAGTCGAAAACCCCATCTCCAGTTCGATGTCGAGCTACCTGCGATGGCGATTTCTTTTTTTCAATTTCTGATAGGAGGAATCGATTTTACAGATGATAAAAAAAGAAAAAGAAGAAGGAAACGAATGAATTGATCTGTGGATGGGCAAATAAATCAGAGGCTCTGCCACTTATATATACGCGAAAGGGGAGCAATACGGACTGGTCATAAAAATCTTGTTTGCTTGATATTGAGGATATAAAGCAGTTTTTACAGCTCGAGGAAGAAATGTAGCTGTGTGATTTCACTTTTTAGGTCGGCTTGGTAGAAATAGGGTGGCTGATGAAACGTTGATATGAAATTTTATTTGAAATTTATTTTAATTAATTAATTAAAATATCTAACAGTCCCTATCTTGCAGTCCCGAACCGCTATTCTAACTTAACGACTGATGTTATAAGGTCATAACGCTATTTTGGACTTAACGGGACCAATACTGAAATTTTATTCGACTATAGACAATAAATAGCAATTTACATTAACGATTCGATCTAAAATATAAATTGATTTCAAACAATTTAAATTCATCGATAAAAATCTATTATTATCGTTCTATTCGATATTAAATCATATAATGATTTTTAAACTGATAAATTCCATAATAAAAATCCATTTATATTCGAATCAATATTTAAAATAATTTAAATATTTAATATTCAACGATCAAAAATCCGGGATGTTACATTAAATGTATAGTTAACTTAGCTTATAACACTACAGTAATCACGTAGTATAGCAACGGAGCCTTCCAACAGCCTCCAACGAGTTCCAACGGAGCTTAATTCTAAAATTTTCTTTACATAATAAAAAACAACAAAGTTGGAGGCCATTGGAGTTCACTGTTTATAATCCCCTTGGTAGCTGCTGGTCAACATTGCATTGCAGAGAAGAAATTCACCTGATCAGCTTTCTCCTTCCCCATTTCAATTCCTCCACCAAAATTTCCATCTTTCCCTCAATTTCTACATCTATAATTTCTAATTTCGAGCTTCTAGCTCCATCACCCTCCTATAGTATCTCCGACACCTTCAAGGCTTTCCTCACTCCTCTCCAATCTCCGATTCATCCCCATTTTCGAAGGTATCAACCCTAACTTTGTTTCTTATTCTAGGTTTGCTAATGTAAGCTTAATTTGTTTGTTATACATGTATGTTTGTATGTGTAGTTGTTGTTAATACATGTATATATGGATTGATTTGATTATGTTGCTAATTTAGGGTTGATTATGTTGTATATGTATATGTGCATATATGTGTATATGCATAGTGTTGTATTTCTGAGTTAAACTATGATAATCTCATGGTATCTTAATGCACATGAAGATGTACATATGATTGAATTTTGTAAACATCCCAACTCCTTGAAAATGATCTTTAATTTATCAAAAACGTGAAGTGGAAATGGAAATAATTAAGTTTATGTTTTATAAAAATTAAGTGAAAACGTACGGTTATATAGTTTGATTTAATGTTTAAAATATACGTGTACAATTAAACATCAAAGAGCACCAATCGTAATATATCAATTATATTCATAAAGTCTTATAGATTTTTTTCAGCCCCATCTGATAAATATTGTATATGATTGTTATATGAATGTTCATTTTATTAACGGAACATGCATTTATATTTATCATATACAATATTTGTTGGATTTGTCCTTTATATTGCACAAGTTACAAACACAATAATGAAATTAATTCTCGTAAGTCATTTTATTTTAATTGGTTCTCAAAATTCCAGAAGCACATCCTTTATGTTCCTTATGTACATGCAATTGTGCACTGTTCAGGGAACCAAAGGGAAGTGCTGCCGAAATTTTGTTGGATCGTTTAAATTGAAAAGATTTACGCGATTTAAATATGTTATTGTATTGTAATGGGAGGTAGGATAGCCCACCAGTAAATGATCAATTAACATAACATGCATTCAGCAATAAAATTATTTTAATAAAATGTCAATTATCGTCACTAATATGTAAAGGAAATGTTTTCATTAAAATACAAACTTAAGGTGTGTTTGGTTAAAAATGAGTTTTGGGTTTTTAGTTTTCAAAATTAATTGCAAAACTTTAAAGGTGTGAAAGAAGGAATGGTAGAATGAAAGGAAGATGGAGTGGACCGCGGAGGGGATATAGCGATCATGGAATGAAGATTTGGTCTTCTTGTTTCTCTCATTTCTCAAAACATGAAAAATGGATAAAAGTTATTTTTTATTTTGTGTGTTAAATTTGTTTTCTAAAATTGTTGTTTTCCATGATATGCATGTGTTGCGCACATTTTTGTACGGACGAAAACCCAAAACTTAAAATGGCAAACCAAATACTACCTTAGTTTTTTAGCGTTCCAATGAAAATAGATATTAATATTTTTTATGATTAGGATACGAATTTGTGACCTCATATATCAATTATATGGGAATTTTGAGAATTTAACGACCGGACACAAAAACTATGAATCTATTTCAACTAGTAACAGTGATAAAAATAATAAAAATGGTTGTTTACTTAGAAAATACATTTTCATTTACTTAAAAAAATGGACTTTCATCTGCTTAAGTAAACTTTATACTATCTTCCCATTTTCGTTTTGCATTATTTTTATCATACTTTTTAATCTTACATGTACTTAGGAAAAATGGATGATTATTTTAATTATCGAAGCTGGATGTTCAAACGAAGAGGAACTGATGGCACAATAAGCAAACAATTTATTAATGGTGACGGCATGTTCATTGATTTTGCTTTAAGTAACAATAGAAACAACGTCGAAATCCGTTATCCATGCAGTAGATGCAAGTTATTAAAGCATTTAATACCGCAAATGGTTAGAGTTCATTTGTATCAATACGATTTTGTGCCGAACTATTTGGTTTGGGATCATCATGGAGAACCGTTAGCATCTACTTCTATACAAGTTGAGACGGTAGTGAATAATGAAAGTTCTACGATGAATCTCATAGAATATATGGTTGCAGATGATGCACAGTCAATGTTCCTGGTTCAACAATTAAATGATGACGATGGTAATGATGAAGAAGAACCAACTATTGAAGCCAGAAAAATATACGATTTATTAGATGCCGTGAAAACAACCCCTTCGGGAAGGCTGGGAAAGCGGAATGCAATTATCAGTAACTACTGAATACATTATGATGAAATCTAAATACAACCTCACAAAAACTGGATTTACAGCCGTTGTACAAGCTAGGAAGCATCATATGCCTCCCAGTAATTTAATGTGCGAAAATCATTATGAAGTTAAAAAAACGATGTCGGCCTTTGGTTTACCGTATTAAAATATAAATACATGTCTAAAGGGTTGCATGCAATTTTAGAAGGAAGATATCAACCTTAAGAATTGTAGAATATGTAATCAGGAAAGATACAAACCAAGAAAGAAAAAGGGAAAGGAAATCCTATATAAACATATGCATTATTTACCTATTATTCATAGACTTCAAAAGTTATATGCATCTTTTGTAACCGCGCAACATATGAGATGACACAATGTGAGGACATAGGAAGAAGGTATGTTAACACACCCATCTGATGGAGAAGCATGGAAGCATTTTGACCAGAAGTATCTCGATTCTGCATCTGAGAGTCGTAATGTTAGACTTGGTTTATGCACAGATGGATTTTCACAATTTTCTCTATTGTAGACAATTAGCGATTTTCATGCGTACGCAACGCTTTAAGGTTGGAGTACGGCTGATCGTCTAGCTTATCCGTACTATATGGAAGAAACAAAAACATTTTCTTTACTTACTAGAATGAAATTTTCGTGGGTTGACTATCATAGATGTTTTCTTCATATTAATCATCCTTTTAGAAGAGATAAGATTTTTCTTTATAGATAATAGGCAGGAAAATACGAGACCACCTAATATATGGACAAGTTAAGAAATTTATGAACTTGTACAAGATTATCCAAAGATTTATGAAACCGGAGTACAGATAGAAATTCAAGGTAAATCAATGATTCATATTTGGTGGAAACAAAGCATATTTTGGGAGTTGCTTTATTGGAAAGATCCCCTGATTCATTATAATATTGACGTGATGCATAATGAGAAAATCATGTTTGACAGTGTAATTAATACAATTTTGAATGTCAAGGGGAAGACAGAAGATGATTTGAAATCAAGACGTGATATCGGAGTAATATGTAATTGTCTCGAGCTTCATATAAAGCCAAATGACACCAAAAAACCGACATTTGTACTAACAAGTAACATATTTTTATGAATCAAACTCATATGTTATTTATCCAGACATTTCTACGAATCAAACTCATATGTAACATTTCTATGAATCAAACTTGTAATGTTAATCAAGCATTTGTATTAAGAAGTAACATATTTTTTTAATGTTATATCATATCATATTTTTATGTTATGTCATGCCATATTATTTATGTTATGTCATGCCATACTATTTATGTAACACCCCATATTTTTAGTCAATGATAATATAGTAAGGATAATTTATTAAATATTCAGAATTAAACGGAAATGGCATGATCATTGCGTTCATCTCGGAATTCCGGTTCAAATAGGCTCCAAGTTTGCATAAAACGAATAACGTATGAAGAAGTTATGGACGGTAGAAGTTTGTATACATATTTGGAGATTATATGTACATATATTAAATAAATTCATCCAGAAAATCAAATTTACAAAGAGGGAGGTGTGAGCGGGAAAATAGACCATTGGGGGTCGACCCACCAAAAGGGGGGTTGACCCACCCCAGATCTGGGCGCAATATTCAGTGAACGTTGACTGTTTTTGGATATTCTGCGAATATGGACTGTTTTCTAGACTATATTCATTGTTGAGCACCTATAAATAAGTCTTTAGAGCCTACCCTAGATCTCATATTTCTGAGACAATGTAGAAGCTTTGCCATTCTTCTTTCTCCTCAATTCAATTCATAAAATTAAGATTATTAGTTTAGGAAAAATTCCAAATCAAGATCTAGAGGAAAAGAATGAATCTTAAAAGAAGTTGTTCAGAATCATATGCGATGTAAGGTAAATTCTTAGATCTGGCATATTCAATTTTTTTCCTCTTTCTTCCCTTTTTCTTTTAGTAAAATTTTTGGATCCATGGTTGTTAGGTTCTAAATCTAGTTAGGGGGAACCATGGAATGCTAGATCTGGGCCAGATCCAGGAACTGGAAAGCAAATTAGGTGAGTGGATTTAAGTTATAACAATTTTGATAATGGTATATTATCGTTTAACATTCCCCGTTAACATGTCATGTAAATCTGATATAATGATTAAAAGTGTTGAAATGCTATTGTGACATGTTAGGAAATTAATATGATAAAATATTAATATGTTAGAAATTCATATGTTGAAACGTTTAATGTGCTGAATTGTTCACCTATTGATATGTAAACTTGTTAAAAATACGTGTGGCGATTACTATTGTTATAATTACATATTAGCATGTGACAATTATGTACTTGAACCCTTAATTGTAGAAATAGGAATAATTACATAAATTAGAATATTACATGATTTGGCGATCACATTTTATTTTGAGATAAAAATTAATTACATGTTAGAAAGGACTTGCGACGTAAAATGGGCCTAATATGATGACATGTAAAATATAGATTACAGTGAAAATTTGAAAGAATGGACATGCCTAAATTATATTGAAAATTTACGGTAAATAGAAAATTGTAACTACACTTAGATACGAGGTAAAATTCAACTAGTGGTAGAAGTCTGCCTGGAACCACCTGGCAAATCCAACGTCTACAAGTTGTTAATTTAATAGGAGTGGTCTTGTGCGTAAATAAACATGTAAAGGTGCTAAGGCACGAGGTTAAATCAGCTTGTGGCAGAAGTCGACCCGGAACTACCTGGCAAATCCAGCATCCACAAGTGTACGCTTAATGTGAGAGGTCTAGTGCATAAACACACACACACACACACACACACACACATATATATATATATATGTAAATATATGTAAATAGCAGGATTGATAATTAGCATTAATTGTAATTAATGGAAATGAATGGGAATTGAATGAAAGTTACAATAGTAAAAAGGAATGGATTGAACGCGGAATGATACTAACCTATTAAAAATTAATTACATTAATGAGAATATTATATAATAGGTAGAATTGTCTTAGGTACAAACGGAGATTATAACTTAGGTTATAATAAATGATTAAGAAAATAAGATAACTTATGTAATGAGATGAGTCATACTTAATTGTAAATTAAGTAATCAGTAAATAGGGAAAACTTAAACCAGTTGTTTGTAATAAGTAGAGAAAAGGGGAAATTTATCAAATGTAAGAAGTTGTACTTAATTATAAATTAAGTAATCTGTAAACTTGGAAATATGAAATCTGCTGATAAGAATAACATGCTAAGGCTTGTCCTAGGGACAAGCGGATATTATAACATAGGTTATAACAAATGGAAAAGAGACTTATTAGTGAACCTTAGTTAAGAGGACTAAGTTAATAAGTAAACGACGATAAGTTGTAGTGATAATGTAAGATGGAATTATGATTAAATAGGAAAGAGTGAGGCAAACTTATGAAATGAAATAAGTTATATTTAGTCATAAATAATGACTGACATGTTAAACAGAAAACATGTGAATTGAGATAAATTTTATTACATATTAAGTAGAACATGTTACTATGACTATGAAGTCAAACAAGAATATAAAGGGATTGTGGATTACAGACCTTAGATCACAATCTAGGAAATAACATGTTGTGGGCTTATTAATAAACTTAAATGGGTTAAGTTATATGACTGAAATTAATAAGCAATAGGAACTTGGTAACTTGAATAGGAAGCCAGTGTGAATGGGAATAACCATGTTAAATGGAAACCTAATCAGGTAAAGCAAGTGTAGAAAGGAATATTTAGATATATGGTCTAGTAACATATTAAAATGAGGCGCTTGGACTAGTCCTCACGCTTGAGGGTGAATAACCCAACGGAGTAGATCATCGTGGTGTCATGAGGCACTAGGGAACACAAGTTCATCTGAATTATTCTGTCGGCTCTGAAGGACTGGAAGGGGAAGCACACGGCTTCCTACAATACGTAAGGTGCTCCTGGTAGTCCTCTGTGAGGTGGCAGATGTTTAGGATGTGCTCACAGAGGTTGATATGCGCGTTACTACCAGGTACTCGGGCCTTGACTGCAAAAGTAGCATTGCAGTCAAAATGCTGTGACGAGGTGACACTAGGGTGATTCGGCGATCGCCTTAACGGGAGGTGAGGTCAGGACTAACAAGGATAGTAGATCATCGGGTACCCATCATGGCAGCCAGTAGGATGCGAAAAAACTAGAGCTAAACCCTGGATGCCATTCACCTTTCACTATCAAGGTACAGTGGTTGAGCGGAGACGCCAACTGGATGTTTAGATTGTTTGTTAGGGGAAAGTAACTTAGCTCTTGTAGTCTTACTAGTTGAGGGAGGGGCCGAGGTGGGGCCATAGTCTACATAAAAAATATACCCTTGGGATATTTGTATTTTGAGGCCCTTAATGGAGGGCCTGTACAAATATGGATAAGCTCTCGAAAGAGTTCCGTGTTTCTTATATAACCCTACCATGGAACTCAGTGCACATTAGAGGACATGTGCGGATAAGGCATTGAGCTACGATTTACGATACGTACGTAGGAAAGTCTAGATACATGCATGTATGCTTTGGGTGGTGTATCATAGACTTGAGGGCATTACTTTGTGATGGAATCTGATTCGATCGAAGCTTACGTAGCATAGTAATAGCAGATATATGCGGAACATAACATTATTATGTAGAGATCCGTACGCCACTTCGGCGTAGGATGACGAACTGCGTACATTTCTATGGCATTAAGGTGGAGACCGTGTGAGTAGGTTACCATGGGGTGTACCTTAATATTGAGGGTAGCTATATATATATATATATATATATATATATATATATATATATATATATATACTGTATTAGGTTAATCCACTGGGAAGTAAATGGGTACGACGTGTGTGTAAGCCTCGAGTGTTGTTAACCCAAGTAACCTAATAAATAAGAAAATGTGAATGAATGATATATGTAGGGTTATCCAAAATGTATAGTTTAAATCCAGTCACCAGAACTTGTGTTCTGACCCCATCCTCATAACATACTCGCAGGTTGGATTTGTGGTAGAGATATGTTAGCTTTAGATATTGGCTAGGCAGTATTATTAATACGGTAAGGCTATACTTTGATTATATTATACTTTATCCATTCGGCTGTGAGATATTTTCCGAGCTCTAATACATTTAATATCTCTGTCTTTTCTGCAGGATGCAAGAGAAACCAACACGGGTTTCGATGGATAAGCATTTTGGAAAAAAATCCGGCCTGTCGGAATTCGAGTTGCTACATCTGGTATTAGTGCATAGGTTTAGGATTCCTGTATAAATAGTGAGTGAACATATTGTATTTTTAAAAAATATAAATATTATATATATACACCTAGATCCATAGAGAAACCCACTAAATAGAAAGAGTATAATATGATAAGAAATGGGTTGGTTGTTCTGTAAACTAAGGGAATGAATATGGGAATCTGAAACCCTTAGGAAATTTGGGTGGGAAGTGTACAATATATTTTGAAATTGAGAAAGGAGGATCCCATATGTCTGTATATTGGATTACCGGGCTTGATAGCAAAACCTTATAAATTGGAAAAGATTAAAAAAAGAGAAAAATGGATTAGGAGTATATATAATTGAGAGAATTGACTTTGTGGGAGTGACTAGGAAAGCTTAGAAAAATGGGAAACCCGCTTTGAGTCTAACCCCATTGTTAACTTTTAAGAACTTGAAATTATATAAGTTTTGGGAAAATGGTTTATGGTGTTTTCATGTTTTAATCTTAAAAGTTGTAGTTTTAAAATATGTAAAGAAGTACATATTGGGTTTTGAAGTAAAATGGGGTATATTTCGTAAATAGTGATTTCTTGCGAAAATTTTGTTTAAAATAAAATTCTATCAGTAAAAAGTGCATATTATAGAGCAGGTATAGCTTGCTAGTTTTCTTTTTATATTTCATACAAGAATCTATAATAAAGAAACTTTTGAAGTCTCTATTCTTTTGACAATCATTTTTGATAAATTGTTTAAAAGAGAAAATTTTGTTGGGTGGACAAAACAAGTTTTAGAAATTAAGAATAGAGTAGATGTTTGCACCTTGTAGGAAGTAACTGAACCAACCTTATAGGTAAGAACAAGTTATAAACCCGATTTGTAACGACCCGCATTCTACGCATCATAGGATCGTAGAATAATTATTTCTTTCACATACGAAGTCGTATGGTCATGTAACTTTGGGGGACGACTATTGGGGTCATTTCCCATGTTCATGATTTTTCCCGATTTTTAAATGACCATTTTGCCCTTGGTTGGCACTGTTTTGGCCATAACTTTTGACTGGAAAGGAATTTTGACCTGAAACCACTTCCATTGGCTCCGGATGATGGTTTTTCTTTCCGTAGAGTGGTCACATTAGCCAAACGGACTCACCGTTTGAGAGATATGGCTGAAACAATTTTCAGATAGTGAAAAACAGCTTAATTGGGCTTAACCGGGTGATTAGCAGCTAGGCCCAGAGAGGAATTTCGGGTTTAGAGGTATAGGAGGACTGATTAGGGTTAGGTTATCACTTTCATTTCAGTTTTGAGCCGCCACAAACCTTCTTGAGACCTTATTAATGGCTTTCATCCTCTAAAACCATCCCAAAACACATTTTTAGTGAAGATTAAGCCTAAACTACATCAAACCAAGGCCAAATAGCATCAAAGCAAGGTTGGAGCTGCTGCTATACATAGGAATTCGACCCAAACAGAGGATACTTCAGATTTGGTGTTCTATTTTGTGGCCAAGGTGAGTGATAGCATCGTTTTGACACTAATTACAGTTAATTAAGGGTAATTAGTGAAGATTAGCGAATTTATACACTAATAAATTCTGGAAAAATTCTTAAAATTCTAAAATAATGTTTTAAGGCTCTGTTAGAAATTGGGTTAATTTCGATGTGTTTTGCTAACTGTATGCTTGAACATGATTAAGAATGATTAGGGGAAAATGAGGGGTTCTAGCTATGTTTGATCCATTTTAAATCTATCAAATTGTTGTTATGGTGTTTGCAATTGATGTTACATGTTGCTATGACTCTATGGTATGTTTCATGATTGATTAGAATAGTTAAATTGGTCGAAAACGTCGTCGAATGGCGTAGAAAGCTCGCTGGAAAGTTGCAGAAATGTGCAGGTTCCTAACCGGTTCGGATCGGATGAGGCTCGGATCGGATATGTGAACTGGACAAGAAAACCGACCCGAACTGGAGTTTGACACCTAGGAGACTTGGCGAGAAGGAAGACTTGGCGAGAAGGAAGGCCGTTTACTTAGAGTTGGAGTGGACAAGGGGATCAGATCGGAAGTAAACATTTGGGAGAACTAGCAAGAGGGAAGGCCATGCGGATCAGATGGCAAGGAGGGATCGGATCGGAATACGTGAAGAAATGAGGGAGCGGATCGGAACACTGGAAGGAAGGACACACCGACCCGACCCGGAAGAGGACACCGACCCGACCCGGAAGAGGACACCGACCCGACCCAAAGTGGAGTACCCGACCCGAACCAAATGGAAAGATGACAAGGAAGGAGGACCGACCCGAACCGATGAAGGTGATGACTCCCGACCCGAACAGATGAAGGTGATGACTACCGAACCGAACCGAATTCTAGGACTGTTAATGCGCGACAACTCTTCTGAAGACCCACTCCAATTCGACCTGAACCCGAGATGCAAAGGAAGTCCAAATGAGAAGTTAGAGCTTAAGATTCAGATGGGAATCAACGAGTTCGCTTCATGGTTGGGCTTTGCTGCGGGACGCGTGCCAAGGAGTTATCGACGTCTATAGCTTTGGACCACTATGGTAGGAGGTACGAAGGCGGATTCAGGGCCATTATGGCATCGGTAGAACCAAGGGCTACAACCAATGAAGTGGGTCATTGAAATGTTTGGTCATGACTCCATATGTTTAGCTTGGTCATAGCAGGGTTTCTACAAGTCGGGATTCGTCGTTACCTCAGTTTGTCTAGTGTTCCAAAGTGGTAGATGCCGTACGCTTTACGCACTGAGTGAGTGATGTGAGGATGGTTGCTATGGATGGTTTGTTTGCTATCATTATGACATACACACCCCACCCCCGTATTCTTTACACTATTCATTATGGCACCTTGGAGTATTGTACAGTATGTGGTACTAACTCTTTGGTTGCAGGTCCAGGTTCAGGTATGGTTTAGTATACCTGTTATCATTCTGTTTAGATGCTTATCGCTCACACCAGGCTTTATGTCTGACCCAGAGTTTTATGTCTCTTCTTATTACTCTGGGTGCTCACACGAGCAGACTAGAGACAGGTTAGCTGGTGATGCAGGGGTAGATGATCCAGAGACGAGCAGGAGGCTTCCACGTAATATATATAGTATTCTCCCTGTGCTGTTGAAGATCACTGCTTGGGCATTGGTGGTGCATCTTCTACTTTAGTTTTCTTTTGTTAGAGACAGTAAATTTGGAAAGTTGTAATAAGCTGTATTTGGATTTCCGCTGCTCTGATGTTGACAATGATTATTAGTTATCAGCTTATGCACTGTCTCGCCTGTTTTATGTCAAGTATGTTATTATTATATTTTATCCCATGCGCTGTGAGACATTCTACAGGTTCCTTGATTAGTTCATTCTCTTCTTTCCTTTCTCCTGACGACCGTCCCGTGCTAGTTGGGCATGTGTACAACGCACTTTTGGAGTAAATGCAGGCTGGTGCGGGGCGGGCCGTCACACTTGGTATTAGAGCTCTAGGTTGCGTTGTTAACCTAGGGAAGTTGTCAGGGAGAGATAATATACGTATACGAGAGAGCGTATTTGTGATTATTTTGATTTTTAAAAGCTATATATATATACTATTAGTAGTATATGGATGAATTCGTACTGCACTAACACCACTATGGATTCGTTAATCATTTCCTTTTTCAGATTGACGATGAGCCGATATGTTAGAGGTACCGGTAGAGGGGCCAATAATGGGAATGCTGCTGACATGAGGACGATATTTACTGACCTCATGAGAGAGATGCTTAGAGATGTACAGAGGGCAGCTCCCAATGGTGGAAATGGTGGTGGTCCAATAGTGCAGGCGCCAAGAGTCGACTTTGCCAAGCTGAATAAGGATAATACTAGCCTTGGTGGGAAGCCGTTCCACGGAACGGAGTCGGCTACGGATGTTCAGGATTGGTTGGATAGTTGCGAACGTATCTTCGAGGATTTGGGTATCGAGGATGCGATGAAGAGAAAGCTAGCGTCCCGTCAGCTGCAAGGGCGAGCGATGAATTGGTGGAATGCTATAAAGGCAGCTACTCCCGAAGATCAGATTACTTGGGAGCAGTTTAAGGCTCGCTTTAGCGAGAAGTTCATTCCAGCTGCTCAGAAGTCAGTGTTGTTTAAGAAATTCTTGGAGCTCAAGCAGAATGGCAGAGCCGTCTCGGAGTATATTGCTGAATTTGACACTTTGTCAAAATATGGGTTATCTCTTATTGATACTGCCGAGAAAAAGAATGAGAAATTCATAACTGGTTTGGATCAGTACTTGGGGGAAAAACTTATTAACCACATCGATGAGACGTTTGAATCGATTGTAGGGAAAGCGTTAAGATCAGAAAGTCTCTACCCTAAGTCGAAGACTGAGGTTGCATCTGCAGAAGAGCCAAAACCACAAGCAAGTGGTGGAGGCAAAGGTGGTTCCCAGAATAAGAGAAAGCAGAATCAGGCTAAGGATGGCCAGAAGAAAAAGAATAAGCAAGATGTGGAGTGCTTCAGCTGTGGTAAGAAGGGCCATTATGCTAGTAATTGTCGGGCCAAGCCAGCGGATAGGAAGTGCTTCAACTGTGGACAAATGGGACATCACAAGGACAAGTGTCCACAGCCCCCTAAGGAAAAGCAAATGGTGAAAGCCTACGCTCTTAATGCTATTCCTTCTTCGTCGAATGCCCCAACAGCGGCGGAGAAGGGAAAGAATTTCATCATTCAAGGTATGCTTTCTGTTTATGATGTTCCTGTTAGAGTTTTATTTGATACCGGAGCTTCCAGTTCTTTCATATCTAGTGACCTGGTAGATAAGTTGGGATTGGAACCCGAGATTGTCGATAGACCTTTAGGAGTGACGAACCCGATTGGTGGTTCGACTAGCCTTAGCATGATTTGTCCTAATGTGATCTTATCGAGTCATGGATGCATGTTTGTTTGTGATTGCTTTGTTTTGGGCTTTACTGGGTTTGGCATTATTTTGGGAGTAGATTGGCTCCAAAGATACGGGGTGGTGGTAGACTATGAGGGCTTTTTAGTGACAGCTAGAGCGGATGATGGGCGGAGGATAGTGTTTGGTGGTCTACCCAGTAAGGGGGTATTGGCTAGTTTTCTAAACTCCCTCGACATTCCGCATAGTGAGTTGTCAGGTTTGCCCGTGGTTGGCCAGTATCCGGATGTTTTCGAAGAAGTGACCGGACTTCCACCACACCGAGAGATTGAGTTCCGTATTAATTTGGTAAAGGATGCCAGGCCTATAGTGATGCCACTTCATCGTATGGCACCGAGGGAGCAACGAGAGCTCGAGGTGCAAGTCAGCGATCTTTTGAAGAAGGGATTTATCAGAAGGAGTGTCTCTGAATGGGGAGCACCAGTTGTGTTTGCTACCAAGGCGGATGGTTCCCTTCGTTTGTGTGTAGACTACCGCGAGTTGAATAAAGTGACGAGGAAGAACAAGTATCCTCTACCGCGGATAGATGATTTGTTCGATCAGTTGAGTGGCGCGAGAGTATTTTCTCAGTTGGATCTCACGACAGGTTTTCATCAGCTTAGAGTGGAAGCTGAGAGTATAGCTAAAACGACATTTCGAACGCCGTCTGGATTTTATGAATGGTTGGTGATGCCATTTGGGCTAACTAATGCCGCGGCATATTTTGTGGATCTTATGAATAGGGTATTCAGAGATCAGTTGAATAAGTCTGTCCTTGTGTTCGTTGATGATATTTTGGTCTATTCGAGGACAGAGGAAGAACACAAGGAACATCTAAGAGTAGCGATGGAGGTGTTGAGAAAACACCAATTGGAAGCCAAGTTTTCTAAGTGTCACTTCTGGAAGAGGGAAGTGAGGTTCTTAGGCCATGTTGTATCAGAGAATGGTATTGCCGTGGACCCGGCAAAGGTGGCTACGGTACAAGATTGGCCTACGCCGAAGAACGCAACAGATGTAAGAAGTTTCTTGGGATTAGCTGGATATTATCGTAAGTTTATCCAAGGTTTCTCCAAGATAGCAGCACCATTGACCCAGTTGACCAAGAAGAATCAAGCTTTTGTCTGGGATGAAAGGTGCGAGAATGCATTTAAAAATCTAAAGGACAAGTTGACAAGCGCACCAGTGTTAGTCATTCCTAAGGGGGATGAAGAGATGACGGTATACACGGATGCCTGTGGCACCGGACTGGGTGCTGTATTGATGCAAGGCGGTAGGGTTGTAGCTTACACAAGTCGGCAATTAAAACCGCACGAGAGAAGATACCCTACCCATGATTTAGAATTGGCAGCGATCGTGTTCGCGTTAAAGATGTGGAGACACTATCTCTTGGGAGAAAGATTTGAGCTGTTTACAGATCATAAGTCGTTAAAGTATCTCTTCTCTCAGAAAGATCTGAATCTCCGTCAGCAGAGATGGTTAGAGTTCTTAGCTTCCTATGATTTTGACATCGCATACACACCGAGAAAGGGTAATGCGGTGGCTGATGCATTGAGTAGAAGACATGCCAGCTTAGGGGCTATGTTCCTTGAATGGAAGCAACTGGAGTTTATCGCGGGGTTTGATTTCAGACCAAAGTGCGAATTGGATCCAGAAATGTTAGCAAGTTTGACGATCAGACCCACTTTGATTGAACGGATCGGCTCTAGTCAGAGGGACGATCCTAACCTATTGGAAATCATCTCCAAGTTAGAGATGGGTATCGATGAGGAGATGAACAAATATGGGCTTGATCGAGATAGATGGCTTAGAAAGAATGGAAAGCTTGTTGTACCCAATGTCAATGGATTGAGGGATGAAGTGCTTAGAGAATGTCATCACTCAAAGCTAACTATACACCCCGGTGGTAACAAGAAGTATCGAGATATGAAGCAGATTTACTACTGGGAAGGGATGAAAAGAGACGTTGGGAAGTTTATATCCAAATGCATGAATTGCCAGCTAGTTAAAGCCGAGCAAAAGAAGCCTAGTGGTTTGTTACAGCCATTAGAAATTCCCGAATGGAAATGGGAGCAAGTCTCGATGGATTTCATCGATGGTTTACCAAGGACTAGATCGGGACATGATAGCATTTGGGTGATTGTGGATCGGTTGACTAAGAGTGCAAGATTCATACCAGTCAAATCGACCAGAACGGCAGCTAAGTTAGCAGAATTGTATATGAAGTGGATAGTGAGATTTCATGGAGTGCCTAAAAGCATTGTGAGCGACCGAGACCCGTTGTTCACTAGTGGGTTTTGGAAGAGCTTACAAGAGGCTCTAGGGTCAGAGTTACATCTCAGTACCGCATATCATCCTCAGACCGACGGTCAGACGGAGAGGGTGAATCGTATTTTAGAAGATCTCTTGAGGGCATGTATATTGGATTTTGGTGGATCATGGGATGACCATTTGCATCTAGTAGAGTTTGCATATAATAATAGCTACCAATCCAGTATTGGTATGGCTCCGTTTGAAGCTTTATACGGAAGACCGTGTGACTCACCATCATGCTGGATAGAGACTGGCGAGAAGTTTATGCTTGGACCAGATGTGGTGAGGGAAACTTCAGATAAGATTAAGATCATTCAACAACGAATGAAGGCAGCCCAAGATAGGCAGAAAAGTTATGCTGATAAGAGAAGAAGAGACTTAAAATTCTCCGTTGGCGACTTGGTGTTTGTCAAGATTTCTCCGTTGAAGAGCGTAGTACGATTTGGCAGGAGAGGCAAGTTGGCACCAAGATTTGTTGGCCCATTCCCTGTTCTTGAACTAGTCGGGAATTTGGCATATAGAATTGACTTACCAGAAAAGATGGCAGGAGCTCACAATGTATTTCATGTTTCCCAACTAAGGAAGTTCGTTCACGACTCAAATATGACTATTTCACCTGATCAGTTAGAGGACTTCGAAGTAGAACCCGAGGCGGTTGGGAACCGCAAGCCGGCCCGTATTGTCGAGCACGACATGAAGCAACTTCGAAGGAAGGCGGTGAAGCTAGTCAAGGTTCAGTGGGGCGAGGACGAGAATGATTGTACTTGGGAGACAGAGGAGAACATTAGGAAGACACACCCAGAACTCTTTGCCTGGTAAGATTTTGACTTCAATTTAGTTTTCCGCATGCTAGGATAGACTTGTTTGCTTGTTTTGCATGTTTGATTGTTGTATGTGGTTGTTAGGCATGCGGGATCCTTTGTATGTTTTGAGTTAAGGAATTTCGGGGACGAAATTTCTTAAGGGGGGGGGGGGGAGTGTAACGACCCGCATTCTACGCATCATAGAATCGTAGAATATTTATTTCTTTCACATACGAAGTCGTATGGTCATGTAACTTTGGGGGACGACTATTGGGGTCATTTCCCATGTTCATGATTTTTCCCGATTTTTAAATGACCATTTTGCCCTTGGTTGGCACTGTTTTGGCCATAACTTTTGACTGGGAAGGAATTTTGACCTGAAACCACTTCCATTGGCTCCGGATGATGGTTTCTCTTTCCGTAGAGTGGTCACATTAGCCAAACGGACTCACCGTTTGGGAGATATGGCTGAAACAAGTTTCAGATAGTGAAAAACAACTTAATTGGGCTTAACCGGGTGATTAGCAGCTAGGACCAGAGAGGAATTTCGGGTTTAGAGGTATAGGAGGACTGATTAGGGTTAGGTTATCACTTTCATTTCAGTTTTGAGACGCCACAAACCTTCTTGAGACCTTATTAATGGCTTTCATCCTCTAAAACCATCCCAAAACACATTTTTAGTGAAGATTAAGCCTAAACTACATCAAAACAAGGCCAAATAGCAACAAAGCAAGGTTGGAGCTGCTGCTATACATAGGAATTCGACCCAAACAGAGGATACTTCAGATTTGGTGTTCTATTTTGTGGCCAAGGTGAGTGATAGCATCGTTTTGACACTAATTACAGTTAATTAAGGGTAATTAGTGAAGATTAGCGAATTTATACACTAATAAATTCTGGAAAAATTCTTAAAATTCTAAAATAATGTTTTAAGGCTCTGTTAGAAATTGGGTTAATTTCGATGTGTTTTGCTAACTGTATGCTTGAACATGATTAAGAATGATTAGGGAAAAATGAGGGGTTCTAGCTATGTTTGATCCATTTTAAATCTATCAAATTGTTGTTATGGTGTTTGCAATTGATGTTACATGTTGCTATGACTCTATGGTATGTTTCATGATTGATTAGAATAGTTAAATTGGTCGAAAACGTCGTCGAATGGCGTAGAAAGCTCGCTGGAAAGTTGCAGAAATGTGCAGGTTCCTAACCGGTTCGGATCGGATGAGGCTCGGATCGGATATGTGAACTGGACAAGAAAACCGACCCGAACTGGAGTTTGACACCTAGGAGACTTGGAGAGAAGGAAGGCTGTTTACTTAGAGTTGGAGTGGACAAGGGGATCGGATCGGAAGTAAACATTTGGGAGAACTAGCAAGAGGGAAGGCCACGCGGATCAGATGGCAAGGAGGGATCAGATCGGAATACGTGAAGAAATGAGGGAGCGGATCAGAACACTGGAAGGAAGGACACACCAACCCAACCCGGAAGAGGACACCGACCCGACCCAAAGTGGAGTACCCGACCCGAACCAAATGGAAAGATGACAAGGAAGGAGGACCGACCCGAACCGATGAAGGTGATGACTCCCGACCCGAACAGATGAAGGTGATGACTACCGAACCGAACCGAATTCTAGGACTGTTAATGCGCGACAACTCTTCTGAAGACCCACTCCAATTCGACCTAAACCCGAGATGCAAAGGAAGTCCAAATGAGAAGTTAGAGCTTAAGATTCAGATGGGAATCAACGAGTTCGCTTCATGGTTGGGCTTTGCTGCGGGACGCGTGCAAGGAGTTATCGACGTCTATAGCTTTGGACCACTATAGTAGGAGGTATGAAGGCGGATTCAGGGCCATTATGGCATCGGTAGAACCAAGGGCTACAACCAATGAAGTGGGTCATTGAAATGTTTGGTCATGACTCCATATGTTTAGCTTGGTCATAGCAGGGTTTCTACAAGTCGGGATTCGTCGTTACCTCAGTTTGTCTAGTGTTCCAAAGTGGTAGATGTCGTACGCTTTACGCACTGAGTGAGTGATGTGAGGATGGTTGCTATGGATGGTTTGTTTGCTATCATTATGACATACACACCCCACCCCCGTATTCTTTACACTATTCATTATGGCACCTTGGAGTATTGTACGGTATATGGTACTAACTCTTTGGTTGCAGGTCCAGGATCAGGTATGGTTTAGTATACATGTTATCATTCTGTTTAGATGCTTATCGCTCACACCAGGCTTTATGTCTGACCCAGAGTTTTATGTCTCTTCTTATTACTTTGGGTGCTCACACAAGCAGACTAGAGACAGGTTAGCTGGTGATGCACGGGTAGATGATCCGGAGACGAGCAGGAGGCTTCCACGTAATATATATAGTATTCTCCCTGTGCTGTTGAAGATCACTGCTTGGGCATTGGTGGTGCATCTTCTACTTTAGTTTTCTTTTGTTAGAGACAGTAAATTTGGAAAGTTGTAATAAGCTGTATTTGGATTTCCGCTGCTCTGATGTTGACAATGATTATTAGTTATCAGCTTATGCACTGTCTCGCCTGTTTTATGTCAAGTATGTTATTATTATATTTTATCCCATGCGCTGTGAGACATTCTACAGGTTCCTTGATTAGTTCATTCTCTTCTTTCCTTTTTCCTGACGACCGTCCAGTGCTAGTTGGGCATGTGTACAGCGCACTTTTGGAGTAAATGCAGGCTGGTGCGGGGCGGGCCGTCACACGATTGAGAAATAGCTGTCCTTATCTACACCAGTTTTTGTGATTTGAAAAAGAAAAATGAGTTACATTTTTATATATGACATGTTTTATGGTTTGGCAAAATTAAATTTTCGTGAGGAAAATAAAGTTTTGACACTTTTGAATTTTTGGAAGAAAAATTTAATGAAAGGCCAAATCATGTTTTAAAAGTACGGAGTAGGTAAGGATTAGTGACTAGGGAAGACGGGAAATGTTTGAGGATATGAAGAAAATAGAGAGAATTGTCTTGGAATAATAGTAAGTTCTCGTAGAATGCATAAGCATTGAAAAGCCTAGGGTGTTGCTTGAAATAATTATTGGTACACAGTTAGGACTAGTGGTGACTACTACTAGATAGTAAAGGGTAAGTAAGTTTTTAGATTTTGTTGCTAATTTTCATGTTAGGGTACAACCCGTTATTGCATTTCTGTTGGGATCGTTCTGTTATTTTTCTTGTTGGGTAGTTAGGGTAACAACTAAACTTGTCGTGGATCCCATGGTTTGAACTTTTCTGTCTAAGGGGACATAGTAATGAGATTCTTGTCCCTTAATAGTAGCTGTGTAGAGCGTCTGTTTTCCTGTTTTAGTTGAAAGACTAGAAGGCTTATTTGAAAGCTAAACTAATATTGGATGATAAAATAAGCTAAGAGAAGCATAAAGGCAGTAAAGTAAAGTAAAAAATATTACAGTTAAAGAAAGGCGGAAAATTATGAGAAAAGATGAACAAGAGTAAAAAAATTCCAAGATAAGATGAAAAAGAAAAGATGTTATGTGGGTTGTGCTTGGATAGTAAAATAGGGGAATCTTTATAAATAGTTTCATAAAATCCAAGTGCGGTTGGAAAAAGGTCGAAAAAGAAAAACGGGAGATGTGAAGTTTTCCATTTTCCACCTTTTTGTAACATAAGAAACCGAATTAAGAAAAATATAATTTTCTGAAATTCGAAAAATAAAAGTTAGTTGGTAGGATTTTGGATGCAACAGTTGGATGAACTGTGCTCTTTCTCCGTAAGAATGTGGGAAATTTGGATGAAAATATATTTTTATTTTCAAAGTATTGCATTTAGGTAGAACTGCCAGTATATTTAGGATGTGAGCATTATGTTTTTGAAGAATTTTAAAAAAATTGCATACATATAGGAGGTACTGTGTATGCATACATGTATTATTATGTTGTATTTCACTTTGCATAATTGCACAATGTTTGCAAAAATTGGATGCACACATGATGGATGTATATTATGCGAAGGGTTATTTGATTTTTACCCTTATCAAATTTCATGGACGAAATTTTCTAAGGGTGGGAGAATGTAACACCCCATATTTTTAGTTAACAATAATATAATAATGATAATTTGATTAAATATTCATAATTAAACGAAACCGGCATGACCGTTGCATTTGTCTCGGAATTCTGGTTCAAATGGAACTCAAGTTTATGTAAAATGGATAATGTATGAAGAAGTTATGGACGGTAGAAGTTTGTATACATATAAGGAGCTTAAATGTACGTATGTTAAATAAAGTGAAAATTAGGCTCACATCCCTAAAACATTTCAAAATATAAGCCACGTCCAGTGTAAAGATTTATCCATTTCCGGTCCCTAGATTTGAGGTGCCGCTTTTCTTTTTTTGGTCCAAACCGCCTCCTGCTGCTCCCCTTCGTCTTTTCTCATTTCTGACCAGAAAAAAATGCGCCAGCCACCAAAAAAAAAATTTCAAAAATAGGAAATATTCTCAGAAGCATTCACCAAAAAAAAAAAAAAATTGCATACTTCTGTGCAACTATTGCCAATAGTAGCATACATTCATGCATATATTCATATAGTGTATTTATATTGAAAATATGGACCAATATACGCATATATGTATGCAACTATTACCAATAAACTGCATACATGTATGCATACAAAGTTGAACTGAGATTCAAGTGTTGCGCAAGTGTTGCGAATATTTGCATACATGAATGCAACTATTCTGTATATATGCATGCATGTGTGCAACAAAGTTAGAAGGGGCGATGGCTTCTGAATTTGCGCATGAATGTATGCATGTATTCTTATAAGAGCATAAATGTGTGTAACAATGTCTGAAAATGGTGAATGGTTGAAAAACAGGCCAAATTTGAATATATGCATAAAACGATGCATATATTGGTGTTTTGCTGCATATATGTATGCATTTATACTGCAGTTTGGCGCAACACTGAAATATAAGCGTGAATGTATGCAACTATGTACGAATATGTGCATCTTTTGATGCAAAAACCTGCTGTTTCGTCGTTTTGTGTTATTTTGGGTTTTGACGTGGTTTTTGATTGTTTTTTCACCTGAATTTTTTGGTGTGAACGTGTTTTATTTAATAATGAATTTATGTGATTTTTTTTATTTTATTTTAATTTTTTTATATGTTTTTGAAAAATAGGGACCTAATTTACATGAAAAGTTGGACCGGATGTGAGCCTAATTTTGAAACTTAATAGGGACCTGTGACAAACGGACCCTTAAATAAATTCATCCAGAAAATCAAATTTATGAAGCGGGAGGTGTGAGCCAGATTGTAGACACCTAGGGGTCGACCCACCCCGGATCTGGGTGCAATATTCAGTGAATGTGGACTGTTTTCTGGACTATATTCATTGCTGAGCACCTATAAATAAGTCTGTAGAGTCTACCCTAAATCTCATATTTCTGAGACAACGCAGAAGCTCTGCCATTCTTCTTCCTTCTTAAATCTCTTCAGAAAATTAAGATTACTTGTTTAGGAAAAGTTCTAAATCAAGATCTTGAAGAAAAGAATAAATCTTAATAAGAAGATGTTCAGAATCATATGTGAAGTAAGATAAGTTCTTAGATATGGTCTATTCAGTTTTATTCCTCTTTCTTCCCTTTTTCTTTAAGTAAAAATTATGGATCCATAGTTGTGAGGTCCTAAATCCAGTTAGGGGAAACTATGGAATGCTAGATCTGGACCACATCCAGGAATTGGAAAGCAAATTAGGTGAGTGGATTTAAGTTATATCATTTTTGATAATGGTATATTATCATTTAACGTTCCCCATTAACATGTCATGTAAATCTGATATAATGGTTAAAAAGTGTTGAAATGCTACTGTGACATGTTGATACATCAATATGATAAAATATTAATATGTTAGAAATTCAAATGTTGAAACGTTTAATGTGTTGAAATGTTCACCTATTGACATGTAAACTTATTAAAAATACATGTAGCGATTACTATTGTTACAATTACATGTTAGCTTGCGACAATTATGTACTTAAACCCTTAATTGTAGAAATAGGAATAATTACATGCTAAATTAGAATATTACATGATTTGGCGATCACATGTTATTTTGAGATAAAAATCAATTATATGTTAGAAATAACATGCGACGTAAAATGGGCCTAATTTGATGATATGTAAAATATAGAATACAGTAAAAATTTAAAAGAATGGATAGGCCTAAATTATATTAAAAATTGACATTAAATAGAAAACTGTAACTGCACTTAGACACGAGGTTAAATTCAACTTGTGGTAGAAGTATGTCCGAAACCACCCGACAAATCCAGCGTCCAAAAGTTGTGAATTTAATGTGAGAGGTCTAATGCTTAAATAAACATGTAACGGTGCTAGGAAACGAGGTTAAGTCAACTTATGGAAGAAGTCTGCCCAGACCGCCTGGCAAATCCAGCATCCACAAGTGTAGGCTTAATATGAGAGGTCTAGTGCATAAACACATATAAATAACAGGATTAATAATTAGCATTAATTGTAATTAATGGAAATGAATGGAAATTGACTGAAAGTTACAACAGTAAAAATGAATGGAATGAACGTGGAATGATAATAGCCTGTATTAAATTAATTATATTAATGAGAATGTTATATAATAGGTAGACTATCATAGGTACAAATGGAGATTATAACTTAGGTTATAATTAAAGATTAAGAAAATGAGATAACTATGTAATGATATGAGTGGTACTTAATTGTAAATTAAGTAATTAGTAAATGGGGAAAACTGAAACTAGTTGTTTGTAATAAGTAGAGAAAAGTGGGAATTTATGTAATGTAAGAAGTTGTACTAAATTATATATTAAGTAATCTGTAAACTTGAAAATCTGAAATCTGCTGATAAGAATAACATGTTAAGGCTTGTCCTAGGAACAAAAGGAAATTATAACATAGGTTATAACAAATGGAAAGGAGACTTATTAGTGAACCTTAGTTAAGAGAACTAATTTAATAAGTAATTAATGATAAGTTGTAATGACAATGTAGGATGGAATTATGATTAAATAGGAAAGAGTGAGGCAAACTTATGAAATGAAATAATGTAACGACCCGTATTTTGGGCCGCCAAATATTTAATTTATTATTTAAAATATTATATTTGGAGTATTAATGGGTTTTAATACTTAATTCGGTATTTAAAAACGAAGTTTGAACGTTAATTTTATTTATAATATAAAACGAGTTCGAAATTGCGCGGTAGTTCGTAATATTTGGTTTTGAACTTTAACTGAGAATACAGGATCCGATATAAGTCGGATTTCAGAGAAACGAGAAATGTTGGGAGCATGTTGATTGTAGTTTTCATATAAAAGAGAAAAATTTAGATTTCGTTTTATAATTTGTTAATTATGGCCAAATCAAATTTTGAAATAGTCGCTATGAAAATCATTATTTAAAATATACGCGTTAAAATAGTTGTTTTGCAAACAGACTCAGATTTCAACAAAATCAGTTTCATTAGAACCGTAATGTTAAATTATTGTACGATGTTACATGGCATGGCAAACCGATGTCGTATATGACCGCGGTAGTCGCAAACGCCCGTTCAATTTCTATAGCGCGTAATTAATTTAATAAAGGGTTATTTGGGTATAACTTGAAAAGACGATCGAATTAGGCTGCGAAACCAATTTCGTTGAGTTCGTATCGTCAATTAGAGTCAGGCTAGGTATATAGTTTGTTATTTTTAGAGACCGTGAAATTTGGTGTCCAAATTGGCATTGCGGTGCGCGTAAAAATTGCCTACCGGGGGAAACAGTCTCAGAATGCGACGAAACTGGTGCCGTTGGGTTCGTATTGAAAAACTATTGTAGGATTTCAAGATTTCAAGTTGATTGGGTTTATTTGGTGATCGTGAAAAATTAAAACGCGTGTTTATTTCTGGTTTTATAAAGGAATTTTTTTTCAAACGAAGTCGGAATTCGACGAAACTTGTCCCATTGGGTCCGGAATATTTTTTTACACCAAGATTAGTTTTTTTTATCAATAAACAAAATTCGTTTGTGGATAATTTTACGTGTTACTTCACAACGAAGTATTGTTTAATAATATTTTAAATAAAACCTACCCTAAACAATGCATAACCTAACCTAAACAATATAATACGCACTTGCTCAGATATCGGTAAATCCTAGCACACACCCTATAAGAAAGGATACACCTAAAAGCTAGTCGCGCAAAGGTCATGCTGAGCCACCCTATATACATGCCATCACATCCGGTACATATATATTTATAAAAAGAAATGGGCAGGACCAATGACAAGAGAATACGACTGCACTATCTTTAATATCCTTCAGCTACAGATTTTACCTACCGCCTACCCTTATCCTATTTTTCTGTTCTAATATTGCAAAATCAAATCACAAATGCTGTGAGCAGCTATTGGATCCTTCTTTTCAATTACAGCTACCTAAAATTTTCTTGAGAGCCAAACCATCAGCTTTCTTGAGAGCCAAACTATCGGTGCCATGGTGACCAAACTAAGGATTTCCTTGCATTACACGGTCATTCTTCTCCACGTTTCCCCACCTATAAAATACCGCCTACAGTCCCATTTTTCTTTTCAGCAACCAACGCAGATCCAAAAAGATGTCCAGATTAGCAAATAAAAATGCTTCAACATTTCCTCTTTATTCTCGTGTTCTTTCATTAAGAATAAAATATCCAATCATTAGCAGAGGAAGGCGAGCTTAAGGTGGGTCGAGGTGATTGCTGGTGGAGTACAGCTATCCTATGACGTCAGTAACAATGGGGTTCTTCGCTGAGTGGTTGAAGTTGCATGTAGCAGATGAGGACGTGATGAAGGGTGATAGGATCTGCGGTGATGGATTTAAGTCGCGGAGAAAATGAGTTGCTGTTAAATTTGGGATCGGGGAAGCTCGCAGGTTCCAGCAAGTTCGGAGCAGGGAATCTGGCGTTCAAAGAAGCTGGCATTCGAAGGCAGTAAATCAGACGTAGTTCTGGTTTAACCTGATGAGAGTAGAGGGTGTCAATGGTGGCATGCAGGTAAGGGAAAGAGAATTTGAAAATAGGGAGAAGAGTGGAAGAACCGGGTTGTTTTGTTGATGGGTCTCTGGGAGGAGTTTGCATGCAGTTTGGATAGGAAACGAGTACAAGCAATGCATTTGCAGATTGGTTTCGTTAATAAAAAAAGAGCGGACGTGAGTACTAAAAAGAGTGCTTGGGGAAGAACATCATTTCAGTGGTATGCAGGAAGGAGATAGCGAAGGGGAGGGGTGGGCTATTCATTTCAATGGGCTTCGGGACATTGAAGGTAAATAAATAAATTAAGAGATGAAAAATGGTTAGGCAAGTGATGATTTTGGGACTAAAGAAGGAAGATATGGCATTGAAGATAAGAAAGGATCTGTCTGAATGAAGATGGATAGTTGGTTGCGAGAGAACCGTATTCGGTGACAGGTGAGAAATGAAATTTTTAGTTTACAACGTGTTTCACCCAGTTAGTTTAACGTAAACAACAATTAATTAGGCCATTAAATTTTACATATGGTTATACGGGTATTAGTTCGACTGCAATATTAGAAAATTGTTAATCATTCATTCGACAAACAACTATGAAAGTTATATTAATAATAATATGTTTGTTCTAAATCAATTATCAAGATGTAAACTACTCAAATAATGGTTGGTTGATGAGTTATGTCATGCACGGGTAAAATAGCCAACACGAAGTATTGAGAGCAAGCGGTTTAATTAAACAAACATAATAAGTTTGTTAATATTTTAAGTAAGGGGTTAGTTAAATTGATTTAAATCATGAACAATAATGTCAATAACTTTTACTATGTTATCAGAATGAAATAACTCAAGTTGCACTTGGACCGTACTGACGAACGTAACAGTTCGAAGCTGTTTTGGTCGCGTTGGAATCAACTGAAACCAAAGTTTTAACGGAGAATCAGATCAAGTTGAGTTAGACTCACTCAGTTTTTTCCCATTTATATTTTTATATTAATTGGGTTTTTATTTTGTGTGCTCTGTTTGCAGTGGTTGACTATTCGCTAATTATATATTTATTCATTGATTTAACTGATGAAATTAAACCGTTGTTTAATTTCAGTGAAATATCAAATCGTTATTTTAACGATTGGTTCCAATAAAGGTAACTTACCTTGTTGGTCACGTTTATAAAATAAACGTGTTTAATGGTTTGAAATTGTTTGAACTGATTAAATTGATTTGTTGATTGGTCGTTGTTAAATAATTGTTGTTTACTGTAAATGGAATGATCTGATTTGTGATAATAAATTTGTATATAGGGAAGAACAGGTTGGAGGGATCCAACCGGATTCCTCAAATATATTATTTATTTTCAGATTATCGTATATGAACTTTCATGATTGGGTTATTGATTTTGATAGTGATCATGGACTGAAAAGTCAATGTGTGTTGTGTTTTAACCAATGGGCTATATTGGTTGAGTAATCGGCAGTAAATGGCCTAAAAGTAAATCGTTTTGGTTATATTGATTTACCGTCAGGTGAATCGATAGAACTGAAGTTATAAAATTTATTTTATAACTAAAGATAGATTTTGAAAGATATATTTTAAATAAGAACTTATAAAAAGGGAAATAAATATTTAGGTTTATAATTAATTATAAATAAGAAGTCACTTAATTAAGAACGGGAATACCCGAGAAAGAGATTTTTAAAGCGTAAGAAGGTTTTATGAAACCATATTTGGAATAGATAAGTGAAATGGGATTGGTATTGATATTGGAATATAGTATCGGATTTTGAATTACAACTCATACCTTAAGATATGAATGTTGTTGATCAAGGTCTGAGAGGTAATTGAAATACCCCAACTTGAATGACATCTGGATTATCTGAAGGTGATATTAGTTGTAATGGTAAAGGAGGAAAGAAATGATTTATTATTTCATCGGAGAAAGGATAATGCAACATTGTTGATGAAGATTGGGAATATATATATATATATATATATATTTAAAATTAAAGGGAAAGTAAAAAGGGATTATCGAAAATATAACGATATTTTCGGATTAGAAAGGAAATGAAAGGTTGAATTTTATTCTATAAGAAAAAACATGGATTATGGTTTTTAAGTAGTAATAAAAGATATTTTGTAACGTTGGTTTACGAGTAATAAGTTGAAATGATTTCCCAATATTGGATAATAGTGTGATTAATGTTTTGAAACTGAAATTAGACAAACTGAATATGGTATAAGATTTCCTAAGTGTTAAAAAGAGAATTTGTTAAAGAAAAACCTAATGTTAAATAAGAATCGAGAAAACAATATTTAAAATATCGAATGATTTAAAAGTTTGAATTTACATTTATTTTAAATATAAGGCCAAGTGAGACCGAATACTGAACCAGTGAACTCATTGGGTTCTCATGATTGAAACACTGTTTATTTTAATAGTTAAATCACCGACTATCAAATCTGCCCAATACGATTGTTGGTACAGAAAGACCGGAATCAGATTTATATTCGAAAACCATTTCGACCAACAAATACGTGAAGAGATTAGAAGTGATCGAGATGGATCATTGAAGGCCGTGGATTTTCATAAACCGAAGAACTGCTAATAATCTCTGGTCTGCAGCCAGAGATGTACTGTGGTTCTTTCGTGGTTGGAATGTACGGGTTGCAAGGACTTCCCGCTACTGATCCATGGGGTGATTCCTATATGTGATGCAGTTGGAGAGTACCTTCGGTTCATGCTGTTCCTGAATGACTTGTATGGACGAGTGTCTAACAGAGTATTTCCAAAGGGTCACGTACGTTGATTTCTTCAAATGTGCTATAGTTGGTTAGCTCCCAACTGAAGTATTTTTGTGGACGTCAATTAGTGATATCTGGCGGATTTGACTATGTGGCATTCAAAGTGAAAAATGAACAGATGTTCCAAAAAGGAATTCAAACCTCAAGCCTCATCAGCCGGGAAATGACAAAAATCAGACAGGCAACATGGCTACGTGGGTCTCTCTCATTAGGGTGTATAATCACCTATCTAGAGAAAATCCATTTCATTCTTTAATCTGTTTTGATGCTGTCCCTTTTCGGGAAACAGTGGCTAGCTACCACCGTTGGTGATATACATTCTATACACTCAAGCGAAATGAGTGGTCGGTCATGTGAGGGCCGAGTTGCAAGACGTTCTTGTTGAACCCAGTGTATTCGCCTCTAGAGATACACTATCGGAAGGTGGTCCCATACCTTGTCATAGTCGGAATCCAACTTCCAATAAGCGCCCGCCGTTTTGTTTTGTATACTATATATGTAGAGCGTGAGATGCAAGCGTTCTACTAGATTCTATTTACTTGTATTTAGACATTATTATAATATCAGATAAGATATTGCTTTAAAAATGTTTTGGGTTATCGTAAGGTAAAAACCATCCGTATTTATATTTGGATTTGGTCTTACGATTATTCTTTTCTTTGGAAGATTTTAACTTAAAAATCAGGTTTTGTGATCCCCTTAAACTTAGTGTGTTTATCTCACTCTAGTTCACCAGACTGATCTGGTGTAATGCTCGGATTAGCCCGGGGTGTACAGGTTCAGGTTATCAAATGCTATAAAGAGACGAGCTGGAAGAGTCCAGACGTATGAAATTATATAGCTACTATTTCGATGTGTGTTTTATATGGGAACAGGTTATTATAACTGTCCAGTTGTGTGATGTACTCTAATATTGTAAGTTTAATTTAAAGCTCTAAATAAAGTTATTTCTGTATTATATTTTGTTCCGCTGCGATATGAGACTCTGTGTTATGTTGGTTCTTCTTCTTCTATTCTAATATTTCTTTCTTTCTTATCTCACCCTCTAAATTCTTTTTAATAACGTTCCAGTGTTTTTGGTGTTTGGAAGGTCGGCATGAGTTACGGTAAAGGTATTTATGTCGATTTCCGGGGCCGGAAATCCTTGGGACATTACAAATAAGTTATATTTAATCAAAAAAAATTCTGCATGTGTAAGGTTGAATAACCCAATGGGGTGTATCATCGTGGTGTCATGAGGCATGAGGGGGGCAAACTTTCATTTGAATTATTCTGTCGACTCCGAAGGACTGGAAAGGGAAAAACGCGACTTCCTAAGATATGTAAAGTGCTCCTGGTTGTCCTTTGTGCGGTGGTAGATGTTTAGGTTGTGCTCGCAGAGGTTGAGTCTACGCATTACTACAAGGTGGGTGGGCTTTGACTGCAAAAGTAACATTGTAGTCAGAATGCTGTGACGAGGTGACATTATGGTGATTCGACGATCCCCTCAACAGGAGGCGAGGTCAGGATCAACAAGGATAGTAGATCGTCGAGTACCGTATCGGCAACCAGCGGGATGCGAAAAGACTAGAGCTAAACCCAAGATGCCATTCACCTTTCACTATCGAGGTACAATGGTTGAGGGAAGACGCCGATTGGATGTTTAGATTGTTTGTTTCGTGGAAGTCGCTTAGCTCTTATAGCCTTTACTAGTTAAGGGGGGGACCGAGGTGAGGCCATAGCCATCATGAATAGCAGACCCAAGGGATATTTGTATTTGAGGCCCTTAAAGGCGGGCTTGTGTGGATATGGAAAAACTCCTGACCAAGTTCCTTGTTTCTTGTATATCCCTTCCACGGAACTCGGTGCATATTAGAGTACATGCACAGTTAAGGCATCAAGCTATGATTTATGATACGTACGTGGGAAATTCAACATACATGCATGTTTGCTCTGGGTGGTGTATCGTAGACTTGAGAGCATTACTCTATGATGGAATTTGATTCGATAGAAGGTGGAAGTCCGTACACTTACGTAGCATAGTAACGACAGGTATATGCGGAACGTAACTTTGTTATATAGAGATCTGTATGCCACTTCGGCATAGGATAAGGGATTGAGTACATTTTCTGTGGCATTACGGGGGAGACCGCGCGAGTGGGGTATCATGAGGTGTACCTTAATATTGGGGGTAGCTATATATATGCTATATTAGGTTAATCGGCTGGGAAGTAAATGGGTACGACATGTGTGTAAGCCTCGAGTGTTGTTAACCCAAGTAACCTAATAAATAAGAAAATGTGATTGAACAATATATGTAGGGTTATCCAAAATGTATAGTTTAAATCCAGTCACCAGAACTTGTGTTCTGCCCCCCTCCTCATAACATACTTGTAGGTAAGATTTTTGGCAGAGATATGATAGCTTTGGATACTGGCTAGGTAGTATTATTAACATGGTATGGCTATACTTTGATTATATTATACTTTATCCATTCCGTTGTGAGATATTTTCCGAGCTCTGATATATTTTATATCTCTTTATTTTCTGCAGGATACCAGAGCAACCAACACGGGTTTCGATGTATTAGAATTTTGAAATAAAATTAGATTTGTCGGAATTCGGGTTGTTACAATTTATATCGCATAATACTCTTATATAAGTTATCTCTCATACTATTTCTTTTACATAGCTCTTTTATGTAATGTTATCTTATTGTTTGTAACAGGTATGATGTCACAAGGTCTTGTAGGTGGCGATGGCAGTTGTCCATTGCAGGGAGCTATCCCAACCTGTGGTGCGGCTTAAGCCAGAAGCCAGCAAAGGGTATAAATTTAATTTCTGTACAATAAATTATTTAAATTACTGTTCCAGTAGCCATGAAATGTTTTTTTTTTAAACACAAGGACTTTGAGTTGGAGCCTTCCAACACGGTCTTAAGTACATCAAGACGTGCTTATCAGGCTCACATGACTGATTATTGGCCCATATGGATGTCGATACCCGACATGGTCAGGGAGACGATATGGCAGGATTTTTTGGTACGTACGTGTGTTATGTCATTAATTGCAATAGTTAAGTAGTCATGCTCCTATTTGATCAGTTCATATTTATGATGTTTTTAAAAAATTGCATGGTGTCGTGGATCTCAATCAGACCAATGTAGACCTTTTCTAGCGCCACTGGAACTCTAGAGTGGCAAAAATTACAGAGAGATAATGAACAACATAAAACTAGGTGGGAAAAACCTAACTGGATGGGCGAGAATGTGTTGGATGACCTACATACTTATTAGAATAATAACGACGAGTTTTTGGTAAAGTTACTACAAATTTAATTTAAAATTTTCAATTCAATTATTATATAATTTAGAATAAAACATTTTTTTAATTTAAATGTATAGGCCAAGTCTGTGAGAAATGCAGCAAACATGAGAAAGAATCCAGTTACGCATTGGGGGTGGGTGTAAGACATTTTAGCACCATCGCGAGGACCTAGTATATTTATTAATTACATAGTTAAAGATTTTAATTTGTAAGTTGTTAAAATTAATAGTTGATTTAACATTAAGTTCTAATTTACACACACATGCACATATATTTATATATATGTATACGCTTTTTTTAGGAGAGACAGTGTGGTGTTCCTATGTCGTACTGTGATGTATTTTAGCATACACATGCATTTAGAGGACTGAATGGGGATGTGTACAAGCTCTGTCCTTTAAGGTATTCAGACAGACATGGACCGGACAAGTATTAAGGTCGAACACTATTCATACGAGCCCGACAATGGACGGACAACGTTCGAACAATAGAAAAACATCAAACATTTAAGAATGGACTGGACCCTGGTGTGTCCAAGCTCTATCCTATAGAGGATCGGACAAACATGGGTCGACACTTTATAGCTTCGGACCGAGCCAGACAACGGACTGTCCTATCCGATATACAACGCTATATGCATTGCCTAAGGTCGATGACACTGACCCAGTTTCCTACTCTTGGGACCATGATGCCAAGGCGCGTAAGGCATATATAAGTATAACATAGTTAATTTAAATTGGTTATACTTTAATTATATTGTAATCTAAATTCAATTGTTTTTAATTTAATAGGAGAAATTTCAGGAACAAAGAGCACTGATGCTGGATTCTAGTGGGAGGACTCAGTTGACTAAGGAGGATGAGGATAGGATATTTGATGTTGTCATGAATCCACCTACCCGGAATAGATGTTATGGTTTTGACAATCTAGAGGTATCAAAACTAAAATTTATAATAAAAACTAAAATTTACTCCAATTGCTATTATTAAAACTTTAGAAAAACAATTGCAAAGTACATGTTGTATTTTATTTTAATTTGAGTCTAGCATTAATCATATATCAATCTAATTATTACTCCTTCTACTATGAAAATCTAAAATTATATACAGGTTCATACGTCTCAGTAGACCTATGAGAGGGCTCAGGATAAGGAGGAGATCACACAACTCCGAGCACAGATTATAGAGCTTCATGAGCGCGAATGTCGTCACGAAGAGCAGATGGAGCTTCTTAACCGTCTGGTAGTGGAGTTCATTGCTCTTACAATATGCCACCTTCATCTTCTGGTGGAGAGAGTTGAGGTTAGTTTGTTTTTGTTATATATATATATATATATATATGTGCTATGAGGGTAGGTGAGGCTTGATACATTTACGATCATGGTTGTATATATATGGATGTTATGTTGGTGATGATGTTGTGGAGATGGTGATGGAGGTTTTTGTTGGTGATGACATGGTTTGGACATGATTGTATATATTGGGTTGTTTTTTATGTAAATATTGGTTTGTGGTATGGGTTTTGTGTTTGATTTTCGTATAATATTGTATTTGGGTGAATATTTGATTGGTACTGAGATTTATATGCTCAAAATGGAGCACTTGTGATGGATATATATATATATATATATATATATATATATATATATATATATTTGTGTGGCTGGAAATGTGCAGTCTCTGTTTTGTAAAAAAGTACCCAGATTTTCAACGGCTTCCAATGGCAAGGAATGACTTATTGGTCATTGTTTTTCAACGGTTTTCAACGGCAATCCATGGCAAATTTCAATGGTTTTCTACACTTTCCAACATTTTTTTGACCAGAAAAAACCACGTGGCATTGTGTGGAAGTTGGAAACCGTTGGAAATTTGCATTGCCTACCATAGATAGTCGTTGGAAACCTTTGATCCGTATACCAACGGCCGATAGCCATTGGTATGTACTGTTTCACTTGTAGTGTAATTTCAGCGTTACTCGGTAATTACCTTACAACACAATTTCGATTTTGATTCTGTCATTTTACAAGGAAATAGAAGATATTTGTCAGGCTAATATAGAAGATAATAAATCTAGAATTTGCATCTTTTAATTTAAGCTTCCATCACTCAGCGTTGATTTTAAATAATTTTTGTTTACCATATTGTTTTTCTTAGTCATCTGATTATTGTATTAAGTTTTATACAAGAATGTGTTTCCTTTACACATATAGGCATGAAATATGATTACCCGATGTAGGTTAACAATCAATATAACATGAATTTGTGGATGCTGTGATGGCACTTGCTGTGTTGTTGAATTGTCCAGTAAGCTGTTTGTGCATTAGCCCATTATAATAAATATATTGTTATATAGTTAAGAAGTAAATATAATAAATAAATTCAAGTCAGATTACTATAATTTATTAATATATAGTAAATATCTGCTTAGACAATGGGCTGTCCTTTACTGTTTTCTTTTTTAGAAGAACCGCCAGATTTAATATTCTTCGTGGACTAAAAAGCAATTTGCCTATAGTCTACTTTGCTAGTCAAATAGTCATGTCCTTAACTTATTTATTCTAATATACTCACTTGACTTCATATGTTGATCAATAGACCATTTATCTTACATATGTTAAATTTAGTGATACGAAATCACGAATAGATGGAAAGTAAATATTGGTTTAATATGGAAATGCATGAATTAATTGATCGCATTTGCATGAGATGGAAAGAAATAAATGCAGCATTAATTTCTTCCATCTATGCTAAAGAAACGAATTGATTTACTTTCTATCTTTGCACATTTGTCACTATGTTAATTTGCCTCCATTATATTATTACCATATGTTGGTAATTTAATTGATGACTAACATAGATTTACACTACTATATATTGAGGGGTAAACTTTAGTGTAAACCCATCCTGGCGTAGATCCAGTGATCCCTAATGGTGTCTCTTCTTATTAAGATATGTAAACTCTTATTTTGTAATAATTCTTGTAATTCTCTCATATGGAATAAAATCTCTCTCCTTTGGACTTGACGTACACTATCTCGATGTTAGTGGAACCAATATAAATTGTGTGTCTCTTTGTTTCTCTGTTATAGTTATTTACTATTTTTTGATGTAATAGAATTATTGCTATCAGATTAGATTGACGTTCAATTGACAAGTCTAGATCCTGTTTATTATGCTTCCGAATTCGCGCAATCTTCTTGCACAACAGATTGGTATCAAAGCAAGTGATTTGTTTTAAACTGTGCATCGATTATTTCTACAAAGGTTGGTAGATTCAGTGGTGATTATTCTATTTCTATTTTGGGAGAAAAGGAGACTTTTGTGGAGAAGATTGTGTTGAGAGAGATGAATGCTCCAATCTTGGAACTTTGATGTAGCTTGAGCTTTGGATTCTCGTTAAGGTGGAGTTATATATTTGTTCAAGAAAGCCACTCCAAAAGAATGTGACTTCGTAGAAAACAGCTTGAAGAAATTGCTTAGAGGTGGTAGCGACCAAAGACGAACCACTGGAGGTGTTGGCGACCTTTCCAAGTGTTTGAGGACTCTGTATAACTTCAAGTTCAGTCGAGAAATGCTCGCATTGTATAAGATTTAGATGATAAAGAGTTTAATGTGTTGAAGAGACCGTTGGATTTCGAAATTATATCTGATGTAGCTGATTTTGGTGATGAATTTTGATGCCACTCAGACTTATCGACTTGTGATGCCATCTTGGAGAGTTCAGTTTATAAAGCTGATTTTGGCGGATTTGGTGCCACTGTGATACATCGTCAATTTTGTGATGCCGTCTTAAAGGAGGTGCTACATGCAGGTATGTGGAAGCAGAGAGAATTATCTTGCATATAGAGTTTTGGATTTTGGCTCTATATTTTGAATTGATGATTGAGAGAATTATTTTTGGCATGGGTAGTGTTGCGATTATTTTGGGATCTGCCTTTTTTTTTCAATTCTGGATATTTGCAACATTTTGTTAGCGGGTGGGGACATAGTCTGATCTTGTTAACATGGTGTGATGGGAGGTAGCTTTGCCGGAACCCATTAGGCAAATATTCATTTTTGGTTTCTATCTCATTGTGAGATTTTAATTTAAGGTGGTGTTCTGTTGAAGAGTTTTATGTTGTGAAGAGAATTTGATTTGAGATGGGGGTGTTGAAGATATGTGATTTTGCATCAAGGTGGAGTGTTAAATTTAGGTGATACAAAATCACAAATAGATGGAAGTAAATATTGGTTTAATATAGAAATGCACGAATTAATTGATTGCATTTGCATGAGATGGAAAGAAATAATTGCGGCATTAATTTCTTCCATCTATGCTAAAGAAACGAATTGATTTACTTTCTGTCTTTGAACATTTGTCGTTATGTTAATTTGCCTCCATTATATTATTACAATATGTTGGTAATTTATTTGATGACTCACGTAGATTTGCACTGGATATATATTGAAGGGTAGACTTTAGTGTAAAACCATCCTAGCGTGGAGCCAGTGTTCTCCAATGGTGTCTCTTCTTGTTAAGATATGTAAATTCTTATTTTGTAATCTCTTCTAATTCTCTTATATGGAATAAAACCTCTCTACTTAGGACTAGACGTACACTATCTCGATGGTAGTGGAACCAGTATAAATTATGTGTCTCTTTGTTTCTCTATTATATTTATTTAATATTTTTTGATGTAACAGAATAATTGCTATCAGATAGATTGATGTTCAATTGGCAAATCTAGATCCTGTTGATTGTGCTTCCGCATTCGCGCAATCTTCTTGCACAAAAACATATACTATGGTAAGTCTGGCATTGTAATAGAGTTACTATCATGAGTAGATGAAATCAAAATTAACAAATGGCATAGGTGATTCGAGGACAAAGGATTTAACGTCTCTACTTGGGTAGTTGTTTTCTATTTAACCACATATCCATGTAGTGTTTATCAACATAGTGTGCACATATATGAGTCACTTTATGTTTTTCGATCAAAATAAAAGAGGCCATTATTGATGTTTTTAGACCATGAATGAGATAAATATACAAAAATTTATTTATAGTTGGATGATGCTTAAACTAGTGGGAGAGGTCTAAATTCAATGCTGACAACTGCCTTCATCTCTAACAGAAATTCAAGTAACCTACATTTAGTCATCAAAAACAAGAAATAAAATTAATCAAAGTAAAATTAAATCAATTAAGCTACAAGCGTTACATATGTATATTTATAACTATATTCACAGGTAGAAATTTTATTTTCTCAAAATGATATTTTCTCATTTAGTAACCTAGTCTTTTTAATTATATAATATATTATAGCTTTCTTATCGACATTTTACAAGACACACATTTATTTTAATTACGATTAATTTGATTAAATGTAATTAATCTTAAATTATTAAAAGATTTCTGAATTGTTGAAAACAAAAGAGTTGATATCTGTAGAGGTACAATTTTTATAAAGAAAAAAGAAAAAAGAAAAAAGAAAAAAGAAAAAAAATTAGAAAAGAAACCTATGTGGGCATGCACTATGTACATATAGCTGAAATAATCAGTAGAAACATGAGCCGAAAGAACCTCGATGTTATGCTTGTCCAACAAATAAGAAATTTCTGTAAGAAATCCAGGTTTTTTTTCAAAGCGCAAATGATTATGTAGGCTTCTTCCCCGCTCACATTCAGCACTATAATTTTCCAAGTGTATGTACTAAACATACTTGAAATCCGAGGCAGAGTTATCAAAGGAGGAGAACTTCTGATATTTATTATATTAATTTGACCTGAATTTTATTGTGTATTTACTATATTGATTAATATAGTAAATATCTGATTTGATTAATATAGTTAAGATGTAAATATAATATATAAAATTCAAATCAGTTAAGAACTAAATATATTGTTCATTAATCAACAATTTACCATAATTTTAATGCGTTTTACTAGTTTTATGATTTACTAAACTCCAGGGATTGAGTTTGAGGCTTTACTATACGATTTTGTTGTAGCAAAACTGAAACAACTCCTTACCAAGATTGAATTGAATCAAACACAGTTATTTTTTTAAAACTAATGCTTAAACCAAAAATACAATTTTCCTTTTTCAGCAAATCTTTGTTAGCTATCTGAGGCAGTTGCGTAACATGGTTAATAAAGCACTCCTATAAAGAATTGTGTTACATATTAATCAATGGGTCACTGAAGATTTTGATTGAATTTTTATTTGTAATTTGTATTTGTATTTTAAATGTGCTAGAGAAGCTGAAGATCTCAACAATTTTCTTTTAAATAATAATAATAATAATAATGGAAAAGGAAACCTGGATCTCTTTCCAATCACAGTAAATCACTCAGTAAACAAATATCACAAAATGTAGAAGGATGCTTTGTATGTGCAAAAATGTGAATAATGCTTTAATAAATAGAAAAGGTTTGTTTGCAAAACCAAGAGTCAGATGCTCATTGTTAGTAGCATAGTTTTCAAGTTCTCTTTTTTTTCTTCATTATTACCTGTTTTGCTACTACCTTTCACTTGGTTGTGTTTTTATTAGGGACCCAACTTGGTTAGCATGTCAAATGGTGTTTAGAAGACTACTGTTATTTTTTATTATGTTTATTTTTGTGTAATTGACAAGTAGTGGAAATTTAGTACCAATGTTATCAGTTCTGTTATATATGTGTATGCCATATATGCAAGTGGAAGTTCATGTAGCTCACTAGTTTCTGCTGCTACCTATATTGGGTTATATAGTGTATTACGTGAATGCATTCATGTATCATCAGCTAAATCATTTCCCTTTTATTATATAATATTGTGTTAATTGTTAAGAATATTTATGTAAATATCTGCGCCATAAGCAGGATAAGAATAATGATGACTCATACATTCGAAGGATATGGATCATGCTGACTCATACACTTAATGATACCTGCGTCATAGGCCGGATAAGGATAATGATGACTCATGCATTCGCAGGATATGGATTACGATGACTCATACACTTAATGCTTTCCTCTTATATTATTTTTCCTTTATATCTTATTAAAGGGAAATTGTTATTGCTTGTTTTAACCGCATGTACTCCATCTATATAAAGCACTGTAATGTAAATCAATGTGTAAAAGGCCTGCAAATCCGCACCGTTTGAGTTGACTAATAACACCACACGTCCAACCCAAATTGCACAAAAATACGAATCATTATTAGAAAGAAGTTAGAGGATGAGAAATAGAAAGAAAGAAATATTAGAATAGAAGAAAACAAAGAAGACAAATCTCACAGCGGAACGAATAAAATATATTATATAACATAACTTTAGAAATACAAATCGGTAACTTTATATACATACCATCATCAGAGCACAACAGTTATTCCTGGAACAGTTATAAACACCTGTTTCAAGATACAAACATGGTTCACAGCGGAATATATGATAGTCTATAGCTAACTAGTGAAGCCTCTTGCTTCCAGCTCCTCCAAATGAATCTGTAAAATCCCTACTACTTGACTGCCTGTACAAATTTGGGCACCCAAGAGTTTAGGGAAAACAAACAAAATAAACTCTGGGTCAGTCATGGGACTGGTGTGAGTAAACTCCAACCATTTGTTTAACTTTCAAAATCCTGTCAAAAGGAAAGATAATAGTAAGACCAGCCCACACATAAACATGGACGGTTTTTACCTTTCTATAATCCAAAACATTTTGATACGAAAATCCAGTGATATTATAATAATATCAACATCAAATAATTAACCAAATAGTAGAATGTAACGACAAGGAATTTCGCTTGATCCGAATCAGTCGTTAAACCGACAAAGACCGTTCGAAACCCCTGATCGTTTTGAGAACACGACAAATTGGAACGCAGACGGAAGAACATTTCATTGTTATTACAACAATTCCATCAGATGCAAGAATATACAGAGTATAAATGAATAAATTACATTCGATAAATATCAGTGATTTAAATTACATTTAAATACATCGCAGCGGAAAGTAATACAAAAGCACAACTAGAAGTAATGCATGGATACAGAGCTTTCCGAGCATCGTTCCAGCTGTAAATCAGGATCCTGTGAATATAAATCTGCAAAACCAAAACTACTAGCTGCCCGTGTGAAAAATAGGGGCACCCAGAGTTTAGGTTAAAACAATAAACTCCAGGTCAGTCATGTGACTGGTGTGAGAACTAAAACAGTTATTTAAAGCTTTACTTTAAAAGAGAGTAACTCAAGGGACCACGCCGTATAACACGGAATGCGTTTCCTCCCAAGAATACTAGTGCATAGGACAAACAGCGCAATGCTTTTTTGAAAAATAAAGCTGTTATAAGACCCAGGTACCATCACACAATGCAACGCAAGCCGGAGGATAGGGTTTTCCCTTATAATAGCCAAACATGCTTGATACGTTTAAAACAAATCATTTGATACTATAATATGTGCATAGTGTCAAAACAGTTTCAATCATAAATATAAATCATAGACGACATAAGTGCCCCATCCCACTATGTCGCCATACTAGGCTCTACAAATAAAACCGAAATACACGTATTGGAAATTGGATTTCCGTCATGAGTCGAGGAAGGGCCAAGCTCCTCTCCGCTTCGAGACACTCTAGGAAATGCCTCAGGACTACACACTCTGGATAACCCCTGGGATCGGTTGGGCCGGTCCTCTCTTACATTTGAGGATTGGCAATTCCTGAACGCACGTTTCCCGGTCCTTACAGACCTAATATCGAGGCGCCTCATTCCAACAACCACAAAGGTGAAAAGTATATAAATGTCAGGGATGGTAAGTCACTGACACCACCAAAGCTAGAAAGAAACGTCGTGTTCTCCCAACGGTCCGTATCCCGTTTTTAACTCATACCGAGGTGTGAGGCTCGCGAATCCACGCTATACACAAAGATGCCACGTAGGCCGTGCTTTGATCATCAACCACAAGACTTTGCTTTTCAACAGAAGCCTTGATCAATTGCCACTTAGGCATGCCACACTGGCAATTCATGCCATGCGACTGATGTCCATCGATATACAACCTCTGAGCTTGTACGTCTCAGAGAAGGGCGTTAAGAAAAAGAATAAATTCTCCACCGCCAAACAGATGTATATTTAATAGATATCAATCAACATAGAATAAAATCCAATGTCAGACACACTATCCATTTACAAGTTCATTCTGGGTCTGAACGAAACCGGAGGCACTTTTCTCGCATATCCATTGATCTCCAAGTACGTCTGGACGACCACCAACTGATTCCCTCATCTTGGGTGCACAGCCCAATCAAGATCATCAGTAATCACCCAAACGATGTGAAGACTTCCGGTCTTCAACCACCGTCTTCATCTTCGACTTATCGTCGAATCGGTTATTCAGAATGGGTATAAACCCGGCCTTTCCGAACAACCCGCGTATATTATAAACAAATGTTACACAAACACAACATAGCCTCATTCCAATTCATTAGTCAATAACTGTATATCAGTAAGAGAGGAATTCCACAAATATTAACCCCGAAGGCCGAAACCAACATCAGATTAATACCCAGGAAACCATTCTTCTTAACTAACCTCCAGCTAGTTTCTAAATTTCACATTCTTAGGGAAAGGTTCCCATTAATTTTATCAAAGATAAATTCTTTAAATTTATTCTTTAATCTTCCTTTGGATGTCGTATCAAACCAAATTATGGTTTTCCAAACTAGTCGAGATTAGCGAACCACACCGAAGTAATTATTTATTTTATTTCCCAATCCCAACCTATTCATCCCATGAAGCAAAACTGGTAATACTCCATATCTAATACCACAGTGTTATTAGTAAAATTAATTACCATTTCACGTTCAAATCTAATTAAAGATTTGACTATCGTTTTGGAGCAAAACTGGTAATACTCCATTCTCGCTCACTTTCTAAATTTGATAATTTAAATTATCAATTCACATTTCAATCTAATTACAGATTCATTAAAACTCCTTTTACTGGGTTAAAGAGCTAATGTCATTTAAAACACAGTTCACGACAAACCCAAATCACATTCTATTTATTATCGGGTTAAAGAACAAGTGTCATTTAAAACACCGTTCATGATAAACCCACAAATCAATTCTATTTACAACCCATTTCAAATCCAATTTATTTATTTAAAAATAAATGGGTTTTAATTTTAGTTCAAAACTAGTTCATTTCGATAAAAATCTATTTTTATCTTTTCAAATATGGAGTTTTTCATCCCAATTTTTCCCAAATCATTTCTTATGATTTTACACAAATTATTACCATTTTTAATAATTTTATCAAGGCCCGTACAGTCGATTTCCATCAACGGCCATCGAACAGCACTTACAGCGACCTTTTCCAAATTTTATTTGGACATATCTCCAAATCCAACCATTAGATTTCAAATTTCTAACATTCATTAGAAATCTCTTTTCGATACGAACCCAATGGTTCCGGTTTTAGGAGAATTCGACGGTCGGATCTCTCGTAATGTCCGTTCGAAGTCAATGGTCGAAATTCACGAACTGCCGCGGCGCGGCGCGTTCTATTCAGGCCATTATATTATATATATAATATATATTTCGTCGATTTCTATTTAAAACGAATTTTATAAATAGTTTTAAATTCGTTTCAAAAACATTTCAACTTCCATTTCCAATTCAAATCAAAATTGAATTTTTCCTTATAAATTCGTTTTAAAATTCATTTCAATTTAATTCAAATTCCGATTCAATTTGAATTCATTTCAAATCGTTTTTTATTCTACTTCAATTCGTTTTCAATTCAATTTGAATTCGTTATATATTCAATTCAATTCGAATTCGTTTTATATTCAATTCAATTCGGATTCGTTTTATATTCAATTCAATTCGAATTCGTTTTATATTCAATTCTATAAAAACGAATATAATCGATATAAATATCGTTCGCGTCAAAATAGCGCATCTCTAATCAACACGGCTTTATATATTTCAATAATTCCGTTATTCTATTCAACAAACGAATCTATATTTTTGTCAACACATGACTAATCTCAGCGAATGAGTACTGTCCACGTGTGACTATTTTTGTTATTTAATATATTTTATAAAAATTATGGTATCTATCGTTTGATTTAAATCAGACTCCAACCGTAAATTAGTAAGAGAACGATTCCCTAAATATTAACCTCGAAGGCCGAAACCAACATCAGATCAATATCCAGGAGACCACTCATCTCATATATTTTCCAATTAGTTTCTAATTTTATATATGATAAAGATGTAAATTTTATTTTTAAAATATTTCGTTCACCACATGACTAATCTCAACGGATGAGTACGGTCAACACATGAACCTTTATTTTATAATATTAAAGATGTAAACTTTATTGTTAAAATATTTCGTTCAACACATGACTAATCTCAACGGATGAGTACGGTAAACACATGAACCTTTATTTTATAATATTCTTTATTTTCTAAATTGGAATGAGGCCCAATCAATCACCCTATAGTGTTAACTATATGGATTCCATACCACATGTATATAATAGCAACGATAAATATCAACCATCATCCAAAGTGCACTACTCTGTATAAGCATCAAATATAGATACCTAACGCTTATAACAGCCTGTCAATCAATCGATCGACATATAACTAATTACTGGGATTAATGTATGCCGTATTTTATCCCAGTACCCGTGTGGGGTTTCAAATCAACAAACACTGATTTTTATTTGTGCAGTTGGGCGATGTGTAAAATTTATCGTCCCAATCAATGTCCTTCAAATAGGTGCACATAAACAAACCGTCCGGTTTGTAAATGAATATTTATTTATTCACATTCACGTTAAAAATTATATTTTCAACGACTAAATTATTTTATTCAACCTATGAATTTTCTATCCAGTTCATTTATTAAATAAAAATGATATCTTTATTTTTCTAATTTATTTTAGAAAATTTCGACGGCATAATGGCACGATACTTGAAATGGGACGAGGCTTAGCCTTATCCCCGGTCTAATAATGGCCCATGCCATACACATATCAATCAAATCCATTCCATTTCACCAAACAATCAAATTCAAATCAAATAATCTAACCAACTACACAACCAAACAAACAAGTCCATGGTCTATGGACGACGGTGTCGGGTGCTACTTAACACCGTCTGCATCCTAGTATATATTTATAACTAGAAAAAGAAATTTAGAGTGAGAAGTTCTCACCAAAGCTATCCCAACTCCACGACACTTCAAATGTAGAAGTCTTCATCTTTTCGTCTTTTGTCACATTCGTTGCCCGTATTCACTGCATATATAAAAATCACATTTTTATATTGTTGCTATGTATATAAAAATCATATTTTTATAATCACTCCTTATGGATAAAAATTCTATTTTTACATCGCTATTATATAGATAAAAATTCTATTTTTACATCGATGTTCATATAATAAAGATTATATTTTTATCACGCTATTCTCTATATAAAGATTTCGCCTTTTCACATATAAAGATTTCACCTTTTCAAATATAAAGATTTCGCCTTTTCAAATATATGATAAAAATCTTGCCTTTACCCATTTACTTTCATTATGAAAATTCTATTTTTATTTCGTCTTCATTCATATAAAAATCAAATTTTTATCTAGTTACTGCCTAAATAAAAATCACATTTTTATATATAAGATCATATATTTCCTTCGAACAAAAATAAATTACATTTTCTAATCAAAGATCTAAGCTTTATAACGCCTCTCATATGAAAGAAAATCCGATTTTTATCGCATTTATATAAAGGAAAAATCCAAGCTTTTCTAAGTTAACAAAACCCATCTTTTCTGTTTTCAAAAAGAAAATCTTTTTATTTTTTTAAAACTCTAATCCTTTTTATAACAAATTATACTTATGTTTTCCTAAACAAATTATAAACTATCTATTTATATTTTTTTTTATTTCTCCCCGAAAAGTAACTTTCACATTCGAACTCTAATTCGAACCCAACGACTGTTGCCCCTAGCGTATTACCCCCATTCTGAACACAATGGGATATGTATCGTAAGCTGATTCGACTGTTTCGATCGGTTTCTGTCAAAATCAACATATAACTCTATATATTGAATTTGAATGCGCGTTTCAATTTATCGGGGCCACATACTAACTCGAAAAATTCCTGAAAAATATTTTCTAGCTTCGTATTGACGATACGGTCCTAATAAAACTAATTTCATCAAATTCTGAGACTGTTTGAAAAATGGCCATTTTCCAGTCGATTAAAATCCACTAAAACTGGTCAAACGCGTTTTCCTTTGCCATGCTCACATACTGAATCGAAAAATTATGAAATTTGGAATATAGCAATAATTCGACATTACGGATCCAACAAAAGTGGTTTCGTCGAAATCCGAGGTCGTTTGCAAAATTCCCATTTTTAAGGGCCTGAATTCCATAGCGACTATTCAGAATTTTCAACTGGACGTATCTTTTGATTCCCGCTATGAAATTTCGATAATTCGGATTAGTTGGAAAGATATTCTCAAATAGATCCTACTATTTTTAAAATCCGGTTTGTTTTGCACCCAGTACATTCATTTGAAGTTTGAAATCGAATTATCGAACTACCGCGCCATTTTCAATTCCTTTTATAATTATAAATAATTATTTATATTCTAACGACGACTTATATAAATATATACGTCGAATTATATTCAAAATAAATTTTTCGTCGATATTATTTAAAATAATTCATTTCAAATATTCAAATTCCACTAGAATTGCCAAAGTAAAAATTTTAAACTGGCCCAGATTTTCCGGGTTATTACATAGAACGCTTGCATCCCACGCTCTACATATATAGTATAAAATCAAAACCGTAGGGCGCTTATTGGAGATTGGATTCCAACTATGACAAGGTATGGGTTCAACAAGAACATCTTGCAACCCGGCCCACACATGACCGACCACTCATTTCGCTTGAGTGTATCTAATGTATATCACCAACGGTTGGGATCAGCAACCGTGAGACGATCCCAAAACCCCGTGACAGGGTGTTAAGGATAATCATTGGAATATAACACATAAATCATCATTAGCAGATCACAGATAATAGCATAAACAGAAAATAGAATAATTTACACACATATGACAGCGGAATCATATAGATATCATCACATCAGAGAGCACAGTACAGGATACAACTTAGTGCATAATGATACATAATCAGTCACCATCGCCAGAGGCGGAATCATACATAAAGAGTACACAAAAGGAATATCAGTCTACATCGCCAGTGGCGGAATCATAATATAAATACAATAATGGCGGAGAAAATCCAAGTCAGCACAGTGTAGTCAAGCCTCGCCATGAGCCAAAAGGTGCGTCAGAAACCTGTAACTAGGCTGCCCGTGTGAAAATGAGGGCACCCGAGTTTGCAAGGTGAAACAAACTACGAGTCAGTCATGGGACTGGTATGAGAAATCTATTCAACTTATTAACAACAATAATAAGGCAAATCAAAGGACCACGCCACTTTCGCGGAACGGGTTTACTCCAATGAGTGCTAGTGCATGAAATAAAGTAAATGATTAAATCAACGCAATGCTCTTTATAAAATGAAGCCATTATAAGACTCAGGTCCCATCACACAATGCAACGCAAGCCGGAGGATAGAGTTTTTACCTTATAATGGCCAAAGATGCTTCATACGAATAAAACAAAAGTGCTTGATATTATTACTAGTGCATATATGTTTCAAAAGCGATTTCAATCATAAATATCAATCATAGGCGGCATAAATGACCCATACCACTATGTCGCCATACTAGTAATACAATCACAACCGCATATTTCGTATTGGAAATTGGATTCCTTCATGAGTCGAGGCAAAGGGCAAGCTCCTCTCCGTTCGAGACACTCTAGCAAATGTCTCGGGACCGCACACAGCAATCCCCTGGATCCTCCAAGGCCGGTCCTCTCTTACTTTTGAGGATTGGCAATTCCTGAACACACGTTTCCCGGTCCTTACAGACCTATAATCGAGGCGCCTCGTATTCCAACAACCACACAGGTGAAAAGTAGATATAAATGTCAGGGCTGGGAGGTCACTGACACCACCATAGCTAGAAAGAAACGTCATGCACTCCTTGGGTCCTTCTCCCGTTTTTGACTCATACCGGGGTGTGAGGCTCGCGAATTCACGTTATACACAAAGCTACGTCACACAGACCATGCTTTGATCATCAACCACAAGACTTTGCTTTGCAACAGAAGCCTTGATCATATGCCACTTAGGCGTGCCACACAGGCAATCCACTCCATGCGACTGATTTCTGTCAATACATAACCTCTGAGCTCGTACGTCTCAGAGAAGGGCTTTAAGCAAGAGAATAAATTCTCTGCCGCCAAACAGATATATATTTAACAGAGATCAACCAACACAGAACAAAATCCAATGTCAGACACACAGTCCATTTACAAGTCCGTTCTGGGTCTGAACGAAACCGGAGGCACCAATTCCTCGCATATCCGTACAATCAACAATATGTTTGGATGGCTACTACTTCAATTCCTTCATGGTAGCTACTCCAATCACGAGTATCAGTAGTGCCCATCCATCCAATGTGGAGATCGTCGGTCTTCAACCGTCTTCGACTCTTCGACTTCTCAACGTCGATCGATTATTTGAAATGAGATAAACTCGGCCTTTTCAAATAACCCACGTATATTTAGATTTTCAAATCAATTAATCACATGGTTGGACCATTCAACATTCACACTTCAGTTATTTAGTTATAATTTTCATGTCAAATACATTTAACCATCACATATCAAGCAAACACAACAAAATTGGTTTATTTCCACTCTATATCGTCAATAGTATTTTATAACGATATATCGCCATTTTTATTTAATTTAAAACGGCCATATTTAATTAAACGACGTTTCAGGTCGTGTCGATGCACTGGCGCTGCTTTTCACCAATTTTGTTCTACACATATAGGAAAATCTAACCGTTGGATCTTCACAAATTTTACATCATTAGGAAGGTCATTTCAAAACAAATCCAACGGTTTCAGTTTTGGGAAAATCCGACGGTCGGATCTTCCACACTAACCATTTGAAGTTACGATTTCAATTTACGAACTGCAGCGTCGTTATTCGATTTAATTTAATTATATATATATATATATAAATATAATCGTTTCTGGCGCTGTTTTTCTTCAGTTTTGAATTAAACATTCCAGACAATCCAACCGTCGGGTCATCACAAAGTTGGTGCCGTTGGAAAGATATTTCCAAGGCGAACCCAACGGTTGAGGTTTCGGGAAAATCCAATGGTCGGATCTTCCGCACTAGTCGTTTGAAATCACGGTTTCAAAATATGAACTGCACGGCCACGTTTCGTTTTAATTCTATTTATATTTATATATTTATATAAATATAGTTCATTCAAAAATCCCAATATCATTTCTACTTCAATTATTTCACTAACGCCTTAAATTTTTGGAAAATTTCGCCATAACCTCCTTTGTACGGGAGGGTCTGGGAAAATTCCCAAATAGCCACACGGGCGTCTCATATCAAAAAGAAAAAGAAAAAGCCAAGCGGCTAGCCAACAGGCTCATAAAATCATCACCCAAACAAAGCGGTAAATGTGTACCTATTTGTCGGGCACAAAATTCTATTCCTCTTCTCTAGCCCCTTTTTGCTTTAACCTGTTCAATAGATATGCATGTACATATATACAATTTCTAACATTTATCATTTTCCATTCAATTGCATATTTGCCTTGCTTTGGTTTAAAAACACCATTCATTCTAATATCGCATGCATAGGCTAAAATCATATCATTAGCTAGTTAATGTATATTTCAACTCATGCACGTTTATTTGAACAAGTGGCTATTTTTAACACTTCACATTTCAAAGATGATAATTTTGGCGAACTAAAATAGATTTCAACACATGACTATTTTATTTAATTCCCATGCATGTTAAAAAATAATATTTCTATCACAATTATTTATTTCAACGTCCGCATATCTTTAGCATATCACACATATGATAAAAATTGATATTTTTATCATTTATAATATTTATTCAACAAATAGACGTTTCAACACTTCATAGTTTCAATAAAAATGTAATTTTTTTTATTGTTTGATCTTTTTATTCAACATATGAATATTTCCACTACACACACTTCTCAACAAATGAGCATTTCCACACATGGACATTTTATTTATGTTGTTCATATTAGAAAGATGAAATTTTGATTGTTGAAACTATTTATATAAGGCGAATATTTTGCATACTTCATACATATATAAAAATGTGATTTTTATTGATCAAACACTTCATTCATTCACGAATGAATTTTATTTTCACACAACACTTTTCAACACATGAATATTTCCACACATGGACATAGTTTTAATATATGGCTTTAATTTCAAGGCATGTAAAATAATTTCAACATATGAAAATAATTCTAACACACAAAGATTATTCAAAATTTCGGCAGCATAACGGCAGGGTAGTTAAAACCGGCACCGTCCCTAGTACGGCTCCTCGCTCTACCTTAAAACCTCGCGGTTTTTGACAATGGGGATTCATGCATCTAATTCGCACGCAGGCGGCATGTTTATTTTTATTTCCACAAATATTTCCAATTCATTTCAATCACCAATGGGTATTTTTCAACCACAACCAAACAATATCAACCACAAACAATTATTCAACCATTCGTATTTTTCACCCAATATTTCACACCAATTCACCACGATAAATATCGTCCATGGTTTGTGGACGAGGGGAGTATATATATATATATATATATAATATTTGCTATATTTCACTTGCATTTCAACACATATATCAATTATTCTATGCATGTAAAAATTCATACTTCGCTCATATAGCTTACACTATGCATGTACATGAGGTGTACAACACGTATGTAATTTATATTTCGCTTATATAAATTATACACGACATTTTCCATTCAATTTCACGTTAATTTAGATTTCTCACATTGGTTTTATGAGCGCTAAAAATCGATACGATGTCAGAAAAATCCGCAGCTTCTTCTATTGGGTAGAGAGCTTCCTAGCGGTCTCGATGTTTCCTGTTTCATCGAATTTCGTCAACACACCAAAAAGATATGATTTTTCAAAGTGTACAGGTCAAAGAAAAACGCACTTTCAGAAAGCTTCAAAACTAGGTTTGCGAAAATCGCGAGATCCGTTGATCGTTGAGACGATCGGCCTGCACCACCACGTCGGCCTTGGAGAGGGCTTTCCGTCGATGGTCACCACCCTCAGTTCGATGGCGACAGGAAGGCAGGGCGGCGCTCGATAGGGTCGGACTTTGGAGGCTCGATACGGGCGACACAGGCGATGAAGGGCGGCGAGGCTTAGTCGGATTTGGAGGTGGAGGGAAGGGCTGTCGTTTTTGGGTAGTGGCGGCGTCTGAAAGTGGCGGAGGCGGCGGCGATCTGGTCTGGAACGGGGAAGCACGAGTCGCCGTTGAACGGGGGGGTTTCTTTTTTTATTTTTAAAATTTATGAAAGGAAAAATATGATTGGCCGAGACTATATTAAATTTTTAAATAGTGTTTTCTTAAACGAACTCCTTTTTAAACCCAACGACTGTCGCCCCTAGATAAATACCCCCATTCCGGACACAATGGGATATGTTTCGTGTGCCAATTCGACTGTTACAGTCAGTTATTTTTCAAATTAAAGTATAAAACATTTAATTTTTAACTCTGAACGCACATTTCAATTTGCCAGGGCCACAAACTGATTCGGAAAATTCCAGAAAAATAAATCTAGCTATGTTTTGATGCTACGGTCCCAACAAAACTAGTTTCGTCGAATTCTGAGGTCGTTTGAAAAATGGCCATTTTCTGGTCGATCCAATTTAACAGAAATCGACCAAACACATTTTCTTTTGCCACGCTCACATATTAGCTTCAAAAATTATGAAATTTGAAACCTAGCAATAGTTTGACATCCCGGACCCAACAAAAGTGGTTTCGTCGAATTCCGAGATCGTATGCAAAATATCAATTTTCCAGGGCTATATTCTATATACCGACTCTTCTGAAAATTCATTCGGCCATAACTTTTGATTCCTGTTATGAAACTTCGATTTTTCAGATTCGTTAGAAAGGTATTGAATAACAGATTTAAATATTTTTGGTTTCGCAAAAATCCGTTATATTTTCCACCCTGCATAGTCAGTCAAAGTTTGAATTCAAATTTTCAAACTGACTCACTATTCCTAACTTACTATTTTATTGAAATATTCTATTTCAATGGTTCAAATTGCTTTGAAATAATCAATTTAAAAATTTTAAATTGGCTCGTATTTTCTGGGTTATTACAATCTCCCCTACTTAAAACTTTTCGTCCTCGAAAAGGAAACAACAGTAAAGTAGGAAATAAAATGTAAATGCAAAGTATGGCAAAGGTACCTTGCACCGGAGTTAGTCAGAGATATCCACTCTGCATTTGGGGTAAGCTTGCTTAATGCTTTCCTCAGTTTCCCAAGTACAGTCTCTAGGATTACTGCTCCACTGCACTTTAACTAAATGAACCTTTTTGCTTCTGAGTTCTCTAGTTTCTTTGCCAACAATTTTTAATGGCTCTCTTCTGAGTGCTAATTCTGGGGTTATCTCCACATCCTGTTGCGTTGTTTCTTCTACAACAAGATCCGGATCATGCACATGTCTCCTATGTTGAGATACGTGAAAAACATTGTGCACTCCAGGCAACCATTCTGGCAATTGAACCTTATAAGCAAGAGTTCCAATTCGCTCAAGTATAGGAAAGGGACCATTAATTCTCGGTGCCAACTTCCCAGTCTTTCCAAATCTGATTACTCCTCTCATCGGAGAAACCTTTAAATAAACATGATCACCAACAGTAAATGTCAAATCTCTCCTTTTAGAGTCTGCATAACTTTTCTGTTGGCTTTGGGCGGTTTTCAATTGCTTCTTGATGAAATCCACTTTATCCGATGCTTCCCTAATCATATCAGGTCCTAGTACAAGTCTGTTGCCAGGTTCTACCCAACATGCTGGAGATCTGCATGGTCTGCCATATAATGCTTCAAATGGTGACATTCTCAAACTTGCTCGATAGCTATTGTTATATGAGAATTCCGCCAAATGCAAATGATCTTCCCATGACCCACCAAAATCGATTATACAAGCCCGCAATAAATCTTCCAGAATTCTATTCACCCGCTCAGTTTGGCCATCTGTTTGTGGGTGATAAGCGGTGCTCATATTCAGTTTTGTCCCCAATTCTGTCTGGAAAGCCTCCCAGAACTTGCTAGTAAACAGGGGATCTCTATCACTGACTATGCTGATGGGAATTCCATGCAACTTAACGATTTCTCTGAAATATATCTGTGCTAGACTTTGGGCAGTTCTATTGGATCTGACAGGTATAAAATGGGCAGTCTTCGTGAAGCGATCTACGATTACCCAAATGCTGTCATTACCTTTCTTGGTTCTCGGCAAACCATCTATGAAATCCATGGAAATCTGTTCCCATTTCCAGCCTGGGACTTCCAACGGTTGCAATAGTCCAGCTAGCTTCTGTTGGTCACTCTTGACCAATTGACAAGTAGGGCATCTGCTAACATACAAAGAAATATCTCTTTTCATTGCCTTCCACCAGAAAGTGCGTTTGATATCGTTGTACATTTTACTCACCCCAGGATGGATGCAAAATTTGGATTTATGGCATTCATCCAGCACTTCTCTTTTAAGCTCGGGAATGTCGGGAACACATATTCTTCTATTCAGCCTTAGAACTCCTTCTCTATCTATTAGGAAACTGGAGCTTTCGCCCATTTGAATCCTTTTTACCATCTCTTTCACAAAATTGTCACTTTTCTGGAGAACAGATATCCTATCATCAGTCCAGGTGTAATTATAAGATTGGCAATGATTGCGGTTTTCCTACTAAGTGCATCCGCTACTACGTTAGCTTTTCCCGGCGTATACAGGATATCAAGATCATACGCCGCAAGAAATTCTAGCCAACGCTGCTGTCTCAGATTCAGATCTTTCTGGGTATATAAATACTTCAACGATTGATGATCTGTATACAGTATAAATTTCTCGCCTAATAAGTAATGTCTCCAGATTTTCAAGGCGAACACGATGGCTAGCAACTCAAGATCATGAGTCACATAATTCTTCTCATGCGGTTTCAATTGGCGGCTTGCGTAAACGACTACTTGGCCTCTCTGCATTAACACTGCACCAAGACCTCTAATAGAAGCATCTGTCCAAACCGTTAAATCCTGATTGCCATCAATAATTGTTAACACTGGAGCGGTGGTCAGCTTTGATTTCAATTCCTGGAAAGCTTCTTCACAGTCGGAAGTCCACTTAAACTTCTCATGTTTCTTTGTGAGCTTCGTTAACGGACCGGATATCTTCGAAAAATCCTTAACGAACTTTTGATAATAACTAGCCAACCCCATAAAACTTCTAACTTCTGTGGGAGTAGTGGGTTGTTTCCAGTCTTGAATCGCTGTTATTTTGCTTAGGTCAACAGAAATTCCTTTCTCTGACACGACATGGCCAAGAAATTTAACTTCTTCTTGCCAGAAGACACATTTGGAGAATTTGGCTTTGAAGACGTTCTTCCTTAGAATCTCCAATACTTGTTCTAAGTGTTTTTCATGCTTGGGTTTTGATTTGGAGTAGATTAAAATATCATCGATGAATACGAGGACAAATTTATTCAGAACTCCCCTGAACACTCTATTCATTAGATTGACAAAGTATGCTGGAGCGTTGCATAGGCCAAACGGCATTACTAACCATTCATAAAATATGTCTGGACCTCTGAAAGCTGTCAAAGGAACACACTCTTCTGCTATTCTCAATTGATGAAAACCTGTAGCTAGGTCCATTCTGGAAAATATCTTCGCCCCATTCAATTGGTCTAGCAAATCATCAATGCGGGGTAGTGGATATTTGTTTTTAAGCGTCTGTTTGTTAAGGTCTCGGTAATCAACACATAATCTAAGAGTACCGTCTGACTTTGGGACAAACACGACAGCTGCACCCCAATTAGAAAAACTAGGTCTGATTAGACCTTTCCATAACAGTTGACGTGTTTGATCGCCTAATTCTTCTTTTTCCTTTGGAGTCATTCTACGAATTGGATGCACCACCGGTCTGGCATTGGGAATTAGATCGATTCGGAATTCTATTTCTCTTTGCGGAGGTAAGTTTTCAACTTCTTCAAACACATCCGCAAAGTTTCTGACAATCGGAATCTTCTCTATGGAAGTGGGAATAAGTTCTAATGCTTACCAAAATTCTTCTCTATTCGGATTCGAACCATGACAGGGAATATATATATGTCCCAGCTCCGTTCGGATTTTAACAATTCTTTCCGCACACTTCACTTCGGCTTCATATTTCGTTAACCAATCCAGCCCGAGAATAATATCGAATTCGAGGAAATCCATAACGATTAAATCAAAAGGAAATTTGTAGAAAGAATAGGAGATTGGCACTCTACAATATAAACCGAGAGTAACAGGACCCCCTATCGGGTTATGAACTTCAACCGATTCTTTAAGCTTTCGCTGTTTTAACTTTAATTTGTGCACTGTGTTTTTAGCAATAAAACTACGCGATGCACCTGTGTCAAATAATACAGAAACAGGAATATTTTTAATTGTAAGGGTACCTCCCAAGACATCGGGTTTACCTGCTCCATCGGAAGCAGCTGGCGGGCTAGACCCGTCATAGACATGAGCTACAGTAGCTTTCTTCAGCAAAGGACAGTCTTTGACCAGATGATCGGTCTTGCGACAGTTGAAGCACGAGCGAGGGTTCTGAGAGCCTTGGCTCGAGCCTTGAGAGTTTGTTTTCTGTTTCTTCGGAGCTGTGCAGACGTTTGAGTAGTGCCCCGGCTTACCACAGTTAAAGCAACTTCCTCTTGGCGGCTTGCCAGTTTGAGGCTTTGAAGATGCTTCTTGGCTTGACTCGCCTTGATTTACAGCAGGCTTGCGCTTGTTTCCGGCTTGGCTTCTAGCGCGATCCTGATCCAGATGCCTTTGATCAAGGTCTTCATAGTTGCATGTCATTTCCACCAGCTCGTTGAAATCCAGCTTGACATGGGCCATGGCTCTATCATGATATTGTCGTCTTAGTCCAAAGATAAACCTCTTATTTTTGGATTTCGCAGTGGCAACGAGCTATGGAGCATAGGGCGACAGCATTGTAAATTTGTTCAGATAATCTTGCACGGAAAGATCCCCTTGCTGGAGATTGGCGAAGTCATCGTGCATTCTTTCTAGAGCTTGTTCTGGGACATATTTCTCCTTGAAGAGTTCTTTAAATCCATCCCATGTTCTTCCAGCTTCTCTATTCCCGGCGGTAAGAGATTCCCACCATAATTCAGCTTGTTCCTGCATAAGCCAGGCACCCATAACAGCTTTGTCTTCGTCTCCTAGCCTTAGGCCTTCAAGAATTTTCTCGCATGTTTTGAGCCATGCAAGGGCCTCTATTACGGTGCCAGTTCCCAAGAAGGTCTTGCCTCCTAAGTTCTTATATCTCTTAGCTACACGGTCGAGCTCGAAGTATTGAGCTGCCGGAGGTTGTATCAAAGGTCCTTCTTGAGCTGGGATTTCTCCCCTTCCTCGGCCTCGGCCGGCACGGCCTCCTCTAGCAGCGGCTGCTCTGGTAGCCATTTGTCAAATTCTGTATAAGCAACGAAAAAAAAAGTCAGCTAACAGAAATGATAGTCTATTGCATAGTTAAGCAGAAATTCTACGGAAAGATAACGATGGACTGATCAATTGTTTTTGCTATTCTGCTCAGCTCATTTTAGGACCTTGCTAGTCCTATCTCTAATGAGCAACTCGCCTTAGAATACTACTGATTCTATTTTGATGAAGTGTTTAATGTGTTACACTCCAGAACTAAGGTTAACCAAAGCTCTGATACCAGCTGAGACGATCCCGCGAAATCCGGTAGGCTTTGCAACCATCCCTTCATCCTCCAGTACAGCAGGTAAAACCCACCGTGGCTCCCAATGGTACCCCAACCACTTGTTTTACGGCGACCCTCTCGAGTCTCGCGCGCACTGGCGAACCAATTCTCAACAGGGACATGTACGGGTAAGAGTCTCCCGTTCGCCACCAAACTGCGAAGCGAGAACCCCCTATCACGCGTACCCAGCCCACACAGGGCAAGCAACAAGGACTGGTATGAGAAATCTATTCAACTTATTAACAACAATAATAAGGCAAATCAAAGGACCACGCCACTTTCGCGGAACGGGTTTACTCCAATGAGTGCTAGTGCATGAAATAAAGAAAATGATTAAATCAACGCAATGCTCTTTATAAAATGAAGCCATTATAAGACTCAGGTCCCATCACACAATGCAACGCAAGCCGGAGGATAGAGTTTTTACCTTATAATGGCCAGAGATGCTTCATACGAATAAAACAAAAGTGCTTGATATTATTACTAGTGCATATATGTTTCAAAAGCGATTTCAATCATAAATATCAATCATAGGCGGCATAAATGACCCATACCACTATGTCGCCATACTAGTAATACAATCACAACCGCATTTTTCGTATTGGAAATTGGATTCCTTCATGAGTCGAGGCAAGGGGCAAGCTCCTCTCCGTTCGAGACACTCTAGCAAATGTCTCGAGACCGCACACAGCAATCCCCTGGATCCTCCAAGGCCGGTCCTCTCTTACTTTTGAGGATTGGCAATTCCTGAACACACGTTTCCAGGTCCTTACAGACCTATAATCGAGGCGCCTCGTATTCCAACAACCACACAGGTGAAAAGTAGATATAAATGTCAGGGCTGGGAGGTCACTGACACCACCATAGCTAGAAAGAAACGTCATGCACTCTTTGGGTCCTTCTCCCGTTTTTGACTCATACCAGGGTGTGAGGCTCGCGAATTCACGTTATACACAAAGCTACGTCACACAGACCATGCTTTGATCATCAACCACAAGACTTTGCTTTGCAACAGAAGCCTTGATCATATGCCACTTAGGCGTGCCACACAGGCAATCCACTCCATGCGACTGATTTCTTTCAATACATAACCTCTGAGCTCGTACTTCTCAGAGAAGGGCGTTAAGCAAGAGAATAAATTCTCTGCCGCCAAACAGATATATATTTAACAGAGATCAACCAACACAGAACAAAATCCAATGTCAGACACACAGTCCATTTACAAGTCCGTTCTGGGTCTGAACGAAACCGGAGGCACCAATTCCTCGCATATCCGTACAATCAACAATATGTTTGGACGGCTACTACTTCAATTCCTTCATGGTAGCTACTAGAATCACGAGTATCAGTAGCGCCCATCCATCCAATGTGGAGATCGTCGGTCTTCAACCATCTTCGACTCTTCGACTTCTCAACGTCGATCGATTATTTGAAATGAGATAAACTCGGCCTTTTCAAATAACCCACGTATATTTAGATTTTCAAATCAATTAATCACATGGTTGGACCATTCAACATTCACACTTCAGTTATTTAGTTATAATTTTCATGTCAAATACATTTAACCATCACATATCAAGCAAACACAACAAAATTGGTTTATTTCCACTCTATATCGTCAATAGTATTTTATAACGATATATTGCCATTTTTATTTAATTTAAAACGGCCATATTTAATTAAACGACGTTTCAGGTCGTGTCGATGCACTGGCGCTGCTTTTCACCAATTTTGTTCTACACATATAGGAAAATCTAACGGTTGGATCTTCACAAATTTTACATCATTAGGAAGGTCATTTCAAAACGAATCCAACGGTTTCAGTTTTGGGAAAATCCGACGGTTGGATCTTCCACACTAACCATTTGAAGTTACGATTTCAATTTACGAACTGCAGCGTCGTTATTCGATTTAATTTAATTATATTTATATATATATATAAATATAATCGTTTCTAGCGCTGTTTTTCTTCAGTTTTGAATTAAACATTCCAGACAATCCAACCGTCGGATCTTCACAAAGTTGGTGACGTTGGAAAGATATTTCCAAGGCGAACCCAACGGTTGAGGTTTCGGGAAAATCCAATGGTCGGATCTTCCGCACTAGTCGTTTGAAATCACGGTTTCAAAATATGAACTGCACGGCCACGTTTCGTTTTAATTCTATTTATATTTATATATTATATAAATATAGTTCATTCAAAAATCCCAATATCGTTTCTACTTCAATTATTTCACTAACGCCTTAAATTTTTGGAAAATTTCGCCATAACCTCCTTTGTACGGGAGGGTCTGGGAAAATTCCCAAATAGCCACACGGGCGTCTCATATCAAAAAGAAAAAGAAAAAGCCAAGCGGCTAGCCAACAGGCTCATAAAATCATCACCCAAACAAAGCGGTAAATGTGTACCTATTTGTCGGGCACAAAATTCTATTCCTCTTCTCTAGCCACTTTTTGCTTTAACCTGTTCAATAGATATGCTTGTACATATATACAATTTCTAACATTTATCATTTTCCATTCAATTGCATATTTGCCTTGCTTTGGTTTAAAAACACCATTCATTCTAATATCGCATGCATAGGCTAAAATCATATCATTAGCTAGTTAATGTATATTTCAACTCATGCACGTTTATTTGAACAAGTGGCTATTTTTAACACTTCACATTTCAAAGATGATAATTTTGGCGAACTAAAATAGATTTCAACACATGACTATTTTATTTAATTCCCATGCATGTTAAAAAATAATATTTCTATCACAATTATTTATTTCAACGTCCGCATATCTTTAGCATATCACACATATGATAAAAATTGATATTTTTATCATTTATAATATTTATTCAACAAATAGACGTTTCAACACTTCATAGTTTCAATAAAAATGTAATTTTTTTTATTGTTCGATCTTTTTATTCAACACATGAATATTTCCACTACATACACTTCTCAACAAATGAGCATTTCCACACATGGACATTTTATTTATGTTGTTCATATTAGAAAGATGAAATTTTGATTGTTGAAACTATTTATATAAGGCGAATATTTTGCATACTTCATACATATATAAAAATGTGATTTTTATTGATCAAACACTTCATTCATTCACGAATGAATTTTATTTTCACACAACACTTTTCAACACATGAATATTTCCACACATGGACATAGTTTTAATATATGGCTTTAATTTCAAGGCATGTAAAATAATTTCAACATATGAAAATAATTCTAACACACAAAGATTATTCAAAATTTCGGCAGGATAACGGCAGGGTAGTTAAAACCGGCACCGTCCCTAGTACGGCTCCTCGCTCTACCTTAAAACCTCGCGGTTTTTGACAATGGGGATTCATGCATCTAATTTGCACGCAGGCGGAATGTTTATTTTTATTTCCACAAATATTTCCAATTCATTTCAATCACCAATGGGTATTTTTCAACCACAACCAAACAATATCAACCACAAACAATTATTCAACCATTCGTATTTTTCACCCAATATTTCACACCAATTCACCACGATAAATATCGTCCATGGTTTGTGGACGAGGGGAGTATATATATATATATAATATATTTGCTATATTTCGCTTGCATTTCAACACATATATCAATTATTCTATGCATGTAAAAATTCATACTTCGCTCATATAGCTTACACTATGCATGTACATGAGGTATACAACACGTATGTAATTTATATTTCGCTTATATAAATTATACATGACATTTTCCATTCAATTTCACGTTAATTTAGATTTCTCACATTGGTTTTATGAGCGCTAAAAATCGATACGATGTCAGAAAAATCCGCAGTTTCTTCTATTGGGTAGAGAGCTTCCTTGCGGTCTCGATGTTTCCTGTTTCATCGAATTTCGTCAACACACCAAAAAGATATGATTTTTCAAAGTGTACAGATCAAAGAAAAACGCACTTTCAGAAAGCTTCAAAACTAGGTTTGCGAAAATCGCGAGATCCGTTGATCGTTGAGACGATCGGCCTGCACCACCACGTCGGCCTTGGAGAGGGCTTTCCGTTGATGGTCACCACCCTCAGTTCGATGGCGGCAGGAAGTCAGGGCGGCGCTCGATAGGGTCGAACTTTGGAGGCTCGATACGGGCGGCACAGGCGATGAGGGGCGGCGAGGCTTAGTCGGATTTGGAGGTGGAGGGAAGGGCTGTCGTTTTTGGGTAGTGGCGGCGTCTGAAAGTGGCGGAGGCGGCGGCGATCTGGTCTGGAACGGGGAAGCACGAGTCGCCGTTGGGGGGGGGGGGGTTCTTTTTTTATTTTTAAAATTTATGAAAGGAAAAATATGATTGGCCGAGACTATATTAAAATTTTTAAATAGTGTTTTCTTAAACGAACTCCTTTTTAAACCCAACGACTGTCGCCCCTAGATAAATACCCCCATTCCGGACACAATGGGATATGTTTCGTGGGCCAATTCGACTGTTATAGTCAGTTATTTTTCAAATTAAAGTATAAAACATTTAATTTTTAACTATGAACGCACATTTCAATTTGCCAGGGCCACAAACTGATTCAGAAAATTCCAGAAAAATAAATCTAGCTATGTTTTGACGCTACGGTCCCAACAAAACTAGTTTCGTCGAATTCTGAGGTCGTTTGAAAAATGGCCATTTTCTGGTCGATCCAATTTAACAGAAATCAACCAAACACGTTTTCTTTTGCCACGCTCACATATTAGCTTCAAAAATTATGAAATTTGAAACCTAGCAATAGTTTGACATCCCGGACCCAACAAAAGTGGTTTCGTCGAATTCCGAGATCGTATGCAAAATATCAATTTTCCAGGGCTATATTCTATATACCGACTCTTCTGAAAATTCATTCGGCCATAACTTTTGATTCCCGTTATGAAACTTCGATTTTTCAGATTCGTTAGAAAGGTATTGAATAACAGATTTAAATATTTTTGGTTTCGCTAAAATCCGTTATATTTTCCACCCTGCATAGTCAGTCAAAGTTTGAATTCAAATTTTCAAACTGACTCACTATTCCTAACTTACTATTTTATTGAAATATTCTATTTCAATGGTTCAAATTGCTTTGAAATAATCAATTTAAAAATTTTAAATTGGCTCGTATTTTCCGGGTTATTACAAACCATTTCCCGAATGGGACAACATCGAATAGAATAAGGAATTAAATGAATCTCTAGATAGGTGATTATACACCCAAATGTGAGCGACCCACATAGCCATGCTGCCTGCCCGATTTTTGTCATTTGTCGGTTGTTGAGGCCTGAGGCTACGATTACTTTCTATTCATTGATAGCACAATCACTTTGAATGCCACATTGTCAGATCCGTTAATCACTGATTGATTTGACAAATATTCTGGATGTTATGCTAAGGGAATAAATCCGTTGCAACCATATATATTTATACAGACCAACCCATTAGACCATTGGAAATACTTTGTCAAACATCCGTCCATTTACGTTCATTTTGGGATTGAACGAAACCGAAGGCATAATTTCTACTAATAGAAAAACCCTTGCACTTTACTCCGTCTTCAATATATTCAACGTACTTGGTTCGCAACGCTTATGCCAATACGGAGTGGTTCTTCGGATAATAATCCAACCGGTCTCTCCATATTGACAACGATGGTCAAAAACTTCAATAGTCTGTGATTTAACTATCGAATAAAAACAAGTGTTTCGATAGTCGATGATTTAACTATCGAAGGAAACAAGTGTTCAATCAACATATCAAACAAATCACTGGGCTCTTTAATTAATATTTCATTAATTAAATCTCTTCTCCATTTCCTTATCAATATTGGCCCTTTACACTATTTGGAAAAACATTTCCGAATATCGCCCTCCTTTATTTTCTGTATTTAGAAAATATATTCTATTTGCAATTGAAAATAATTTCAATGACTTATCTCTTTCCCAACTACTTTAATTATACTCAGGAAATATTTACTTTTATATTCCCAAAATTCCATCACTTAGGTTAAAACGAATGCTGTATAAAACATCGTTACAACAACCCAAAATATTTTATTCAACTAACTCTTTTTCAAACACTTCTCTTCGAGGCTGGATCCTGCTATTTATGTATTAAAAATGAAATCAATCAAGTTGGGGTAAAATTACCTTTCAGACCTTGACTGAAAACATCCTCAACTTCAAAACAGAAAAACCACTTACCTCGAATAAACACACTATAAAACCCAATTATTCATTTTTGAAACATGTATATGGTTCGCTTTCTATTTCTAATTTATAGATTTCCCTTTTTATTTACAATATTCTATTTTTGATTTCGTTTCCTTATCGAATTCTATATATATCGATACATTGATTTCTAACTATCAAATTATCTTAAAAATATTCTAATTCCTTAAATTCTCGGAAAAATTCGCCATAATCTCCCTTGCACCGGGAGTATCGGGATATTTCAAATAGCCTCCCATGGCCCTCACCAATCCAAAAGAAAAAGAGAAAGACAAGCGGCTTGCCGATACGGTGCATAAAATCTCATATATGAATTTAAAAATGTACCTTTTTGTCGGGCACATAAATTAAAATCTTCATATAGTTCATCCCATACCTGTCTAACATATGTTCACCTGTTTTCAATTCAATTCAACTCAATCCAATCGTTTGAATTTAGTTTCGCTCATTTATTCTTTAATTAGCTATTTTGCCTATTCCACTTCTATTTTTGAACATAACATGTTCAAAAAAATATTTAACTTGCTCATAACCAAATTGAATTTTTATTTCAATTCTAGTTGCTTTTCGATTTCGAATATAAAATTTCAAATCGAATTCACTTATTCAAAGCCCAATATCAATTCAAAATCTCATTAACTAATTTCTATTCAAATTAGTTAATTCTATTCCATAATCAAAAATCCGATTTCGGTTTCAAAAATCAATTCATTTCTCCACCTGAGTTCACATATAATCCACAACTCAAATCTGAAATTTTCTAAATAGAAATTCGGATTTTATTCGCTTAAAATCCTTTTATAAAATTAAATAAACCGTTATGGTTTTTAAATGGTTATGGCGTTGATTTTCTGAAAAATTGATTTTGATATAACTCAAAATCTATTGGATGGAATCTAGATTTTTCTCTTCCATTAGAAAACTATTATCAAATCGGTCCTGACGTTTCTTGTTTCAGAGAATTCCGACTTCAATTGAGTTCTGTATACTCAATTGAAGTCCGAAATGCCAATTTACCAACTACAGCGCTGCGGCGAGTTCGTTTTAATTATATTTATATATATATAAACATTTAAAACTTCATTTACAATAAATTCAACTCCATTCTAATATATTTCAGTATATACTAAACCAATTTTCCCAATTCATTTCAAAAATTCTGATTATCTAAAATCGTCGATTTTCACTTACTCGGTTATAATTTATTTATACTTCAATCTTCTATATTCAAATTCTATTTCAAATTCTATTTTGAAATTCTATTTCACGTTCTATTTAAGTTTCTATGTTAAATTTCCATTACCTTTTACAAATTATAAATCCTTCGGATTTATTTCTATTCTGTTTAAAAATCCACATTTCGAAATATATTTTGTCGTTCCCATTTCGGGATGATTTCAGATTTTCTATTTCAAATTCTCCTTTCAATTCTTTTTGAATTCTATATTCAAACCATTATTTAAATTCCATTTAAATTCTATATTCAAATTCCATAGTATAAATTCCATTTCACTTTCGATATTCAAATTCTACATTTGAATTTCCTTCATATTTTCTATATTCAAATTTTATTTTTGAATTCCATTTGAATTTCTATATTCAAACTCTATTTGAATATCTATATTCAATTTCTATTTGAATTTTCTTTATTCAAATTCTATTTTCAATTCCATTGAACTTCATATATTCAAATTAACTTCTATTTAAATAAATTCGAATTAATCGAAATCAAATCATAAATCCTTATCGATTAATTTCCGTTCAATTTATATTCTGAAAATCAGAATAAATTCCATCGTTTATTTCTTTTAAAACGATTTCCCCCATTTCTATTTTTAAATTCACATTTGAATTTAAATATTCAAAATATCCAAATGATATTTTTTTCCCATTTTTATTTACAAACCCTATTTATTTTACTTGTTTATATATTTAAACAAGTCCCGATTTCAATTTCCTTTGAAATAGATATTTCTACTTTGGAAAAATAGTTTTCCCTTTATCAAATTCAAAATTATAATTTATTTCTGAATTATCCAATGAAAATTCTCTTCCCTTCATTTATAAACTTCGTTATGAATTTCTTGTTTTATCCCTTTTAAACAAGATAATATTTTTATTCCATTCAAATTTCAAATTCTATTTTAGAAAAATAAAATTTCCACTTTTAACTCTGAAAATTCCCTTTTTCGATATTTTTAAAATATCAACATTTAAGCCCAGTGATATTTCAAACAATAAAAACAACCAATTTCAATTGACAAGGTTTCTAACACATCATATATAATAGTATAGGGGAAAACAAACAAACAAACAAACAGATAATATATTTTTGAGGAATCCAGTTGGATCCCTCCAACCTGTTTTTCCTGTATCCACAGACGTTACTCAATAGAAATAATACCCATCCTGCTTCGAGGCAGGATATCGCGGTATGAAGGTCATCCTCTATTATAGCTTGGGGCGTATAGGGTAATCATCCGCTATGAAACTGCGGGCATCCGCTAATGAAACTGCGCGAATCAATCCAATCATCAACCAAATATATATATAGTAGTCAACCCTAAATAACTAATATATTTAAATCAACCAAAAAGCATTCAAACAAGCATCAAACAATTATTTTTAACTAACAAAAATAATTTTAAATGAAGGGTGAGTGAGATTTACTCACCGTGATTTTTATTTTCTAAACATCTGATTAGATGTCGAATCCTCGCGGTTACAGATCAACTTGAAACTTCTCGAATAAATTTTATTTGCACCTACGATTAATTAAATTACTGATTAAACATTTATTTATTTGAATTAACTATTTAATCAAATAAATAACCTTCCTATATAATTTTTCTTCTTTTAATGGTTATAATATTTAATTTAACTTAACAAATAAAATTAAACCAACCTATATATGTTTCAACATTAATCCATATCTATATATCTAACTTAATCAGAAGACATTAGCTAAACTAATTAAAATGAATTTACATAACTCCCTTTGCTTACTGTTAAAAAAAAATCTGAACCCCGACAAATGTGCTGGTCATTCCTGTACTGCCTCCATGTTCTTCTTTTCTTTCAGAAATCACGGCTCTAGCATCCTTCATCCTCAATACGTTCGAACTACTCACAACACTGATCGATCTTCAACCAAAAACCTATCACTGAAACCCCACAAATACCCAGTTTGAATTTCAGTCAACTCATAACAGACAGCTTCGACTTCCAGAAATCGCACTGATCCCTTTGTCCTAAATGCACACCTCACAATGGTCAAAATCCCCATTGTAAATCTCATCGTCGCACCGCCTCTGATGAACCCAGTTCACCATCCATCGAATCCATAGTTCTCCTGAATTAAACTCCACAATTTCCCTTCTCGCATACATTCCGGTCTCGATGCCTAGCTTTTGGAAATATCGCGATTTGAAATTCTGATTTCTTCATGTCTCCTCAAGCTTCTCGCGAATGATTTCTTGCGACCGATAATAATATCGCGTTCTGATTTTTCACCCTTTTCCCGATTCAAACTCGAGTTCGATTTTGATTTCTTTTTCTCTTTCTGTTCGATTTTGTGGTGTAAGAATTGAAAGCGGTTTTTGATATTGATTTTAAACAAAAAGGGATGACGACCAGTTAGGGTTTTGAAGAGGGTTACGGTTTGGATTTGTCCACGATCTGATGCTTTCAGGGGTTGATTAATTGTAGGCAAGAGACCAGTTGGATTTATGAAGAGTATGAATGAAAGTGGTGGCTTCGTTGTTTGATTTCATTTGAATAGAAAAACAGTTTGAACAGGAAGAATAAAGTAAAGAGGAAAAAGGATTTATCGCGGTTTAGTTATAGATGAAGAAGAGCCTATTTACAGTACATCATATTAAATACGATTTGACTTTGATTTAAAGAGATCTTTTATACTTTTTAAACAGATATCGATTTGATTTCGATTTGATTTTGATCCTATCCACAATCAAATATCTTGGGGTTCATTCATTTAAACCACGAACCGCTATTTTAACATAACCACTATTATCAACAGCGTAACACTATTCTAAACTAACTGAATATATTTTGATATTTAATTTGAACGTAAATATAAATAACTAAAATAAATTAATACAATATAATTTAAATTCAAACAAATGGATTCTTCAACAATAAATTACTATTATATGCGTTTGTATTCAAATAGAATATATATTGATCATCTGAACCATTTCGATTCAGTTTTATCTTCAAATGAATAATTTTAAATTCTCGTATTACGATGATTATCAAAATAAATCGTATTTCGATTATTTAATCGATAACCCAATAAAATACCATTTATATTTTAAATTCAATATTTAAAACCATACTAAATATTTAAAATAAATCAGCCAAAAATCCAGGTCGTTACACAATGGATCGAATAAGATTACAAAATTTCACCTTTTCTACATGTTACCCGGAATTTTGGAACTAATTTAAAATTTTTATTTTAGGAATTTTAATGGATTTTAAATATTTAAAATAATTTATTTTAAATAATAGCAATTAAAAATTTATTTAAATTGAAGTTAGAATGAATATATTTATTTTAATTATAAAAGGAGTTTAAAATAGCACGATAGTTCGAAAATTTTAATTTGAACTTTGGCTGACATACAGGATGCAAAATAAATCAGATTTTGGTAAAACCAGAAATATTTAAATCTGTTTAAAAATATCTTTCCAACGAATCCGAAAAATTGAAATTTCATAGTGGGAATCAAAAGTTAGGGCTAGTTGAATATTCAGAATAGTCACTATGGAATTTATATATATATTTTTTAATATTTAAAAATAGCCACTTTGCGAACGACCTTCGTTTTCAACGAAATCACTTTGGTTGGATCCGGAATGTCAAATTATTGCAAGATTCCAATTTTCATAATTTTTGGAATTAATATGTGAGCACAGTAAATATAAATGTGTTTTTTCAATTTTAGTCAAATTGGATTGACTAGAAAATGGCATTTTTCAAACAGTCTCCAAATTTGAAAAAATTAGTTTTGTTAGGATCGTATCGCAAAACATAACTAGAAATAATTTTTCTGGAATTTTTAGAGTTAGTATGTGACCCCAGTAAATTAAAATGTACGATCAAATTAAATAAATAAATGATTTATATTTTAAATTAAAGAAAAGTGGGCTGAGACGACCAAATGGGCTGACGGGACCTGGTCCATTGTGTCCGGAACAGGGGTATTTGGCTACGGGCAACATTAGTTGGGCTGGAATTGTTGGATCTAGATTTACCGTAGAAGGGGGGAGGGGGGTGAATAGGGTTTATCACAAATTATTAGATAGAGTTTAAAAATTACGAGATATTAAAATATTCACAAATCACAGAATGCAGCAGAAATAAAAATACAAAAAGTAAATAACACACGATATACCCAGCTTCGGCAAAATCCTGCCTACTGCTGCATTCCTAAGGTTTCTACTAGGAGATAATAATAGATCCTGCTTACAGACACTGTAAACTCGCACTCCTTGCTCCTGTACTAACCCTACACTCAAAACCCTAGACTGACCGATATCCCCTCGACCAGATTTTCCCGTATTACAAACCCGTAACACGTAACCCTAAATTTTACAGACTCTAGTAAGCTACTAGAATTTTACAGACTCTAGAACTATTCAGAATTGTTTAAAAAAAATTACACAAAAAGAAAACAAACTAAACCCTAGGAATTAGAAATAAAAGGGTTATCCCCTTATTCATTTAGAAACTTGGCCGGCCCTTTGTGGAATTGGTTGAGTCTGTTCCCCCTTTCTCTGGAAATCAAAAATGGCGGCTATTAGGGTTTCAATGAGTTCCCAAATCAAATCACAATGCTCTTTCAACTCTGGAAAAATATTATAATGCTCGAATCTTTGTTAATATCTGGTGCTTTGACTTGGGGAAATAGATCGAAAACGATGAAGTATTTGGTGAGTTTCTATGATTCAGAATTTGAATTTGGTCTTAAATTGTTGAGTGTTTTCGATTTGAAATGATGGGCTGGTTTTTGATTTTTTCACGCCAGTGATGTATGGGGTGTATTAGAGGGTTATAGAAGACCCCTAATCACTCTGATTTCGTGATAAATGACTCGATGCTGATTTATGTGTGTTCCCCCTTTTCTTGCGAGATTGTTGTCTGGTATTTGGAAAACACTTGTTCGATTTGCTGTGAAACCTTGCGTGATTGAAATGGATGTATCTGGACATAACCTTTTCCCCTTTCACATGAACCTTATCCGATTGTCCCTTGAAACTTTGAATTGATTTATTCCTTGATAATCTCTTGCCAAATTTTATTCTTTGTCTCATTTAAAATGTTGCCCAAAACATTTTTACCTCGGCTTTGTTGTTTACTTGTGAATGAATTCAGGAAATTTCCGAATTAAATATCTTTACCAAAATGTTTGATAAGTTCTGGAAATAGCTGAAAAACACTTGCCAAATAATTGATTGGGTCTTTTGTATAGTTTCTGGAAACACAGAAAACTTGCCACTTATGATTTTTTTGGAAAAATATTTTGCTGCCTTGTAAAGGAATTAACACCTTGCTTGATTTTCTGAGATGTTGTCTATTTAAGTAAAACGATGTTGCTTATTTCTAGAAACCATATTCCTTGCATTTGCCTTGATTGCTTTGCTGAAAAGATGTAATTATTTGCCAAAGAAAATTGCCAATTTTCCACCTAGATTTATTCTATTTTTGGAAAGCATTTGAAAAATGTTTTGCTGATCACTGCTACGTGTGTTGATGCTTGTGTACATTTGTTTATTTAAAAAGTTGATGCCTTATCCAATGCCAATTTCTGGAAGCTTTGATATTTGCCATTTTATTCTTGGACTTGCATCTTTCTGTTGCATGCATGATTTCTGGAAAACAACTTCTTGTCTTGAACCTCCTGTTGCTTAAATATAATTCGTGCTGAGTTCATTGTCTTCATGCTTTCACTTCGAGCTTGCATGATTGGTTACACCATTCATATATGCAGCTGTTCACCCTTGAACTTCACACTGGCTTGAGTTAGAATTTTGAGCTTGCACATGTTGAAACAAAACCTGTGTATGCAGACCAGTTTAAAACTCATGCCTTTTCACTATACATTTGTAGTTGCACATACACTTTGATCTTGTTTCACTATGCTGCATCTTCTTGTTTACTCAATGTTGAATCATGCTTGTATACACTGGATCACCATTGTACCATTTACTTTACTGATGTGTTTTGATGCTCGACCACATTAACTTCATGTACTGGACACTGTATTGGTTGTGCACCATACACCATGCATGCCTGACTTGTATTAGAGTTGAAAATTCATGTTGCATGTCCACATTAGCTTATGCATCCCGTATTGTCTTGCTCCTATCATGCTTGTACTTTCACCAATGTTTTACTTCAGGAATGTATGGCATAACCATGCATTACTAGTATATGCTACACGACCACTCTTATCTCCATGTATATGTTTGACCTGACCATGTTGGTTTGACCAGTATTATATATTTGCTGTGTGTTTCATTATGGCTTGTTCATACTTGCATTTGACCTTTTGCTTTGAACGACTCGACTTGCTTGATCCTTACTGTTACTATTTACATTGATGCCACAAACCAATTTCTTGTGTACATTGGCACTAACTTGACACTTGGGCTATTTGAAAACTTGTTTAACTTCACTTGTCTCGACCATATTTGTTGATAGCTTCACTGTCTTGAAATATGTTGAGTTGTGCACTGAGTTGAGATGGTCCACCTGGCTACTCCTCAGTTGCACACTGGATTGGCGAGGCAGTGCACACATGTATATATATATACACATGTGTAGATGCGGCCATTCAGACATGTTTTCTAGTCCATGCACTATACATATACAAACTAACTAGACACGGGTCAGATCAAGTCATGAAAAATGATGAGAAACACACCAGAAATCTAAGGCAAATAAAATATTAAAAAATAAAAATTATATTCACATGTATTTTGAAAATTATTTCTGTTCCATATACTGTGTGTGTGTTTCTATATGACAGGTATGAAGATGACTAGACTGACAGTGAAGTGTTGTGAAGACTGAAGACTGCAGATAGAAGTTGACAGTGAAAAATATACAAAAGCATCTGTATACGAGTGTAACTGAATGTATATATAAAATTGTATGACTGAGTGTGAGTGTTGTAGAGAGGAACTATGTAGTAATGAGAGAAATGTCCTGATGTTTGTATTAAACAAATTTGTCTGAAATAAAATATTATTTTTATTGTGTTCAAACAAATTTTTCTAACATTCAGTTTATACACAAGTAAAATATCATGTGTAATATCTGTGAATGTGTACAAATAGTGGAGTCATATAATTTGTACTGTTTGAATGTTGAAATATAATATTTATATTTAAATAAAATACTATGTGAATATATGAAATTTCGTATAATCGTATACTATTTAAATATAAATATTATATTCCTGTCTGTGTTGTTATATAACAATACAATGACAAACACATTTAAAAGAATATATATTTGGTTGTTATCATTAAACGAAAATCATATAATTATGTATACAACATCGTTATATACAACATGAATTGGAGTGGTTAAGAAGAAACGGGCCTTTTCTGAAAAACTAGAGAATTTAATATTATAAATAGTGATTATCCAAACCCTAAACCTAAAACATAAGCAGCCGCCTCCATGTTCAAAAATCGATGGCTTAGAACTCCAAATTTCTTTCCTCTCATTCTTCCAATCCACACAACAAAATTCAAATTTCCAAAATTTTATTTTGGCAATTTTAATGAATTTTGAATATTTAAAATGGATTATTTTAAATAATAATGACGAGAGATTGGTGTTGAATAGAATTTGAATGTATATATTTCTATAAATCGTCGTTAGAATATAAATATTTTATTTTAAATATAAAGGAATTGAAAATGGCGTGGTAGTTCGATAATTCGATTTCAAAGTTCAAATGAGCGTACAGGAATCAAAATAAACCGGATTTTAGCAAAACCAAAAATATTAGAATCTATTTGAGAATATCTTTCCAACAAATCCAAAAATTTGAAATTTCATAGCGGGAATCAAAAGATATGCCCAGTTGAAAATTCAGAAGAGTCGCTATGGAATTCTGACTCTTAAAAATGGAAATTTTGCAAACGACCTCGGTTTTCGACGAACCCACTTTTGTTGGATCCATGATGTCAAGTTATTGCTCGGTTTCAAAATTCGTAATTTTTCAAATCAATATGTGAGTGTGGTAAAGGAAAACACGTTTGACCAGTTTTAGTTAATTTCGATCGACCTGAAAATGACCATTTTTCAAACGGTCTCTGAATTCAACGAAATTAGTTTTGTTCGGACCGTATTGTCGATACGAAGCTAGAAATAATTTTTTTGAAATTTTTAAAGGCTGTATGTGGCCCCGCTAAATTGAAATGTGCGTTTGAATTGAATATATATAGATTTATATTTTAATTTAAAGGAAAACTTATTGAAACGCTAGAATTGGCTTACGAGACATATGCCATTGCATAAAGAATAAGGGTAATGTGCTAGGGACAGTAGTTGATGGGTTCGATTTGGGGTTTGTAGGGAAAAGTCAACTTTTTGAAAATTAAAATTTAAATATAAAATATATATTCACCCACTACACCCTCTCTCTCCGCACTTATTCTCTCTGCCGTATTGAGAAAGAAAACCCATAGCCCACCAGTGCCCCGTTTATCACGCGCCTGCGCCGCCGGAGGGTTGCCGCCAGCCATCGTGGGGCCGCCATTCTCCTTTCCTTCCTCCTCTCTCCACCCTCGGCCACCTCTCCCCATCGAAAATCGAGCCACCCCAAAACCCTATTTCCCAAATCCGACGCCTATAGTCCACACCTCGCCCAACGCCTCCCCCTCCGTCCGACTCAGCGCACCCCGACCCCCTCTGAGCAAACGCAGCCCCTCCAACTCCTGTTCGACAAAAAAGGTGAGTTTAAAACTGATTTTCTGGTTAGTTTAAAACTGATTTTTTTAATTAGTTAAAAACTGATTTTTTTTTATTAGTTAAAATCTGATTTTCATGTTAGTTAAAAACTGATTTTTTTGTTAGTTATAAATTGATTTTTATTTGATTTGAAGTATAACAAAAATCTGAACTTTATTTGATTTGAAGTATAATAAAAATTTGAACTCTATTTTTATATGAGTAGCAGATTTAAAAATAGAATTTTTGTATAATAGAGAATATAAAAATATGATTTTTATGAAGCAGAGATATAAAAATATGATTTTTATATTATATAGATAATAAAAATTTGATCTTTATATATGTAGCGAAATAAAAATCTGATTTTTATTATATATATGTTGAAATAAAAATGTGATTTTTATAGCGATGATATAAAAATTCGATCTTTATATTAGAAGTAGATATAAAAATATAAATTTTGTATAGGAAGGAGCGTTATAAAAACATAATCTTTATTGGAAGAAGAGAGATATAAAAATATAATTTTTATATAGAGAATAGCGCGGTAAAAATAGAATTTTTATCTATATAGTAGCGGTACAAAAATGTAATTTTTATCCATAGAGAGTGATTGTAACAATGTAATTTTTATATGCATAGCAACAATATAAAAATGTGATTTGTATATATATAGTGAATATGGGCAACGAAATTGACTAAAGGCGAGAACGACGAAGATTTCTACATATGAAGAGTCGCGGTGTATTGGTTTAGCTAGTCGGTGAGAACTCCTCACTTTTAAATTTATTTCTAGTTGAATTATATACTAGGATGCAGATGGTGTTTAGTAGCACCCGACACCTGCCATCCACAGACCATGGATGACTTGTTTGTTTGGTTGTTGTGTTGTGAAATTTGATTGTGTGGTGCACTCTGGATGATGGTTGATTATTTGTCATTGCTATTATATACATGTGTTGTAGAAAATCCATATAATTAACATTATATGGTAATTGATTGGGCCTCGTTCCAATATAGAAAATAAATTCATGTGTTGAATAGAAAATAAATTCATGTGTTGAATTGAAAAATATTCATGTGTTGAATAGAATAAACATTCATGTGCTGAATAAAAGCCGTGTTGATTAGATTGACGCCATTTTGACGTGAACGATATTTATATCGATTTTATTCATTTTTCAATGAATATTGAAAGTGATTTCAAAATACGAATTAAATTGAAATAGGTTTGAAATTCGAATTAAATTGAATAGAATATAAATTCGAATTAAATTGAAATAGATTTGAAATTCAAATTAAATTGAAATGAATTGAAATTCAAATTAAATTGAATAGAATTGAAATTCGAATTAAATTGAAATAGATTTGAAATTCGAATTAAATTGAAATGAATTGAAATTCGAATAAATTGAAATAGATTTGAAATTCGAATTAAATTGAAATGAATTGAAATTCGAATTAAATTGAAATTTAATTGAATTCGATTTGAAATGAAATTAAAATGAATTTATATTGAAAAATTCGATTTTGATTTGAATTTGGAAAGGAAGTTGAAATCTTTTTGAAAACAAATTTAAAATGATTTATAAAATACGTTTTAAAAGGAAAGCAACGAAATATATATAACATATATATATTATATATATAATGGCCTGAATAGAATGCGCCGCGCTACGGCAGTTCGCGAATTTCGACCATTGACTTCGAATTGATTTTGCGGGAGATCCGACTGTCAGATTCTTCTAGAACTGGAATAGTTGGGTTCGTATCAAAAAGAGCTTTCTAACGAATATTTGAGATTTGAAATCTAATGGCTGGATTTTGAATTATGTCCAAATCAAATTTGGGAAAGGTCGCTGTAAGTGCAATTCGATGGCCGTTGGTGGAAATCGACTGTACGGGCCTTGATAAAATTATTAAAAATAGTAATAATTTGTGTAAAATCATAAGAAATGATTTGTGAAGAATTAGGATGAAAAAACTCCATATTTGAAAAGATAAAAATAGATTTTTATCGAAATGAACTGGTTTTGAATTAGAATAATAATTTATTTATTTTCAAAATAAATAAATTGGATTTGAAATGGTTTTGAAAATAACCAGAATTTCCAATAATTGAATTGGAATGGATTTGAATCGAAATTGTCTTTGGAATATTTTGATGTTGGATTTCGTGATGATACAGATATTGTTATGGGAATTTGAAAGATATATTAATATCGTTATTTCCAATACGATATTTGTTGTTCGTAGAATTTGATATTGAATGTAAGTCGGTATATTTTATATTCAGAGCCTTGTATTTAATATCAAATGGGATTTGGGTTTGTCGTGAATGGTGTCTTCATTAACACTGTTCTTAAACCCAATTGAGAAAAAGATTAAATCTTTTTATTTAGATTTAATGAAGTGTACCAATTAAATGGTATTTAATTGGAATTGAATTTGAATTGATTTTTGGGTTTATCGTGAACGGTGTTTTAAATAACACTAGTTCGTTAACCCCATAATTAATAGAATGTGATTTTGGGTTGTCGTGAACGGTATCTTCAACAATACTATTCTTAGACCCAACTAAGTTAAGAAAATCAGAAATTAACTGGAGATTAGTTAAGTTGAATGGTTTCTTGGGTATTGATCTGATGTTGGTTTCGGCCTTCAGGGTTAATACTTAGGGAATTGCTCACTTGCTATTTTACGGTCAAAGGCTGATAGAATGGAATGTGATTTTGGGTTTATCGCGAATCGTGTTTTAAATGACATTGGTTCTTTAACCCAGTTAAAGACATTAAGATTAAAAACAAATGGAGTTTTAATGAATCTTTAATTAGATTGAAAAGGTCGAGAATGGAGTATCACCAGTTTTGCTCTAGGCAATAGTTAAATCTTTAATTAGATTTGAACGTGAAATGGTAATTGAATTTACCGATAACACAGTGGTGTTAGATATGAAGTATGACCAGTTTTACTTCATGGGATGAATAGATTGGGAAATAAAATAAATGATTACTTCGTTGTGGTTCACTAATCCCGACTAGTTGAAATGATATTCAAAAGAAGATTAAAGAATAAATTTAAGGAATTTATCTTTGATAAAATTAATGGGAACCTATCCCTAAGAATGTGAAATTTAGCAACTAACTGAAGATTAGTAAAGATGAATGGTTTCCTAGGTATTGATCTGATGTTGGTTTCGGCCTTCGGGGTTAATATTTGGGGAATCGTTCCCTTACTAATTAACGGTTGGTGACTGATGAATTGGAATGAGGCGTATGTTGTGTTTGTGTAACACTTGTTTACTATATACGCAAGTTATTCAGAAAGACCGGGTTTATCCCATTCTGAATAACTGATTCGACGTGGTGTCGATGATGAAGACGGTGGTCGAAGACCAGAGGTCTTCACGTCGTTTGGGTGGTTACCGATGATCTTGATTGGGTCGTACACCCAAGAGGAGGGAATCAGTTAGTGGTCGTCCAGACGTACTTGGAGATCGATGGATATGCGGGGTAGTAGGTGCCTTCGGTTTTGTTCAGACCCAGAACGAACTTGTAAATGGACTGTGTTTCTAACATTGGATTTTATTCTGTGTGATAGATTTCTATTAAATATATATCTGTATGGCGGCGGAGAATTTATTCTCTTGCTTAACGCCTGTAAAGACCTGCATTCTACGTATCATAGGATCGTAGAATTTTTATTTCTTTCATATATGAAGTCGTATGGTCATGTAACTTTGGGAGACGACTATTGGGGTCGTTTCCCATGTTCATGATTTTTGACGATTTTTAAATGACCATTTTACCCCTAGTTGGCACTTTTTTTGCCATACCTTTTGACTAGAAAGGAATTTTGACCTGATACCACATCCATTGGCTCCGGATGATGGTTTACAATTCCGTAGAGTGGTCACATTAGTCAAACAGACTCACCGTTTGGGAGATACGGCTGGAACAAGTTTCAGACGGTGAAAAACAGCTTAATTGGGCTTAACCGGGTGATTAACTGCTAGGCCCAATGAGGGATTTCGGGATTAGGGTAAGGAGGAGGCTGAAATCAGTTAGAGAACGATCTTATCCTCATTTCCCAGCCGCCACTTTCATTCTTGAACCCTAACAATGGCTGCCAACATCTAGAAACATCCCCAAATCACTTTCTAATCAAGTTTTGGCTTAATCTACATCAAATTAAGGAGAGGAAACACAAAAGCATGGTTGGAGCTGCTGTTAGATATCAGTATTCACCCAAATCAGCGACGTCTCAGTTCTGAGAATTTCATTTGTGGCCAAGATGAGTGATTTGCATAGTTTTTGCACTAATTACGGTAATTAAAGGTAATTAGTGAAGATTAGCGAATTTATACACTAATAAATTCTGGAAAAATATCTAAAAATTCGAAAATAATATTTTATGCCTCTGGTAGAAATTTGGTTTAATTTGATTAAATTCTGTTAACCCTATGATTAGTTTTACTTAAACATGCTTAAGGGAAAATAAGGGGTTTTGGGTATATTTGATCCATTTTGACATGTAAATTCATTGTTCTGGTGTTTGTGGTTAGTCTGCTATGTTGCTATGACTGTTTGACATGATTTGTGATTGATTAGTATAGTTAGATTTGTTGAAAACGTCGTCGAATGGTGTAAACAAGTTGCTGGAAAAAGTTGCAGAAAGCAGTGCAGGGTTTCGGATCGGATCGGATATGGGCTCGGATCGGATTGGAGACCTGGGCAAGGAACCCGACCCGAACTAGAGTCTGGCACAAAAGAGGCTTGGCAAAAAGGAAGGCCATGTTGGTTAAGCTGGGGATCAGATCGACTTAGGGACGAAGGGCTCAGATCGGAACTTGACACTTGGGAGAACTGGCAAGAAGGAAGGTCACGCTAATTGAACTGGGATCGGATCGGATGAAGAAGGAGGGATCGGATCGGATGAAGAAGGAGGGATCGGATCGGAACACGTGAAGAACGAGGGAGTGGATCGGAGCGGAAGCACGAACTGGAAGGGATATGGCACCCGACCGGACCCGAGGTGGGACACCCGACCAGGAGGAGGACACCCGACCCGAACCGACGCGATGGAGTGGACCCGAACCGAACTGCTATTAGAGGAAGCCCATGCACCAACGCAACGCAGTGGACCCGACCCGAACCGATGGCTTGAAAGGAACCCGACCCGACCCAGTATTGACCAATAACCCGAGATGCAAAGGTAGTCCAATATGGGAAGTTAGATCTCATGATCCAGTTGGGAACCAATGAGTTCACTTCATGATTGGGCTTTGCTGCGGGACGTGTGCCAAGGGGCAGTCGATGTTTATGACTTTGGATCACTATGTATGGAAAGTACGTGAATGGATTCAGGGCTGCAATGGCCTAGGTACGACTAAAGGGCTATAAACCAATGAAGTGGGGTCATTTGTAAAGATTTGGTCATGACTCCATGTGGTAAGCTTGGTAATAGCAGTAGTTGTACAAGTTGAACTCCGTCACTACTTCGATGGGTCTAGTGATTGACAGTGGTGGACATCGTATGCTTTACGCACTAAGTGAGAGATGTGAGGATGGTTGCTATGGATGATTTGTTTGCTATCATTATGACATGCACACCCCACCCCCGTATTCTTGCACTATTTATTATGGCACTTTAGAGTATTGTACGGTATGTGGTACTAACTCTTTGGTTGCAGGTCCAGGTTCAGGTATGTATTAGTATACCAGTTATTGTTCTATTTTGATGCTTATCGCTCATACCAGGCTTTATGTCTGACCCAGAGTTTTATTTCTCCTCTTATTACTCTGGGTGCTCACACGAGCAGACTAGAGACAGGTTAGCTGGAGATGCACGGGTAGATGATCCGGAGACGAGCAGGAGGCTTCCACATAATATATATATAGTATTCTCCCTGTGTTGTTGAAGATCACTACTTGGGCATTGGTGGTGCATCTTCTACTTTAGTTTTCTTTTGTTTAGAGACAGTAAATTTGAAAAGTTGTAATAAGCTGTATTTGGATTTCCGCTGCTCTGATGTTGATGTTGGTTTTAGTTATCAGCTTATACACTGTCTCACCTGTTTTATGTCAAGTATTTTATTATTATTATTTTTTACTCCATGCGTTGTGAGACATTCTACAGGTTTCTTGTTAGTTAATTCTCTTCTTTCTTTTCTTCTGACTACCGTCCCGTGCTAGTTGGGTATATGTACAGCGCACTTTCTAAGGAAATGCAGGCTGGTGCGGGGCGGGCCGTCACACTTGGTATCAGAGCTCTAGGTTGCATAGTTAACCTAGGGAAGTTATCAGGGAGAGATAATATAAATATACGAGAGAGCGTATTTGTGATTACTTTGGATTTTTTAAAAGCTATATATGTATATACTATTAGTAGTATAAGAATGAAGTCGTACTGCACTAGTACCACTATGGGGTCGTTAATTGTTTCCTTTTTCAGATTGACGATGAGTCGATATGCTAGAGGTGCTGGTACGGGAGCCAATAATGGGAATTCCGCTGACATGAGGACGATGTTTACTGACCTCATGAGAGAGATGCTTAGGGATGTGCAGAGGGCAGCTCCCAATGGTGGAAATGGTGGTGGTCTAATAGTGCAGGCGCCGAGAGTCGACTTCGCCAAGCTGAATAAGGATTATACTAGCCTTGGTGGGAAGCCGTTCCACGGAACGGAGTCGGCTACGGATGTTCATGATTGGTTAGATAGTTGCGAACCTATCTTCGAGGATTTGGGTATCGAGGATGCGATGAAGAGAAAGCTAGCGTCCCGTCAGTTGCAAGGGCGGGCAATGAATTGGTGGAATGCTATAAAGGCAGCTACTTCCGAAGATCAGATTACTTGGGAGCAATTTAAGGTTCGCTTTAGCGAAAAGTTCATTCCAGCTTCTCAGAAGTCAGTGTTGTTTAAGAAATTCTTGGAGCTCAAGCAGAATGGCAGAGCTGTCTCGGAGTATATTACTGAATTCGATACTCTGTCGAAATATGGGTTATCTCTTATTGATACAGCCGAGAAGAAGAATGAGAAATTCATAACTGGTTTGGATCAGTACTTGGGGGAAAGGCTTATTAACCACATCGATGAGAAGTTTGAATCGATTGTGGGGAAAGCATTAAGATCAGAAAGTCTCTACCCTAAGCCGAAGACTGAGGTTGCATCTGCAGAGGAGCCAAAGCCACAAGCAAGTGGTGGAGGCAAGGGTCGTTCCCATAATAAGAGAAAGCAAAATCAGACTAAGGATGGCCAGAAGAAAAAGAATAAGCAAGATGTTGAGTGCTTCAGCTGTGGTAAGAAGGGCCATTATGCTAGTAATTGTCGGGCCAAGCTAGCGGATAGGAAGTGCTTCAACTGTGGCCAAATGGGACATCACAAGGACAAGTGTCTGCAACCACCTAAAGAAAAGCAAATGGTGAAAGCCTATGCCCTTAGTGTTATTCCTTCTTCGTCGAATGCCCCAACAGCGGCAGAGAAGGGAAAGTATGTCGTCATTCAAGGTATGCTTTCTGTTTATGATGTTCCTGTTAGAGTTTTGTTTGATACCGGAGCTTCCAGTTCTTTCATATCTAGTGACCTGGTAGATAGGTTGGAATTGGAGCCCGAGATTGTCGATAGACCTTTAGTAGTGACGAACCCGATTGGTGGTTCGACTAGCCTTAGCATGATTTGTCGTAATGTGGTCTTATCGAGTCATGGATGCATGTTTGTTTGTGATTGCTTTGTTTTGGGCTTTACTGGGTTTGGCATTATTTTGGGAGTAGATTGGCTCCAAAGATACGGGGTGGTGGTAGAATGTGAGGGCTTTTTGGTGACAGCTAGAGCGGATGATGGGCGGAGGATAGTGTTTGGTGGTCTACCCAGTGAGGGGGTATTGGCTAGTTTTCTAAACTCCCTCAACATTCCGCATAGTGAGTTGTCAGGTTTGCCCGTGGTTGGCCAGTATCCGGATGTTTTCGAAGAAGTGACCGGGCTTCCACCACATCGAGAGATTGAGTTCCGTATTGATTTGGTGAAAGATGTCAGACCTATAGTGATGCCATTTCGTCGTATGGCACCAAGGGAGCAGCGAGAGCTCAAGGTGCAAGTCAGCGATCTTTTGAAGAAGGGATTTATCCGAAGAATTGTTCTGAATGGGGAGCACCAGTTGTGTTTGCTACCAAAGCGGATGGTTCCCTTCGTTTGTGTGTAGACTACCGCGAGTTGAATAAAGTGACGAGGAAGAACAAGTATCCTTTACCACGGATAGATGATTTGTTCGATCAGTTGAGTGGTGCGAGAGTATTTTCTCAGTTGGATCTCGCGACAGGTTTTCATCAGCTTAGAGTGGAAGCTGAGAGTATAGCTAAAATGACATTTCGGACGCCGTCTGGATTTTATGAGTGGTTGGTCATGCCATTCGGGCTGACCAATGCCCCAGCATATTTTGTGGATCTTATGAATAGGGTATTCAGAGATCAGTTGAATAAGTTTGTTCTTGTGTTCGTTGATGATATTTTGGTCTACTCGAGGACGGAGGAAGAACACAAGGAACATGTAAGGATAGTGATGGAGGTGTTGAGAAAACACCAATTGAAAGCAAAGTTTTCTAAGTGTCACTTCTGGAGGAGGGAAGTGAGGTTCTTGGGTCATGTTGTTTCCAAGAATGGTATTGCCGTGGACCCTGCGAAGGTGGCTACGGTACAGGACTGGCCTACGCCCAAGAATGCAACAGATGTAAGAAGTTTATTGGGATTAGCTGGATATTATCGTAAGTTTATCCAAGGCTTCTCCAAGATAGCATCACCGTTGACCCAGTTGACCAAGAAGAATCAAGCTTTTGTCTGGGATGAAAGGTGCAAGAATGCATTCAAGAGTCTAGAGGACAAGTTGACATGCACACCAGTGTTAGTCATTCCTAAGGGGAATGAAGAGATGACGGTATACACGGATGCTTGTGGTACCGGACTAGGTGCTGTATTGATGCAAGGCGGTAGGGTTGTAGCTTATGCAAGTCGGCAATTGAAACCGCACGAGAAAAGATACCCTACCCATGATTTGGAATTGGCAGCGATCGTGTTCGCGTTGAAGATATGGAGACACTATCTCTTGGGAGAAAGATTTGAGCTGTTTACAGATCATAAGTCGTTGAAGTATCTCTTCTCCCAGAAGGATTTAAACCTCCGGCAACAAAGGTGGTTAGAATTCTTGGCTTCCTATGATTTTGACATCGCATATACACCGGGAAAGGGCAATGCGGTGGCTGATGCATTGAGTAGGAGACATGCCAGTTTAGGGGCTATGTTGCTTGAATGGAAGCAACTGGAGTATATCGCGGGGTTTGATTTCAGACCAAAGTGCGAATTGAATCCAGAAATGTTAGCAAGTTTGACGGTCAGACCCACTTTGATTGAGCGGATCGGCTCTAGTCAGAGGGACGATCCTAACCTATTGGAAATCATCTCCAAGTTAGAGATGGGTATCAATGAGGAGATGAACAAGTATGGGCTTGATCGAGATGGATGGCTTAAAAAGGATGGAAGACTAGTCGTACCCAATGTCAATGGATTGAGAGATGAAGTGCTTAGTGAATGTCATCACTCAAAACTCACTATACACCCCAGTGGTAACAAGATGTATCGAGGCATGAAGCAGACCTACTACTGGGAAGGGATGAAAAGAGACATTGGGAAGTTTATATACAAGTGCATGAATTTCCAGCTAGTTAAAGCCGAGCAAAAGAAGCCTTGTGGGTTGTTGCAACCATTAGAAGTTCCCGAATGGAAATGGGAGCAAGTCTCGATGGATTTCATCGATGGTTTACCAAGGACTAGGTCGGGATATGATAGCATTTGGGTAATTGTGGATTGATTGACTAAAAGTGCAATATTTGTACCAGTCAAATCGACTAGAATGGCAGCTAAGTTAGCAGAATTGTATAGGAAGTGGGTAGTGAGATTTCATGGGGTACCTAAAAGCATTGTGAGTGACCGAGACCCGTTGTTCACTAGTGGGTTTTGGAAGAGCTTACAAGAGGCTCTGGGGTCAGAGTTACATCTCAGTACCGCATATCATCCTCAGACCGACGGTCAGACGGAGAGGGTGAATCGTATTTTGGAAGACCTCTTAAGGGCATGTATATTGGATTTTGGTGGATCATGGTATGACCATTTGCATCTAGTAGAGTTTGCGTATAATAATAGCTACCAATCCAGTATCGGTATGGCTCCATATGAAGCTTTGTACGGAAGACCGTGCAACTCACCATCATGTTGGATAGAGACTGGCGAGAAGTTTATGCTTGGACCAGATGTGGTGAGGGAAACTTCAGATAAGATTAAGATCATTCAACAACGAATGAAGGTTGCCCAAGATAGGCAGAAGAGTTATGATGATAAGAGGAGAAGAGACTTAAAATTCTCCGTTGGTGACTTGGTGTTTGTCAAGATTTCTCCGTTGAAGAGTGTGATACGATTTGGCGGGAGAGGCAAGTTGGCACCAAGATTTGTTGGCCCATTCCTTGTTCCAGTCGGGAATTTGGCATATAGAGTTGACTTACCAGAGAAGATAGCGGGAGTTCACAACGTATTTCATGTTTCCTAACTAAGGAAGTTCGTTCACGACCCAGATATGACTTTTTCACCTGAACAGTTAGAGGATTTCAAAGTAGAACCCGAGGCGGTTGGGAACCGCAAGCCGGACCGTATTATCGAGCACGACATGAAGCAACTTCGAAGGAAGGCGGTGAAGCTAGTCAAGGTTCAGTGGGGCGAGGACGAGAATGATTGCAATTGGGAGACAGAGGAGAGCATTAGGAAGACTTATCCAGAACTCTTTTCCTGGTAAGATTTTAACTTCGATTTAGTTTTCCGCATGCTAGGATAGGCTTGTTTGCTTGTTTTGCATGTTTGATTGTTGTATATGGTTGTTAGGCATGCGGGATCCTTTGTATGTTTTGGTTTAAGGAATTTCGGGGACGAAATTTCTTAAAGGGGGGGGGGGGGGGGAGAGTGTAACGACCCACATTCTACGTATCATAGGATCGTAGAATATTTATTTCTTTCACATATGAAGTCGTATGGTCATGTAACTTTGGGAGACGACTATTGGGGTCGTTTCCCATATTCATGATTTTTGACGATTTTTAACTGACCATTTTACCCTTAGTTGGCACTGTTTTGGCCATAACTTTTGACTGGAAAGGAATTTTGACCTGAAACCACTTCCATTGGCTCCGGATGATGGTTTACAATTCCGTAGAGTGGTCACATTAGTCAAATGGACTCACCGTTCGGGAGATACGGCTGGAACAAGTTTCAGACGGTGAAAAACAGCTTAATTGGGCTTAACCGTGTGATTAACAGCTAGACCCAATGGGGGATTTCGGGATTAGGGTAAGGAGGAGGCTGAAATAAGTTAGAGAACGATCTTATCCTCATTTCCCAGCCGCCACTTTCATTCTTGAACCCTAACAATGGCTGCCAACATTTAGAAACATCCCCAAATCACTTTCTAATCAAGTTTTGGCTTAATCTACATCAAATTAAGGAGAGGAAACACGAAAGCAAGGTTGGAGCTACTGTTAGATATCAGTATTCACCCAAATCGGCGAGGTTTCAGTTCTGAGAATTCCATTTGTGGCCAAGGTGAGTGATTTGCATAGTTTTTGCACTAATTACGGTAATTAGTGAAGATTAGCAAATTTATACACTAATAAATTCTGGAAAAATATCTAAAAATTCGAAAATAATATTTTATGCCTCTGGTAAAAATTTGTTTTAATTTGATTAAGTTCTGTTAAACCTATGATTAGTTTTACTTAAACATGCTTAAGGGAAAATAAGAGTTTTGGGTATATTTGATCCATTTTGACATGTAAATTCATTGTTTTGGTGTTTGTGGTTAGTCTGTTGTGTTGCTATGACTGTTTGACATGATTTGTGATTGATTAGTATATTTAGATTTGTCGAAAACGTCGTCGAATGGCGTAAACAAGTTGCTGGAAAAAGTTGCAGAAAGTTGTGCAGGGTTTCGGATCGGATCGGATATGGGCTCGGATCAAATTGGGGACCTGGGCAAGGAACCCGACCCGAACTAGAGTCTGGCACAAAAGAGGCTTGGCAAAAAGGAAGGCCATGTTGGTTAAGCTGGGGATCGGATCGACTTAGGGACGAAGGGCTCGGATCGGAACTTGACACTTGGGAGAACTGGCAAGAAGAAAGGTCACGTTAATTGAACTGGGATCGGATCGGATGAAGAAGGAGGGATCGGATCGGAACACGTGAAGAACGAGGGAGCGGATCGGAGCGGAAGCACGAACTGGAAGGGATATGGCACCAGACCCAACCCGAAGTGGGAAACCCGACCCGGAGGAGGACACCCGACCCGAACCGACGCGATGGAGTGGACCCGAACCGAACCGCTATTAGAGGAAGCCCATGCACCAACGCAACGCAGTGGACCTGACCCGAACCGATGGCTTGAAAGGAACCCGACCCGACCCAGTATTGACCAATAACCTGAGATGCAAAGGTAGTCCAATATGGGAAGTTAGAGTTCAGGATCCAGTTGGGAACCGATGAGTTCACTTCATGATTGGGCTTTGCTGCGGGTCGTGTGCCAAGGGGCAGTCGATGTTTATGACTTTGGATCACTATGTATGGGAAGTACGTGAACGGATTCAGGGCTGCAATGGCCTAGGTACGACTAAAGGGCTATAAACCAATGAAGTGGGGTCATTTGTAAAGATTTGGTCATGACTCCATGTGGTAAGCTTGGTAATAGCAGTAGTTGTACAAGTTGAACTCCGTCACTACTTCGATGGGTCTAGTGATTGACAGTGGTGGACATCGTATGCTTTACGCACTGAGTGAGAGATGTGAGGATGGTTGCTATGGATGATTTGTTTGCTATCATTATGACATGCACACCCCACCCCCGTATTCTTGCACTATTTATTATGGCACCTTAGAGTATTGTACGGTATGTGGTACTAACTCTTTGGTTGCAGGTCCAGGTTCAGGTATGGTTTAGTATACCTGTTATTGTTCTGTTTAGATGCTTATCGCTCATACCTGGCTTTATGTCTGACCCAGAGTTTTATGTCTCCTCTTATTACTCTGGGTGCTCACACGAGCAGACTAGAGACAGGTTAGCTGGAGATGCACGGGTAGATGATCCGGAGACGAGCAGGAGGCTTCCACGTAATGTATATATTGTATTCTCCCTGTGTTGTTGAAGATCACTGCTTGGGCATTGGTGGTGCATCTTCTACTTTAGCTTTTTTTGTTTAGAGATAGTAAATTTGAAAAGTTGTAATAAGCTGTATTTGGATTTCCGCTGCTCTGATTTTGATGTTGTTTTAGTTATCCGCTTATACACTGTCTCACATGTTTTATGTCAAGTATTTTTTTTTTACTCCATGCGCTGTGAGACATTCTATAGGTTTCTTGTTAGTTAATTCTCTTCTTTCTTTTCTTCTAACGACCGTCCCGTGCTAGTTGGGCATGTGTACAGCGCACTTTCGAAGGAAATGCACGCTAGTGCGGGGCGGGCCGTCACAACGCCCTTCTCTGAGACGTACGAGCTCAGGGGTTATATATTGACGGATACCAAACGCACGGAGTGAATTGCCTGTGTGGCATGCCTAAGTGGCAGATGATCAAGGCTTTTGTTGAAAAGCAGAGTCTTGTGGTTGATGATCAAAGCACGGCCTGTGTGGCATAGCTTTGGGTAGCGTTGATTCGCGAGCCTCACACCCCGGTTGTGAACCCGAAACGGGAGAAGGATCTCAGGGAGGGCATGCGTTTCCTTCTATTTAGAAGTGGCGTCAGTGGTTTTACACGCCCTGACGAGTTTGACTTATGTGGTTGTCGCTATTGCGAGGCGCCTCAGATATTTCGGTGACTATGTGAAGCCGATGGAGTCATTCATTGGCTCATTTACGCCCCAAAGGGTGGGGAAACGCAGTGTTCAGACATTTTAATCCACATCGGTGGACCGGCCCTGACGATCCAAGGGCTTGATTGAGTACTCGTGCTGAAGCTCGGGCTAGAGAGTCTCGAATCGGTAGAGGACTATCTTTTGCCTTGGTTCACAGATGGAAATCCATCTTCCAATATGTGACTTTGCAATTTTGATTGTTGATCCTAGTATGGCGACATGATATATGGTACCCATGCCGTCTATGATTGATATTTATGATTGAAATTGTTTTGACACTATAAACTTATGATAGTATCAAATGATCCGTTTTAACGTACCAAGCATGTTTGGCTATTATAAGGGAAAACCCTATCCTCTGGCTTGCGTTGCATTGTGTGATGGGATCTGGGTCTTATAATAGCTTCATTTTTCTTTATTTAGCATTGCGCTGTTTGTTTTATGCACTGGTATTTTTGGTAGGAAACCCGTTCCGTGTTATACAGTGTGGTCCCTTGATTTACCTAACTTTAAAAATAAAGATTAATAATTGTTTTAGTTCTCACACCAGTCACATAACTGACCTGGAGTTTATTGTTTTAACCTAAACTCTCGGTGCCCTTATTTTGACACGGGCAGCTAGTAGTTTTGGTTTTGCAGATTTATATTCACAGGAACCTGGTTTACAGCTGGAATGATATCCGGAAAGCTCTGTATCCGTATACCTTTTCTAGTTGTGTATTGTATTATTTTCTGCTGCTATGTAATGTATTGTAATCTCTGATATTTTGGAATGTATTTAATTTGTTTATACTCTGTATATTCTTGTATTCTAATGTAATTGTTGTAATTAACAATGAAATGTTCTTCTGTCTGCGTTCTTTTGTGCTTCGTCCTCAACTCAATCCGTGATTTCCCGTAAGGGGGATTTCGGGTCGTTTCATACAAATTCAACGGTCATGATCGATTTTAGCTTCTTGGATTTCTCCAATTTGGCACCCAAACGTGATGGGTTCGAGCTGATTTTAGGGGCCCTGTGGAGGTGCGAGTTAGGCAGGATCATGGGCGGTGGGAGGAGGTGTTTGCGCGCTCCTCGTGGTGGTGGCAGATCGGAGGTCAACAACTTCTGGGGTAGTGTGGCATAGAAGGTTTGTGCGTGAAGTATGGGTTCGTTGTCCTGAAGTTTTCACGATGGAAGAAACAGTTAACAAAGGATTATTCTAGTCAAGGTTAGAAAAATTAATTAATTATTAATGTAATCAAATACTCAAACGTTAATAACTTCTGCAAATCAAAACAGAATTTGACAATTTTAGCCTTGTTGGAATCACAATGATGATATCAACAACATGGAATAGACCAGCACTGAAACAGAGTGATCTAAAATTTTGAAGAAATCAAAACCTCTAATGTGAGATTTCTATTTTTATAATTAAAATTTAATTATTTCTCACTATTTGGAATCTATGTAGTTCAGATCTGTGATGTTTGGAACTTGTTGATTGTTGATTGTGATGGATTGTGATGCTCATGTTTATCAAATCTGGATCGACAATAGAAATTCTTTCTTTTACTTGAATTTATAGTTTGTTATTAGATCTCGATTTGAAATAAAAATCTTATTTTTATTTCAGATCTATGAATATTGATTTGATTTTATAATATAAGTTTCATCTTTTATTTAGATACATGAAACACGGTTTGTTTAGATTTTGATTTAAAAAATAAAAATATTCATTTTTATTGAAAACATGAAACCTGGTTTTGTCAAAAATTTGTTTTTCATTAAAATTAAAAGATTGCATTTTTATTGTCAATTTGTTTCAAATAAAAAGAGTAGAATTAAAAAACCACTTTTATACATGTTGTTGAATTAGAATTTTCAACAAAAATGAAATACCAATTTTTATACATTTTGTTGAATTAGAATTTCGACAAAAAAAAAATGAAATGTCAATTTCTGTCATTTTGTTAAATTAAAATTCTCAACAAAAATGAAATATCATTTCTTATTATTTTGTTGAATTAGATTTTTCAACAAAAAAGAAACATCGATTTTTATTAGTTGGTTGAATTAGAAAAGAACATAGAAAAATGTATGCATATAAAATACTCTTTTATTTGTCAATTAGAATATATAGAAAGATGTTTGCATGTAAAATACTCTTTTATTTGTCAATTAGAATACATAGGAAAATGTATGTAAACAAATATGTCATCTATGTTAGAAAACATATTTTATAGACAAATATGTAATTTAGTTATAAAACATATTTGTAAATAAATATGTCATTTAGATAAGAATATGTTTTTGTTTAATAAAAAATATTACTTAGTTAAAATATACATTTTTTTCAAAATAGTTAGTTGAAAACAAACACTCATTTTTTTTGTCAAATTAGTTAGTTGAAACCAAATAATCAATTTTTGTCAAATTAGTTAGTTGAAACCAAATACTCATTTTTTTTTGTCAAATTAGTTAGTTGAAAACAAATACTCATTTTTTTGTCAAATTAGTTAGTTGAAACCAAATACTCGTTTTTTTGTCAAACTAGTTAGTTGAAACCAAAGACTCAATTTTTGTCAAATTAGTTAGCTGAAACCAAATACTCATTTTTTGTCAAATTAGTTAATTGAAAACAAGTACTCATTTTTTTGTCAAATTAGTTAGTTGAAACCAAATACTCAGTTTTTTCCAAATTAGTTAATTGAAACCAAATACTCATTTTTTGTCAAATTAGTTAGTTGAAAACAAATACTCATTTTTTTGTCAAATTAGTTAGTTGAAACCAAATACTCATTTTTCGGTCAAATTAGTTCGTTGAAACCAAATATACATTTTTGTCAAATTAGAATTGTTGAAATAAAATTATTGTTTTGACAAAATGGAATAGATGAATTATAATTATCATTTTTGTCAAAATATAATTATTGGATTAAAATTGTCATTTTTAACAAAATAGATTAGTTGAGTCAAAATATACATCTTTGTCAAAAAGATTAATTGAAACAAAAATGAACATTCTGTCAAATGAGAATAGTTGAAACAAAATATACATTTTTGTCAATACATATTAGTTGAAACAAAATGTACATTTTTGGTCAAAACATATTAGTTGAAAAAAAGATTTACATTGTGTCAAAATATGATGGCTGAAATCAAAAAAGTACACTTTTGTTAAATAGATTTGAGATAAAACAAAAATAACATCTTATGTAAAATAAATTTGTGTTACAACAAGAATATCACTTTTGTTCATTTTGTTAAAGTTAGAATTGTTAACAATATGAAATATCTCTTTTATTCATTTTGTTAAATTAGAATTGTTCACAAAATGAAAATATCATTTTAATCATTTTGTTGAAATAGAATTGTCAACAAAAATAAAGATATCATTTTAATCATTTTGTTGAAATAGGATTGTCAACAAAAATGTAAATATCATTTTAATCATTTTGTTGAAAGTAGAATTGTCAACGAGAATGAATGAATCACTTTTTATGCATTTTGTTGAAATAAAATTTATATGCAAATATAAGAATCATTTTTATTTACAAAACATTAATTTGAATTTATATGCAAAGATAAGAATCATTTTATTTGTCAAAACATACATTAGAATTTGTATGTAAATTAAAGTGGCATTTTACGGTTAAAATTATACAATAGAATTTGTATGCAAATCAAAGTGACGTTTGTATTGTCAAATTATACGTTAGATACATGTAGGGAAATTTTGCGAGTAAAATACATTTTCATTTGGCATTAGGAATATAGTAACATGTTTGTTATTTATCATCAAAATGTTAGTGGAAATTAAATTTGGCCAATGATTTATTTAGATGAATTGTCGTTGTCTGAAAACCCCACACGAGTATTGGGATGATATTTGATATACACTAGTTCCAATATTTAGTTGTATGTCAATCGATGGATTGACAGGATGCGACGAGCATTATTTATTCATGTAAATGCTCACACAATTACAAATTCCACTCTGGATGTGAATTGATTGTTTAATGATTATTTATCATTATTTCCATATACATGTAAGGTATGAAATCCATATAATCGAAATTATATGGTAACTGATTGAGTCGCATTCCGATCCAGAATATCTTTTAAATAAAGAACATTGTAAAATAAAGAACATTGTAAAATAAAGAACATTGTAATATAAAGAATATTTTTAAATAAAGAATATTGTTATATTATGAATGTTTTTACATAAAGAATCTTTTTATATATAGAATATTTTTAAAATACGAATATTTTAAAATAATATTCAACAAAGAATAAAATGATATGTGAATAAGGCTTATTGTGAACTAGGTTTTAAATGACAATTGTTCTTTAGCCCAATTAACAGTAAGAATAAGATTTAGAATTTATAAATCTTTTTACTAAGATTTAAAAAGAAATTTTCCAAAGCCAAGTTTCCCATTTTAATGTATTAAATTGGAATTGAGTGGAAATTCGATTTGATAATAATCGAGATAGGCCTCCGTAAAAGAAGACCATAACTATATATGGAATTTAGAAGGCTTTACCGTCATTCCATTTATATTATTAGTCTAATACGGAAAATTTATATCGATTATATATTGATTTGGTTTCTATGAAAATTCCATATTTAATGGAAGTTGATTTTGGGTTTATCGTGAATTGTGTTTTAAATGACACTGATTCTTTAACCTAATTAAAGACAAGATTATTTCTTAAAATTTTAATAATCATAAAGCAATAATTTTTGATATTAAAATCAAATTTGAGTTTTAATGTACCTTAAAAAAAAGAAGATTAAAAAATAAATTTAAAAGAATTTATCTTTGATAAAATTGATGGGAATATTATTTCCCTTTTAATATGAATATTTTATTAAAAGAATATTCTGAATTGGAATGAGGCGTATGATGTGTATTTATAACACTTGATTTTTGATTATAAAATACGCGAGTTATTCGGAAAATCCGGGTTTAACCCATTCTGGATGATTACTACGACGATTAAAAGTCAAAGACATTGAAGATAGTTATTGAAAACCAGCGATCTTCACATCAAATGGGTGACTACTGATGCCCTGAACTGGGTCGCTCCTAGGAAAGGGTTAAAGTGGTAGTTGTTCGGACGTACTTGTTGGTTGTTCGGATAAGCGAGCACCTCTCTTCCGTATTGGACATACGGGACGAGAAATATGGTGTCTCCGGTTTCGTTCAGACCTAGAACGAACTTGTAAATGGATGTGTGTCTGACATTGGACTTCATCCCATGTAAATTGATTTCTATTTAATATATATTTGATTGGTGGCAGAGAATTTATTCTCTTGCTTAACACCCTTCTCTGAGACGCATGAGCTCAGAGGTTATATATTGGTAGTTAAAGATCGCATGGCGTGAATTGTCAATGTGACATGCCAAGATGCAATTGATCGAGGCTTTTGTTGAAAAGGAGAGAATTGTGGATGATGATCAAAGCATAGCCTATTTCGGCATAGCTTTGTGTATAACGTTACCTCGCGAGCCTCACACCCCAGTAAGAGTCACTAACGGGACAAGGGACCCAAGGAGTGCATGTGTTTCTTTCTAGCTAGAAGTGGTATCAGGGTTTTGCAAGGCTGGTATTTCACTTATGTGGTTGATGGAATGAGGCGCCTCAGTTATATTGGTCGATAGTGACCAAATTATAGGTTCAATAGGACCGGAAAACGTGTGTTCAGGCATAACTAATCCACTAAAGTATTTGTGGACCAGCCTTGGAGGTTCCAAGGGTTGCCCCTAGGTGTGATCCTCGGACATTGCTAGAGTGTCTCGAATCGGTAAGAAGATCGTCCCTAGCCTTGACTTATGATGGAAACCCAATTCCCAATACGACATTATGGTTTTGACTGTAAACCTATATATGCAACATAGCATATGGTAGCTATGCCGTCTAGGATTGATACATTTACTTTGAAGTATTTTAAAACTGATTAGACACTTATAATAATATTAAAATATTATTTTCTATGTATCAAGCATGTTTGATCATTATAAGATAAAACTCTATCCTTGCGTTGCATTGTGTGATGGGATTTGAGTCTTATAATGATTTCATTTTTCTAAAAAGCATCGCATTGTTTTGAATAAAATTTATCTAATTTATGCACTGGCAATCTAAGGGTTGCCCGTAGGTGTGATCCTGGAACATTGCTAGAGTGTTTCGAATCGGTAAGGAGATCGTCCCTAGCTTTGACTCATGATGGAAACCCAATTCCCAATACGACATTACGGTTTTGACTTTAAACCTATTATGCGACATAGTACATGCTAGCTATGCCGTCTAGGATTGATACATTTACTTTGAAATACTTTAAAACTGATTAGACACTTATAATAATATTAAAATATCATTTTCTACGTATCATGCATGTTTGACCATTATAAGGTAAAACTCTATCCTCCGGTTTGCGTTGCATTGTGTGATGGGACTTGAGTCTTATAATGATTTCATTTTTCTAAAAAGCATTGCATTTTTTTGAATAAAATTTATCTAATTTATGCACTGGCGATTGTAACGACCCAGAAAATCTGAACCAATTTAAAAATTTTAAATTGGCTAAAATAATGGATTTTAAATATTTAAAATAAATATTTTAAATAATGGCGATGAAAACTGAGTTTGAATTGACATTTGAAAACGAATATAATTAATTATAATTATAAACAAGGCCTAAAATGGCGTGGCAGTTTCAAAAATTGAATTCAAACTTTGTCGGACTGTACCGGGTGCAGAACAATCCGGATTTTAGTGAAACCATAAATATTAGGATCTACTTGATGATATCTTTCTAACGAATCCGACCAATCGAAATTTGATAGCGGGAATCAAAAGATATGTCCAGTTGAAAATTCTGAATAGTCGCTATGGAATTCAGGCCCTTAAAAATGGACATTTTGCAAACGACCTCGGATTTCGATGAAACCACTTTTGTTGGGTCCGGGATGTCAAGTTATTGCTAGGTTTCAAATTTCATAATTTTTCGAATCAATATGTGAGCGTGGCAAAGGAAAACGCGTTTGACCGGTTTCAGTTGATTTTAATCGACTGGAATTTGGCCATTTTTCAAACGGCCTCAGAATTCGACGAAACTAGTTTTTTTAGGACCGTATCGTCAATACGAAGCTAGAAAATATTTTTCTGGAATTTTTCTAGTTAGTATGTGACCCCGGTAATTTGAAATGTACGTTTAAAATTCAACATAAGGATTTAAATGTAAATTCAACGGAAACTATTTGAAACAATCGAATCAGCTTACGATACATATCCCATTGTGTTCGGAATGGGGGTAAAACGCTATGGGCGACAGGAGGTAGGCCTCGTTTCGAGGTCGTATGTAAAAGTCAACTTTTTGCAAAATTAAATAATTAAATAATTAAAAAAAAATTAATTCCCTCCCTTTGATCTTTCGTTCTGGCCCCCCCCTTCAAAATTAAATCGCTCATATAAAAAAAAAAACCTAAATCGATCGGCGACCACCTCCACCGAAGCCCCACCCTCGAACCGCCAGTGACCTCGCCCTCCCCCTCGAAGCCATCGCGACGCGATTCGAGAGCCCCCCCGTTCGAGACGCTGAAGCCGCCGCCCCCCCTAGAGGCCAGCTCCGACGAAGACGACCCCCCCTTCCTCGATCCGTGAACGCGAAGCACCCCCCCCTTCTTCGCAGTTGAAGTAGGTTGTTTTACTTTATTTTATTTTATTTTAAAACTGTTTTTTTAATTAGGATAAAACTGTTTTTTTAATTAGGATAAAACTGTTTTTTTTAATTAGGATAAAACTGTTTTTTTATAAAGGATAAAACTGTTTTTTTTTATAGGATAAAACTGATTTTTTTTATAAAGGATAAAAATGATTTTTTATAAAGGATAAAACTGATTTTTTTATAAAGGATAAAAATGATTTTTTATAAAGGATAAAACTGATTTTTTTTATAAAGGATAAAACTGATTTTTTATAAAGGATAAAACTGATTTTGATGAAAAGGTTTAAACTTTAAATAGAAAAAGGTTTGAATTTAAAATAGAAAAAGATTTGAACTTTAAATAGAAAAAGATTTGAACTTTAAATAGAAAAAGATTTGAACTTGGAAAAATAAAGATCATATTTTTAAAAAGAGAAAAGACGGAATTTTTATTAAGTAGAAGGAGTAAGATATGATTTTTGTATTTTTAAAGTAATAAAAATATAATTTTTACATCATAGGAATATTAAAAATATAATCTTTATTTTTGAAAAGGCGGAATATATATTTTTGAAATGCAGTTTTTATATATTGAATAACATAGTAAAAATTCGATTTTTACATATGTAGAGAATACGGGCAACAAAGCGACAAAAAGAGAGATTGGCGAAGATTTTATGCAAAGAAGAGTCGTGGGATTGAATTAGCTATTCGGTGAGATTTCTGATTTAAAAATTATAAATGGTATCGTAAGCTGATTCGGTTGTTTAGAATAATTTAACCATTGAAATAAATCGATTTGAAATTCTAAATATACGTGAATTGTTTGAAAAGGCCGAGTTAATTCTCATTTCAAATGATTGACCGACGATTGAAATTTAAAGATGAAGACGACGGTCGTAGACCGGAGATCTTCACCTCGTTTGGATGGTAACCGAGGTCCTGATTGGGAGGCATCCCGAAATATGGATAATGAGTGGTGATCGTCCAGACGTACGTGGTGATCGAAGGGTTTGCGAGGTATTTAGTGCCTCCGGTTTCGTTCAGACCCAGAACGGACTTGTAAATGGACGGTGTGTCTGACATAGGATTTATTCTGTGTGGCATGCTAAGATGCAGTGATCAGGGCTTCTGTTGAAAAGCAAAGTCTTGTGGTGATGATCAAAGCACCGCCTGTATGGCGTAGCTTTGTGTATAACGTAAATTCGCGAGCCTCACACCCCGGTATGAACCAGAAACGGGAGAAGGACCTCAGGGAGGGCATGCGTTTCTTCCTAGCTAGGGTGGTGTCAGTGACCTCCAGCCCTGACATTTATATACTTTTCACCTATGTGGTTGTTGCTGTTGCGAGGCGCCTCGGTTTAATCGGACGATCCGGGTCCGATGGAGTCATTCGTTGGCTCGTTTACGCCCTAAAGGGCGGGGAAACGTATTGTTCAGGCATAATAATCCACATCGGTGGACCGGCCCTGACGATCCAAGGGGCAGTTGCGGCTGTTCCTGAGGCTCGGGCTAGGCAGTCTCGAATTCGGTAAGGACTATCTTTTGCCTTGGTTCAAGACAGAAATCCAATTTCCAAATACGACATCGTGCGGTTTTGATTGTATACCTATATATGGCGACATAGTGGTATGGGGCATTAATGCCGTCTATGATTGATAGTTATGATTTGAAATTGTTTTCAAAACATATTAACACTAGCAATAATATCAAATGCCTTTGTTTTATTCGTATCAATCATATTTTAGCCATTATAAGGTAAAACTCTATCCTCCGGTTTGCGTTGCATTGTGTGATGGGAACTGAGTCTTATAACGGCTTCATTTTTATAAAAAGCATAGCGATGTTTAAAAGAAAGATTTGTTTTAAAGCACTGGCAATCCAATGGAGTAAACCCGTTCCACGAAAGTGGCGTGGTCCTGTGATTTGCCATATTATATATGTGTTGAGTAGATTTCTCATACCAGTCCCATGACTGACTCGTAGTTTGTTTCACTCTCAAACTCGGGTGCCCCTTTTTCCACACGGGCAGCCTTGTATTCAGGTTTAGCTGGTTCTTTCTGGATAGCTGGAGCTGAAGATGGATTCTATCATTTATTTCCTTTTATGCTGTTCAGCTCCTATTGTACATATTTTGTTTATTTTCGCTGTAGACATTTATGTATAGCTGAACTGTATTTGTACTAAGTAAGATCCTGTATACTGTGTAACTCTGATGATTACTTTTATCCAGTATATTCTATTGTTCATTACCTGGTGTATTTATTTAATTCTGCTCTGCTATTATCTGTTTCTGTGTTATATTCCAAAGATAACCCCTGTTTCCGTCTGAACGGGATTTCTGTGTGGGCTGGGTACGCATGATAGGGGGTTCTCGCTTCGCAGTTTGGTGGCGAACGGGAGACTCTTACCCCTACATGTCGCAGTAGCGTTGGTTCGCCAGTGGGCACGAGACTCGAGAGGGTCGCCGTAAAACAAGGGACTGGGGGACCATTGGGAGCCACGGTGGGTTTTACCTGCTGTACTGGAGGATGAATGGATGGTTGCAAAGCCTACCGGATTTCGCGGTAACGTCTCAACGTGGTATCAGAGCTTTGGTTAAGCTTAGTTCTGGAATATAACATTTGAACGAACTCGTCAGAAATAGAACCAGTAGTGTTCTAGGACGGGTAACTCTATACAGATAGGATCAGTAATATCCTAGTATGAGTATAGTAGAATCAGAACAACTCGTTAGAGATGGGGTCAGAAGTGCCTCAGAACGAGTCGAGAGTAATATGTTTTTAAATAACGTGTTTGTGATTATATATATATAGTCTGGTTTTAGAAATATAATTTTTGAATATATAAAAGATATATATTTGAAAGGTTAAAAAGGTTAAAACAATTGGATTGGTTGTTGTGTTGTGTGATTGTAGATTTATCAAACCACTTTTGACTTTATTCCTTTTCGGGGACAAAAAGTTTTAAGTGGGGGAGATTGTAACGACCCAGAAAATCTGAACCAATTAAAAAATTTTAAATTGGCTAAAATAATGGATTTTAAATATTTAAAATAAATATTTTAAATAATGGCGATGAAAACTGAGTTTGAATCGACATTTGAAAACGAATATAATTAATTATAATTATAAACAAGGCATAAAATGGCGTGGCAGTTTCAAAAATTGAATTCAAACTTTGGCGGACTGTACCGGGTGCAGAACAATCCAGATTTTAGTGAAACCAAAAATATTAGGATCTACTTGATGATATCTTTCTAACGAATCCGACCAATCGAAATTTGATAGCGGGAATCAAAAGATATGTCCAGTTGAAAATTCTGAATAGTCGCTATGGAATTCAAGCCCTTAAAAATGGACATTTTGCAAACGACCTCGGATTTCGATGAAACCACTTTTGTTGGGTCCGGGATGTCAAGTTATTGCTAGGTTTCAAATTTCATAATTTTTCGAATCAATATGTGAGCGTGGCAAAGGAAAACGCGTTTGACCGGTTTCAGTTGATTTTAATCGACTGGAATTTGGCCATTTTTCAAACGGTCTCAGAATTCGACGAAACTAGTTTTGTTAGGACCGTATCGTCAATACGAAGCTAGAAAATATTTTTTTGGAATTTTTCTAGTTAGTATGTGACCCCGGTAATTTGAAATGTACGTTTAAAATTCAACATAAGGATTTAAATGTAAATTCAACGGAAACTATTCGAAACAATCGAATCAGCTTACGATACATATCCCATTGTGTTCGGAATGGGGGTAATACGCTATGGGCGACAGGCGGTAGGCCTCGTTTCGAGGTCGTATGTAAAAGTCAACTTTTTGCAAAATTAAATAATTAAAAAAAATATTTTAATTCCCTCCCTTTTATCTTTCGTTCTGCCCCCCCCCCTTCAAAATTAAATCGCTCATATAAAAAAAAAAACCCTAAATCGATCGGCGACCGCCTCCACCGAAGCCCCACCCACGACCGCCTCCACTGAAGCCCCACCCTCGAACCGCCAGTGACCTCGCCCTCCCCCTCGAAGCCATCGCGACGCGATTCGAGAGCCCCCCCGTTCGAGACGCTGAAGCCGCCGCCCCCCCTAGAGGCCAGCTCCGACGAAGACGACCCCCCCTTCCTCGATCCGTGAACGCGAAGCACCCCCCCCCCCCCTTCTTCGCAGTTGAAGTAAGTTGTTTTACTTTATTTTATTTTATTTTAAAACTGTTTTTTTAATTAGGATAAAACTGTTTTTTTAATTAGGATAAAACTGTTTTTTTAATTAGGATAAAACTGTTTTTTTTAATTAGGATAAAACTGTTTTTTTATAAAGGATAAAACTGTTTTTTTTATAGGATAAAACTGATTTTTTTTATAAAGGATAAAAATGATTTTTTATAAAGGATAAAACTGATTTTTTTATAAAGGATAAAAATGATTTTTTATAAAGGATAAAACTGATTTTTTTTATAAAGGATAAAACTGATTTTTTATAAAGGATAAAACTGATTTTGATGAAAAGGTTTAAACTTTAAATAGAAAAAGGTTTGAATTTAAAATAGAAAAAGATTTGAACTTTAAATAGAAAAAGATTTGAACTTTAAACAGAAAAAGATTTGAACTTGGAAAAATAAAGATCATATTTTTAAAAAGAGAAAAGACGAAATTTTTATTAAGTAGAAGGAGTAAGATATGATTTTTGTATTTTTAAAGTAATAAAAATATAATTTTTACATCATAGGAATATTAAAAATATAATCTTTATTTTTGAAAAGGCGGAATATATATTTTTGAAATGCAGTTTTTATATATTGAATAACATAGTAAAAATTCGATTTTTACATATGTAGAGAATACGGGCAACAAAGCGACAAAAAGAGAGATTGGCGAAGATTTTATGCAAAGAAGAGTCGTGGGATTGAATTAGCTATTCGGTGAGATTTCTGATTTAAAAATTATAAATGGTATCGTAAGCTGATTCGATTGTTTCGAATAATTTAACCATTGAAATAAATCGATTTGAAATTCTAAATATACGTGAATTGTTTGAAAAGGCCGAGTTAATTCTCATTTCAAATGATTAACCGACGATTGAAATTTAAAGATGAAGACGACGGTCGTAGACCGGAGATCTTCACCTCGTTTGGATGGTAACCGAGGCCCTGATTGTGAGGCATCCCGAAATATGGATAATGAGTGGTGATCGTCCAGACGTACGTGGTGATCGAAGGGTTTGCGAGGTATTTAGTGCCTCCGGTTGCGTTCAGACCCAGAACGGACTTGTAAATGGACGGTGTGTCTGACATAGGATTTATTCTGTGTGGCATGCTAAGATGCAGTGATCAGGGCTTCTGTTGAAAAGCAAAGTCTTGTGGTCATGATCAAAGCACCGTCTGTATGGCGTAGCTTTGTGTATAACGTAAATTCGCGAGCCTCACACCCCGGTATGAACCAGAAACGGGAGAAGGACCTCAGGGAGGGCACGCGTTTCTTCCTAGCTAGGGTGGTGTCAGTGACCTACCAGCCCTGACATTTATATACTTTTCACCTATGTGGTTGTTGCTGTTGCGAGGCGCCTCGGTTTAATCGGACGATCCGGGTCCGATGGAGTCATTCGTTGGCTCGTTTACGCCCTAAAGGGCGGGGAAACGTATTGTTCAGGCATAATAATCCACATCGGTGGACCGGCCCTGACGATCCAAGGGGCAGTTGCGGCTGTTCCTGAGGCTCGGGCTAGGCAGTCTCGAATTCGGTAAGGACTATCTTTTGCCTTGGTTCAAGACAGAAATCCAATTTCCAAATACGACATCGTGCGGTTTTGATTGTATACCTATATATGGCGACATAGTGGTATGGGGCATTAATGCCGTCTATGATTGATAGTTATGATTTGAAATTGTTTTCAAAACATATTAACACTAGCAATAATATCAAATGCCTTTGTTTTATTCGTATCAATCATATTTTGGCCATTATAAGGTAAAACTCTATCCTCCGGTTTGCGTTGCATTGTGTGATGGGAACTGAGTCTTATAACGACTTCATTTTTATAAAAAGCATAGCGATGTTTAAAAGAAAGATTTGTTTTAAAGCACTGGCAATCCAATGGAGTAAACCCGTTCCACGAAAGTGGCGTGGTCCTGTGATTTGCCATATTATATATGTGTTGAGTAGATTTCTCATACCAGTCCCATGACTGACTCGTAGTTTGTTTCACTCTCAAACTCGGGTGCCCCTTTTTCCACACGGGCAGCCTTGTATTCAGGTTTAGCTGGTTCTTTCTGGATAGCTGGAGCTGAAGATGGATTCTATCATTTATTTCCTTTTATGCTGTTCAGCTCCTATTGTACATATTTTGTTTATTTCCGCTGTAGACATTTATGTATAGCTGAACTGTATTTGTACTAAGTAAGATCCTGTATACTGTGTAACTCTGATGATTACTTTTATCCAGTATATTCTATTGTTCATTACCTGGTGTATTTATTTAATTCTGCTCTGCTATTATCTGTTTCTGTGTTATATTCCAAAGATAACCCCTGTTTCCGTCTGAACGGGATTTCTGTGTGGGCTGGGTACGCATGATAGGGGGTTCTCGCTTCGCAGTTTGGTGGCGAACGGGAGACTCTTACCCCTACATGTCGCAGTAGCGTTGGTTCGCCAGTGGGCACGAGACTCGAGAGGGTCGCCGTAAAACAAGGGACTGGGGGACCATTGGGAGCCACGGTGGGTTTTACCTGCTGTACTGGAGGATGAATGGATGGTTGCAAAGCCTACCGGATTTCGCGGTAACGTCTCAACGTGGTATCAGAGCTTTGGTTAAGCTTAGTTCTGGAATATAACATTTGAACGAACTCGTCAGAAATAGAACCAGTAGTGTTCTAGGACGGGTAACTCTATACAGATAGGATCAGTAATATCCTAGTATGAGTATAGTAGAATCAGAACAACTCGTTAGAGATGGGGTCAGAAGTGCCTCAGAACGAGTCGAGAGTAATATGTTTTTAAATAACGTGTTTGTGATTATATATATAGTCTGGTTTTAGAAATATAATTTTTGAATATATAAAAGATATATATTTGAAAGGTTAAAAAGGTTAAAACAATTGGATTGGTTGTTGTGTTGTGTGATTGTAGATTTATCAAACCACTTTTGACTTTATTCCTTTTCGGGGACGAAAAGTTTTAAGTGGGGGAGATTGTAACGACCCAGAAAATCTGAACCAATTTAAAAATTTTAAATTGGCTAAAATAATGGATTTTAAATATTTAAAATAAATATTTTAAATAATGGCGATGAAAACTGAGTTTGAATCGACATTTGAAAACGAATATAATTAATTATAATTATAAACAAGGCCTAAAATGGCGTGGCAGTTTCAAAAATTGAATTCAAACTTTGGCGGACTGTACCGGGTGCAGAACAATCCGGATTTTAGTGAAACCAAAAATATTAGGATCTACTTGATGATATCTTTCTAACGAATCCGACCAATCGAAATTTGATAGCGGGAATCAAAAGATATGTCCAGTTGAAAATTCTGAATAGTCGCTATGGAATTCAAGCCCTTAAAAATGGACATTTTGCAAACGACCTCGGATTTCGATGAAACCACTTTTGTTGGGTTCGGGATGTCAAGTTATTGCTAGGTTTCAAATTTCATAATTTTTCGAATCAATATGTGAGCGTGGCAAAGGAAAACGCGTTTGACCGGTTTCAGTTGATTTTAATCGACTGGAATTTGGCCATTTTTCAAACGGTCTCAGAATTCGACGAAACTAGTTTTGTTAGGACCGTATCGTCAATACGAAGCTAGAAAATATTTTTTTGGAATTTTTCTAGTTAGTATGTGACCCCGGTAATTGGAAATGTACGTTTAAAATTCAACATAAGGATTTAAATGTAAATTCAACGGAAACTATTCGAAACAATCGAATCAGCTTACGATACATATCCCATTGTGTTCGGAATGAGGGTAATACGCTATGGGCGACAGGCGGTAGGCCTCGTTTCGAGGTCGTATGTAAAAGTCAACTTTTTGCAAAATTAAATAATTAAAAAAAATATTTTAATTCCCTCCCTTTTATCTTTCGTTCTGGCCCCCCCCCCCCCTTCAAAATTAAATCGCTCATATAAAAAAAAAACCCTAAATCGATCGGCGACCGCCTCCACCGAAGACCCACCCACGACCGCCTCCACCGAAGCCCCACCCTCGAACCGCCAGTGACCTCACCCTCCCCCTCGAAGCCATCGCGACGCGATTCGAGAGCCCCCCCGTTCGAGACGCTGAAGCCGCCGCCCCCCCTAGAGGCCAGCTCCGACGAAGACGACCCCCCCTTCCTCGATCCGTGAACGCGAAGCACCCCCCCTTCTTCGCAGTTGAAGTAAGTTGTTTTACTTTATTTTATTTTATTTTAAAACTGTTTTTTTAATTAGGATAAAACTGTTTTTTTAATTAGGATAAAACTGTTTTTTTTAATTAGGATAAAACTGTTTTTTTTATAAAGGATAAAACTGTTTTTTTTTATAGGATAAAACTGATTTTTTTTATAAAGGATAAAAATGATTTTTTATAAAGGATAAAACTGATTTTTTTATAAAGGATAAAAATGATTTTTTATAAAGGATAAAACTGATTTTTTTTATAAAGGATAAAACTGATTTTTTATAAAGGATAAAACTGATTTTGATGAAAAGGTTTAAACTTTAAATAGAAAAAGGTTTGAATTTAAAATAGAAAAAGATTTGAACTTTAAATAGAAAAAGATTTGAACTTTAAATAGAAAAAGATTTGAACTTGGAAAAATAAAGATCATATTTTTAAAAAGAGAAAAGACGGAATTTTTATTAAGTAGAAGGAGTAAGATATGATTTTTGTATTTTTAAAGTAATAAAAATATAATTTTTACATCATAGGAATATTAAAAATATAATCTTTATTTTTGAAAAGGCGGAATATATATTTTTGAAATGCAGTTTTTATATATTGAATAACATAGTAAAAATTCGATTTTTACATATGTAGAGAATACGGGCAACAAAGCGACAAAAAGAGAGATTGGCGAAGATTTTATGCAAAGAAGAGTCGTGGGATTGAATTAGCTATTCGGTGAGATTTCTGATTTAAAAATTATAAATGAGCTCTGATACCAAATGCGACGGCCGGGAATTTTGCTCGATCTGAATCAGTCGTTAAACCGATCTAAACCGTTCGAAATCCCTGATCGTTTGAGAACAGGACAAATCAGAACACAAACAGAAGAACATTTCATTGCTATTACAACAATTCCATCAGATACAAGAATATACAGAGTATAAATGAATAAATCACATTCGATAAATATCAGAGATTACAATAAATTACATAGCAGCGGAAAATAATACAAAGCACAACTGAAGGTGATATACGAATACAGAGCTTTCCGGATATCATTCCAGCTGTAAACCAGGATCTTGTGAATATAAATCTACAAAACCAAAACTACTAGCTGCCCGTGCGGAAAATAGGGGCACCCAGAGTTTAGGTTAAAACAATAAACTCCAGGTCAGTCATGTGACTGGTGTGATAACGAAAAACAGTTATTATCTTTATTTTCAAAGTAAGGTAAATCAAGGGACCACGCCGTATAACACGGAACGGGTTTCCTCCCAAGAACACCAGTGCATAAAACAACAGCGCAATGCTAAATAAAGAAAAATGAAGCTGTTATAAGACCCAGGTCTTATCACACAATGCAACGCAAGCCGGGGGATAGGGTTTTCCCTTATAACAGCCAAAGAATGCTTGATACGTTTTAAAACAGATTATTTGATACTATTATAAGTGCATAGTGTATAAAACAACTTCAAATCATAAGTATCAATCATAGGCGACATGAGCGTCGCATGCCACTATGTCGCCATATATAGGTTTACAAATAAAACCGCAAAGTCACGTATTTGGAAATTGGATTTCCGTCTATGAACCGAGGCAAAAGATAGTCCTCAACCGATTCGAGACAATCTAGCCCATGTCTCAGGCACAGCCGCAACCGTACCTTGGATCGTCAGGGCCGGTCCACACGAAGTGGATTATAATGCCTGAACAATGCTTCCCTCCGCCCTTTGGGGCGTAAATGAGCCAACGAATGACTCCATCGGACCCGGATCGTCCGATCTAACCGAGGCGCCTCGCAATAGTAACAACCACATAAGTCAAACTCGTCAGGGCGTGTAAAACCACTGACGCCACTTCTAGCTAGAAAGAAAACGCATGTCCCCCTTGAGGTCCGTCTCCCGTTTTTGGTTCATACCGGGTGTGAAACTCGCGAAGTAAACGTTACATAAAGCTACGCCACAAAGGCCGTGCTTTGATCATCACCACAAGACTTTGCTTTTCAACAGAAGCCTTGATCAATTGCCACTTAGGCATGCCACATAGGCAATTCACTCCATGCGTTTGATATCAATCAATATATAACCCCTGAGCTCGTACGTCTCAGAGAAGGGCGTTAAGCAAGAGAATAAATTCTCCGCCGCCAAACAGATATTCATTTAATAGAGATCAATCACACGGACTAAAATCCAATGTCAGACACACAGTCCATCTACAAGTCCGTTCTGGGGCTGAACGAAACTGGAGGCACCTAGTACCCCGCATATCCATCGATCTCCAAGTACGTCTGAACGATCACCAACTGTTTCCATCTTCTTGGGTATACAGCCCAATCAAGATCATCAGTAATCACCCAAATGACGTGAAGACTTCCGGTCTTCGACCACCGTCTTCATCTTCGACTTATCGTCGTATCAGTTATTCAGAATGGGATAAACCCGGTCTTTCCGAACAACTCGCGTATATTTTAAATAAGTGTTACACAAACACAACATACGCCTCATTCCAATTCACTAGTCACTAACCGTAAATTAATCAAGAGAATAAATCCCCAAATATTAACCCCGAAGGCCGAAACCAACATCAGATCAATATTTAGAAAACCATTCTGCTTGGCTAACCGACAGTTAGTTTCTAAATTTCACGTTCATAGGGAAAGGTTCCCATTAATTTTATCCAAGATAAATTCCTTGAATTTATTCTTTATTCAATTTTTGAATCTCAATTCAAACTAGTCGGGATTAGCGAACCTTACCGAAGTAATTATTTATTTTAATTTTCCCATCCCAACTTATTCATCCCATGAAGTAAAACTGGTAATACTTCATATCTAACACCACAGTGTTATCGGTAAATTAAATTACCATTTCACGTTCAAATCTAATTAAAGATTTAACTATCGCCTGGAGCAAAACTGGTGATACTCCATTCTCGATCATTTCAATCTAATTAAAGATTCATTAAAACTCCACTTAGTTTTAATTGTTAACTGGGTTAAAGAATCCGTGTCATTTAAAAACACAGTTCACGATAAACCCAAAGTCACATTCCATTAATTATCGGGTTAAAGAATGAGTGTTATTTTAAAACACTGTTCACGATAAACCCAAAAATCAATATCAATTCAATTCCAATTAAATATTATTTAATTGGTACACTTCATTAAATCTAAATAAAAAGAATTAATCTTTTCTCAACTGGGTTCAAGAACAGTGTTAGTGAAGACACCATTCACGACAAACCCAAATCACATTTGATATTCAATATAAGGCTCTGAATAGAAAATATATCGGCTTATATTCAATATCAAATTCTACGATTAACAAATGTCGTATTGGAAATAACGATATAAATATATATCTTTCAAATTTCCATAACAACATCCGTATAATCACGAATTCCAACATCGAAATATTCCGAAGACAATTTCGATTCAATTCCACTCCAATGCAATCATTAGAAATTCTGGTTATTTTTAAAACCCTTTCGAATTCAATTTATTTATAAAATAAATAGAATTATAATTCTAGTTCAAAACTAGTTCATTTTGATAAAATTTATTTTTATCTTTTCAAATATGGAGTTTTTCATCCCGATTCTTTCTAAATCATTTCTTATGATTTTACACAAATTATTACTATTTTTAATAATTTTATCAAGGCCCGTACAGTCGATTTCCATCAACGGTCATCGAACTGCACTTACAACGACCTTTTTCAAATTTGATTTGGACATAATTCCAAATCCAACCGTTAGATTTCTAATTTCTAATATTCGTTAGAAAGCTCTTTTCGATACGAACCCAACGGTTCCGGTTTTAGGAGAATCCGGCGGTCGGGTCTCCCGTAATGTCCGTTTGAAATAAACGGTTGAAATTCACGAACTGCCGCGGCGCGGCGCGTTCTATTCAGGCCATTATATTATATTATATATAATATATATAATATATACTTCGTCGATTCTATTTAAAATGAATTATATAAATAGTTTTAAAATCGTTTCAAAAGCAATTTCAACTTCCATTTCAATTCAAATCAAAAATGAATTCTTCTTTATAAATTCGTTTTAAAATTCATTTCTATTCAATTCAAATTTCAATTCAATTTGAATTCATTTCAATTCTTTTTCAATTCAATTTGAATTCGTTTTCAATTCATTTCGAAATCGTTTTCAATTCAATTCATTTCGAAATCGTTTTCAATTCATTTCGAAATCGTTTTCATATTCCATTCATTTCGAAATCGTTTTATATTCAATTCATTTCGAAATCGTTTTCAATTCAATTCATTTCGAAATCGTTATATATTCAATTCATTTCGAAATCGTTTTATATTCAATTCATTTCGAAATCGTTTTATATTCAATTCATTTTGATTTCGTTTTCAAAATATGCGTTTGATTGTTTGAAACCCCACACGGGTGTTAGGATGAAATATGAAGTTCACTCATCCATTGAGATTGAACATGTGTTGAACGAAATATTTTAATAATAAAATTTGCATCTTTATCAATATAAAATAAAAGTTCATGTGTTGACTGTACTCATTCGTTGAGATTAGTCATGTGTTGAACGAAATAATTTAACAAAAATTGTCACACGTGGACAGTACTCATTCGTTGAGATTAGTCGTGTGTTGACAAAAATAAATATTCATTTGTTGAATAGAATATTTGAAAATAGAAATATATGAAGCCGTGTTGGTTAGATTGACGCCATTTTGACGTGAACGATATTGATATCGATTTTATTCATTTTAAAATGCATATTGAAAAGTAATCCAATGGAGTAAATCCGTTCCGCGTTAGCGGCGTGGTCCTATGATTAGCCATATTGTTAGATAGGTTAGGAAAGATTTCTCATACCAGTCCCATGACTGACTCGTAGTTTGTTTCACTTTGCAAACTCGGATGCCCTCTTTTCCACACGGGCAGTCGAGTAGCTTATTTTGCAGATATTTTGAGCAGGATTGGATCGAAGTTTAAAGCTGTATCCAGAGCATTGATCGACATCCGCCGTATTAGTTTATTGGTCCCGTTGCACTGTATTAAATTCATTGTAAATTATCTTCCGCCGTGGTGTTTATTTCGATGTACTCTGATATTCTATACTCTAATGTAACAATATTATAATGTTTATAAATGTCTTCTATTATTTGTTATGATGTGTTATATGCCCAAAGTTAGTGTATTCTGGTTTTGAATGGTCTTGGTCGATTTAGCGATCAATTTGGTCTGGGCAAAATCAGAGTCATTACATTTGGTATCAGAGCTTTGGTTAGCTCAAATCTTTGTGGTATAGTTCGTTAGAACTGAACAAAAGACTCATCAGAGGTAGGACTAGTAATATCTTATAAAAGAATACTCATTAGAGATAGGATCAGTAATATCCTAGAATGAGAAAACTCATTAGAGATGGGGTTAGAAATGCCCTAGAATGAGTTGAGAGTTACAAGTTTATAATTAACGTATTTGTGATTATATATATAATCCGATCTTAGAAAATATGATTTTTGAATACATAAAATTTATATTTACTTGAAAAGCTAATCAACTAATTGACTGATGATTGTGATTATTAGTTCAACTAATAAAATTATTGAAACCAAAAAAAGAAATATATATATATATATATAAATGAAAGTTGAGTTAGTTAGTTAAACAACTTTAAGCCCCGTTCCTTTTCGAGGATGAAAAGATTTTAAGTGGGGAAGATTGTAACAACCCAAAATTTTGGAACCAATTAAAAAATTTTATTTTAGGAATTTTAATGGATTTTAAATATTTAAAATAATTTATTTTAAATAATCGCAATTAAAATTTATTTAAATCGAAGTTAAAATGAATATATTTATTTTAATTATAAAAGGAGTTTAAAATACCATGGCAGTTTGAAAATTTGAATTTAGATTTTGGATGACTGTATAGGATGCAAAATAAATCGGATTTTGGTAAAACCAGAAATATGTAAATCTGTTTAAAAATATCTTTCCAATGAATCCGAAAAATTGAAATTTCATAGCGGCAATCAAAAGTTAGGGCCAGTTGAATGTTCAGAATAGTCGCTATGGAATATATATATATATATATTTATATTTAAAAGTAGCCACTTTGTAAATGACCTTTTTTTCAACATAACCACTTTAGTTGGATCCGGAATGTCAAATTATTTCAAGATTCCAATTTTCATAATTTTTGGAATTAATATGTGAGTATAGTAAATATAAATGTGTTTTGTCAATTTAAGTCAAATTGGATCGACCGGGAAATGGCCATTTTTCAAATGGTCTCCAATGTAAACACATAGAACTTCCCGGTCTCCGAAGAGAAGAGGAAGAACGGATTGCTTTGAGAACAAGACGAATCAGAATGCAAACAGAAGAACATTTCATTGCTTATTACAAAAATTTACATCAGAGTACAAGAATATACAGAGTTTGAATAAATATTATACATAAGAAAAATATCAGAGATTTCAATACATTACATAGCAGCGGAAAAATATTATAAAATACAACTGATAGGAATATACGAATAAAGAGCTTTGCAAATATCATTCCAGCTGTAAACCAGGATCCTGTGAATATAAATATGCAAACAAAAACTACTGGCTGCCCATGCGGAAAATAGGGGCACCCAGAGTTTAGGTTAAAACAATAAACTCTAGGTCAGTCATGCGACTGGTGTGAGAACTAAAACAGTTATTAATTTGATTTTAAATTTAGGTAAATCAAGGGACCACGCCGTATAACACGGAATGGGTTTCCTCCCAAGATTACCGGTGCATAAAAACAACAACGCAATGCTAAATAAAGAACAATGAAGCTATTATAAGACTTAGGTCCCATCACACAATGCAACGCAAGCTGGAGGATAGAGTTTTTACCTTATAATAGCCAAAAATGCTTGGTATGTGGAATTTTATATTTTATTATTACTATAAATATATAGTGTCAAATCAATTTCAATCATAAGTATCAATCATAGTCAGCATGAGTGCCCCATCCCACTATGTCGCCATACTAGGCACTACAATCAAACCGCAAAATGTCGTATTGGAAGTTGGATTTCCATCTGTGAACCAAGGCAAGGGATCGTCCTTACCGCTTCGAGACTCTCTATCCTGAGCCTCAGGGTTAGATCGCATCGACCCTTGGATTGTCAGGGCCGGTCCACACGGAGTGAATTAAAATGCCTGAACACTGCGTTTCCCCGCCTTATGCGGCGTAAACTGGTCATATCCCGACCAAACTATTGGCTCCGGAACGACCGATATAACTAAGGCGCCTCGGTATCCATCATCCACTTAAGTAAAACGTCAGGGCTTGCAAAACGTTGACACCTCTCCCAGTTAGAAGGAAACGCATGTCCTCCCTGAGGTCCTCTCCCATTTCTTGTTCACACTGGGGTGTGAGGCTCGCGAATTAACGCTACACAAAGCTATGCTATATTAAAGCCGTGCTTTGATCATCAACCACAAGACTCCACTTTTCAATAGAAGCCTTGATCATTTGCATCACAGCATGCCACAAAGGCAATTCACGCTATGCAATCGATGTATATCAATCACACAGAATGAAATCTAATGTCAGACACACATCCATTTACAAGTTCGTTCTGGGTCTAAACGAAACCGGAGGCACCTTATTCCTCGTCCCGTATCTCCAATACAGGAGAGAGGTCCTCGCATATCTGGTCGATCTCCAAGTACGTCTGGACGATCACCACTTATTACCTTGTCTTGGGTGTACAACCTAATCAAGACATCAATAATCATCCAAACGATGTGAAGACCTCCTGAAGCGACCCGAACTTCCCCGGTCTCCGAAAAGATGAGAAAGAACGAATTACTATGAGGACAAGACAAATTAGAACGCAAACGGAAGAACATTTCATTGTTATTACAACAATTCCATCAGAATACAAGAATATATAGAGTATGAATAAATAAATATTACACAGAAAATATCAGAGATTATAATACATTATATAGCAGCGGAAAATAATACAATACACAACTAAAAGAGATATACGGATACAAAGCTTTCCGGATATCGTTCCAGCTGTAAACCAGGAAACTGTGAATATAAATCTGCAAAACCAAAACTACTAGCTGCCCGTGTCAAAGTAAGGGCACCCAGAGTTTAGGTCAAAACAATAAACTCCAGGTCAGTCATGGGACTGGTGTGAGAACTAAAACAATTATTTATCTTTATTTTCAAAGTAAGGTAAATCAAGGGACCACGCCGTATAACACAAAACGGGTTTCCTCCCAAGAATACCAGTGCATATAACAAGACATCGCAATGCTTTTTGGAAAAAATGAAGCTATTATAACACCCAGGTCCTATCACACAGTGCAACGCAAGCCGGGGTATAGGGTTTCCGCTTATAATAGCCGAACATGCTTAGTACATTTAAAACAAATCATTTGATACTACTATAAGTGCGTAGCGAGTAAAACAACTTCAAATCATAAGTATCAATCATAGACGGCATGGGTACCATATATCATGTCGCCATACTAGTTCTACAATTAAAACAGCAATATTGCGTATTGGAAATTGGATTTCCGTCATAGTGGCTCCTGATTCGAAAGATCGATCGCGTAATGCAATTCCCCACGGCTTACGTCCCAACAAGAGAAAACACCGTCTGCACATCTGCACTTTTGGGACCAGAGTATCACCGCGGCTTACGTCCCAGCGAGAGAAAACACCGCTTACTCTATATATCCCTGAGCACTAAGCTCATCTCGGTCGACCGAGTCCACGACACCACGTAGGTGCCCATCCACTAAAAAGCATACTGATCAAACCATCAGTGGTGACGACCCCAAACCCCATACTGACGGTGGAAAGGGTAATCCGTGGAATATAACACATAAACAGATAATAGCAGAACAGAATTAAGTGAATACACCAGATAATGAACAATAGAATATACTGGATAAAAGTAATCATCAGAGTTACACAGTATACAGGATCATACTTAGTACAAATACAGTTCAGGTATACATAAATGTCTACAGCGGAAAACAAACAAAATATGTACAATAGGAGCTGAACAACATAAAAAGAGATAAATGATAGAATCCATCTTCAGCTCCAGCTATCCAGAGAAAGCCAGATAAACCTGAACACAAGGCTGCCCATGTAGAAAAAGGGGCACCCGAGTTTGAAAGTGAAACAAACTACGAGTCAGTCATGGGACTGGTATGAGAAATCTATTCAACACATTTCTAATATGGTGAATCACAGGACCATGCCACTTTCGTGGAACGGGTTTACTCCATTGGATTGCCAGTGCTTTAAAAACAAATCTTTCTTTTAAACATCGCAATGCTTTTTATAAAAATAAAGCCATTATAAGACTCAGTTCCCATCACACAATGCAACGCAAACCGGAGGATAGAGTTTTTTCCTTATAACGGCCAAAATATGCTTGATACGAATAAAACAAAGGCATTTGATATTATTGCCAATTTTTATATGTTTTGAAAACAATTTCAAATCATAACTATCAATCATAGACAGCATTAATGCCCCATACCACTATGTCGCCATATCTAGGTATACAATCAAAACCGCACGATGTCGTATTGGAAACTGGATTTCCGTCATGAACCAAGGCAAAAGATAGTCCTTACCGAATTCGAAACGCTCTAGCCCGCCCCTCAGGCAAGTACTCAGTTAAGCCTTTGGATCGTCAAGGCCGGTCCACCGACGTGGATTAAAATTCCTGAACAATGCGTTTCCCCGCCCTATGGGGCGTATGTGAGCCAACGAATGGCTCCATCGGGCCCGGATCATCCGATCTAATCGAGGTGCCTCGCAACAGCAACAACCACATAAGTCAAACTTGTCAGGGCGTGTAAAACCACTGACGCCACTTCTAGCTAGAAGGAAACACATGCCCTCCCTGATGTCCTCTCCCGTTTCTGGTTCATACCGGGGTGTGAGGCTCGCGAATTCATGTTATACACAAAGCTACGCCACACAGGCGGTGCTTTGATCATCACCACAAGACTTTGCTTTTCAACAGAAGCCCTGATCATTTGCCACTTAGGCATGCCACATTAGCCATTCATGCCATGCGACTGATGTCCATCGATATACAACCTCTGAGCTTATGCGTTTCAGAGAAGGGCGTTGAGCAAAAGAAAAAAATTCTCCACCGCCAAACAGATGTATATTTAACAGAGATCAATCAACACTGAATAAAATCCAATGTCAGACACACAGTCCATTTACAAGTCCGTTCTGGGTCTGAACGAAACCGGAGGCACTAAATACCTCGCAAACCCATCAATCACCACGTACGTATGGACGATCACCACTCATTATCCATATTTCGGGATGCCTCCCAATCAGGACCTCGGTTACCATCCAAACGAGGTGAAGATCTCCGGTCTTCGACCACCGTCTTCATCTTCGATTTCTTATCGTCGATTCAGTTATTCAGAATAGGATGAACCCTGTCTTTCTGAACAACTCGCGTATATAATAAACAAGTGCAACACTAACATACACATGCATCATTTCAATTCATTAGTCACTAACCGTCAATCAGTAAGAGAATGATTTCCCAAATATTAACCCCGAAGCCCGAAACCAACATCAGATCAACACCCAGGAAACCATTTGACTTAGCCAACCTTCAGTTAATTTCTAAATCACATCCATATCGTTTATAATATTTTATAATGATTTATCTCTATTTTTATTTATTTTAAAATAGCCAATTTATTCAAACGATGCTTCGGGCCATAACGCGACCGTGGCGCTGTTTTTCTTCAGATTTGATTTACACATATCTGAAAATCTAACCGTTGGATCTTCACAAAATTTACATCATTAGAAAGATCTTTTCAAAACGAATCCAGGGTTCCAGTTTCGGGAAAATCCGACGGTCGGATCTCCCGGTACAATCGTTTGAAGTTTCGATTTCAAAATACGAACTGCAGCGTCGTTATTCGATTAATTATGATTATATATATATATAAATATAATCGTTTCTGGCGCTGTTTTTCTTCAGATTTGAATTAAACATTGTAGACAATCCAACCATTGAATTTTTACAAAGTTGGTGCCGTTGGAAAGATTTTTCCAAAGCGAACCCAACGGTTGTGATTTCAGGAAAATCCGATGGTCGGATCTCCCGTGCTAATCGTTTGAAATTACGGTTTCAAAATACGAACTGCAGCGTCGTTATTCGATACATTTTAATTATATATATATATATATATCGATTCTTCGATTTCAAAGCTACATTCTTTTCATACATTTGATAAAAATGATATTTTTATCTAAGTGTCTTCTATTTCAACACTTCACTATATTTAACAATTCATGTATATAATAAAAATGTGATTTTTATTGTAAAACAATTCATTTCATAACAGTATTATTTTATATAGTTCATATAGATGATAAAAATGGGATTTTTATTATAAAACAATTTCTTTTTAAAATAAGGTCATTTTACATAGTTCATATAGATGATAAAAATGTGATTTTTATTATAAAACAGTTTATTTAAAAATATGAATACCATTCAACACATGAATTTCTATTCAACGAATGAATATCGATTCAACACATGAAGGTTTTCTATAGTTTATATATATAGATAAAAATGTGATTTTTATATTTAAAACATGAATACCATTCAACATATGAATTTATATTCAACGAATGAATATCGATTCAACACATGAAGGTTTTCTATAGTTTATATATATAGATAAAAATGTGATTTTTATATTTAAAACACGAATACCATTCAACACATGAATTTCTAATCAACGATTGAATTTTAATTCAACACATGAAGGTTTTCTATTCAACGAATAAATATAGTTTCAACAAATGAAAATAATTCCAACACATGAATATTATTCAAAATTTTGGCAGCATAACTGTAGGGTAGTTCAAACCGGGACCGTCCCTAGTACGGCTCCTCGCTCTACCTTAAAACCTCGCGGTTTTTGACAATGGGGATCATGCATCTAGTTCGCACGCAGGCGGCATGTATATATTTATTTCATTTCCACGAACTAATCCTATGAGGTTTCAACCAAATATTTCTTAACCACAAACGGGTATTTTTCAACCACAATCAATCAATATCACCCACAAACAATCCCAATCAACCATTCGCTATCAATCAATTTTCACACCAATCACAACCAATAAATATCGTCCATGGTTTGTGGACGAGGGGCGTATATATATATATATATATATATATATATATATATATATATATATATATAGCAATTCACTTCTATTTCAACACATATATAATTTTTACAATGCATATACAACTTATACATCGAACGTACAACTTATACAACGCTTATACAAGAGGTGTACAACGCTTATATAACTCATACATCGACTATATAATTTATACATCATCGTTTTTCAAATCATTTATAAATCAGAAATCTCACATTGGGTTCCATTCCACCAAAAATAGCAGAAGGCTCAGAAAAATATGCGGTCTCTTCTAAAATGTAGAGAGCCTCCTTGGGGTCTCGGTGTCTCTTATTTCACTGGATTTCGATCAAAAACGAAAAAGATATGATTTTTACAGTGGAATCATATTTTATAGCGCTTTCAAAGTGTTATAATTAATTTAATTATATACCTTCTTCCATGCTCAGATTAACAGCCCGTCGTTTATCACCTAGCTCCGAACTAGGTTTTGGTTTTTCTCCACAACCACGACACTAGCTGACGATCCAACTACACGACCTCCTCCGCCTTCGAGAGGGCTTCACGCAGCTACGTGGAACGTTGAACTCGAACTGGCTGGTGGCACGGAAATTAAGGCGAGGCGGTGATGTTTTAGGGGAGCGATTCACGAGGCACGGCAAACGATGGAGGGCGAGGGTAGTATGGATGTGGAGAGGGGAGGCGGCGTCTTCGATTGCGGGTGGTGGCGGGGTCAGCAGGTGGACGTGGCGACGGGAAAATGGCTGGGAAGGTCGGAGCGTTTTCCGTCGTTTAATTTGAGTGTGGCGGCGGGTTTTGAATTCTGAACGAAGGGTTAGGCCTTGAACGTGATTGGCCCTTTAAATAATAATATTTTTAATTCAATTATATTCAAAAATGCCCCTCACATCATATGAACTCCTTTTCAAACCCAACGACTATCGCCCCTAGCTAAATACCCCCATCCCGGACACGATGGGATATGTTTCGTTGGCCAATTCGACTGTTACAGTCAGTTATTTTTCAAATTAATGTATAAAACATTCAAATTCTGTTTTGAACGTACATTTTAATTTGCCGGGGCCACATACTGCTTCTAAAAATTCCCGAAAAAATTTTCTAGCTATGTTGGGGCGATACGGTCCCAACAAAACTGATTTCGTCGAATTCTGAGACCATTTGAAAAATGGCCCATTTCTGGTCGATCCAATTTAACTGTAATTGACCAAAACACATTTTCCTTTTCCACGCTCACATACTAGCTTCAAAAATTATGAAATTTGAAACCTAGCAATAACTTCACATACCGAATCCAACATAAGTGTTTTCGTCGAATTCCGAGGTTGTATGCAAAATGGCCAATTTCACGGGCTATATAAATTCCATAGCGACCTTTCTGAAAATTCATTTGGCCATAACTTTTGCTTTCCGCCATGAAAATTCGATTTTTCAGATTCGTTAGAAAGGTACTCACTAACAGATTTAAATATTTTTGGTTTCACTCAAATCCGTTTTGTTTTTCACCCGGTACAGTCCGACAAAGTTTGAATTCAAATTTTGAAACTACAGCGCCATTTCAGGCCTTGTTTATAATTATAATTAATTATATTCGTTTTCAAACATCGATTTAACTCACTTTTCATTGCTATTATTTAAAATATTTATTTAAAATATTTAAAATCCATTATTTTAGCCAATTTAAAATTTTTTAAATTGGTTCAGATTTTCTGGGTCGTTACATTCTCCCCCACTTAAAACTTTTCGTCCCCGTAAAGGAACAAAGTCGAAAGTGGTTTGATTAATCATCTCTACATTCGATCTGGCTTCCATTCTCCAACTTTTCAGTTTCTGAGAATTTTCAAATTCTTCAAAAATTTGGCTAACACCCGGAATTTTCAAAAAATTTCACCATAACCTCCTTTGTACGGGGACAGGTTTCGAAATTTATTGGGCCGTATTAGGTACCCAATAAATCCTAATATGCATACACATATTTATAGTGATATATTTGGTGTTTACAGGGGAGCGTGTATTGATAATAACTCCAGAGAATAAATTCTCGTCACCCTATCAAAGCCTGAGGGAGTGTGTATTTTAAATGCTCCAGAGGATAAATCCTCGTCACCTCATCCCGTGTGGGAAATAAATAGCCCATGTGCCGTATCTAGTAACTAGAGAGACGTGATTATTGTAAACTCCAGACCCGTGTGGGGTTTTTATTAATCTGGCAATTTTATCGTTGTACTTTAAATAGTCCATATCAGTCATCAGTTCAACCTGTAAAATATAGTCATCGCCATACAAGCCTCTCGCTCGTATGGTAAATCTTCCACCTCGTCACACAAGCTCCAAATGCTTATGTGGTATATGATGAAGTATGCCTATCTTCAGAAGTATGCCATGTAATGTAGTTCAAAATTAATTGTTACTATCCTATGGCGACGTTTATTATTTCACACAGAAAAATCAGCACTCCGCATCCAATGGCATTCACAGGAGTTGATATAATAATATTTCGCATCCAACTTGTTAAGGTTTACCAATTTGTCGGGTACACAAATAAAATCTTTACTCAACAGCCAATCCATTTACCTGTTCAAACATATATAATGCACAAGTATATATATTTCCATCTATTTTTAAATCAGTTCAATGTGTGATTTAAATGAATAAATTCTACCATTATTCCATTATTGATTAAATTAACTATCGTTTCAATAATTCAATTAATCAAATTTACTATCACACAACACAAAAAACCAATCCAATTGTTTTTAACTTTTCAAAAATATACTAATCAATTTCTATACTCTTTTGAAATCATTCAGACTATAGAGTTAAAAGCGCACATCCATGGAAAGAAAATAACAACAGAATAGAGAACTGATAGGTAATGCAAAGTATGGTAACTGTACCTTGCACCGGAGTCAAATAGAGATATCTACTCGGCATCTAGGATAAGCTTTCTGAATGCTCTCCTCAGTTTCCCAAGTACAATCTCGTGGATCTCCACTCCATTGCACTTTGACTAAGTGAACCTTCTTGTTCCTCAGTTCTTTGGTTTCTTTGCCGATGATCTTTAGCGGCTCTCTTCTCACAGCTAGTTCTGGAGTAATTTCAATATCCTGCTGAGCTGCTTCTTCCACGATCAAGTCTGGATCATGAACGTGCTTTAGAAGTTGAGATATGTGAAATACATCATGAACTCTAGGCAACCAATCAGGTAATTTGACCCTATAAGCGAGAGTTCCGATTCATTCCAGAATAGGAAACGGACCAATGAATTTGGGCGCCAATTTCCCTGTTTTACCGAACCGGATTACTCCTCTCATCGGCGATACTTTTAGATATACATAGTCGCCAACAACAAAGGATATATCTCTTCTTCTCCTATCGACGTAGCTTTTTTGTCGACTCTGAGCGGCGAGTAATCGCTTCTTAATAAAATCGACTTTGTCGACAGCTTCTCGAATCATATCAGGCCCCAACACAAGTCTATTACCGGCTTCGACCCAACAAGCGGGAGATCGGCACGGTCTACCATACAACGCTTCGAGTGGCGACATTGTCAGGCTCGCCTGGTAGCTGTTGTTATATGAGAATTCAGCCAAATGCAGATGGTCTTCCCACGATCCACCAAAATCTAGAATACAAGCCGGCAATAGATCTTCTAAAATACGATTCACCCTCTCAGTCTGACCGTCTGTCTGAGGATGATAAGCGGTGCTTAGATTTAGCTTTGTTCCTAGTTCTACTTGAAACGCCTCCCAGAATTTACTAGGAAATATTGTATCTCTATCACTGACTATACTGAGCGGCACTCCATGTAGTCTAACTATTTCCTTGAAATATATCTGCGCCAGACTCTGAGCAGTTCTGTTTGATCTGACAGGTATGAAATGGGCGGTCTTCGTGAAGCGATCTACGATCACCCAAATACTGTCATTCCCTTTTCTGGTTCTGGGCAGACCATCAATGAAATCCATAGAAATATGTTCCCACTTCCAACCAGGAACGTCTAGCGGTTGTAACAATCCAGCCAGCTTCTGTTGGTCGCTCTTGACTATTTGGCAAGTAGGGCATCGGCTAACGTATATTGAAACGTCCCTTTTCATAGCCTTCCACCAGAATGTTCGCTTGAGATCGTTGTACATTTTGGCTACACCAGGATGGATACTCGGTTTGGACTTGTGACACTCGTCTAACACTTCCCTTTTTAACTCTAAGATGTCAGGAACACAAATCCTTCCTTTCAACCTCAAGGTCTCGTCGTTATCTATTTGAAAACAAGAGGGTTCAACTTTCTGAATCCTTTTGATCATATCTTTAATGAAGTTATCCTCCTTTTGAAGAATAGATATTTTGTCAATCAAGGAAATCGTAATAATAAAGCTGGCGATCATTACATTCTATCGGCTCAGCGCATCGGCCACGACATTGGCTTTCCCTGGAGTGTATATAATCTCAAAGTCATATGCTGCAAGGAACTCTAGCCAACGTTGCTGCCTCAGATTTAGGTCTTTCTGGGTGAATAGATACTTTAACGACTGTTGATCTGTAAACAGTTCAAATCTCTCACCCAGAAGATAGTGTCTCCAGATTTTCAAGGCGAATACTATAGCCAATAACTCAAGATCATGAGTTACGTATTTCTTCTCGTGTGGCTTCAACTGGCGGCTAGCATAAGCAATCACTTGGCCCCTTTGCATTAACACTGCGCCAAGGCCTTCTCTAGAAGCATCAGTCCGGACTTTCAAATCCTGATTGCCATCGATGATGGTTAACACTGGAGCAGTCGTTAGTCTTAACTTTAGCTCTTCAAAAGCCTCCTCACTTTCTGGAGTCCATTTGAATTTAGAGTGCTTCTTCGTAAGCTTCGTTAAATGACCAGATATCTTCGAAAAGTTTTGAACGAACTTCCGGTAATAGCTAGCCAATCCGAGAAAACTACGGACTTCAGTGGGGGTACTGGGCTGTTTCCAATTCTGAATAGTTGTGATTTTACTTGGATCCACATCAATCCCTTCTTTCGATACGACATGGCCTAGAAATTTCACTTCATCTTGCCAGAATATACATTTGGAAAACTTTTCTTTCAACACATTCTTTCTGAGAATTTCTAGAACCTGTTCCAAATGCTTTTCATGTTCGGCCTTTGATTTAGAGAAGATTAGAATATTGTTAATAAAAACCAGAACAAATTTATTCAAAACCCCTCTGAACACTCTATTCATCAGATCGACGAAGTAAGCTGGAGCGTTACATAAGCCGAACGGCATTACTAACCACTCGTAGAATAAGTCGTGACCTCTGAATGCTGTCATTGGAACACACTCTTCGGCAATTCGAAGTTGATGGAAACCTGTAGCTAGGTCCATTCGTGAAAATACTTGTGCGCCATTTAATCGATCCAACAAATCATCAATCCGCGGCAATGGATATTTGTTCTTTATTGTCTGTTTGTTCAGATCTCGATAATCCACACATAGACGTAGAGTATCGTCAGATTTTGGGACAAACACCACTGCTGCACCCCAATCATAGAAACTAGGCCTGATCAGACCCTTCCACACTAGCTGTCGTGTTTGATTGTCAAGTTCTTCTTTCTCTTTCAAGGACATTCTTCGAATAGCGTGAACTACCGGCCTTGCATTCGGAATCAAAGCAATCTTGAAATCTATTTCTCTCTACGGAGGTAAGCGAACAACTTCCTCGAACACATCCGCATAGTTCTTGACGACAGGAATATCTTTCACTAGGTCGGGAATATTCTCTGTGATTTCAGGGATATTTTCTATTTGGGCTGGAGAAACATCGAGAGCTGCCCAGAAGTCTTTTCTATTAGATTTCTGACCTTCACACGGTATGGTTATATAACTCCCTGATTTAATCTTAGCTCTAACAACTCTCTCGGCGCATCTAACCTATGCTTCATATTTGGTTAGCCAATCCAATCCCAGAATAAGATCGAATTCATTAAAATTCATAACGACAGAGATGGTAGGGAATTTATAGCAGGAAAAAGAGACAGGCACCCCACAAACCCAACTGAGACCGATAGAACCCCCAACTAGATTTTGGACAGTCATTGGTTCCTTGAGCTTCTTCAATTTCAAATCTAACTTCTTGACTGCACTCTTTGCAATAAAGCTTCGTGATGCGCCAGTATCAAACAGTACTTTAACTGGAATGTTCTTGACATTGAGCGTGCCTTCTAAAACATCAGCCCTTTCTTGACTAGCTTAGGGCTCGGAAGTCTCTGCCAATTCATTTATATGTACTGCTTCAGATTTCTTTGAGAGTTGGCACTCCCGTGCAATATGACCTGCTTGGCGGCACTTATGGCATCTCCTTTCCCCATGTGGGTTCTTTTGTTTCTTAGTGGGCTTAGATCCACTTTTCCTTCGTTTGTTCCAAGGTTTGCAACTTATCACCAAATGTCCTTTTCTATTGCAGCTTGAGCACGTGGCGGTCGTTATTCGTTCGTTCCCAGATTCCGCCCTTTTTCTCTTGGCACTAGGCTTCTTATTGACCTCCGACCTCGTACTGGCTTCAGCAATACCAGTTTCTGACTCTGCTTTGTCACTAGAACTGACTTCTTCTTCGTCGCGTAACATTCCTTTCTTATGGAGATCTTCGTACTGATAAGCCATATAAATAATTTCAGAGAAAGGAAGTTTCACATTCCTCATTACACTATTCTGATATCTCCTTTGCAGGCCATGAATAAATCTCAGATTTTTCCTCTTTGGATCTTGAATCAGATGAGGAGCAAGGTGAGCAAGTTCGTTGAATTTCTTATGATATTCTGGGTTGGTCATGTCACCTTGTATCAGATAAGAAAATTCATCACATAATCGCTCCGTTGCTTCAGGAGGAGTAAATCTTTCTAGGAAGATCTCTTTGAATCTGTCCCAGGTGATATCACCTTCGGGATTATCTTTGATGATTGTTTCCCACCAGATTAAAGCTTCTTCTTTGAGCGCCCAAGATGCTACTAACCTTTTCTGGTTATCTCTCAGCTGAATACGCTCAAAAATTCTTTCGACAGAACTCATCCAAGCTTGAGTCTGAATTATAGATTCATTGCCCAAGAACTGTGCTCCGTTCAGATTTCAATATCTCTTTAATAGAGCCTCTAGACCGGGTTCTGCATTTCTCCTGTTTCTGACACTCATTTTTCTAGTACTTCTGCAAATGGCAGATCAAGTGTCAGGTCACAGAAAAGATAATTTAAAATATAGAAACACATACTTCAATGTAAATGTGTCTATCGAGGTGTAATTTCATTCTGCTTTACTCATACTAGGATATTACTGATCCTATCTGTATAAAGTTACCCGTTCTAGAACACTACTGGTTCTATTTCTGATGAGTTCGTTCATATGTTATATTCCAGCACTAAGCTTAACCAAAGCTCTGATACCACGTTGTGACGACCCCAAACCCCGTACTGACGGTGGCAAGGGTAATCCGTGGAATATAACACATAAACAAATAATAGCAGAACAGAATTAAATGAATACACCAGATAATGAACAATATAATATACTGGATAAAAGTAATCATCAGAGTTACACAGTATACAGGATCATACTTAGTACAAATACAGTTTAGCTATACATAAATGTCTACAGCGGAAAACAAATAAAATATGTACAATAGGAGCTGAACAGCATAAAAAGAGATAAATGATAGAATCCATCTTCAGCTCCAGTTATCCAGAGAAAGCCAGCTAAACCTGAACACAAGGCTGCCTATGTAGAAAAAGGGGCACCCGAGTTTGAAAGTGAAACAAACTACGAGTCAGTAATGGGACTGGTATGAGAAATCTACTCAACACATTTCTAATATGGCGAATCATAGGACCACGCCACTTTCGTGGAACGGGTTTACTCCATTGGATTGCCAGTGCTTTAAAAACAAATCTTTCTTTTAAACATCGCAATGCTTTTTATAAAAATGAAGCCGTTATAAGACTCAGTTCCCATCACACAATGCAACGCAAACCGGAGGATAGAGTTTTTTCCTTATAACGGCCAAAATATGCTTGATACGAATAAGACAAAGGCATTTGATATTATTGCTAGTGTTTATATGTTTTGAAAACAATTTCAAATCATAACTATCAATCATAGACGGCATTAATGCCCCATACCACTATGTCGCCATATCTAGGTATACAATCAAAACCGCACAATGTCGTATTGGAAATTGGATTTCCGTCCTGAACCAAGGCAAAAGATAGTCCTTACCAAATTCGAGACTCTCTAGCCCGCCCCTCAGGCAAGTACTCAGTCAAGCCTTTGGATTGTCAGGGCCGGTCCACCGACGTGGATTAAAATTCCTGAACAATGTGTTTCCCAGCCCTATGGGGCGTAGGTGAGCCAACGAATGGCTCCATCGGACCCGGATCGTCCGATCTAATCGAGGCGCCTCGCAACAGCAACAACCACATAAGTCAAACTCGTTAGGGCATGTAAAACCACTGATGCCACTTCTAGCTAGAAGGAAACGCATGCACTCCCTAATGTCCTCTCCCGTTTATGGTTCATACCGGGGTGTGAGGCTCGCTAATTCACGTTATACACAAAGCTACCCCACACAGGCGGTGCTTTGATCATCACCACAAGACTTTGCTTTTCAACAGAAGCCCTGATCATTTGCCACTTAGGCATGCCACATTAGCCATTCATGCCATGCAACTGATGTCCATCAATATACACCCTTTGAGCTCATGCGTTTCAGAGAAGGGCGTTAAGAAAAAGAATAAATTCTCCACTGCCAAACAGATGTATATTTAACAGAGATCAATCAACATAGAATAAAATCCAATGTCAGACACACAGTCCATTTACAAGTCCGTTCTGGGTCTGAACGAAACCGGAGGCACTAAATACCTCGCAAACCTGTCGATCACCACGTACTTCTGGACGATCACCACTCATTATCCATATTTCGGGATGCCTCCCAATCAGGACCTCGGTTACCATCCAAACGAGTGAAGATCTCCGGTCTTCGACCACCATCTTCATCTTCGATTTCTTATCGTCGATTCAGTTATTCAGAATGGGATGAACCCGGTCTTTCTGAACAACTCGCGTATATAATAAACAAGTGCAACACTAACATACACACGCATCATTTCAATTCATTAGTCACTAACCGTCAATCAGTAAGAGAATGATTTCCCAAATATTAACCGCGAAGGCCGAAAACAACATCAGATCAACACCTAGGAAACCATTCGACTTAGCCAACCTTCAGTTAATTTCTAAATCACATCCATATCATTTATAATATTTTATAATGATTTATCGCTATTTTTATTTATTTTAAAATAGCCAATTTATTCAAAACGACACTTCGGGCCATAACGCGACCACGGCGCTGTTTTTCTTCATATTTGATTTACACATATCTGAAAATCTAATCGTTGGATCTTCACAAAATTTACATCATTAGAAAGATCTTTTCAAAACGAATCCAACGGTTCCAGTTTCGGGAAAATCCGATGGTCGGATCTCACAGTACAATCGTTTGAAGTTTCGATTTCAAAATACGAACTGCAGCGTCGTTATTCGATTAATTATGATTATATATATATTTATATAAAAATATAATCGTTTCTGGCGCTGTTTTTCTTCAGATTTGAATAAACATTCCAGACAATCCAACCGTTGGATTTTTACAAAGTTGGTGCCGTTGGAAAGATTTTTCCAAAGCGAACCCAACTGTTGTGATTTCAGGAAAATCCGATGGTCGGATCTCCCGTACTAATCGTTTGAAATCACGGTTTCAAAATACGAACTGCAGCGTCGTTATTCGATATATTTTAATTCTATATATATATCAATTCTTCGATTTCAAAGCTACACTCTTTTCATACATTTGATAAAAATGATATTTTTATCTAACTGTCTTCTATTTCAACACTTCACTATATTTAACAATTCATGTATATAATAAAAATGTGATTTTTATTGTAAAACAATTCATTTCAAAACACTATTATTTTATATAGTTCATATAGATGATAAAAATGGGATTTTTATAATAAAACAATTTCTTTTTAAAACAAGGTCATTTTACATAGTTCATATAGATGATAAAAATGTGATTTTTATTATAAAACAGTTTATTTCAAAATATGATTACCATTCAACACACGAATTTCTATTCAACGAATGAATATCAATTCAACACATGAAGGTTTTCTATAGTTTATATATATAGATAAAAATGTGATCTTTATATTTAAAACACGAATACCATTCAACACATGAATTTCTATTCAACGAATGAATATCGATTCAACACATGAAGGTTTTCTATAGTTTATATATATAGATAAAAATGTGATTTTTATATTTAAAACACGAATACCATTCAACCCATGAATTTCTAATCAACGAATGAATTTCAATTCAACACATGAAGGTTTTCTATTCAACGAATAAATATAGTTTCAACAAATGAAAATAATTCAAACACATGAATATTATTCAAAATTTCGGCAGCATAACGACAGGGTAGTTAAAACCGGGACCGTCCCTAGTACGGCTCCTCGCTCTATCTTAAAACCTCGCGGTTTTTGACAATGGGGATCATGCATCTAGTTCGCACGCAGGCAACATGTATATATTTATTTCATTTCCACAAACTAATCCTATGTGGTTTCATCTAAATATTTCTCAACCACAAATGGGTATTTTTCAACCACAATCAATCAATATCACCCACAAACAATCCCAATCAACCATTCGCTATCAATCAATTTTCACACCAATCACAACCAATAAATATCGTCCATGGTTTGTGGACGAGGGGCGTATATATATAGCAATTCACTTCTATTTCAACACATATATAATTTTTACAATGCATATACAACTTATACATCGAACGTACAACTTATACAACGCTTATACAAGAGGTGTACAACGCTTATATAACTCATACATCGACTATATAATTTATACATCGTCGTTTTTCATATCATTTATAAATCAGAAATCTCACATTGGGTTCCACTCCACCAAAAATAGCAGAAGGTTCAGAAAAATATGCGGTCTCTTCTAAAATGTAGAGAGCCTCCTTGGGGTCCCGGTGTCTCTTGTTTCACTGGATTTCGATCAAAAACAAAAAAGATATGATTTTTACAGTGGAATCATATTTTATAGCGCTTTCAAAGTGTTATAATTAATTTAATTATATACCTTCTTCCACCCTCAGATTAACAGCCCGTCGTTTATCACCTAGCTCCGAACTAGGTTTTGGTTTTTCTCCACAACCACAGCACTAGATGACGATCCAACTACACGAGCTCCTCCGCCTTCGAGAGGGCTTCACGCAGCTACCTGGAACGTTGAACTCGAACTGGCTGGTGGTGCGGAAATTAAGGCGAGGCGGTGATGTTTTGGGGGAGCGATTCACGAGGCATGGCAAACGATGGAGGGCGAGGGTAGTATGGATGTGGAGAGGGGAGGCGGCGTCTTCGATTGCGGGTGGTGGCAGGGTCGGCAGGTGAACGTGGCGGCGGGAAAATGGCCGGGAAGGTCGGAGCGTTTTCCATCGTTCAATTTGAGTGTGGCAGCGGGTTTCGAATTCTAAACGAAGGGTTAGGTCTTGAACGTGATTGGCCCTTTAAATAATTATATTTTTAATTCAATTAAATTCAAAAATGCCCCTCACTTCATACGAACTCCTTTTCAAACCCAACGACTGTCGCCCCTAGCTAAATACCCCCATCCTGGACACGATGGGATATGTTTCATTGGCCAATTCGACTGTTACAGTTAGTTATTTTTCAAATTAAAGTATAAAACATTCAAATTCTGTTTTGAACGTACATTTTAATTTGCCGGGGCCACATACTGCTTCTAAAAATTCCCAAAAATTTATCTGGCTATGTTGGGGTGATACGGTCCCAACAAAACTGATTTCGTCGAATTCTGAGACCATTTGGAAAATGGCCCATTTCTGGTCGATCCAATTTAACTGTAATTGACCAAAACACATTTTCCTTTGCCACACTCACATACTAGCTTCTAAAATTATGAAATTTGAAACCTAGCAATAACTTCACATCCCGGATCCAACAAAAGTGTTTTCGTCGAATTCCGAGGTCGTATGTAAAATGGCCGATTTCACGGGCTATATAAACTCCATAGCGACCTTTTTGAAAATTCATTTGGCCATAACATTTGCTTTCCGCTATGAAAATTCGATTTTTCAGATTCGTTAGAAAGGTACTCACTAACAGATTTAAATATTTTTGGTTTCACTCAAATCCGTTTTGTTTTGCACCCGGTACAGTCCGACAAAGTTTGAATTCAAATTTTGAAACTGCAGCGCCATTTCAGGCCTTGTTTATAATTATAATTAGTTATATTCGTTTTCAAACGTCGATTTAATTCACTTTTCATTGCTATTATTTAAAATATTTATTTTGAATATTTAAAATCCATTATTTTAGCCAATTTAAAAATTTTAAATTGGTTCAGATTTTCTGGGTCGTTACAATAGTTTACCACCATACCGGGGTGCGAGGCTCGCGAATCAACGCTATACACAAAGCCGTGTTATATCAAAGCTGCGCTTTGATCATCATCCACCAAACTTTGCTTTTCAACAAAAGTCTGGATCACTGCATCTTAGCATGCCACACTATCAATCCATATCGTACCACTGATTTCTGCCAATATATAACCTCTGAGCTCGTATGTCTCAGAAAAGGGCGTTAAGCAAGAGAATAAATTCCCTGCCGCCAAACAGATATATATTTAGCAGAGATCAACGAATAAAATATAAAGGAATACAATGTTAGACACACCATCCATTTACAAGTCCGTTCTAGGTCTGAACGAAACCGGAGGCACTTTCCTCGCATATCCGTCGATCTCCAAGTACGTCTGGATGACCACCAACTGATTCCCTCATCTTGGGTGTACAGCCCAATCAAGATCATCAGCAATCACCCAAATGATGTGAAGACTTCCGGTCTTCGACCACCGTCATCATCTTCGACTTATCGTCGAATCGGTTATTCAGAATGGGTATAAACCCGGCCTTTTCGAACAACCCGCGTATATAGTAAACAAATGTTACACAATCACCACATACGCCTCATTCCAATTCATCAGTCACTAATCGTAAATTCGCAAAGGAACAATTCCCCAAATATTAACCCGGAAGGCCGAAACCAACATCAGATCAATACCCAGGAAACCATTCTTCTTAGCTAACCTATAGTTAGTTTCTAAATATCACGTTCTTAGGGAAAGGTTCCCATTAATTTTATCAAAGATAAATTCTTTAAAATTTATTCTTTAATCTTCCTCTGGATATCATTTCAAACCAAATTATGGTTTTCCAAACTAGTCGAGATTAGCGAACCACACCGAAGTAATTATTTATTTTATTTCCCAATCCCAACCTATTCATCCCATGAAGCGAAACTAGTAATACTCCATATCTAATACCACGGTGTTATCGGTAAAATTAATTACCATTCCACGTCCCAATCTAATTAAAGATTTAACTATCGCTTTGGAGCAAAACTGGTGATACTCCATTCTCGATCTTTTCAATCTAATTAAAGATTCATTAAAACTCCACTTAGTTTTAATCTTTAACTGGGTTAAAGAATCAGTGTCATTTAAAACACGGTTCACTATAAACCCGAAATCACATTACATTTCAATCAGACCATAACCATAAATTAGCAAGTGAGCAATTCCCTAAGTATTAACCCCGAAGGCCGAAACCAACATTAGATCAATACCCCAGAAACCATTCAACTTAACTAATCTCCAGTTAGTTTCTAATTTTCTTAACTCCTTTGGATCTAAGAACAGTATTATTGAAAATACCGTTCACGACAACCCAAAATCACTTCTATTAATTATCGGGTTAAAGAACAAGTGTTATTTAAAACACTATTCACGATAAACCCAAAAATCAATACCAATTCAATTCCAATTAAATATTATTTAATTGGTACACTTCATTAAATCTAAATAAAAGATTTAATCTTTTTCTCAACTGGGCTTAAAAACAGTGTTAATGAAGACGCCACTCACGACGAACCCAAATCACATTTGATATTAAATACAAGGCTCTGAATAGAAAATATATCGGCTTATATTCAATATCAAATTCTATGACCAACAAATATCGTATTGGAAATAACGATATAAATATATCTTTCAAATTTCCCATAACAATACCTGTATAATCGCAAAATCCCACATCGAAATATTCCGAAGACAATTTCGATTCAAATCCATTTCCAATCAATATATTGGAAATCCTGGTTATTTTCAAAACCATTTCAAATCCACTTTATTTATTTTAAAAATAAATAAATAATTATTCTAGTTCAAAACTAGTTCATTTCGATAAAAATATATTTTTATCCTTTCAAATATGGAGTTTTTCATCACAATTCTTCACAAATCATTCCTTATGATTTTACACAAATTATTATTAATTTTAATAATTTTATCAAGGCCTGTACAATCGATTTCCATCAACGGCCATCGAACTGCACTTACAGCGACCTTTTCCAAATTTGATTTGGACATAATTCCAAATCCAACCATTAGATTTGAAATTTCTAATATTCGTTAGAAAGCTCTTTTCGATACGAACCCAACGGTTCTGGTTTTAGGAGAATCCGACGGTCGGATCTCCCGCAATGTCCGTTCGAAGTCAATGGTCGAAATTCACGAACTGCCGCGGCACGGCGCATTCTATTCAGGCCATTATATATATATATATATATATATATATATATATATATATATATATATATATATATATTTCGTCGATTTCCTTTTTAAAACGAATTTTATAAACCATTTCAAATTTGTTTCAAAAACAATTTCCACCTTTATTTCAAATTTAAATCGAAATTGAATTTTCCCTTATAAATTCTTTTTACATTCACTTCTATTTGATTTCAATTCAAATTGATTTCAATTCTATTTCAATTCGTTTTCAATTGAATTCAATTCAATTCAGATTTGTTTTCTATTCGATTCAATTCAAATTCGTTTTCAATTCAATTCAATTCGAATTCGTTTTCTATTAAATTCAATTCAAATTCAGTTTTCTATTCAATTCAATTCGAATTCGTTTTCTATTAAATTCAATTCAAATTCGTTTTCAATTCAATTCAATTCGAATTCGTTTTCTATTCAATTCAATTCGAATTCGTTTTCTATTCAATTCAATTCAATTCGAATTTGTTTTCTATTCAATTCAATTCGAATTCATTTTCTATTCAATTCAATTTGAATTCGTTTTCTATTCAATTCAATTCAAATTCAATTTGAATTTCAATTCTTTTCAAAATATCAGATTTTGAAATCACTTTCGATATTCATTATAAAATGAATAAAATCGATATTCATTATAAAATGAATAAAATCGATATAAATATCGTTTACGTCAAAATGGCGTCAATAATCAACACGGCTTCATATATTTCTATTTTTAAATATTTTATTTCAAATATTTCTTTTTCAAATATTTCTTTTTCAAATATTTCCATTCAAATATTTCTATTTCAAATATTGAATGAAGCCCAATCAATTACCATATAATGTTAATTATACGGATTTTCTACAACACATGTATACAATAACAACGATGAATAATCAACCATCATACAAAGTGCACTCTACACTGTATAAGCATCGAATATAAATATTTAACGCTTATAACAGTTTGCCAATCAATCGATCGACATACAACTAAACAATCGGGATTAGTGTACGTCAAATATCATCCCAATACCCGTGTGGGGATTCAAACAATCAAACACAGATTTTATTTTTGCAGTTGGGCGATGTGTAAAATTTATCGTCCCAATCAATATCAGTCAAATGTGTGTATATAAACAAATCGTCTGATTTGTTTATTTTTATTTCATTTCTTATACACGTTAAAAATTCTATTTTTAACTATAAAATATTTTCCACTATAAAATATTTTATTTCAACTATATAAATGTTTTATTTCATTTTATATCACATCACACAATCAACTAGACATCAAAATCAAACAAACAAGCAAACAAGCCGTCCATGGTCTGTGGACAACGGGTGTCGAGTGCTACTAAACACCATCTGCATCCTATTATATATTTCAACTAGAAAATTAAATTAAAAAGTGAGAAATTCTCACCAAAGCTATCCCAACTCCACGACACTTCATATGTAGAAAATCTCCGCCGTTTCTTCTTTCGTCACTTTCGTCATTCGTATTCACTACCTATATAAAAATCGAATTTTTTACTTCGCTATTCAATATATAAAAATCGAATTTTTACTTTGCTATTCAATATATAAAAATCGAATTTTTACTTCGCTATTCAATATATAAAAATCAAATTTTTACTTCGCTATTCAATATATAAAAATCGAATTTTTACTTCGCTGTTCAAATATAAAAATCGAATTTTTACTTCGCTATTCAATATATAAAAATCGTATTTTTTTTACATCTCTACTATATAAATAAAAATCATATATATAAATATCCAAATTTTACATAGCTAAAAAAAATTTATATCTTTAACGCTACTTTGAACGTTAAAAATCAAATCTTCATTTACATATAAAAATCTAATTTTTCTTGTTATTTACAAAAATAAAAATCCTATTTTTATCATGTAAAAATCATTGAGAATAATCCTATTTTTATCATGCTAAAACTGATCTATATTTTCAGATTTGATCATAATTTTATATAGTTTAAAACTTAACCACTTAAATTAAATTAGCCTAAGTAAATAAATTACGCTAACAAATCTTCATTAACATGCTAACCTTACCATTAAGGCTGTTAAGCCTTCGTTCCCCCCTCCCCCACCCCCGTCGTCCCTGTACAAATGACTTTGAGAAAAACTCCATCATAGGGCTTTAAACCGCACAAGCTATGATGCATTGGAGACTGATCGGAAGGTGGGTGTCTCGAGTTACGGCAGTGCGTAGCAGGGACAGGAGGTGGCGGCGTGGCGGCGGAGGGACAGGTGACTCAGAGGGGGCGCAGTCTTCTGTGCGACGGCGGGCTTCAACGAGATTTGGGGCTCGCGATACTGAGGGGGGGCGAGGTCAGGTAGCGCCATCGTCGAGGGAGGGGGAGAAGCGTGCGGTGTCGGAGCGGTGACAGACCGCGGTGGAGGGCGACGGTGGGAGGGTGGCGTGGATCGATCTTGTTTCTTATTATTATTATTATTATTATTATTTCAGATCTGAAATGAGGGGAGAGAAGGGGAAAGAGGGGGGTAAGGGATATATATTTTTTAATGTTTAATTATTTTATTTTTACCAAAAAGTAACTTTTTATTTCGAACTCGAAACGAGACCCACCGCCTGTCGTCCCTAGCTAATTACCCCTATTCCGAACACAATGGGATATGTATCGCAAGCTGATTCGATCGTTTCGATCTGTTTTCATCAAAATCAACATATAACTCTATATATTGAATTTGAATGCACATTTCAATTTACCGGGGTCACATACTAACTCAAAAAATTGCAGAAAAATATTTTCTAGCTTCGTATTGACGATACGGTCCTAACAAAACTAGTTTCGTCAAATTCAGAGACCGTTGGAAAAATAGCCATTTTCCAGTCGATTAAAATCAACTGAAACAGATCAAAAGCATTTTCCTTTGCCACGCTCACATATTGATTCGAAAAATTATGAAAATTGGAATCTAGCAATAACTTGACATCACGGATCCAATAAAAGTGGTTTCGTCGAAATCCGAGGTCGTTTGCAAAATTCCTATTTTTAAGGGCCTAAATTCCATAGCGACTATTATGAAATTTCAACTGGACATATCCTTTTATCCCCGCTATGAAATTTTGATTTTTTGGATTCGTTGGAGAGATATTCTCAACTAGATTCAAATATTTTTGGTTTCACTAAAATCCGGTTTATTTTGAATCATGTACATTCATTTGAAGTTTGAAATCGAATTATCGAACTAGTGCTCCAATTTCAATTCCTTTTATAATTTAAAATAATTTTTTTATATTCTAATGACGATCTATATAATATATACGTTCGAATTCTATTCAAAATAAATTTCTTGGTAATATTATTTAAAATAATTCATTTTAAATAATCAAAATTCGCTAAAATTGCCAAAATAAAATTTTTAAACTGACCCAGATTTTCGGGTTATTACAACTGCGGTCTTTAATCACCATCTTCATCCTTGACACATTGTCAAATCAGTTATTCAGAATGGGATAAACCCGTTCTTTCTGAATAACTCGCGAATATAATAAACAAGTGCTTAAAAGCACAACATACGCCTCTATCCAACACAGAATATTCCTTTATTCAAATATTCTTATATTTTGGGAAAGGTTCCCATTAATTTTATCAAAGATAAATTCTTTAAATTTATTCTTTAATCTTCTTTCGGATTTCATTTCAAACTAAATTATGGTTTATCCAAATTAGTCGGGATTAGCGCTCCTTACCGAAGTAATCATTTATTTAATTTCCTAATCCCAACCTATTTATCTCATGGAGCAAAACTAGTAATACTCCATATCTAACACCGCAGTGTAATCGGTAAGATTAATTACCATTTCACGTTAAAATCTAACTAAAGATTTAACTATCTCTTGGAGAAAAACTGGTGACACTCCACTCTCGATCATTTCAATCTAATTAGAGATGCATTAAAACTCCACCTGGTTTTAATCTTCCCAAAAATCAATATTAACGATTGCTTAACTTGGCAAATCATATCTTGTCTTTAACTGGGTTAAAGAACCAATGTCATTTCAAACACGGTTCACGATAAACCCAAAATCACATTCCATTCCATCAGCTTTTAAACGTAAATTAGCAAGTGAACAATTCCCTAAGTATTAACCCCGAAGGCCGAAACCAACATCAGATTAATACCTAGGAAACCATTCAACTTAACTAATCTCCAGTTAGTTTCTGATTTTCTTAACTCCATTAGGTCTAAGAACAATATTATTAAAGATACCATTTACGACAACCTAAAATATTTTTCATTTCTTTAACTGGGTTAAAGAAACAATGTACTTTAAGACATGGTTCATGATAAACCCAAAATCACATTCCATTCCATCAGCCTTTAACTGTAAATTAGCAAGTGAACAATTCCCGAAGTATTAACCCCGAAGGCTGAAACCAACATCAGATCAATACCCAGGAAACCATTCAACTTAACTATTCTCCAGTTAGTTTCTGATTTTCTTAACTCCATTGGGTCTAAGAACAGTATTATTGAAGATACCATTCACGACAACCCAAAATTTTATTCTTATCTTTAACTGGGTTAAAGAACCAATGTCCTTTAAAACATGGTTCACGATAAACCCAAAATCACATTCCATTGTTAATCGGGTTAAAGAACATGTGTTATTTAAAACACTGCTCACGATAAACCAAAGATCAATTACAATTCCATTCCAGCTAAATATTAATTAATTGGATACTTAATTAAATCTAAATAAAAATGTTTAATCTATTCTCAACTGGGTTAAAGAATAGTGTTATTGAAGACATCTTTCATGACAAACCCAAAATCATATTTGATATTAAATACAAGACTCTGAATAGAAAATATATCGGCTTATATTCAATATCAAATTCTGGAATCAACAAATACCGTATTGGAATAACGATATATATATATCTTCCAAATTCCTCCATAATATCCGTATAATCACGGAATCAAATATCGAAATATCCCGAAGATAATGTAGATTCAAATCCATCCCAATTCATATATTGGAAATTTTGGTTATTTTTAAAACTATTTCAAATCGAATTTATTTATTTAAAAATATTGGATTTCATAACCCTTGTTCATAACTAGTTCATTTCGATAAAACTATATTTTTATCTTTTCAAATTTAGGATTTTCCATCCCAATGCTTACTAAACCATTTATTATGATTTTACACAAACTATTTATATTTTTAATAATTTTATCGAGGTCCGTACAGTCGATTTCCATAAACGACCATCGAACTGCACTTACAACGACCTTTTCCAAATTTGATTTGGACATAATTCCAAATCCAACCTTCAGATTTCAAATCTCTAATATTTTTTTGGAAATCTCTTTTTGATACGAACCCAACTGTTCCGGTTTCAGGAGAATCCGACAGTCTGATCTCCCGTAATGTCCATTCAAAGTCAATGGTCGAAATTCGCGAACTGCCGCAGTGCGGCACATTCTATTCAGGCCATTATATTATATATATATAATATATATTTCATCGATTTCCATTTAAAACATATTTTATAAATCGTTTTAAATTCGTTTTCAAAATGATTTCAACTTCATATTCAATTTCAAATTAAAATTGAATATTCGATATCATTAATATAAAAATGATAATATTTTCAAAACATTAGATTTTGAAATCAATTCCTTTTCGATATTCATTATAAAAATGAATAAAATCGATATAAATATCGTTCATGTTTAATTCGTTAATCTAATCAACACGGCTTTATATATTTAAATATATTCTTGTCCATCCCAAATCGGACATCAAAATCAAATTTTTATCTTTTACTGAATATTATTTTAAAATACTCGTTATTTTAAAATATTCATTCTTTCTGAACTGGAATCAAACACAGTCAATTGCCATATAATGTGATTTATTTGGATTTCATACACACATGTATACAACAATAATCAAACACAGTCAACCATCATCCAGAGTGCATCCTACACTGCATAAGCATTAAATATAAATATTTAACCCTAACAATAGCCTGTCAACCAATCAATTGACATACCACTAAACAATTGGGGTTAGTGTACGTCAAATATCATTCCAACACCCGTGCAGGGTTTCAATCCACAAACACAGAATATTATTTGTGCAGTTGGGTGATGTGTAAAATATATCATCCCAATCCATATCAGTCAAATCAGTATACATAAACAAATTGTCCAATTTGTTTATAAATATTTATTTTATCTATATACATGTTAAAAATTATATTTTTAACTATAAAATATTTTATTCCATTCCACATCACACAATCAATTTTCACAACACACCCAATCAAACAAACAAGTCGTCCATGCGCTATGGACGACGGGTGTCGGGTGCTGCTAAGCATCGTCTGCATCCTAGTATATATTTTAACTAGAAAATAAAATTCAAAGTGAAAAGTTCTCACCTTGGGGTTCCACACTGTCATTCTTTATTTCTGAACGGTTCGGATTTTGTTTGGATTCATGTAATGACCTGGAGTCTTATGGGTTAATTTTAAATATTTAATACGGATTTAAATATTGGGTGGATAATATAAATGGAATTTTATATTAAGTTATCAATTTAATAATCGATTTCGATTTAATGTCGAATAAATTAAATTATCGTAATGTAGTAATCTTTTAATATAAAAACATATAACTAAATCGAATCAGTTCAGATGATCAGTATAAAATTCAGTTGAGTTAGAATAATAATATTAAAAATTTTATCGAAGAATTTAAATGGTATGAACTTCAATTTATATCAATTTAAAGTAATATCTTATACAGATGATCAAATTGGACTTTGTGGCCTATTCGAGTGTGTTCAGAATAGTGGTGTAACTTTAGTATTGTGTTCAGAAAAGAGTTTGGAATCATGGAGTGTTTTAATTTTAGGATACCGGATAAAAGCTAATTAAAACAAATTTAAATAAACTAAAGAAATTCCTTTCCTCTTGTGTGGACCAAAACCAAGCAACAAGGCAAATAAAAATAGCCTTGTTGTTCATCTTTAAACCACATCCTCCTTTATAAATAAAATGGCCGACCCACTTTAATCACCTCCAACCTAAATCGATTCAGTCAAAAATTTAAGGGGAAATGAAATCACTCGTATCCTCATTAGTGCTTGCGATTGAGTTGGGAACGCTTGATTTTGGGTACAAATCGATCAGCAATCCTGAAGCAAGGAGAGGGTTCTCGGTCAAGGGTGAAGTCGCGATGAGTTGGGGCACTCGCGATTTGGGAGAAGATAATACAATCAGTCACGGTTTGTTCGAAGTTTACTGGGGCGGATGTCGACTTGGTTTGGCGAGGTGCGATGGCAGTTTGGGGCATATCGATGTCGACAAATAGGCTCAGATTTTCTAGAGAGGCAGAAAGGGTTAGGCGGATTAGAACTGGGGTTCGAGTCCTTCCTTGAATTAGTCTCATTGTTGAGAATTGGAGGCGCTGAGGAAATCGCGATGAGCAGTTGATTTAGGGTTCAAGCATAGTGGGATTAAGAGCGAGATCTGAGGGGGGCGGCGTTTGAAAATTTCAGTGGCAAGGTAGGGTTGGAGTTCGGCTCCAATGGAAGGCAAGTTTGGGATGCGATGGAGTTATCAGGACTATGCCGAGTTCATATCAATATTACTGGACAACGTTAGTAAGACCAACAGTTAGGAGCTACTACAAGAATTCAAAATCTGAAGTGAAGTTTAGCAGGGAGAATTAAGGTATATATATATATATTTAAATTTAGAATTTATATAGAAAATGATTTATACAATTTGGAAAGGGCTAAGGTAGTTGGTGAAATCCTATATAGTTAGCTTGTATTAAACACAAATTATAAACTTGATAAGTGAAAACTAAAATTTGAAATCACTTGCTTTTCAAAACCATGAGGTTTAGAGAATTAAATTTTAGTATATTTTTGCATGAAACCTTATTAAGGAAATTAATTTGGCTTAATTAATTTGTTTAAAAGTATATGGTTTAGTGTTTAGAAATACGTAGGTTAGTTTAAATTTTATTTGTTAAGTTAAATTTCATTTAATAATCATTAAAAGAAGGGGAAAATATAGGATAGTTATTTATTAGTTTAGATTGTTAATTTAAAATAAATAAATTTTTAATCCGTAAATTTAAATAAAATCATCATAGGTGCGAATTCATTCGAGAAGATTCGTAGCCGATGATTTGGAAAAATAAATAGGATATTCGACAACTGAAATCACAGTGAGTAAATCTCACTCACCTTTTAGTTAGAATTATTTTTATATCATTAAAAATAATTGTTTGTTGCTTGTTGAATGTAATCTGAATGTGTTAAAAATATATTAGTTATTTAGGATTGACTATTATAATATATATTGGGTTGATCATCGGATTGTTCCCGCAGTCTCATTAGCGGATGCCCGCAGTTTCATAGTGGATGATTTCTCTATGCACCCCACAAATATATATTAATGGATGACCTTCATACCGCGATATCCTGCCTCGAAGCAAGATGGGTATTACTATGTTGACTAAGTCTGTGGATGCAGGAAAACAGGTTGGAGGAATCCAACTGGATTCCTCAAAAAAAAATATGATCTGTTTGTTTATTTGTTTGCATATATACTGTCATATATGATGTGTTAGAAATCCCGTGATTTGATAACTGACTGTTTGTGGTATTTAAAATATCACTGGGGCTTGAATATTGATTTATAAAAATATCGAAAAAGGTATTTGGGATTTAAAAAGGGAATTATATTTGTATAAATAAAATTTGAATTTTTAATGAATTATAGAAAATATTAACTTGTTTTGAATATATATAAAACGAGTATTGAATTTATAAACTTTATTTATAAATTATAATGTTGGATTTGAATTGAATTTATAAACTCTGTTTGTAAGGTTAAATGTTGGATTTGAATTGAATTTATAAACTCTGTTTATAAATTAAAATATGGGATTTGAATTGAATTTATAAACTTTGTTTATAAATATATGATGTGGGATTTTAAGTGAAGTATAAACGTTGTTTATAAATTTAATAATGTAGTGAATTGAAATGGGACTTGAATATAGAATTTGAATAAAGTGAATTCAAATAGAATTGAATATGGAATTTGAAAAGAGACTTCAAATAGATTTGAATATATAGAATTTGAATAGAGTATTCAAATAGATATGAAAATATAGAATTTGAATATAGAATTCAAATGGGACTTGAATATAGAATTTGAATAAAGAAAATAAAGAGAATTCAAATAGAATTGAATATGGAATTTGAAAAGAGACTTCAAATAGATTTGAATATGGAATTTAAAAAGAGAATTCAAATAGAATTGAATTGGAATTTTGAATATAGAAGTCGATAAGGAAACGAGCTTAAAAATAGAATTAGATTTGATTTATAAGTAAGCTAAAATATATTTGAACATGTTATACTCAAATATGAAGGTGAAATTGGAAAACCAGTTAATTTGCAAATCAATTAACGAACTAAGTTAAAACGATTGTATTAAGTTAAAACGACTGGATTAAGTTGAAATGAATTATAAATGTATGGATATACATGAGACAGGTTTGGAATAAAGTACAGAAGTGAAATAGATAGAGTGCTTGACAAAATAGTATGTATTTAGTTCATATATGAGATTTTTATGCGCTGTATCGACAAGCCGCTTGGCTTTTTCTTTTTCTTTTGGATTGGTGAGGGCCATGGGAGGCTATTTGAAATATCCCGATGCTCCCGATACAAAGGAGGTTATGGCGAATTTTTCCGGGAATTTAAGGAGTTAGAATATTTTTAAGATAATTTGATAGTTAGAAATCAACGTATCGATATATATAGAAGTCGATAAGGAAACGAACGTAAAAATAGAATAGTATAATCAAAAAGGAAGACTAGGAATAAAATATCGTAAGAATAAAAAGAGAAAGCGTATACATGTTTAAAAGTGAATAAGTAGTTGTATGGTATTGATTATTCGAGTAAGTAGTCATATCTGTTTTGACGTTATAAATGTTATTCAGTCAAGGTCTGAGAGGTAGCTATACCCCAACTTGATTGATTTCATCATTAACAAATAAATAGTAAGATTCCAGGCTCGAAGATCAGTGTTGGATAAGAGTTAGTTGAATATAGTATTTGGGTTATCATAACGATATTTTACACAACATACGTTTTGACCCAAATAAGTGTAAACATGGAAATAGAATAATAATTATTTCCTAAGTATAGAAATAAACAAGATCAGAAAAGAGATAAGTAATTGGAATATTTTCCAATTATAAATAGCATATATTTTCTAAAGTTTAGAAAATAAAGGAAGGCGATATTCGGAAATGTTTTCCAAATAACGTAAAAGGCCAATATGGTTATTGAAAATATTTGGTTAACAAATATTGATAAAGAAATGGAGAAGTGATTTAATTAATGGAATATTAATTAAGGGCTCAGTGATTGTTTGATAATTGGATGAACACTTGTTTTCTTCTATAGTTAAATCATCGACTATCGAAACACGTGTTTTTATTCGATAGTTAAATCACAGACTATCGAAGTTTTGACCATCGTTGTCAATATGGAGAGACCGGTCGGGTTATTATCCAAAGAACCACTATGTATTTGCAGAGGCGTTGCGAATCATACATGTCAAAGAAAATTGAAGACAGAGTAAAGTACAAGGGCTATTGTATAAGTCTTAGATAACAGTGCCTAAGATGGATGTACTGAATAGTGCCTTCGGTTCACCCTGTCCCTGGGTGACTTGTATGGATGAATGTCTGACAGAGTATTTCCAGAAAGGTCACGTACATTGATTCCTTCAACCGTACCAAGAGTGGAAGCGGAGAAGGAAACTTCTTTAGCTAACACGTAATGTATTGTTGTAGACGTCAATTAGTGATTTTTGATGGATCTGACAATGTGGCATTCGAAGTGAATCTGATGTGATGATAAAGCATAACCTCAAGCCTCATCAACCGGTAAATGACAGAAATCGGGCCGGCAGCATGGCTATGTAGGTCGCACCTGTTAGGGTGTATAATCACCTGATCTAGAGTTTCATTTACTTTTAAAAATCTATTGCTAATGCTGTCCCATTCGGGAAACGGTTGCTGATTGTAAAAACCCGTAACTTTCCCGTAAAGGAAAGTGTCGGATAGTTCGAGAACAAGCCACAACAGAACCCATATAAAAGAACGTTTCATTGTTTATTACAACAATGCATCAGATTACAAGAATATACAGAGTATAAATGCAAACTACACAGAAATATCAGAGATTTAAATTACATTTAAATACATAGCAGCGGAAAATAATACAATACACAACTAGAAGAGATATACGGATACAAAGCTTTCCGGATATCGTTCCAGCTGTAAACCAGGATCCTGTGAATATAAATCTGCAAAACCAAAACTACTAGCTGCCCGTGTCAAAATAAGGGCACCCAGAGTTTAGGTTAAAACAATAAACTCCAGGTCAGTCATGGGACTGGTGTGAGAACTAAAACAGTTAATCTTTATTTTTAAAGTTAGGTAAATCAAGGGACCACGCCGTATAACACGGAACGGGTTTCCTCCCAAGAATACCAGTGCATAAAACAAAAGCGCAATGCTAAATAAAGAAAGATGAAGCTGTTATAAGACCCAGGTCCTATCACACAATGCAACGCAAGCCGGGGGATAGGGTTTTCCCTTATAACAGCCAAAGAATGCTTGATACGTTTAAAACAAATCATTTGATACTATTATAAGTGCATAGTGTATAAAACAACTTCAAATCATAAGTATCAATCATAGACGGCATGAATGACCCATACCACTATGTCGCCATATATAAGTTTACAATCAAAACCGCAAGACGTCGTATTGGAAGTTTGGTTATCATTTATGGTATGAACCGAGGCTAGGGGCAAGATCCTCACTGATTCGAGACGCTCTAGTCCGCCCCTCAGGACCCAGACTCAGGTGGGCCCTTGGATCGTCAGGGCCGGTCCACCGATGTGGATTAAAATGCCTGAACATGCGTTTCCGTGCCCTTTGGGGCGTAAGCCTGGCCCATCAGCCGACCAGAAGCATCGGCCGAAACCGATATCACGAGGCGCCTCACTTTTCAGCAAGTAATAATAAGCAACATCCACATGAGTCAAACTCGTCAGCCAGTTCAAGCACTGATGCCACTCCTAACTAGAAAGAAACGCATGCCCTCCCTGAGGTCCGTCTCCCGTTTTTAGTTCATACCGGGTGTGATACTCGCGAATCAACGTTACACAAAGCTACGCCACACAAGGCCGTGCTTTGATCATCAACCACAAGACTTTGCTTTTCAACAAAAGCCTTGATCCATGCAACTCAGCATGCCACATTGTCAGTCCATACTGTGCCACTGATTTCTGCCAATATATAACCTCTAGGCTCGTACGTCTCAGAGAAGGGTGTATAGCAAGAGAATAAATTCTCTGCCACCAAACAGATATATATTTAGCAGAGATCACCAATACAGTATAAAGGAATACAACGTCAGACACACTATCCATTTACAAGTCCGTTCTGGGTCTGAACGAAACCGGAGGCACTTTCCTCGCATATCCATCCATCTCCAAGTACGTCTGGACGACCACCAACTATTTCCATCCTCTTGGGTGTACAGCCCAATCAGGATCGTCAGTAATTGTCCCAATGATGTGAAGACTTTCGGTCTTCAACCACCGTCTTCATCCTCGACATATCGTCGAATTGATTATTCAGAATGGGTATAAACCCGGCCTTTCCGAACAACCACCGTATATTAAAGATAAATGTTACACAAACACAACATACGCCTCATTCCAATTTATCAGTCACTAACCGTAAATTAATCAAGAGAATAATTCCCCAAATATTAACCCCGAAGGCCGAAACCAACATCAGATCAATATCCAGAAAACCATTCTGCTTAGCTAACCGACAGTTAGTTTCTAAATTTCACATTCATAGGGAAAGGTTCCCATTAATTTTATCCAAGATAAATTTCTTGAATTTATTCTTTAATCTATTTTTGAATATCAATTCAAACTAGTCGGGATTAGCGAACCTTACCGAAGTAATCATTTGTTTTAATTTCCCAATCCCAACCTATTCATCCCATGAAGTAAAACTGGTAATACTTCATATCTAACACCACGGTGTTATCGGTAAATTCAATTACCATTTCATGTTCAAATCTAATTAAAGATTTAACTATCGCCTGAAGTAAAACTGGTGATACTCCATTCTCGATCTTTTCAATCTAATTAAAGATTCATTAAAACTCCACTTAGTTTTAATCGTTAACTGGGTTAAAGAATCCGTGTCATTTAAAAACACAGTTCACGATAAACCCAAAGTCACATTCCATTAATTATCGGGTTAAAGGACGAGTGTTATTTAAAACACTGTCCACGATAAACCCAAAAATCAATATCAATTCAATTAAGTATTATTTAATTGGTACACTTCATTAAATCTAAATAAAAAGATTTAATCTTTTCTCAACTGGGTTCAAGAACAGTGTTAATGAAGACACCATTCACGACAAACCCAAATCACATTTGATATTAAACACAAGGCTCTGAATAGAAGATATACCGGCTTATATTCAATATCAAATTCCACGACTAACAAATATCGTATTGGAAATAACGATATATATATCTACATCTTTCAAATTTCCATAACAACATCTGTATAATCACGAAATCCAACATCGAGATATTCCGAAGACAATTTCGATTCAAATCCATTCCAATGCAATTATTGGAAGCTCTGGTTATTTTCAAAACCATTTCAAATCCAATTTATTTAAAAATAAATAGAATTATAATTCTAGTTCAAAACTAGTTCATTTCGATAAAAATCTATTTTTATCTTTTCAAATATGGAGTTTTTCATCCCAATTCTTTCTAAATCATTTCTTATGATTTTACACAAATTATTACTATTTTTAATAATTTTATCAAGGCCCGTACAGTCGATTTCCATCAACGGTCATCGAACTGCACTTACAGCGACCTTTTTCAAATTTGATTTGGACATAATTCCAAATCCAACCGTTAGATTCCAAATTTCTAATATTTGTTAGAAAGCTCTTTTCGATACGAACCCAACGGTTCCGTTTTTAGGAGAATCCGACGGTCGGATCTCCCGTAATGTCCGTTTGAAATAAATGGTCGAAATTCGCGAACTGCCGCGGCGTGGCGCGTTCTATTCAGGCCATTATATTATATATATAATATATATAATATATATTTCGTCGATTTCTATTTAAAACGAATTATATAAATAGTTTTAAATTCGTTTCAAAAGCAATTTCAACTTCCATTTCAATTCAAATCAAAATTGAATTCTTCTTTATAAATTCGTTTTAAAATTCATTTCTATTCGATTCAAATTTCAATTCAATTTGAATTCATTTCAATTTGTTTCCAATTCAATTCGAATTCGTTTTCAATTCAATTCGAATTTGTTTTATATTCAATTCAATTCAAATTCGTTATCTATTCAATTCAATTCGAATTCGTTTCGTTTGCTATTCAATTGAAATCAAATTCGTTTTCCATTCAATTCGAATTCATTATGTATTCAATTCATTTCGAAATCGTTATATATTCAATTCATTTTGAAATCGTTATATATTCAATTCACTTCGAAATCGTTATATATTCAATTCATTTCGAAATCGTTTTATATTCAATTCGTTTCGATTTCATTTCAAAATATGCTTTTTCGAAATCACTTTTCAATATGCATTTTAAAATGAATAAAATCGATATAAATATCGTTCACGTCAAAATGGCGTCAATCTAACCAACACGTCTTCATATATTTCTATTTTCAAATATTCTATTCAACAAATGAATATTTATTCTTGTCAACACACGACTAATCTCAACGAATGAGTACTGTCCACGTGTGACAATTTTTGTTAATTTATTTCGTTCAACACATGACTAATCTCAACGGATGAGTACAGTCAACACATGAACCTTTATTTTATATTGATAAAGATGCAAATTTTATTATTAAAATATTTCGTTCAACATATGACTAATCTCAACGAATGAGTACAGTCAACACATGAACTTTTATGTTATAATATTCTTTATTTTCTAAATTGGAATGAGGCCCAACCAATCACCATATAATGTTAATTATATGGATTTTCATACATCACACGTATATAATAGCATTGCAAAATAATCAACCATCAACCAAAGTGCACTACACTGTATAAGCATCAAATATAGATATCTAACGCTTATAACAGCATGTCAATCAATCGATCGACATATTTAATCAATCAGGATGAGTGAACTTCAAATTTCATCCCAACACCCGTGTGGGGTTTCAAACAATCAAACACAGATTTTAGTTGTGCAGTTGGGCGATGTGTAAAATTTATCGACCCAATCAATGTCCTTCAAATAGGTGTACATAAACAAACCGTCCGGTTTGTAAATGAATATTTTATTTTATTCACTTCCACATTAAAACTATATTTTTAACGATAAAATATTTTATTTAACTTATGAATGTTCTATTCAGTTCATTTATTCAATAAAATGATATTTTTATTTTTCTAGCATATTTTAGAAAATTTCGGCGGCATAACGGCATGATACTAGAAACGGGACAAGGCCTAGCCTTATCCCCGGTCTAGTGAAGGCCCACGCCATTCACACATCAATCAAATCCATTCCATTTCAACAAACAATTCAATTCAAACCAAATAATCTAACCAACTACACAACCAAACAATTAAACAAACAAGCCATCCATGGTCTGTGGATGAGGGGTGTCGGGTGCTACTAAACACCGTCTGCATCCTAGTATATATATAACTAGAAAAAAAAGAAATTGAAGAGTGAGAAGTTCTCACCGATAGCTATCCAATCATCTTGACTCTTCCTTTGCAGAAGTCTTCGTCGTTTTCGCCTTTTTGTCGCTTTCGTTGCCCGCAGCCACTATATATATAAAAATCACATTTTTACTTCGTTATAAAAATTATATTTCTATCTCGCTCTTCTTCTAATAAAGATTATATTTTTATAACCTTATCTAAGTAAAAATCATATTCTTAATATGCCACTAGTATAAAAAATATATTTTTAATACTCTACTATAATAAAAATTATATTTTTATTTTTCGCTAACTAAATAAAAATCGAGTCTTTTCTATTTTAAAAATCTAAGCTTTCTCTAATTTTAAAAATCTACACTTTCTTAGTTTTAAAAATAAAAATAAATATCAGTTTTTAAACATAAAGGAAATCAGTTTTTAAACATAAACATTTTCAGTTTTTAACTTTAACAAACTCAGTTTTTAATTTAACAAAGAAAACAATTTAAATAAACAAAGAAAACAATTTAAAAACTCACTGAAAATCAGACATTGGTGGCTGCTCGCGGGTGCTGGTCGAGGAGGAAAGGTAGGTGAGGCGGAGGGGGTTGGCTCGACTGGGTCAGGTGGGGCAGTGGGGACCTACGGTGGTGGTTGGGTGGGGTCTCAGGTTTGGATTCGCGACTGGGGGTCTCGCGATATGGGGGGCTTTGCACGTCGGTCTGAAGGGGGAAACGAGGGGGAGGAGGCGGCGCTGGGAGGCCGACCTCCGGTGGCGCCATCGACGAAGGGGCGGTGGTGGACGTGGAGGGGGGGAGATCGACGATGCATCTCCATCGTCTTCGAGGTTTTTTTTTTCTTCTTTCTTTTCTGAATTTCGATCTGTAATCGATTGAAAGGAGGGGCCAGCGGTTTATAAGGGGAGGAGGGAGAGAAAGTTTACTTTTTAATTTATTTAATTATTTTATTTTGCAAAGTGTTGACTTTTACATACGACCTCTAAACGAGGCCCACCGCCTGTCGTCCATAGCGTTTCACCCCCATTCTGAACACAATGGGATATGTATCGTAAGCTGATTCGATCGTTTCGATCAGTTTCCGTTGAATTTACATTTAAATCACTATATTGAATTTTAAACATATATTTCATTTTACCGGGGTCACATACTAACTATAAAAATTGCAGAAAAATATTTTCTAGCTTCGTATTGACGATACGGTCCTAACAAAACTAGTTTCGTCGAATTCTGAGACCGTTGGAAAAATGGCCAATTTCCAGTCGATTAAAATCAACTGAAACTGGTCAAACGCGTTTTCCTTTGCCACGCTCACATATTGATTCGAAAAATTATGAAATCTGAAACCTGGCAATAATTTGACATCACGGATCCAACAAAAGTGGTTTCGTCGAAATCCAAGGTCGTTTGCAAAATGGCTATTTTTAAGGGCCTGAATTCTATAGCGACTATTCAGAATTTTCAACTGGACATATCTTTTGATTCCCGCTATGAAATTTCGATTATTCGAATTCGTTGGAAAGATATTATCAAATAGATCCTATTATCTTTGGTTTCACTAAAATCCGGATTGTTTTGCACCCGGTATGTTCATTTGAAATTTGAAATCGAATTTTCGAACTACCGCGCCATTTTCAATTCCTTTTATAATTATATATAATTATTTATACTCTATTGTCGATCTATATAACTATATACGATTGAATTTTATTCAAAAGAAATTTTCTCGTCGATATTATTTAAAATAATTCATTTTAAATAATCAAAATTCTCTAAAATTGCCAAAATAAAAATTTTAAACTGGCCCAGATTTTCGGGTTGTTACACCGATCCCAACCGTTGTTGATATACATTCGATACGCTCAAGCGAAATGAGTGGTCGGTCATGTGTGGCTGAGTTGCAAGATGTTCTTGTTGAACTCGGTGTTTTCTCCTCTAGAGATATACCAGTGGAAGGTGGTTCCATACCTTGTCATAGTTGGAAATCCATTGCCCAATACGTGCTTGCGGTTTTGATTATATATTATATATGTGGAACGTGAGATGCAAACGTTCCACTAGATTCTATTTACTTGATTTAGACACTATTATAATATCAAAAGAGTTTTGATATAAAGATTATCGTTCCTTTCAAAAGGGATTTTGAAAGATAAATCAAGTGTTTGGATTCTCATAAGGGAAAAACCCGTTCCGTGTTATACGGCGTGGTCTTATGAGATATCATTTAGTTTTCTGAAACTGTTATGAACTGTTTACTCATACCAGTCCCATGACTGACCCGGAGTTTATTTTGTTTTGTTCTACCTAAACTCTTGGGTGCCTAATTTTGTACGGGCAATCAAGTAGTTCAGGATTTTACAGATCTATCTAAAGGAGCTTGGAGCAGGAGGCTTCAGCGTTAGTTATATAGAGTTTTGTTCCGCTGTGTTGTAAGTGTTGTACTCTGATAAGTGTATGTTATACAGTTGAAGTTTGTATTTCAAAAGTTATGATATATTATATTTTGTTCCGCTGCGATGTGAGATTCTGTGTTGTTATTTCTATTCTTCTTCTACCCTTTCCTTCTAAAAAAAAATGTTTCATATTTTCGTGATATTTGAGTCGGACGTATGATGTATATAGTCAACTCTGATGTTGTGGACTTTGCGGGTCCTTACAATTCGAGTCTATTCCATTACACTCCTTCTCACGCTGTTCATAATAAAAATCACATTTTTATTTCAATGCTATACAGATAAAACCATATTTTATTTCAAATCTATATATGTAAAAATCGAATTTTTATTTTGGAGTTATATATATATATATATATATATATATATGTATGTATATAAATCTAACTTTTCTTCACTATATGAACATATAAACTCCAATTTTTCTTCTTATACTGTTCGTATAAAAATCACCTTTTTATGCCGCTATTCTTATAGTAAAAATCATATTTTTACTTCAAAGTCATTTATAGAAAAATCATATTTTTATTTCGCTTTTATATAAATAAAAATCATATTTTTTCTTCGCTAAAAATTATATTTTTACTTCGAAACCATACATGTAAAAATCGTAGCTTTAACACGATGTTTACATTATAAAGATAATATTTTTATTTCGAAGTTCATACAGTAAAATTCATATTTTTATTCACTCCAAATATAAAAATCATATTTTTATTATCTCTATAACATAAAAATTATATTTTTATTATCTCTATAACATAAAAAATATATTTTTTATTTGAAATAAAAATTAGAAAACTCACATTTATTCTTCCTAAGGTTTCATCGCTAGAGTGTCACCCCACATCGATCGAGCGGACCCCTCCAAGCCTTGAAAGCATTCAACGACGAAGAGGATGAGAGTTTCGGGATCTTTTTGAAGAGAGAGAGGGGGATTAGGGATGTGGGGTCGGAGATGGACTGAGGGGAGGCAGCGAATTGGGCGGAGGCGGCTTCAAGGTGCGGCGGAGGTCAGTGTGGTGGGTGGCGCTCACTGATTTGGGGGCTAGGGTTCCTGAATGGCGCCGGAGAGATGGGGGAAAGGAGGAGGATAGGAAGGGGGCGTGGCGGCCGAGAACTGCGACGGTGGGGGAGCGACAAGGGAGGGAGCGAGGGAACGACGGGAAAAGAGCTGCGGTTTTTTTTAATTTTATTTTCTTTCTGTTTAAACGTTGACCGATTATGAGGGGGCGGGGAAGGAAGGATTTTATATATATAATTTTATTTAATTATATTTTAATCTCCAAAAAGTTAACTTTTTATTCGATCGCTAAACGAGACCCACCGACCATCGTCCCTAACCAAACACTCCCATTCCGAACACAATGGGATATGTCCCGTAAGCCAATTCGACCGTTTCGATCAGTTTTCATTAAAATCGCCAAAATAAAAATTTTAAATTGGTCCTGATTTTCCAGGTTGTTACAATCTCCCCCACTTAAAATCTTTTCGTCCTTGAATAGGAACGAAGCTGAAAGTTGTTTTACTAATCATTTCAACTTTCAGTTTGGCTTTCGTTCTTCAACTTTTTAGTTTCTAAGAATTTTCCATTTTTTCCAAAATTTGGCTAACACCCTAAATTTTTGAATTTTTTTCCATAACCTCCTTTGTACAGGAGCACCGGGAATATCCCCAAACCGTCACACAGGCCTCTCCAATCAAAAAGAAAAAGAAACAGCCAAGCGGTTAGCCAATCGGCTCATAAAATCATCAAAAACTAGGAAATACAATAAACATGTACCTATTTGTCGGGCAAACAATTTTATTCCTCTGCTTTAGCCCCTTTTCTATGACCTGTTCAATGTATATACAAGTATATGCATGCAATTTCTATCAATTTTCAATTCAGTTCAACATTTGATACAATTTAGCTTAATGTTTCCAAATTCTAATTAATCAAAACAATAATCAAACAACACAATCAGCAATCAATTAGTTGATTAACATTTCAAACACATAATTTTGATACATATACAGAAAATCATGTTTTTGATGCCAATTCACAACTATAAGCCCTATCTTGTATTGGTTCTCACACCAGTCAATTGGAATTATATAAATATCCTACTTTCGAAACTCGAACATAAATACTGATGATGCAGCTGCTATCATCAGGATTATCCCCGGGCGTCTAGAGTGTGATTCTATATCTATCCAGTATATTTGAGCCTTCGTATACACATGGATCAGATGTATATTCAAAATCTCCATATACTCTATAGTCCAAATTCAATTTAAAATAGATATTCAAATACGAATAATAAAGTTTAAATTTTCAAAACTAAACTTGTTTTCCTTCTTATTTTGAAAAATTAACACTCTTCACACTCGTTCTAGGATACATTGATCCTATCTCTAACGAGCCATTCTTATTGGATATTACTAATCCAATCTCTGATGAATTCTTTCATTTGGTTCTAACGTGTCTTATTCTCCGAGCTCTGTAAACCAAAGCTCCGATACCACCTGTAAGAACCCGAAACTTCCCCGGTATCTGAAGAGAAGAGGAAGAACAGATTGCTTTGAGAACAAGAGGAATCAGAATGAAAATAGAAGAACATTTCATTGCTTATTTCAACAATTTACATCAGAGTCCAAGAATATATAGAGTATGAATAAATATTATACATCAGAAAAATATCTGAAATTTCAATACATTACATAGCAGTGGAAAAATAATACAAAATACAACTAAAAGGAATATACGGATATAGAGCTTTACGAATATCATTCCAGCTGTAAACTAGGATTCTGTGAATATAAATCTGCAAAACCAAAACTACTAGCTGCCCGTGCAGAAAATAGGGGCACCCAGAGTTTAGGTTAAAACAATAAACTCTAGGTCAGTCATGTGTCTGGTGTGAGAACTAAAACAGTTATTAATTTGATTTTAAAGTTTGGTAAATCAAGGGACCACGCCATATAATACGGAAGGGGTTTCCTCCCAAGAATACTAGTGCATAAAAACAACAACGCAATGCTAAATAAAGAACAATGAAGCTATTATAATACTCATGTCCCATCACACAATGCAACACAAACCGAAGGATAGAGTTTTTACCTTAGAATAGCCAAAAATGCTTGGTACGTGGAATTTAATATTTTATTATTACTATAAGTGTATAGTCTAAAATCAATTTCAATCATAAGTATCAATCATAGACGGCATGAGTGCCTCATCCCACTATGTCGCCATACTAGGCTCTACAATTAAAACTGCAAAATGTCGTATTGCAAGTTGGATTTCCATCTGTGAACCAAGGCAAGATATCGTCCTTACTGCTTCGAGACTCTCTAGCCAGAGCCTCAGGCTCAGGGCGCATCGACCCTTGGATCGTTAGGGTTGGTCCACATGGAGTGGATTAGTATGCCTGAACAATGCGTTTTCCTGCCCTATGGGGCATAAGTTGGTCATATCCTGACCAAACTATCGGCCCCAGAACGACCGATATAACCGGGGCGCCTCGCTATCCAACATTCACATAAGTAAAACGTTAGGGCTTGCAAAACAATGACACCACTCCTAGCTAGAAGGAAACGCATGTCCTCCTGAGGTCCTCTCCCGTTTCTGGTTCACACCGGGGTGTGAGGCTCGCGAATTAACGCTACACAAAGCTATGCTATATTAAAGTCGTGCTTTGATCATCAGCAACAAGACTTTGCTTTTCAATAGAAGACTTGATCATTTGCATCTCAGCATGCCACACAGGAAATTCACGCAATGCAACCGATGTATATCAATCACACAGAATGAAATCCAATGTCAGACACATATCCATTTACAAGTTCGTTCTGGGTCTGAACAAAATCAGAGGCACCCCATTCCTTGTCTCGTATGTCCAATACAGGAGAGAGGTCCTCGCATATCCGATCGATCTCAAAGTACGTCTGGACGATCACCACTTATTACCTTATCTTGGGTGTACAACCCAATAAAGACATTAGTAATCATCCAAACGATGTGAAGACCTCCGGTCTTCAACCACCGTCTTCATCCTCGACACATCGTCGAATCAGTTATTCAGGATGGGCCAAACCCGGTCTTTCTGAATAACTCGCATATATAATAAACAAGTGCTATAAAAACACAACATATGCCTCATTCCAATCCAGAATATTCCTTTATTCAAATATTCTTATACTTTGGGAAAGGTTCCCATTAATTTTATCAAAGATGAATTATTTTGTTTTATTCTTTAATCTTCTTTTGGATTTCATTTCAAACCAGATTATGGTTTATCCAAACTAGTCGGGATTAGCGCTCTTTACCGAAGTAATCATTTGTTTAATTTCCCAATCCCAACCTATTTATCCCATGGAGCAAAACTGACAATATTCCATATCTAACACCACGGTGTTATCAGTAAGATTAATTACCATTTCACGTTAAAATCTAATTAAAAATTTAACTATCGCTTGGAGAAAAACTGGTGATACTCCATTCTCGATCATTTCAATCTAATTAAAGGTGCATTAAAACTCCACTTGGTTTTAATCTTCCTAAAAATCAATATTAACGATTGTTTAACTTGGGAAATCATATCCTGTATTTAATGGGTTAAAGAACAAATGTCATTTAAAACACAGTTCACGATAAACCCAAAATCACATTCCATTCCATCAGCTTTTAACCGTAAATTAGCAAGTGAACAATTTCCTAAGTATTAACCCCGAAGGCCGAAACCAACATCAGATCAATACCCAGGAAACCATTCAACTTAACTAATCTCTAGTTAGTTTTTGATTTTCTTAACTCCATTGGGTCTAAGAACAATATTATTAAAGTTTCCATTCACGACAACCTAAAATCTTATTCCTGTCTTTAACTGGGTTAAAGAACCAATGTCCTTTAAGACATGGTTCACGGTAAACCCAAAATCACATCCCATTCCATCAACCTTTAACTGTAAATTAGCAAGCGAACAATTCCCGAAGTATTAACCCCAAAGGCTGAAACCAACATCAAATCAATACACTGGAACCATTCAGCTTAACAAATCTCCAGTTAGTTTCTGATTTTCTTAACTCCATTGGGTCTAAGAACAATATTATTAAAGATACCATTCACGACAACCCAAAATCTTATTCTTGTCTTTAACTGGGTTAAAAAACCAATGCCCTTTAAAACACGGTTCACGATAAACCCAAAATCACATTCCATTGTTAATCGGGTAAAAGAACAAGTGTTATTTAAAACACCGTTCATGATAAACCCAAAGACCAATTTCAATTCCATTCCATTCAAATATTAATTAAGTGGTATACTTCATTAAATCTAAATAAAAAGATTTAATCTTTTCTCAACTGGGTTTAAGAACAGTGTTAATGAAGACACTATTCATGATAAACTCAAAATCACATTTGATATTAAATACAAGACTATGAAAAGAAAATATATTGGCTTATATTCAATATCAATTTCTGGAATCAACAAATACCGTATTGGAATAACGATATATATATATCTTCCAAATTCCTCCATAATATCCGTATAATCACGGAATCCAATATCGAAATATCCCGAAGATAATTTCGATTCAAATCCATCCCAATTCATATATTGGAAATTTTGGTTATTTTTAAAACCATTTCAAATCCAATTTATTTATTTAAAAATATTGGATTTCATAATCCTAGTTCATAACTAGTTCATTTCGATAAAAATATATTTTTATCTTTCGAAATATAGGAATTTTCATCCCAATTCTTTCCAAATCATTTATTATGATTTTACACAAATTATTAATATTTTTAACAAATTTATCAAGGTCCGTACAATCGATTTCCATAAACGGCCAGCAAACTGCACTTACAGCGATCTTTTCCAAATTTGATTTGGACATAATTCCAAATCCAACTGTTAGATTTCAAATCTCTAATATTCTTTGGAAATCTCTTTTCGATACAAACCCAATGGTTCTAGTTTTAGGAGAATCCGACGGTCAGATCTCCCATAATGTCCATTCGAAGTCAATGGTCGAAATTCATGAACTACCGCAGCGCGGCTTGTTCTATTCAGGCCATTATATTATATATATATATATAATATAATATAATATAATACATATTTCATCGATTTCCATTTAAAACATATTTTATAAATCGTTTTAAACTCGTTTTCAAAACGATTTCAACTTCATATTCAATTTCAAATCAAAATTGAATATTCCATATCATTAATATATAAATGGTAATATTTTCAAAACATTAGATTGTGAAATGAATTCCTTTTCGATATTCATTATAAAAATGAATAAAATCGATATGAATATCGTTCATGTCTAATGGCGTTAATCTAATCAACACGGCTTTATATTTTAAATATATTCGTTTCCATCCCAAATCAGACATCAAAATCAAATTTGGATCTTTTACAGAATATTATTTTAAAATATTCGTTATTTTAAAATATTCGTTATTTTAACATATTCATTCTTTCTGAACTGAAATCAAACACAATCAATTACCATATAATGTGATTTATATTGATTTCACACACACATGTATACAACAATAATCAAACACAGTCAACCATCATCCAGAGTGCATCGTACACTGCATAAGCACTAAATATAAATATTTAACACTTACAACAGCCTGTCAACCAATTGATTAACATACCACTAAACAATTGGGATTAGTGTAAGTCAAATATCATTCCAACACTCGTGTGGGGTTTCAATCCATAAACACTGAATATTATTTGTGCAGTTGGGCGATGTGTAAAATATATCGTCCCAATCCATATCAGCCAAATTAGTGTACATAAACAATTCGTCCATATTCTGTGGATGACAAGTGTCGGGTGCTGCTAAGCACCGTCTGCATCCTAGTATATATTTTAACTAGAAAATAAAATTCAAGGTGAGAAGTTCTCACCTTGGGGTTCCACTCCGTCATTCTTTATTTCTGAACTGTTCGGATTTTGTTTTGGATTTCAGTTCGTTCCATCACACTCCTTCTCACGCTGTTCATAACAAAAATCACATTTTTATTTCAACGCTATTTGGATAAAACCACATTTTATTTCAAATCTATATATGCAAAAAAACAAATTTTTATTTCGAAGCTATATATATATATAAATCTAACTTTTCTTCGCTATATGAATATATAAAAATCCAAATTTTCTTATTATACTGTTCGTATAAAAGTCACCTTTTTATACCGCTATTCGTGTAGTAAAAATCATATTTTAACTTCAATGTCATTTATAGAAAAATAATACTTTTATTTCACTCTTATATAAATAAAAATCATATTTTTACTTCGCTAAAAATTATATTTTTACTTCGAAACCATACGTGTAAAAATTGTATCTTTAACACGTTGTTTACATTATAAAGATATTATTTTTATTTCGATGTTTACATTATAAAGATAATATTTTTATTTCGATATTCATACAATAAAAATCATATTTTTATTCCCTCCATAATATAAAAATCATCTTTTTATTATCTCTATAACATAAAAATTATATTTTTATTATCTCTATAACATAAAATTTATATTTTTATTTGAAGTAAAAATTAGAAAAACTCACATTTATTCTTCCTAAGGTTTCATCGCTAGAGTGTCACCCAACATCGATCGAGCGGAGCCCTCCAAGCCTTGAAAGCATTCAACGACGAAGAGGATGAGGGTTTCGGGTAAATTTGGAGAGATAGGGGGATTAGGGGCGTGGGTCAGAGATGGCTGAGGGGAGGCGGCGAACTAGGCGGAGGCGGCTTCAGGGTGCGGCGGAAGTCAGTGTGGTGGGTGGCGCTCGCTGATTTGAGGGCTAGTGTTCCAGAATGGCACCGGAGAGATTGGCGAAAGGAAGAGGAGAGGAAGGAGGTGGCGGCGGTCCTCCTGGCAGCGGCGAACTGCGACGGTGGGGGAGCGACAGGAAGGGAGCGAGGGAACGACGGGAAAAAGGCTGCGGTTTTTTTTATTTTCTTTCTATTTGAATGTTGACTGATTGTAAAGGGGGTAGGAAGGAAGGATTTTTTCATATATATATATATATAATTTTATTTAATTTTATTTTAATCTTCAAAAAGCTAACTTTTTATTCGATCGCTAAACGAGACCCACCGACTGTCGTCCCTAACCAAATACCCTCATTCCGAACACAATGGGATATGTCCTGTAAGCCAATTTGACCGTTTTGATCAGTTTTCATTAAAACTGCCAAAATAAAAAAAATTAAATTGGTCTTGATTCTCCGGGTTGTTACATCCAAATTCGACGAAATTAGTTTTGTTAGGACAGTATCGTCAAAACAAAACTAGAAATAATTTTCTGGAATTTTTAGAGTTAGTATGTGACCCTAGTAAATTAAAATGTACGATAAAATTAAATAATTAAATGATTTATATTTTAAATTAAAGAGAAGTGCGCTGAGACGATCAAACGTGCTGACGGGACCTGGTCCATTGTGTCCCTAAGGGGGTATTTGGCTAGGGGCAACATTAATTAGGCTGGAATAAGAGTGGTTAAGAAGTAATAGGCCTTTTCTGAAAAACTAGAGAATTTAATATTATAAATAGCGATTATCCATACCCTTAACCTGTAAAGACCCGCAAATTCCCACCTTTTGGATCGACCATAAACCACACAGGTCTGACCCAAAAAGTGAAAATCTACGTATACTTTAACTTTGGGCATACAACATATTAAAACAACAACAGAAGACTTTTATAACATATCATCATATAATGTTACATCAGAGTACAGAATATACATATCAGAGTACATTGGAATATAATTACAGCGGAAGATAAATACAAAAAAAAGTAATATACTGCAACGGAAGAACAGCGGAAGACTCTCTATCTCTGGACACAGCTTTAAGCTTCAACCCAGAATCCTGTTTATTATATCTGCAAAAAATAGCTACTCGACTGCCCGTGTGGAAAATATGGGCACCCGAGTTTGCCAGTGGACAAACTACAGGTCAGTCATGGGACTGGTGTGAGAATTCTACTTAACCTATATAATATAATAAGGCTAATCACAGGACCACGCCACTTTCGCAGAACGGGTTTTCTCCTATGGATTGCCAGTGCATGACTAAAGTAAATCGTCAAAATAGCGCAATGCTTTTTAGAAAAATGAAACCATTATAAGACCCAAGTCCCATCACACAATGCAACGCAAACCGGAGGATAGGGTTTTACCTTATAATGGTCAAAAGATGCTTGATACGATAAACACGGTATTATATAATAATAGTGTGCAACCAATTTGAAGTACATCAAAGTAAATGTATTAATCCTAGATGGCATGAGTGCCCCATCCCACTATGTCGCCATATATAGGTATACAATCAAAACCGCGTGATGTCGTATTGGAAATTTGGGTTTCCATCTGAGTCAAGGCTAGGGAGGAGATCCTTACCAATTCGAGACACTCTAGCAATGCCCCAGGATTGGTACTCTGTCCAACCCTTGGATCCTGCAGGGCCGGTCCACACTTGCTTTTGTGGATTGGTTATGCCTGAACACACGCTTCCCGGTCCTTTTGGACCTATACTACGGCCAGTAGCGACCGCATAAACCGAGGCCTCGAACAATCCAACAACCACAATGAATAAATGCCAGCGCTGGTAGGTCCCTGGCACCACTCTAGCTAGAAAGAAACGTGCGCACTCCCTGCGTTCCCTTCTCCCGTTTTAGACTCTACCGGGCTGTGAGGCTCGTGAGGTCACGTCATACACAAAGCTATGCCTAAACAGGCTATGCTTTGATCATCAACCACAAGGCTCTGCTTTGCAACAATAAGCCTTGATCAGGTGCAACTTGGCATACCACATCAACAACTCATATCATGCGATCGGTCATTATTTAACATACAAAAGGGTGTTAAGCAAGAGAATAAATTCTCCGCCACCATGCATTTATATATTAAATAAAAACCGATTTAATTACATGAAATAAATTTCAATGTCAGGCATGCTATCCATTTACAAGTCCGTTCTGGGTCTGAACGAAACAACGTATCCGTCGATCTCCAGTACGTCTGGAAGATCATCACTTTTTACCTTGCCTTGGGGGATCAGTCCCAATTCAAGATATTAGTCACCATCAACCAAACGACGTGAAGCTCTCCGGTCTTCAGTCACCGTCTTCATCTTCGACTCTTGATCGCCGTGATGATTATTCAGAATGGGTTAGACCCGGTCTTTCTGAATAACTCGCATATTTGTAATTAAAACCAACCAAACGCCACATTCCAACTTTGAATATCCTTTTAAATAAAAATTATTATTTATGTTAAAAGGTTCTCATTAATTTTATCAAAGATAAAATAAATTACATTTTTAATCTTTCTAAAAAGATTTATTAATATTCCAATTTTTATTTAATTTATAAAATAGATTTATAAATTTCAAATAGTAATTTCAATGTAAATTGGATTAAAGGATAAATGTTATTTAAACATCGTCCACTACAAATCCAATCTACATATCAATCACCAAACATAATTATTAAGATCTAATATTCTTAAATAAAATATTTATCTTAAAGATATTAATTCATTACTATATGTTAGACCCAAAAGTGGTTCTAACACCCAAATTGATTTGAAACAAGATAAAATAAGACAGAAATAAAAATGAACACACAAGATTTATAGTGGTTCGGCGAACAAATGCCTACGTCCACTTATTCTTTACTATATTCAATAATTCAGTTGCAAATACAATGATAGATCCACTCACAACTCACTTTTGTTCACTCAATTGAAATAAACAAGAAATAAAAGATGATTTGGATTTTCCGGGAGTAATGGAGGTCGGATGTCGAAGGTGATTGAATTCTTTTAGTGCTGAAAAAAGATCCTTCTCTTTGCCTCCAGGTGGGGTATTTATAGGTGTGAATTTGCCTGAGATTCAATCCGGGTCGGACCACGTGTTATCCATCGCACTCTCTTCGGGTTCGGGTGAACTATCAAGCTGACAACACATCAAAGAGATGAACGTTAGGGGTAGGAATCAGTCATAGCCGGTCCGGTTCTCCAGGCTATTTTATAGGAGATTAACCTGGATCATGGGTGCGGGTCGGAGGCGTGCAGATTGGGGGTCGGATCGGAATACCCGATCCGAACCGGAGTGGCTTGGACATCTCTCCTTCTCTAACCTACTCCGCTTCGCTCCAGCGTCGTGGCAAGCAGATGGCTTTCCGATCCATTTGAGATTTATTCGCCTTCCGATCCGATTGGATATGCTTTGTTAATCTATCCAGTAAGAGATCACCGATCCGAACAGAGAGTTCTATCCGATCCGAATCAATATGCTGCTCTAACCCGATCCGAACAGAGGACTCCATCCGATCCGAACAACTGCAGCTATCAATCTGAATTATATGCATTCCTCCAATCCGAACCGAAATCTTATACTTAAAAATGTCCTTCGATGGTTGATTTCTTGACTTTGTGTTGCCTAGTTCACAAAGTAGGCCAACATTTTGCCCCCTCAAAGGATGCTTCTGTTGTACGAAGCATGCTTTGATGTCGTTTTAACTGCTAGCCTTTGAATCAGAACAGTCGGGAGGGATGCACAGATTTCTTATTCGGTTCGGGTGTTAGAAGAACGCGCATTATCTTCATTTCTGAGAAAATTTGGAAATTTTTTCTTGACATATAATGCTTCTTGCAGGCGTACTCTTCCTTTGTTCTTCTTCTTTTGAACTCAATTCGAGTCGGATGCTAAATTAACGTGTGAAATCTGCTCGGTTCGGATTCCGATCCGAAGCGCTTTCGTGGGTTTGGCTCTTTGACATTGGGCCTTCAGGGAGAGTTGTGCTTTTGGGCCTTTACTCCGGTCCGAACGGGCGAGAAAGAATAGGAATATGAGGAGTCAACATTGCCCCCTATATAAGTTCACAACTGTCTTCTTTCTTTTCTTCTTCTTCTTCACCGCCGCTTCCGAACCTAGTATTGAAAACCTTAAAAACTCCAATATTTCGAAACCGTTCCTTGTAGATTTCTCAAATCGAACATATAGGTAGCTCTTTAATCTCGAATAGCTTCATAGTAACTGCTCTTGATTTCAATTTGTGTTGGATTGGGATGGTTTAGTCACAGGCTTTGCTTGAACTCCACGTTGTTACTGGTGGATGCGCCGTCACTTCGAGGCGTTGCGAGGCTGGAGAGGGCAAACATTTGTCCTTAATGATAGCTTTGACGATAGATCAGGTTTGTTTGCGAGTAGAGGGGAAAGAGGAAGAAGATGAGGAGCGCGGTGACAAATTGGAGCTGGTTCGGGTAGAAGACGAAGGAGCGAAAAGGAAGGAGAAGGAAGGGGGGTCGGTCCGGATTTCACACTTTAGAAAGACGGAAAGGAAAGAAAAAGTCGGTTCGGGTCGGAGAAGTGAATGAGATAAGAGGTTGAAATAAACGGACCGGTTAAGTGGTGCTGGTTCGGTTCGGATCAGGTCACCCGATCCGATCAGATCAGTCCTGCTTCCGAACCCATTGCTTTCCTTGTCCTGAACCGACCTCGCCTTAATGAAGCACCCGAACCGACTGCCATCTGTATTGGTATTGAGCCAGCCATCATATGCATATCCGAACCGAACCGAACGTATCAAACTTGGCACATAAAGATTACCCAACTAATTCAACTAACACTTACTCTAGACGAATATGCTTCGCGGACAGTTAGGATAGTGCCTTGTGAACATAAACGAGAATTAAGAACAACTCTGACTATCACTTTCTCTTTAAAGCTTCGTCTTACATTGCTGTACTTTTATTTTGTATTTCCCACATTTGCTGCACACACTTTAGTTCACACACATACACAAAAAAAGGGGGACACGGGATAATTTACTCTAATCCGTGCTATTGCTTCTTCAATAGTTCCATGACAATGAGGCCCAGACGCTCTTCTCGTCTAGCTGAGAGGAAAGAAGCTCCGGAAACTTCCAAAAAAACCACTCTCGAGGATATATCTTCTTCATCTGACCCAGAGTGGGACAGCGAGGGTCCGGATTACGGAGTTGGTCATCGGGAAAGCGACGAAATGTCATCAGAAAGCGAAGTTTCCCTAGGCTTTGAGGAGGAAGGAGGGATTGGTGACCATCGAGCACCCGATGAATTTGACTCAGCCATTATATTGGAGTCACCTCCAGATTCTGTAGAATCGACAATCGACAATGACCGACTTGTTCGAATTTGTTTGAAGTATGGAATAATGAAAAGGGACACTCTAGTGCCCTCACGCTCTGACCGTCCCCACAACCCTCCAGAAGGATATATGACGGTTACTCGACTGATGTGCATGGTTGGCGCCATTCCTCCATTCTCGCCTTTCATCGTTGACTTCTTAAGACAAATGCGGATTGCCCCCATGCAGTTGCATCCCAATTCATATGCCTATCTGCATACCTTATTCATAGCATATCGTGAAATTCTAGGCGTAGAGCTCACGTTCGATGATGTTCATTTCTTCTATAATTTCAAACATCGGACTAGAGAAACCCCTTCTTTCTGTTACTTTGAATCAGTCCCAAAGAGGAAGATAATCTCTACGCCGTTTAGCAGTAAAGCTGGAGATTCCAGACTAGAGTGGTTTTATATAAAGCAACAGTCTGGATGCGCCAGGAGATGGACAAAATCAAGTAAAGCATTGATTTTCTGAACCCGGACTCTATACACTTGAATCATCACTCTGACCTGTTTTCCTTTTTTGTTTGCAGTCGACAATCCCAAACAGATATCAGACCAAGTGTTCTTTGATCGAATGCACCGTCTTCTCAACGGCGACCAAAAATTCCTTACTATTGACGAGGTCCTTAAAGATGAGTACCTTCATTTTCACGGGCTGCTATCCGTTTTCCGTAGCATCGGTCATGGGACGGTCCCATATGCATATATTCCTCCAGTGGAAACAGTTCCAGAAATAGGAGAAGGCTCGGGAATTCCTGCAGCTCCTCTTCAAACTTCACCTTCTCCCTCTTCCACACAAGATGACGAACTGGCTAATCTGGCCGAAAAACATCGTGAAGGGTATATTGCCCCCGAGGAAACTACTTCTCCAGATAAGTCAAAGTCTTCCCAAGTGTCGCCACTTCGCGCTTCCGAAGGGGATGTTCCTAGCACCGACGAGCACATATTTCAGGGTTTGGGGGATCTCCCCTTACCCGAGACTATATATACTTCAGAAGATTTCAGGAAGGACCCTTTAGTCTTCACTTCTTCTGAAGAAACTACTCCTGCCAAGGCCAAAGAGCCCGCCCGCACCAGTCTAGCTTCAGACTCGGGTTGGTTGGGGGGACACACACACCACTTAGGATGCACTTTATACCACAGCATTAGCATTCATTGCACTTCTTTCTCCATGAATCCATTGATTCTAAACTTCGCTTATTTTATCGTGCATGTACAATGTCTCGGTCCTATTATGATATAAGAAAGCTTCGTCGCAGCATGTCCAATCCTCCTCAGGATGCTGAGTATGATCGCCGGGATGACCGTGGTAGGGAGGAAAGAAGACCCTATGATTCTTATCGATCTCGACTCTCACGCTCCCCCTCACTAGTTCGACCGGAACAAGAAAAATACAAGAGCTATCAAGGTCGTAGGGAGGAGGATAGACCACAATCCAGGGATTCCACTTCCTCCCATGAAAAGCGGAGTAGAGAGAAAACTCCTCCAAAGGAAACTGGGTCTAGAAGTAAGCAAAAAGTCCCTGCTACTAAACGACCTAGGGCAGACAAGGGTTCTACAGAATCTTCTTCAGGAAGGGACACTGAACTAACAATCTTCGCTCCTCCTCCACCAGATGCGGGAACTGCAGTAAGGCTGGCATATTTAAAGGAGCAATTTCCCGAGCACTACTTCGAGACTCTGACCTTTCTACCTACCCTTGAACCTATTTCTTCTAATTGGGCAGAGGAGGCCAAGGCAAAAATCGATCTGGTGGAAAAACAATATACCGAGATGTTCAAGTATTCCCGCAATCTTTCTAGAATCATCCGCACTCTAATGACAAATGCTGACTCGATGCAAAAGACTGCAGAGGAGGATGCTAAGGCCCTAAAAAACTTAGGAAAAGATTTAGAAGATACTCAAGCTCAACTAGCTATCGCTCAGAAGAACGCTTCTAACTTCAAACAACAGTTTGAGGACATGCAAAAGCGCTATCATGATTTGCTTGAATCTCACACTCAGGAGCGTTCTGAGTTGAAGAAGCAAGCTGACGAGGCCAAATCAGAGGCTGCTAAGACACGCCTTGCTTATGCTGAGCTTGAACAGAAAAACGCCGAGTTAGCGAAAAGGAGTGCTGAGTTAGAAAAGAAAAACGCAGACTTGGCTTCAAAATTGTTGGAGGCGGAAAACAGGGCTGCTCTGGCTGAGGGCAACGTGGAATGCGCTATTAAATCTGCGGAGGAAACCCGCAAACAACTATCAGAGGCGGAGGCTGATATTCAGGGCTTCGGCGAGCTAATGATAGAATCCTTCGCGCATATTATTCGTCGTCGAAACATTTCCTGGATCGAGGACTATCCATCCACTCTGGTTCAAGTGTGGAATCAAATCGTCGAGTGGGAAAAAGAAGAACTTAAGGTCGATTCCCTCGATGAAGATAAGCTAATGGAGAAATACTTGAGAGACGACGAACCGGAGCGCCTAGCTGAAGGGCGCCGTCTAATTGCTGAGGCCATGGAAGAAGAGAGGCGGAAGTCTAAACAGAAAACCGTTCCTGAAGCTGGTTCCTCTTCTTCTGCTCCTGTAACTCCCGAAGTAGAAGGGTATGATCCTGAAAACCCGGGAATTCCCCGAACAACTTTGCTATCTCCTATTCCTGAAATAACTCCAGAGGTAGTAGCCACTCCCGCTGAAAAGTCTTCAGAAGGTATCCCTATCTTTTCTCCTCAATTTGTCAAGGCTACTACTACCTTTGGCTACATGACTGAACGTTCGATGAGAAATCCTTTGCTCTCGCTTGAGTTGATAACCAATGTTTCTCATTTTGTAGGCGTTGAATCATCCGCAAAGACAGATGTAGCTCAAGGAGCTACCGCCGGGACAAAGCCCACTGATAGGGTCAAAGAAGGGGAAGACAAGGCTGCTTCAACAGACCTGGGGGAAAGAAGTGAGCCAACTAAGGTCACTACTCCCCATGATGAAGAAATGATTGCAGCTTTAAAAGACGACGGAGGAGACGAGGGGCATGATGAGGAACCAGAGGTTACAATAACCGGGGAGTCAAAAAGCGCCGATGACGTTACCTTGGCGGCCATGAAGGCCGATCAAGACAAGCGCTTGCAATTAAAGGCTGAAGAATTAGACCCTGAGGTCCTCAAGCCCCTCGCAGTTGTGGATGCAGGTTCAAGGTTAGTTGTTAAGCTCTCAACTAGATCTATTACCGAAGAACTTGCTAAAAAATCTTCTCTTGATTCCAGTGCCCTGCCCTCCGGGAAGAAGTCTGCTGGCTCCAGTACTACATCTTCAGGGAAAAAGAAATCAAAGCGAATCTTGACTGAAGCCGAGAGGGAAGCAAAGGATGCGGAAAAAGCTGCCAAGAAATCGAAGGCTCATCCCAAACCCAAATAGTGGGTTCCCCTGTATCTTTTTAGCATCTTTGTAAACCAATAAGTGCTGCTACACCAGCAGCTTCCGCACTTTCTTTTTCAGTTATTTCCCTGTACAAATTCATTCATTTGTAAATAAAAGTAATTCACTTTTTGCAATGTTTATTTGTTAGCAGTTCTGCACTTATGTAAAAATGCATATCTATAGTTATGAAACAAAGTTGTGGAGAGGGGAGATATGTGTATGTATATGTGTCCCCAGTCAATCTCCATAAGTTATTCAGTGCTTAACCATGCAATCTGAATGCTCCCGATTCTCTAACGGGATAGCATTTCCTGTGTCATCAATACCTGTTGTTTTTCCTGGCATTTCTTTTATACTCTCTCTCATTCTCTTGAGAGTTAGAGTTCGAGTTCAGTTATTTGTTTATTCCCCGGTCGTTCAACGGGAAAAGATTTCTTTCTCGGCGCTCGGTCGGAGACGCCTTTATACTCTCTTTCTCTCTGGAAAGTTAGAGTTCGGAGTTGGACCTCTTTCTCAGCGCTCAGTCGGAGACGCTTTTATACTCTCTCTCTTTCTCTGGAGAGTTAGAGTTCAGAATAGAATTTCTTTTTCAGCGCTCAGTCTGAGACGCTTTTATACTCTCTCTCTTTCTCTGGAGAGTTAGAGTTAAGAATAGAATTTCTTTTTCAGCGCTCAGTCTGAGACGCTTTTATACTCTTTCTCTGGAGAGTTAGAGTTAGAATGTCGTTTTCTCATTCTTTTATGTCTTATTGCACAAATAATCATTGTGCTTCTTTTTATGTCCAAACTGTTTCAACCTTTTTAGGCTCTAAGTTACCCTGTATTTTATAATCACAACAGAACAACTAACGAATGTAAATGCATAAAAGTAAATAACACTCAATATTTTTATAGTGGTTCAGCTAAGTCATAGCCTACATCCACTTTATAGTCCTTTATTCATATCATCAGATTTTCCCAAGGCAAAGCATGTCTTGTTACAGAATCCATAGTAAAAATAAAAAATATAGCATTTCTAATCCAAATATCGCATTAAGTGTTGGGCATTCCATGCTCGAGGAACTTCTTCGCCATCTACGGTCGTTAACTTGAAGGTTCCTTTTTCAAGTTTCCGTTGGATGACAAAGGGTCCTTCCCATTTTGAGCCGAAGTGAGGAAGGGATGGAAAAACTCTCTTTAGCACCAAATCTCCTGGTTCAAAAGTTCCGAGACGAACTTTTTTGTCATAATAGCGTGCCATCTGACGCCGATGTCTTGCTGCACGCAAGTCTGCTTCGTCCCTTTTCTCTTCGATTTCATCAAGAGACTCAAGTAAAAGTGCCCGATTCGTCATCGGGTCATAATACGTCACCCTGTGGGAAGGAACTTCCAGTTCAACTGGAATTACTGCTTCTGAGCCAAAGGAGAGAGAGAAAGGGGTATGACCTGTAGCCGTTTTAAACGTTGTTCGATATGCCCACAAGGCTAGGGGCAATTCATCGACCCATTTTGCCTTTGCACGCTCTAATCGCTTCTTGAGGATGGATTTTATTACCTTGTTTATCGCCTCTACTTGCCCATTAGATTGTGGATAGGCAACTGCAGTATATAGTTTGTCTATCTTATATTTCTGGCAAAAACTTCTGAATTCAGTGCTATCAAATTGGGTCCCGTTGTCAGTAACAATCGTCCTTGGGATTCCGAATCGTCATATAATATTTCTGACCACAAAACTTATCACCTTTCTTGTGGTGATCTTAGTCAAGGGCTCAGCTTCCACCCACTTTGTGAAATAATCCACGGCTACTATGGCATACTTAGCCCCTCCTTTAGCAATCGGTAACACTCCAATGATATCGATTCCCCATGTGGCAAATGGCCAAGGACTCACCATCGATTTAAGCTGGGTTGACGGTGCCCTGGGGATTTTGGCGAATCTCTGGCACTTATCGCAGCGTCGTGAATAATCAGCTGCATCTTTGTTGATTGTAGGCCAGAAGTATCCGTACCGCAATATTTTCTTTGCTAAAGTTTGACCTCCTGTATGATCTCCACACTCACCTTCGTGCACTTCTCTCAGTACACGCTTGATGTCGTCGTGTGCGATACATCGTAACAGGGGAATAGAAAATCCTTGTCTATAGAGAGTATCGTCTTGCATAACATATCTGGCAGCTTTGCGAACTACAGCTCTTTTCTCACTTTTCTTCAATGGGAGTGTCCCGTTCTTAAGAAAACTCTTGATTGGAGTCATCCATGACTCCTTCTCTGGTTCCGTTTCAAGAACGAATTCAATTTCCATTGACTCAAAGCTTGGTGACTCCAACGTTTCAATTGGAATTATCTCAGTCTCTTCTGGATTGTCGGAACTAGCCAATTTTGCTAGTCTATCCGCTTTCTGGTTTTCTACTCTGGGAATATGTGTTATGTTGTACCGCTCTAAGCTATTTAATAGCTCTTTCACTTTCTTGAGGTAAGCGACAAGTCGAGGTCCTCGAGCCGCGAATTCCTCTCGCACTTGACAAACAACAATCTTAGAGTCACAAAATATGTCCATCGTTTTTACTCCGAGGTCTTTAGCGAGTTTCAGCCCGGCAATCAGGGCTTCATACTCAGAGTCATTGTTTGTTGCCGAAAATTCTAATCGCAGGGCGTAATATAACGACCGTCCCTCGGGAGTGACTAAGACAATTCCAGCTCCGGATCTTCGGTCATTTTTAGCTCCATCTGTATATAATTTCCACGAATTCATCTCTAGCTTATCCTCGGATTTGACCACTCGGTCATTGATTATTTCTTCCTCTGGAATGGTGAACTCCGCAATAAAGTCTGCTAGAGCTTGCCCCCTGATTGACTTTCATGGTTGAAAATTCAAATCAAACTGGCTTAGTTCTATGTTCCATTTAATCAACCTTCCCGACGCTTCGGGTCTCTGCAACACCTGTCTTAACGGCTGATCGGTGTATATGGTTATTGGATGGGCTTGGAAGTAGTGACGAAGTTTTCGGGATGCAATCAGGAGGCTGTAAGCAAGCTTCTCGATCTTTGGGTAGTTGCGCTCTGCCGCTGCTAATTTCTTACTCACATAGTATACTGGCCTTTGTACTTTGTCTTCTTCTCGAACCAGAGCTATGCTGACAGCGTGAGCCGAGACTGCTAGATAAACAAATAGTTCTTCGTGATCTACGGGCTTTGACAAGATTGGCGGTTTCTCTAACAGCTCTAACAGATTTTCAAAGGCCTCGACACAATCGGGAGTCCACTGGAAGTTCTTCTTTCCCCTTTTTATCAAATCAAAAAATGGAACACATTTATCGGTGGCTTTGGAGATGAATCTACTCAGCGCCGCTACCTTCCCTGCCAGACTTTGGACGTCTTTAATTCTCCTTGGTTCTTTGATATTTCTAATCGCCGCTATCTGGCTAGGGTTGATTTCAATTCCTCGGGAACTCACAATGAAGCCAAGGAACTTTCCCGACGCCACTCCAAATGAACATTTTAAAGGATTCAATTTCATACGGTATTTTCGCAAGATACCAAACATTTCCGCTAAGTCTTGCGTATGACTGGAAGACTGCTTTGATTTAACAAGCATATCATCCACATAAACTTCCATAGTTTTTCCTATTTGATCATAAAACATTCTATTTACCAACCGCTGATAAGTAGCTCCAGCGTTTTTTAATCCGAACGGCATTACAACATAACAATATAACCCCAAATTCGTAATGAAACTTGTATGCTCTTGGTCTGGTACATGCATAGGAATTTGATTGTATCCAGAGTATGCATCCATGAAAGAGAGAAGTTCATGACCTGCTGTCGAGTCTACAAGCTGGTCAATCCTGGGAAGTGGGAAACTATCTTTTGGGCAAGCCTTATTTAAATCTGAAAAGTCAATACAAGTTCGCCACTTTCCGTTTGGCTTTTTTACCAAGACAGGATTCGATATCCAGTCGAGATAAGTCGAATCTCGAATAAATCCATTTTGCTTCAATTTCTCTACTTCCTCTTTGAGAGCAGCCGACCTCTCTGGGCCCAGCATGCGTCTCTTTTGCTTCACAGGCGGATGCTTCGGATTTACATTCAATTTGTGACTGATAATGGAAGGCGATATCCCACACATGTCAGCATGGGTCCAGGCGAACACATCTAAGTTTGCCTTCAAGAAGTCCGTCAGCTCTTCAGCACGACGTGGATCCAATTGGGAACCAATCTTTAAAACTTTCGTCGGATCAGCTTTATCAACAGGAATTTCCACTGTCGCTTCATTAGGAGTTGCATTCCTAGCCTCTGGTTCCTCGTCTTTTCTAGGATCCAGGTCTTCAGGCGTTCCTTTGGGCAACTCCCTTGGGTTCAATCTCTCTAATTGCTATGCCGAGTCCCCCTTTGAGGGAGATGAGGCATCCTTACTCTCAGCATTAACTCCTTTCATCAACATCTTCAGTTCGGCCACATAGCAGGCCCGTCCAGAAACCTGATCCCCTCTTATTACTCCAGTCCCGGCTTCGGTTGGGAACTTTAGTAACAAGCACCAAGGGGCGATACAAACTCTAAATTCAGCGAGGGCAGGTCTCCCTAAAAATGCGTTATATGGCGAATCTACGTCCAATACTACGAACTGAAGCATTCGCACTCTTCTACGTTCTCCTTGCCCTAGGGTCACGGGCAACTCTATATATCCCATGGGAGCTGTCGTCGCTCCGTTGAAGCCTCTAATCCATCCTTCACAAGGTTTCAGATATTCGGGCTCAAGCTTCATCTGATCAAATGACTTCTTGAACAAAATATTAACGGAACTTCCGTTGTCTACTAATACCTTATGGACCAAGGCCGGCCCAATAGTGGTAGTAATAACCAACGGATCATTGGTGGGAGATTGTATCCCCGTGTTGTCTCGGCTGCGAAATACCACGTCATCGAACATGGTTTTTTGTTGTTTTATAGGGGTGACATCTTCCAAATCGTCACCTTCATTCACATCTAGATGCTTGGCAGCATTCACATATTGGTCCATTGACCTAAAACTTCGGATTGCCGGGTGAGGTCCGCCTATTATGGAGTTGATGACGATCCCTTTACCTTTCTGCTGCGCGGTAGGCTTAGGAGCAGGTAGGATCTGTTTTGGAGCCTGCTCCCCTTGCCCCCTGTCCCTCGGGGCAACCTTGTACTCATCCAACTTTCCTTCACGCAGCATCTTTTCAATTACATCCCTCAAATGCCGACACTCATTGGTCGAATGTCCATGTGTTCCGTGAAACAAGCAAAATTTCCCTGTCGCCATTTCTTTCTCGGTCGAATCACGAGGTGGCGGTCTTTTGTACTGCAACACATTGTACGTATCCAGGTAAATGTTTTCCAGGGTGTCATTCAATGGCGTATAGTTCTCGTAGTTCTGGAATCGGGGCCTTTTGTTAGGGTCGCTTCCCCTATTTCTGTTTCTCCTGTTACCGTTCGAATTACGGTTGTTGTTGTTTCCCCCGTTTCCAGTATTGCTGTTTCCACCCTTGTTTCCTACATTTACTTCAACCTTGCCAGAACTTTCCCCAGACTGCTTCACGGCAATATTACTCTGCACATTCTCCTTTGAAGCTGTCTCAGACTTTCTCTTCCGGTTTGCCCTGGCCTCCTCTCGTCTTAAATAAATATCGGCTTTTTCGTAGAATATCGCCCTTGTGGGGGGTGTCTTCCCAGAAAGGTAGTCTCCAAACTCAGATTCAGGATCGACTCCTTCCTTCAATGCCATCAGAATAGTGGGCTCATGCGGGTCACTGACCTCAGTTACAGCTTGGTTAAAACGATCTAAATATGCCCTTAAAGACTCTCCTGGTGCCTGTTTGATCCTCGACAATTCAATAACACTCTTGGACTTTCGGGCATGTAGTCGGAACTGGTTCATGAAACGCTCGCTTAGTTCTTTGTAATTAGAAATTTAACGAGGAGGAAGTCGGGTAAACTAGAATAATGCCACATCTTCTAGATAGATTGGGAATGCTTTGCACTTCACTTCGTCAGGGGCAGCAGCGGCGTTCATGAGCCATGAATACCGCATCAAATGCTGTCCCGGATCAGTCCTTCCGTTATATTTGTCCATCTGTGGCAAGTTAAAGCGTCGGGGAAACTGGAAGTCTAGAATATCGTCAGTGAACGGAGTATGGCTTCGCTCAATGCCATAGTCTTCATTTGTATAATTCCGGCTCTCGGACATAATTCGGCGAACCATTGCCTGTACATCGGCACTAGTTAGGGGCTGCTCAGGTTCCCTGGCCCTAGTGTCCGAGTTCCTTCTGGGCTCATGCTCAGGAGATGCCCTTCTTCTTCGAGCTGCCTCTGCTCGATTCCGTTCCCTGTGTTCCCGGTCGATCTCGGGAAGAGGGGACTGGAGTCTTTGCCCCCGAGTGGGGTCATCGTTTCCTAATGCTCGTGCGATATCCTCGCGAGATCCCAAAGATCCAAATGTTAGCTGCTCCACGTTCTGAGGTCGTTCGAGTGGCCTTCGTTCACGGGGCCTCTCTTCCTCGGAAGATGAAGATTGATCTACGGGTGTGTGACGAACCGGTGATGGAGTTCTCTGCCGGCGGAGCTCACTGATCTCCCGACTCATGAGCCTCATATTTTCCTACATCATGAGATTAGTGCGCTCATGAACTCTCATAGCTTCCCTCGTGCTCTCAAGCATATCAAGCAAGCGCGAGAAATCTCCTTGAGTGATGGGAGCAGATGGATTGACCTGATCTCCAACCCTGGCAGCTGGAATTGGAGCATTCGTGGGGACTCGAGTAGATGTTCCAGCTTCACCAAGCATCGGGTCGGATCGGAGGTAGGAAGCCGGGTCGGATCGGAGCTGGGGTGCCTGGTCGGATCGGTGTGCAGCGAGCAACTCAGGTCGGTTCAGACTGGGGGAGTGCACTGCTTCAGAGTCTCCTACCCGGATCGGATCGGAGCTCTCCCCTTGCTGTCGGTTCGGATTTCCTGCATTGATTCTTCCTGCTGCTGAACTCTGCCCCCGAGACCTTGTTACAACAGCATGTTGCTGATCTTCGCCAGCTCCATTTCCTTGAACAGACTGAACTTCCTTGCCTTTTCCTTTGGCCATGAGTCTTTGACAATTACTTCAACGAACGTAAGAAAGCGGAGAAACTTAAGGATTCACTTCTTTGAACTCAACGGTCCAAAAAGTAGAAAGAGATCCCGGAAAATAAAGAATTTAGATGAGGTTTCTCAGTGAAAGCACCAAAATGTTAGACCCAAAAGTGGTTCTAACACCCAAATTGATTTGAAACAAGATAAAATAAGACAGAAATAAAAATGAACACACAAGATTTATAGTGGTTCGGCGAACAAATGCCTACGTCCACTTATTCTTTACTATATTCAATAATTCAGTTGCAAATACAATGATAGATCCACTCACAACTCACTTTTGTTCACTCAATTGAAATAAACAAGAAATAAAAGATGATTTGGATTTTCCGGGAGTAATGGAGGTCGGATGTCGAAGGTGATTGAATTCTTTTAGTGCTGAAAAAAGATCCTTCTCTTTGCCTCCAGGTGGGGTATTTATAGGTGTGAATTTGCCTGAGATTCAATCCGGGTCGGACCACGTGTTATCCATCGCACTCTCTTCGGGTTCGGGTGAACTATCAAGCTGACAACACATCAAAGAGATGAACGTTAGGGGTAGGAATCAGTCATAGCCGGTCCGGTTCTCCAGGCTATTTTATAGGAGATTAACCTGGATCATGGGTGCGGGTCGGAGGCGTGCAGATTGGGGGTCGGATCGGAATACCCGATCCGAACCGGAGTGGCTTGGACATCTCTCCTTCTCTAACCTACTCCGCTTCGCTCCAGCGTCGTGGCAAGCAGATGGCTTTCCGATCCATTTGAGATTTATTCGCCTTCCGATCCGATTGGATATGCTTTGTTAATCTATCCAGTAAGAGATCACCGATCCGAACAGAGAGTTCTATCCGATCCGAATCAATATGCTGCTCTAACCCGATCCGAACAGAGGACTCCATCCGATCCGAACAACTGCAGCTATCAATCTGAATTGTATGCATTCCTCCAATCCGAACCGAAATCTTATACTTAAAAATGTCCTTCGATGGTTGATTTCTTGACTTTGTGTTGCCTAGTTCACAAAGTAGGCCAACACTATATAAAAAAAACACATTTTAAAATAATCAATAAAATATTCTATATATAAAAGATTCTGAATGTAAAATATACTTTATAATACAAAATCTTTTATTTTACAAAAATCCTTTTATTATATAAAAACTCTTTATTTAAAAAGAAATTCTGCATTGGAATGCGACTCAACCATGTACCATATAATTTGGGTCATATGGGTTTCATACATTTCATGTATAGGGTAATAACAGGAAATAATCCTCAATCCATCCATTAACAACCAGAGTGACAATGTCAACTGTGTGAGCATTAAAATAAAACAATAACGCTCATCGCAGCCTGTCGATCAATCGATAGACATATAATTAAACATTGGGATTTGTGTCAGTCAAGTATCGTCCCAATACCCGTGTGGGGTTTTCAGCCAACAAACAAATAATAAATTATTTGTGCACTTGGGCGATGTGTAAAAATAATCGTCCCAATCACATAAACAAGTCGGATGACTTGTAAATGGAAGTGTAATATTCAATTTTGAATATACTAACATCACATTTAACACATCAAAACACAACATCACAGGAAAATATTTCATTACTTTTTATTATGAGCATATGACAATAAAAATCGTGACTTTTATTTATTTACCAAAAATGCATATTTTTGGTCTCATTCATTTTAATGACAAAATGAATATTTGACTTCATTCTTTTTAATGTATAAAAATATACATCCTTAATTCATTCTCTTTAATGTATGAAAACATACATTTTACATCCATTCTTTTTCTCAACATAAACAAATATGATGATTTTGTTTCTTAACTTCTAATGCAACAAAATGAGAATTTTGTCTAATCTTTTTCAATGAATAAAGATGTCTATTTTTACTTTATTCATTTTAATGTGCCAAAAATGTCCATTTTGTCTAATTCACTTTTAATATACAAAAATGAGTATTTTGTTTTAATCTCTTTTCTTATGCATAAAAAAAAATTTTATTTTTGATTTAATCTTTTTAATGACACCAAGTGTTCATTTCTAATTAGTTCTTTTTAATGACACAAAATGTTCATTTCTAATTAGTTCTTTTTAATGACACAAAATGTTCATTTCTAATTAGTTCTTTTTAATGACACAAAATGTTCATTTTTAATTAATCCTTTTAATGTATAGAAAGGTTCATTTTCTAATTTTGACATGTTAACTCAAAATGACAATTTTAAATTCACTAATCAAGTCTTGACAATAATGTTGTTCTTTTTCATTTACAATAAAAATAAAAATAAAAAGGATTCACGTGTCTTGTTCTTTTATTTACCATAGAAATACCAATAAAATGATCAACATATTCTGGTCTTTTCATTTACAAAAGAAGTTGTAAATAAAGTGGTCCTCATATTTTTATTCTTTTCATTTACAATAGGAGTTGTAAATAAATGATTCTCATGTTCCTGTTCTTTTTATTTTCTATCGCACCAAAAATGTCGATAGAAATGAATCACTAACATTGTATATTTTTATCGCACCAAGAATGTCGATAAAAATGAATCACTAACATTGTCTATTTTTATCGCACCAAGAATGTCGATAAAAATGAATCACTAACATTGTCTATTTTTATCGCACCAAGAACGTCGATAAAAATGAATCACTAACATTGTCTATTTTTATCGCACCCAAAATGTCGATGAAAATGAATCACTAACATTGTCTATTTTTATCGCACTAAAAATGTCGATAAAAAATGAATCACTAACATTGTCTATTTTTATCGCACCCAAAATGTCGATAAAAATGAATCACTAACATTGTCTATTTTTATCGCACTAAAAATGTCGATAAAAAATGAATCACTAACATTGTCTATTTCTATCGCACTAAAAATGTCGATAAAATGACAACATTAACCATTCTATTTTCACCGCGTTCAAAATGACGATAAAATATTCAACATTAACCATTCTATTTTTACCGCATTCAAAATGACGATAAAATATTCAGCATTAACAATTCTATTTTTACCGCATTCAAAATGACGATAAAATATTCAACATTAACAATTCTATTTTTACCGCATTCAAAATGACGATAAAATATTCAACATTAACAATTCTATTTTTACCGCATTCAAAATGACGATAAAATATTCAACATTAGCAATTCTATTTTTACCGCATTCAAAATAACGATAAAATATTCAACATTAGCAATTCTATTTTTACCGCATTCAAAATGACGATAAAATATTCAGCATTAACAATTCTATTTTTACCGCATTCAAAATGACGATAAAATATTCAGCATTAACAATTCTATTTTTACTACATAGAAAATGTAAATAAATATATTTCTAAATTATATTCTTTTTATTTATATAAGAAAATGTAAATAAATATATCTCTAAATTCTATTCTTTTTATTTACATAACTGATTAACATGTTTTACTCTTTTTCTATTACAAAGAAAATGTAAACAAAATGATTTACATATTTTACTCTTTCTCTTTTACAATGAAAATGTAAACAAAGTGATTAACATGTTTTTCTCTTTTTCTATTACAAAGAAAATGTAAACAAAATGATTTACACATTATGTTCTCTTTTGGTTTACATAGAAAAATGATTTTTCTTTATATTCCTGTTCATTTATTTACAAAAGCAATGTAAACAAAATGACTAACAAAACTTTATTTCTTTTCTTTTCACCATATAAACATCAATAATGTGAATAACATATTTTTGGTCTTATCATTTCCAAAGGAAGGTGTAAAAAAAAGATTAACCTATTTTGTAATGTAAAAATATGACCTTTTCTATTTTACAATGTAAAAATGATAACTCCTCTATTTTAAATGTAAAAAGATCATCTTCTTATTTTCATCGTCAAAATTACATCTTTGTGTTTTCAATATAAAAAGATTGTCTTTTTAACTCTTTTTATCACATCTAAATGTGTTCATTTATTTACAAAGAAATGTAAATAAAAACTTGTTCTTTTATTAATAACAGAAATGTAAATAAAAAACTTTTTCTTGTTTTTTAAGGAACAAAAAGAAATTCATTTGTGTACATGTTCTAAAAATAAAAGAGGATTTTATTTGTTTTACAAGTTCTAATCCAATCTTAACATATATATATATATACTGAATAAAATATGTTATGATCTCATTTTAGATCCCATTTCTCCAACCGCAAATAAGATATATATAAATCCAAGCGGATTTGCAAATCATGTACAACAATCATTCAACAAACAACAATTATCACTCCAAACAACACCCAACATTTCAGGTCAGAATTAAACGATCAAACAATTATGTTTAATGCAAGAAAATAATTTATAATTAATTAAACAAATAAAATTAGAATCCTCACATTGAATTTTTGGCCAAAATTTTACTGCCTCCTTTTCAGCTGCGGTCTGCGCCATCGCGAAGCTCTTAATTTTTTGATTCCAACGCAATTTACGGTTCGCCAAACGGACCTCGTATGAAAGAGTTATGAATTTTTAAAGATCGGGTAATTAAATAATCAATTAATATTCGTGAAAATACCTATAAATTTCACTGTCTCAGAATTGGACAAAATTAGTGTCCACGCGTCCATCTCGTCGCCACGATCCCAACGCACCTGAAATCGTCGATTTTCGACTTCGTATGAGTGAGTTATGCAATTTTAAAGTTCTGGAAATTAATTAAATAATTTAAAAATAAAATAGAAAATACCCTCAGCCCGTTGACCGCGAAACACTGTTCACCGCCGAACTTTGACCGCGATTTGCCACTGCTTCAGGCCACCTGACGCCACGGGACCACCGCCAACGTCTTCGTCTTGGCGAGACGCACCACCACCAGAAAGAGCCGCCCCTAAAGCTTCTCCGATCATCGGGAAATCGCCTAGAACGGATTTCGCCTTGCGGGTCCCACAGGCCGCCTCACCCCTCCAAACTGCCTGAAATTTGGCGAGCACCTCCACCTCACGTAGACGAAGAACTTCCGTGTTCGCGACTTCGTCTAGTTCTTCCTCGATTCAAGGGAATTTCTTGATTTACGTTTTGAGCTTCTGAATTTCGAAAACAACGAGCTTTAAGACGAGATTCCGGCGAATCCGAGCGCTGTTTGACAAAACCGACTACACCATTAGCTTCGTATCGTCGAGACCTTCGAGAGGACATATAATTTGCTATGGTTTGAAGAGATTTTATTTTCGATAAATTTTAGAGGAAGAGAGAGCCGCCATGGAAATTGAGAAAAATGATGGAAAAGAGAAGTGGCTGCTGTGTATTTCGAATTTCAGCCCTAAATTCTGAGGAAAAAGATAATATATACCATGGGTTTAATTTTGGTTTGGGCCCAAATATCATTACGTGCCCAATTACTCAATTTTCAACTGTTTTCTTCAATTCAGAAATTCTTATAAATACATGCGAATTTCAAAATTAATAAATTTTAAACATAATTATTTCAGGTCATTACGAACCCAACGAACCTGATTTCGTAATTTTCCGATTCCGTGTGAATTTATTATAAATTTCCGAAGTCTGAAAATAGGCTGTATTTCCACTGTAAAAATTATACAGGCCACAAAATAATTCCAAAAATTATAAATTTTATAATTTTAACTTAATTTAATATTCTGAATCCATAGAAACTGGTTTCGTCGAATTCGGAGTTCGTTTGCAAAAATTCTATTTTTCAGGTGTATATTTTAATATTTAAAAATACCAAAAATAGTGGAATTTTTCCGAAACTCAAAAATATAAGTTCTTATAGCCATTTTTATATGTAAACAACATTCTAAAACCAATGGAGATGGTTTCGGGTCCTAATTCCTTATTCTGCAAAATGTAGCATTTTGGCCCTTATAAATTTCATAGCGACCTTTCTAAATATTGAATTGGCCTTAACTTTTAATTCCCGTTATGAAATTTCGATTTTTCGGATTCGTTGGAAAGATATTTTTGAATAGATTCTAATATTTTTGGTTTCACTAAAATCCGTTAAATTTTGCATCCTGTACGGTCAGTCAAAGTTCAAGTTTGACTTTTCAAACTACCGCGCTATTTCTAACTCTTTTGTTAATTAAAATTAAATCATTCATTCTAACTTCGATTTAAATCAAATTTGTGATCATTATTATTTAAATAAATTATTTTATATTGTCAAAATTCATTAAAATTTTCTAAAATAAAATTTTAAATTGGTCCTGATTTTGCGGGTTGTTACAATCGCCCCCACTTAAAAACTTTTCGTCCTCGAAAAGGAACGTAGCTAAAAATTGTAAAATTAACTATCTTAATTTTAAATTTTAATGGTAGATTATCTTTTCAAAATATACATAACTTTATATATATATAAATCATATTTCAAAGAATAGATTATAAATATCAAAAATACGTTAATTATAAATTCGTAACTCTGAACTCGTTCTAAGGCATTACTAACCCCATCTCTAACGAGTTTACTCATTCTAGGATACTGCTGATCCAATCTCTAATGAGTATTCTTATTGGACATTACTAATCCAATCTCTGATGAGTCTTTTGTTCAGTTCTAACAAGTTGTACCCCAAAGATTTGAGCTAACCTGGCTCTGATACCAACTGTAAAGACCCGCAAATTCCCACCCTTTGGATCGACCATAAACCACACAGGTCTGACCCAAAAAGTGAAAATCTACGAATACTTTAACTTTGGGCATACAACATATTAAAACAACAACAGAAGACTTTTATAACATATCATCATATAATGTTACATCAGAGTACAGAATATACATATCAGAGTACATTGGAATATAATTACAGCGGAAGATAAATACAAAAAAAAGTAATATACTGCAACGGAAGAACACAGCGGAAGACTCTCTATCTCTGGACACAACTTTAAGCTTCAACCCAGAATCCTGTTTAATATATCTGCAAAAAATAGTTACTCGACTGCCCGTGTGGAAAATATGGGCACCCGAGTTTGCCAGTGGACAAACTACAGGTCAGTCATGGGACTGGTGTGAGAATTCTACTTAACCTATATAATATAATAAGGCTAATCACAGGACCACGCCACTTTCGCAGAACGGGTTTTCTCCTATGGATTGCCAGTGCATGACTAAAGTAAATCGTCAAAATAGCGCAATGCTTTTTAGAAAAATGAAACCATTATAAGACCCAAGTCCCATCACACAATGCAACGCAAACCGGAGGATAGGGTTTTACCTTATAATGGTCAAAAGATGCTTGATACGATAAACACGGTATTATATAATAATAGTGTGCAACCAATTTGAAGTACATCAAAGTAAATGTATTAATCCTAGACGGCATGAGTGCCCCATCCCACTATGTCGCCATATATAGGTATACAATCAAAACCGCGTGATGTCGTATTGGAAATTTGGGTTTCCATCTGAGTCAAGGCTAGGGAGGAGATCCTTACCGATTCGAGACACTCTAGCAATGCCCCAGGATTGGTACTCTGTCCAACCCTTGGATCCTGCAGGGCCGGTCCACACTTGCTTTTGTGGATTGGTTATGCCTGAACACACGCTTCCCGGTCCTTTTGGACCTATACTACGGCCAGTAGCGACCGCATAAACCGAGGCCTCGAACAATCCAACAACCACAATGAATAAATGCCAGCGCTGGTAGGTCCTTGGCACCACTCTAGCTAGAAAGAAACGTGCGCACTCCCTGCGTTCCCTTCTCCCGTTTTAGACTCTACCGGGCTGTGAGGCTCGTGAGGTCACGTCATACACAAAGCTATGCCTAAACAGGCTATGCTTTGATCATCAACCACAAGGCTCTGCTTTGCAACAATAAGCCTTGATCAAGTGCAACTTGGCATACCACATCAACAACTCATATCATGCGATCGGTCATTATTTAACATATAAAAGGGTGTTAAGCAAGAGAATAAATTCTCCGCCACCATGCATTTATATATTAAATAAAAACCGATTTAATTACATGAAATAAATTTCAATGTCAGGCATGCTATCCATTTACAAGTCCGTTCTGGGTCTGAACGAAACAACGTATCCGTCGATCTCCAGTACGTCTGGAAGATCATCACTTTTTACCTTGCCTTGGGGGATCAGTCCCAATTCAAGATATTAGTCACCATCAACCAAACGACGTGAAGCTCTCCGGTCTTCAGTCACCGTCTTCATCTTCGACTCTTGATCGTCGTGATGATTATTCAGAATGGGTTAGACCCGGTCTTTCTGAATAACTCGCGTATTTGTAATTAAAACCAACCAAACGCCACATTCCAACTTTGAATATCCTTTTAAATAAAAATTATTATTTATGTTAAAAGGTTCTCATTAATTTTATCAAAGATAAAATAAATTACATTTTTAATCTTTCTAAAAAGATTTATTAATATTCCAATTTTGATTTAATTTATAAAATAGATTTATAAATTTCAAATAGTAATTTCAATGTAAATTGGATTAAAGGATAAATGTTATTTAAACATCGTCCACTACAAATCCAATCTACATACCAATCACCAAACATAATTATTAAGATCTAATATTCTTAAATAAAATATTTATCTTAAAGATATTAATTCATTACTATATAAAAAAACATATTTTAAAATAATCAATAAAATATTCTATATATAAAAGATTCTGAATGTAAAATATACTTTATAATACAAAATCTTTTATTTTACAAAAATCCTTTTATTATATAAAAACTCTTTATTTAAAAAGAAATTCTGCATTGGAATGCGACTCAACCATGTACCATATAATTTGGGTCATATGGGTTTCATACATTTCATGTATAGGGTAATAACAGGAAATAATCCTCAATCCATCCATTAACAACCAGAGTGACAATGTCAACTGTGTGAGCATTAAAATAAAACAATAACGCTCATCGCAGCCTATCGATCAATCGATAGACATATAATTAAACATTGGGATTTGTGTCAGTCAAGTATCGTCCCAATACCCGTGTGGGGTTTTCAGCCAACAAACAAATAATAAATTATTTGTGCACTTGGGCGATGTGTAAAAATAATCGTCCCAATCACATAAACAAGTCGGATGACTTGTAAATGGAAGTGTAATATTCAATTTTTGAATATACTAACATCACATTTAACACATCAAAACACAACATCACAGGCAAATATTTCAATACTTTTTATTATGAGCATATGACAATAAAAATCGTGACTTTTATTTATTTACCAAAAATGCATATTTTTGGTCTCATTCATTTTAATGACAAAATGAATATTTGACTTCATTCTTTTTAATGTATAAAAATATACATCCTTAATTCATTCTCTTTAATGTATGAAAACATACATTTTACATCCATTCTTTTTCTCAACATAAACAAATATGATGATTTTGTTTCTTAACTTCTAATGCAACAAAATGAGAATTTTGTCTAATCTTTTTCAATGAATAAAGATGTCTATTTTTACTTTATTCATTTTAATGTGCCAAAAATGTCCATTTTGTCTAATTCACTTTTAATATACAAAAATGAGTATTTTGTTTTAATCTCTTTTCTTATGCATAAAAAAAAATTTTATTTTTAATTTAATCTTTTTAATGACACCAAGTGTTCATTTCTAATTAGTTCTTTTTAATGACACGAAATGTTCATTTCTAATTAGTTCTTTTTAATGACACAAATGTTCATTTCTAATTAGTTCTTTTTAATGACACAAAATGTTCATTTTTAATTAATCCTTTTAATGTATAGAAAGGTTCATTTTCTAATTTTGACATGTTAACTCAAAATGACAATTTTAAATTCACTAATTAAGTCTTGACAATAATGTTGTTCTTTTTCATTTACAATAAAAATAAAAATAAAAAGGATTCACGTGTCTTGTTCTTTTATTTACCATAGAAATACCAATAAAATGATCAACATATTCTGGTCTTTTCATTTACAAAAGAAGTTGTAAATAAAGTGGTCCTCATATTTTTACTCTTTTCATTTACAATAGGAGTTGTAAATATATGATTCTCATGTTCCTGTTCTTTTTATTTTCTATCGCACCAAAAATGTCGATAGAAATGAATCACTAACATTGTCTATTTTTATCGCACCAAGAATGTCGATAAAAATGAATCACTAACATTGTCTATTTTTATCGCACCAAGAATGTCGATAAAAATGAATCACTAACATTGTCTATTTTTATCGCACCAAGAACGTCGATAAAAATGAATCACTAACATTGTCTATTTTTATCGCACCCAAAATGTCGATGAAAATGAATCACTAACATTGTCTATTTTTATCGCACTAAAAATGTCGATAAAAAATGAATCACTAACATTGTCTATTTTTATCACACCCAAAATGTCGATAAAAATGAATCACTAACATTGTCTATTTTTATCGCACTAAAAATGTCGATAAAAAATGAATCACTAACATTGTCTATTTCTATCGCACTAAAAATGTCGATAAAATGACAACATTAACCATTCTATTTTCACCGCGTTCAAAATGACGATAAAATATTCAACATTAACCATTCTATTTTTACCGCATTCAAAATAACGATAAAATATTCAGCATTAACAATTCTATTTTTACCGCATTCAAAATGACGATAAAATATTCAACATTAACAATTCTATTTTTACCGCATTCAAAATGACGATAAAATATTCAACATTAACAATTCTATTTTTACCGCATTCAAAATGACGATAAAATATTCAACATTAGCAATTCTATTTTTACCGCATTCAAAATAACGATAAAATATTCAACATTAGCAATTCTATTTTTACCGCATTCAAAATGACGATAAAATATTCAGCATTAACAATTCTATTTTTACCGCATTCAAAATGACGATAAAATATTCAGCATTAACAATTCTATTTTTACTACATAGAAAATGTAAATAAATATATTTCTAAATTATATTCTTTTTATTTATATAAGAAAATGTAAATAAATATATCTCTAAATTCTATTCTTTTTATTTACATAATTGATTAACATGTTTTACTCTTTTTCTATTACAAAGAAAATGTAAACAAAATGATTTACATATTTTACTCTTTCTCTTTTACAATGAAAATGTAAACAAAGTGATTAACATGTTTTTCTCTTTTTCTATTACAAAGAAAATGTAAACAAAATGATTTACACATTATGTTCTCTTTTGGTTTACATAGAAAAATGATTTTTCTTTATATTCCTGTTCATTTATTTACAAAAGCAATGTAAACAAAATGACTAACAAAACTTTATTTCTTTTCTTTTCACCATATAAACATCAATAATGTGAATAACATATTTTTGGTCTTATCATTTACAAAGGAAGGTGTAAAAAAAAGATTAACCTATTTTGTAATGTAAAAATATGACCTTTTCTATTTTACAATGTAAAAATGATAACTCCTCTATTTTAAATGTAAAAAGATCATCTTCTTATTTTCATCGTCAAAATTACATCTTTGTGTTTTCAATATAAAAAGATTGTCTTTTTAACTCTTTTTATCACATCTAAATGTGTTCATTTATTTACAAAGAAATGTAAATAAAAACTTGTTCTTTTATTAATAACAGAAATGTAAATAAAAAACTTTTTCTTGTTTTTTAAGGAACAAAAAGAAATTCATTTGTGTACATGTTCTAAAAATAAAAGAGGATTTTATTTGTTTTACAAGTTCTAATCCAATCTTAACATATATATATATATATATATATATACTGAATAAAATATGTTATGATCTCATTTTAGATCTCATTTCTCCAACCGCAAATAAGATATATATAAATCCAAGCGGATTTGCAAATCATGTACAACAATCATTCAACAAACAACAATTATCACTCCAAACAACACCCAACATTTCAGGTCAGAATTAAACGATCAAACAATTATGTTTAATGCAAGAAAATAATTTATAATCAATTAAACAAATAAAATTAGAATCCTCACATTGAATTTTTGGCCAAAATTTTACTGCCTCCTTTTCAGCTGCGGTCTGCGCCATCGCGAAGCTCTTAATTTTTTGATTCCAACGCAATTTACGGTTCGCCAAACGGACCTCGTATGAAAGAGTTATGAATTTTTAAAGATCGGGTAATTAAATAATCAATTAATATTCGTGAAAATACCTAAAAATTTCACTGTCTCAGAATTGGACAAAATTAGTGTCCACGCGTCCATCTCGTCGCCACGATCCCAACGCACCTGAAATCGTCGATTTTCGACTTCGTATGAGTGAGTTATGCAATTTTAAAGTTCTGGAAATTAATTAAATAATTTAAAAATAAAATAGAAAATACCCTCAGTCCGTTGACCGCGAAACACTGTTCACCGCCGAACTTTGACCACGATTTGCCGCTGCTTCAGGCCACCTGACGCCACGGGACCACCGCCAACGTCTTCATCTTGGCGAGACGCACCACCACCAGAAAGAGCCACCCCTAAAGCTTCTCCGATCATCGGGAAATCGCCTAGAACGGATTTCGCCTCGCGGGTCCCACAGGCCGCCTCACACCTCCAAACTGCCTGAAATTTGGCGTGCACCTCCACCTCACGTAGACGAAGAACTTCCGTGTTCGTGACTTCGTCTAATTCTTCCTCGATTCACGGGAATTTCTTGATTTACGTTTTGAGCTTCTGAATTTCGAAAACAGCGAGCTTTAAGACGAGATTCCGGCGAATCCGAGCGCTGTTTGACAAAACCGACTACACCATTAGCTTCGTATCGTCGAGACCTTCGAGAGGACATATAATTTGCTATGGTTTGAAGAGATTTTATTTTCGACAAATTTTAGAGGAAGAGAGAGCCGCCATGGAAATTGAGAAAAATGATGGAAAAGAGAAGTGGCTGCTGTGTATTTCGAATTTCAGCCCTAAATTCTGAGGAAAAAGATAATATATACCATGGGTTTAATTTTGGTTTGGGCCCAAATATCATTACGTGCCCAATTACTCAATTTTCAACTGTTTTCTTCAATTCAGAAATTCTTATAAATACATGCGAATTTCAAAATTAATAAATTTTTAAACATAATTATTTCAGGTCATTACGAACCCAACGAACCTGATTTCGTAATTTTCCGATTCCGTGTGAATTTATTATAAATTTCCGAAGTCTGAAAATAGGCTGTATTTCCACTGTAAAAATTATACAGGCCACAAAATAATTCCAAAAATTATAAATTTTATAATTTTACCTTAATTTAATATTCTGAATGCATAGAAACTGGTTTCGTCGAATTCGGAGTTCGTTTGCAAAAATTCTATTTTTCAGGTGTATATTTTAATATTTAAAAATACCAAAAATAGTGGAATTTTTCCGAAACTCAAAAATGTAAGTTCTTATAGTCATTTTTATATGTAAACAACATTCTAAAACCAATGGAAATGGTTTCGGGTCCTAATTCCTTATTCTGCAAAATGTAGCATTTTGGCCCTTATAAATTTCATAGCGACCTTTCTAAATATTGAATTGGCCATAACTTTTAATTCCCGTTATGAAATTTCGATTTTTCGGATTCGTTGGAAAGATATTTTTAAATAGATTCTAATATTTTTGGTTTCACTAAAATCCGTTAAATTTTGCATCCTGTACGGTCAGTCAAAGTTCAAGTTTGACTTTTCAAACTACCGCGCTATTTCTAACTCTTTTGTTAATTAAAATTAAATCATTCATTCTAACTTCGATTTAAATCAAATTTGTGATCATTATTATTTAAATAAATTATTTTATATTGTCAAAATTCATTAAAATTTTCTAAAATAAAATTTTAAATTGGTCCTGATTTTGCGGGTTGTTACATAACCTAAAACATAAGCAGCCACCGCCATGTTCAAAAATCGATGGTCTAGGAGCACCAAATTTCTTTCCTCTCATTCTTCGAATTCACAAAACAAAATTCAAATCTCCAAATACAGAATCTAAGAGCTTCTCACGAACTATAAATTCAACAGTCACGATCGATTTTTGCGTCTTGGATTTCTCGAATTTGGCACCTAAACGTGACGGGTTCAAGTTGATTTTTGGGGCCCTGTGGAGGTGCAAGTTAGGCAGGATCGTGGGTGGTGGGAGGAGGTGTTCGAGTGCTCCTCGTGGTGGCGACAAATCGGAGGTCAACGACCTTTGGGGTGGTGCGGCGTGGAAGGTTTGTGCGTGAAGTATGGGTTCGATGTCCTGAAGTTTTCACAATGGAAGAAACATTTAACAGAGGATTATTCTAATCAAGGTTAAAATAATTAATTAATTATTATTAATGTAATCAAATACACAAATGTTAATGACTTCTACAAATCAAAACAGAATTCGATGATTTCAGCTTTATTGGAATCACAACGATGATATCTACAATAGGGAATAGACTAGAACTGAAACAGAGCGATCTAAAATTTTGAAGAAATCAAAAACCCCAATGTGAGATTTCTATTTTTATAATTAAAATTTAATTATTTCTCGCTATTTGGAATCTATGTAGTTCAGATCTGTGATGTTTGAAACTTGTTGATTGTTGATTGTGATGGATTGTGATGCTCATGTTTATTAAATCTGGATCTATAATAGAAATTCTTTCTTATACTTGAGTTTATAGTTTATTGTTAGATCTCGATTTGAAATAAAAATATTATTTTTTATTTCAAATCTATGAATATTGATTTGATTTTATAATATAAGTTTCATCTTTTATTTAGATACATGAAATGTAACACCCCGCATTTTTAATATAATTAAAAATATGTGTATATATATATGCATAAATACGAGAATAATGGTGATGAAAAATGTCTATGTAATAGAGATAATAATAAAAATAAGAAATCTTAATTTAAATTTCAGGGATTAGGTAAAACGGACATCACCATTGTGTTCGTCTCGGAATTCTGCTTGGAATAGAGCCCAAGTTTGCGCAAATCGAACTCCGCATGGATGAGTTATAGCCATTAGAAGGTTCAACTAAAAATTCAAAACAGTTCGAAATTCGACCCAAGCAGCTGGGCGGGAAATTTCCCGCCCAACAACTACGTAGGTCGACCATGAGGTCGATCTGGGGGTCAGGTCGGCCAGGAGGTCGACCTGAGGGTTCGTCCTACCCTTAGGGAGGTCGACCTTGGGGTCGACTACCCCCCAGATCCGAGCAGTTCTGTCCCTGTGATGTGTTTTTAATGTGCTGTACAAATCTGGTGGCTTCCAGGTCAATCTAAGGGCTCCAAAACACTCTCTACACCAATAAATACACAGCAAGACCTAACCCTAATTCATAACAATTCCTTAAGATGCCTCCGTGCTACTGAACTTTCAATTCTCATAGCCCCCGCCTCTAAAACCTAAATCAAATTAGGAATTCTTCATCAACAATTCAAGCTCTTCACCAATAATCAGAAAAGAAGATTTGATCAGCATTCTATATCAATAGCAAATTTGTTTATTTCTCCAATTCAGTCAATGTGAGTGGATTTGAACTATATTTGTTGTATAATATTGCCTCTATCGTTTACCATTCCCCATAATGAATATGATGATAATTCAATAAGATATGTTATTTTATTTATGTCTACGTTTGAACTCTCTCTTTTATCCTTTCCCTCTTTATTTTTTTATAACTAGGCTATCTCGAGCCTACGTCTATCATGGATTTATGCGTTCAAAATAGGAATGAGAAATTAAAAAAGTGGAAAAGGGGTTGGTTTGAGTGTAATATTGTGAATGGATGGTTTTGTATAGAAATATGGGCATAATTATACTGGGATGTTGGATTTATGTAAATTGTCATAATTATAATTGGATATGGAATTGGTATAAACTTAATATTAACAACATGTAATTGGATAGCATGGATTGGTAAAACTTATTTGTGACTTGAAAAATAAGTCTAGAGGGTGAATTAGATTATATGTATGAATGTGGGAATGTTGGGGTGTGTGTGTATATATATATATAGGGAAAATATTGATTATATGAAATTGGGTATAATTGGATATTGGAAATTGGCATGTTTGGGTATGAATAACATGGCATTGGTGAATTTGGCTATAATTGGATGATTTGGGTAATATAAAATTTGGTTAACTATTAGGTAATTGATGTACTTAATGATAAATTGGAAATAGGCATAGAAAAATGAATTGTAATTAAGTTGAATTTGGAACACATGACATGAATTTGTGGTTTGGGTGAAAGACAATAGTTAATGAACGCCTATGACATAAGGTTAGGCGCGTTTGTGGTGTAAGACCGCTCAGAACCACCCGGTAAATCCAGCAACCACAAGCGGACGCCTAATGTGAGAGGTCAACGGCAAGAACTAGATGCGTAATGGTTTATGACACGAGGTTTGACACTTTTGTGGTGTAAGACTGCCTGGAGCCGCCCGACAAATCCAGCAATCATAAGAGGACGTCTAATGTGAGAGGTCATACATCGTTACAACGTAATAAATAAATTAAGAAACACTAACCACAATAAGATATGTGGGTGACCTAGTATGGTTGGAGGGTTAAGTGGATGATATAAATGACATGTAAAACATGACTAAGGTAGACCTAACCATAGTAAGACATGTGTAAAACATGGAAACTATAGTAAAGGGGGTTAAGTGGGACATGGTTGACATGAGAAACAGAAATTTAATTATGCTTAACCAAATGGGACCTGCAACGGTATTATAAATTAATTGAATTGGGTAAAGTTAAGTAACGGGTTAAGTAAGCAAAAAGGTTAAGTCAAATCTAAGAATAATGGCAAGAAATGGGGACTGATAAATAACCTATCATGAATAAACTTGAATGAGGCATGAAAGGATAATAGGTGGAAATTATAACTTATGGGACAAGATAAGTTATAGGAAATGATAAGGAAGATGAGATAACTTGTATGTAAAGATATACTTAAATTAATTGGGTTGGCAAGGAGAAATGTGAAATTTAAAATGATATAAGTTATATGAATGGAAAAGAAGTAAATTGGTATCATATATGTTGGTTGGGTAGAGTAATTCTCTGGGTGGCAGTCTGAAGTTGATTTCGGTCTTTGGGGCTGGTGTTTAGGGGATTATTCTCTTAATCAGTATATATGTGGGATAAGGCATACTTCACTATGAATTAAGTATAACATGTTTTTGTAACCCTAAAAGGGAATAATTTATGAAACTATAAACTAACAAGTTGTGGGCTTATTAACGGACTTAAGTGGGTTATGTATAAATTGAATTAATAAGCAAGGATAACTTGGTAAATACGAAAACAGGAAGCTAATGTGAATAACCAAGTTAAATGGGAAAGTTGATGAGGTGGCACAAGCGCAAAATAAATGGTTAGATTAGGGCCTAATGACATTTGAAACTAAGGCGAATGAAGCAGTCCGTACGTTGTAGGATGAATAACCCAACGAGGTAGATCATCACGGTGTCATAAGACACGAGGAGAACACACATTTGTTATTGTGGCAGCTCCAACGGACTGGAAGGGGAAGCACGTGGCTTCCTGAGACATAAAGGGTGCTCCTAGTAGTCCTCTTTGTGGTGGCAGATGTTTCAGGCTGTGCCCGCAGAGGTTGGGTCTGCGCGTAACAACTAGGTGGGTGGTCCTTGACTACAATAATAACTTGACAGTCAGAATGCTGTACGTGGTGACGGAAAAGGTGATTCGACGGCAACCTCAATGGAGGTGGAGGGTCAGGTCCAACAAGGATAGTAGGTCGTCAAGTGCCTGTCACCACAGCTAGTAGGATGAGGGAAGACTAGAGCTAGACCCAAGATACCGTTAACCATTCACTATCGTGGGATGGTGGTTGAAGGGAGATGCCACATGGATGTTTAGATTGTTTGCTTAGGGACTTGTCGCTTAGCTCTCGTAGTCTTCACTAGTTAAGGGAGGGGCCGAGGTAGGGCCATAGCCACCATAGAAAATTGACCCTAGGGATATTTGTGCTAGAGGCTCTTAAAGGCGAGCCTTACACAGATATGAGGAAAGCTCCCGACCGAGTCATGTGTTTCTTGTGTAGCCCTGCCACGAAACTCGGGCACGCACACACGATGGGTGTGTGGGTTAGGCATCGAATACACTTGACGATACGTACATGGGAAAGTCCAGATACAACCACGTCTGCTCTGGGTGGTGTATCGTCGACTAGAGGGTATTATTCGATAATGGAAATTGTTATGTTTACATAATATTATTATATTAATCCTATGCGGGCGTAACCTTGTATTATACATAAGGGGAATATATGTTACTAGGACATAGGATGGGGGACTGCGTATATCGCTGCGATGATACGGTGGAGGTCGTGCAAGTGGGGTACCATGGGGTGTACCTCCATGTGGGGGTAGCTACATATACATTATTTTAGGTTAATCTACTAGGGAGTACATGGGTGCGACGTGTGTGTAAGCTTTATGTGCTAATAACACGTACAACCTAATAAATAAGAAAATGTAATCGAACGGTATATGTAGGATTATTCAAGAAGTGTAGTTTAAATTCATTCACATAGAACTTATGTTCTGACCCCCTCCTCATAACATACGCAGGTTAGACAGAGACTTATAGCTTTGGGGATACTGATTTAGCAGTATTGTGATTAAGGTAAAGCTATATTTTAAATATATTATATTTTACTCCTTCCACTGTGAGGTGTCTTCCGAACTCTGACTTATCTCTTTTCTCTGTTTTTTCTGCCGGATACCAGAGCAACCAACTCGGGTTTCGGTGGATTGGATTTTTGAAAAAATCAGTCCGTCGGAATCTGGGTTGTTACATTTGGTATCAAAGCATAGGTTTAGTTTTCCTAGTGAAAAATTATGAGTCAGCATATTTAAATTTTTGAGAAATTTATAAATATTATATATATATATATTTATAAGCCTAGGTTAGTATAGGAGCCCGCTTGAGAAATAGATTTGAAAAAAAAAAGTATGAGATTTTACCCCCTACACTAAAAATGGAGATCAGGAAAAAAAATTGAACATTTAAGAAAAAACAAAAACATGTACATCAAAATGGATATTTAAGACTTCATGTTCCGCTTAAGTTTCTATTTCATGGAATTGGAACATGTGCAAGAAGAATAGACAGTCGCCAGTAACCATCAAGAAAGAAGATGAAGAAAAGCGGAACGAAAAACAAGCGAAGTGGAAAAAAAAATATAGGTCGACACTAGTGCGACCTTCCTATAGGGAGGTCGACCTTAGTGTCGACCTGCCTTGCGCAGGAAGAAAAAAATAAAAGGCCGAAGGCCAAAGGCCTTCGGCTCATTCCATCGTTCCATGTGCTCCATTACAGGGAGCACGAAACCCACCTCCACCACCACGTTTTTCACCTCTCACTGCTTCAAATCTCCACTATTTCGCGCAAAATTACCTCCAAATCGAAGCTAGAAGTCTCCTCTACCCAGATCTATACTTTTCCCCTATCAATTCAAGCTTCATTCGCCATGGTGGACCAACCTTCCCTTCTTGCCTCTTTTCCCCAACTTAAGCCTCAAGAAATCGCTTGGTGCAACACTCGGAGAGATATAGTCGAGGCGTACGTCAACACCGTAGGTTTGAAGTTGTTGTTAGGCCGTCCGGTTAGGTTTGGTGATTTTGTTGGGACACCTTTGGAGGATTTATTCGAGGAGACGGGCTTAATTGCAATTTTGGATGTTCATACCGTCGAGCTAAAGGGCTACAAGAGGTTAGTAAAACATTTTGATGCTAATTTAGAAGTTGGCGTAGACAATGGGGGTTTGATTACATATAATTCGGATGTAAAGGGAACCATCATTAGTTTCAATGAAATACAATTTGGGGAAATGTTGAATATCTGTAGTACGGGCCACAAGTTAGGGGATCTTGAGATGACTAATTTGGTGGTATGGCGTCAGATTTTCTACGATGAGTACGAGAGGATTTGGGATTATACCCATCTATGTCCGTTAGCAAGATTTGTTATTCAGATTTTACAGTATAATATTGTTGGACAGACTGTGGATTTGATAGGAAAACACAAATCCTTAAATGAACCACGTATGCTATTTTTGGGGTATTCAGATAAATTGGGTCGCACTATCCTGCAGTATTACGACTCTACTAGAGAGGCGAGGCAGTCAAACATTTCTTTTGGAAATTTATGGACCGTAGTTTTTACACGAAGCGATGTTCATCTGTGAAAGGAAGGTTATATATCACCTCCGTCTCATCCCTCTAGTATTATAGATTTGGCCGCACTGACGAGGATGCATATACATCTGCATGATTTATTAGAGCCTCAGCCCATGGATCATGATGGAGGAGATGAGGAGGAGGGCGAACATGTACAGGCGGAGCATGTGCAGGAACCACAGGGTGGTGACTATCAGCCCGAACATGATGGAGAGCCCCAGTATGTACCGCTAGTAGTATCAGACCCATATCAGGCAGAGCAGGCTTGGGGAGTGCTTGGACTTCCCAGGCTCCAGGATGGGGTACTTTCGGTACATCTGGGTGGGACCCTTGGATTTCCAGAGAGTCAGACTGGAGGGCGGAATTGAGAACAGTTTCTGAGCAACAAACTCAGTTAGTTAGAGATCACCAGCACATCCTGAGGACACAGCAGGAGATGCTCCAGGCATAGGTTGAGTTGGGACAGACTCAACAGCAGATGCTACAGGAGATGGGCACCTCCTATGATCAGTTAGGGGCTGGGCTACAGGACTTGCAGCTAGAGGTCAGGGAGGGGACTAGACAACTTACGGAGCATCTGGACAGTAAGATTGGTGGTATAGAGGATCTCGTTCGTAGTTTCTTCCAATAGGGTTCTGACCTCTATTGCTGTATCAGTAGGGTAGTACTTTATTATGTGGTGTATGATTCTCTCTCTCTCTCTCTTTTATCTAGTTGTAGTAATGTACTAGAATTTGCTTTGACGTAATCTACGAATGTTTAATTAGAAAATTTTCTGTTATAATTCGCTGGGCATGTAAAATAAAAACATATAAATATGAAGTAGAGAAAAACGAGAAATTTAAATTAATTAAACTAGAATGCTAAAAGAAAATGGGAAAATATAGGTTTTCCGTTAAATGCATAAGGATTAAAAAATTTGGAAAATTAGATTTTTCTGAATTTTGAAATTTAAAAGTGATTGATAGGATTTTTGGGCATGGCAATTGGATGAACTACACTCTTATTTTATAAGGGTGTGGGAAAATTTGGACGAAAAATATTTTAGAATTTTTCCAAAACAGTTTTTCATTCATATATAACTGCAAGTATATTTAGGATGTGAGCTTCATGATTTGAGAAAGCGTTTTTAAAAGTTTGCATACATGTCGGTGGTACCAATTAGGCATACATACTTTACTATGATGTGTTTCACTTTGCACATGTGCACAATGTTTGCAAAAATTGAATGCACACTTGATGGATGAATATTGCGAGGGATTATCTATTTTACTCTTATCGAATTTTGGGATGAAGTTCTTTAAGGGTGGGAGAATATAACACCCCACATTTTTAACATAATTAAAAATATGTATGTATATATATATATATATATATATGCATAAAGAGGAGAATAATGGTGATTAACAATGTCTATGTAATAGAGATAATAATAAAAATAAGAATACTTAATTTAAATTTTAGGGATTAGGTAAAAAGGACATCACCATTGCGTTTGTCTTGGAATTCTGCTTGGAATAGAGTCCAAGTTTGCGTAAATCGGACTCTGTATGGATGAGTTATAGCCTCTAGAAGGTTCAACTAAAAATTCAAAATAGTTCGAAATTCGACCCAAGCAGTTGGGCTGGAAATTTCCCACACAGCAACTAGGCAGGTCGACCCTAAGGTCGACCTGGGGGTCAGGTCGGCCAGGAGGTCGACCTGAGGGGTCGACCTACCCTTAGGGAGGTCGACCTAACCCCCCTCCCCCCAGATCTGAGCAGTTCTGTTCCTGTGACGTATGTTTAATCTGCTGTACGAATCTGGTGGCTTCCAGGTCAATCTAAGGGCTCCAAAACACTCTCTAATCCTATAAATACATAGCAAGACCTAACCCTAATTCATAACAATTCCTCAAGACACCACCGTGTTGCTGAACTTTCAATTCTCTTAGTCGCTGCCTCTAAAAACTAAATCAAATTAGGAATTCTTCATCAACAATTCAAGCTCTTCACCAATAATCAGAAAAGAAGATTTGATCAGCATTCTACATTAATAACAAATTTGTTTATTTCTCCAATTCAGTCAATGTGAGTGGATTTGAACTATATTTGTTGTATAATATTGCCTCTGTCGTTTACCATTCCCCATAATAAATATGATGATAATTCAATAAGATCAGTTATTTTATTTATGTCTACGTTTGAATTGTCTCTTTTATCCTTTCCCTCTTTGTTTTTTTATAACTAGGCTATCTCGAGCCTATGTCTATCAGGGAATTATGCGTTTAAAAGAGGAACTAGAAATTAAAAAAAGGGGAAAAGGGGTTGGTTTGAGTGTAATATTGTGAATGGAAGGTTTTGTATAGAAATATGGGCATAATTATACAAATGTTGGATTTATGTAAATTGTCATAATTGTAATTGGATATGGAATTGGTATAAACTTAGTATTAACAACATGTAATTGGATAGCATGGATTGGTAAAACTTATTTGTGACTTGAAAAATAAGTCTAGAGGGTGAATTAGACTATATGTTTGAACGTGGGAATGTTGGGATATATATATATATATATATATATATATATATATATATATATGGGAAAATACTGATTATATGAAATTGGGTATAATTGGATATTGGAAATTGACATGTTTGTGTGAATAACATGGAATTGGTGAATTTGGATACAATTGGATGATTTGGGTAATACAAAATTTGGATAACTATTAGGTAATTGGTGTAGTTAATGATAAATTGGAAATAGGCTCAGAAAAATGAATTGTAATTAAGTTGAATTTGGAATGCATGACATGAATTTGGGGTTTGGGTGAAAGACAATTGTTAATAAAAGCCTATGACATGAGATTAGGTGCGTTTGTGGTGTAAGACTGCCCGGAACCGCCCGACAAATCCAGCAACCACAAGCGGATACCTAATGTGAGAGGTCAACGGCAAAAATTAGAGGCATAACGGTTTAAGACATGAGGTTAGACGCTTTTGTGGTGTAAGACTGCCCGGAACTGCCCGACAAATCTAGCAACCATAAGCGGACGTCTAATGTGAGAGGTCATACATCATTATAACGTAATAAATAAATTAAGAAACATTAACCATAATAAGACATGTGGGTGGCACGAGTATGGTTAGAGGGTTAAGTGGGTGATATAAATGACATGTAAAACATGACTAAGGTAGAACTAACCGTAGTAAGACTTGTGTAAAACATGGAAACTATAGTAAAGGGGGTTAAGTGGGACACGGGTGACATGAGAAACAGAAATTTAGATATGCTTAACCAAATGGGAACCGCAACGGTATTATAAATTAATTGAATTGGTAAAGTTAAGTAATGGGTTAAGTAAGCGAAAAGGTTAAGTCAAATCTAAGATTAATGACAAGAAATGGGGAATGATAAATAACCTATCATGAATAAACTTGAATGAGGAAAGAAAGGATAATAGGTGGAAATTATAACTTATGGGACAAGATAAGTTATAGGAAACGATAAGGAAGATGAGATAACTTGTATGTAAGAAATACTTAAATTAAGTGGGTTGGGAAGGAGAAATGTGAAATTTAAAATAATATAAGTTATATGAATGGAAAAGAAGTAAATTGGGATCATATATGTTGGTTGGGTTGAGTAATTCTCTAGGTGCCAGTTTTATGTTGATTTTGGTCTTCGGGGCTGGTGTTTAGGGGATTATTCTCTTAATCAGTATATATGTGGGACAAGGCATACTTAACTATGAATTAAGTATACATGTTGTTGAAACCCTAAAAGGGAATAATTTATGAAACTGGAAAGTAAAATGTTGTAGGCCTATTAACGGATTTAAGTGGGTTAAGTATAAATCGAATTAATAAGCAAGGGTAACTTGGTAAATACGAAAAAAAAGAAAGCTAATGTGAATAACCAAGTTAAATGGGAAAGTTGACGAGGTGGCACAAGAGTGAAATAAATGGTTAGACTTAGGGCCTAATGACATATAAAACTAAGGCACTTGAAGTAGTCCATACGTTGTCGGATGAATAACCCAACGAGGTAAATCATCACGGTGTCATAAGGCACGAGGAGAACACACGTTTGTTATTGTGGCGGCTCCAACGGACTGGAAAGGGAAGCACGCGGCTTCCTGAGATGTTAAGGGTGCTCCTAGTAGTCCTCTGTGTGGTGGCAGATGTTTCAGGCTGTGCCCGCAGTGTAACACCCCACTTCCTCCAATGCCACTCTTGCAAGTACACTAGCTTTGGAGGGGTGTTGGACAAGGTAAACATGCATGCAGATATCACAAGACAGAACATATAAGTAAAAACAGAGTAAATAAAGCAGCGGGTAAAAACTAACATTTCAAAACCATAGTCAAGTTACATCAGAGTACTTGGTCATTATTTTCCACAAAACAAAGTCTAGAAACATAAACTGAAAACTGGAAAGAAAATCATAAAGTAACTATCCCCCAAAGTAGGATAAAGCCATAGCATGCTCAAGTCCAAACCGTACATGAGCTATCCAGAAAAGCAGCTAAAGATCCCAGCTAGGTACCAGTGTTCCCACCCTGTAAACCTGGGGGGGAAACGGAAGAAAAGAGGCGAAAGAAAACGGGTCAGTCAAAAAGACAGGTAAGTCCTACCTACTATTAGTATAAAAACTAATAAAGTTAACTGGATATGTAAAGCAGAGATGAAACATAGGGTGATAACTGGCATGGTGAAAAGTTAACAAGATAGATCAAGTGTGGCCTCGCATATACAGGGTTAAGTTGCACCAAGTGTGTACTAGTATTGCAATCCATGTCAAGTATAAACAAGAAATGATCCCTTGGCCCAAAGCTGGCCCAATATCATGAGGTGACCTAAATCAAGGTTCAACCACTCGGTCTAGTCGATCGGCTCCCTATAAGCCTAACTCGTCAAGTGTCGGTGTCATATGGCCCAATCACGAAGTGTAGTCAAACTGTGCTAGGTCCACCCTAGGGTATATCAGGCCCTAGGGTGCCAACCACGGATACAAATCAAGCACACACAGTCTAAACCTACTGGTGCCCATGTCTGCTTTTTCAACTCCGGACTATGTGCACGACCATAGTCCGCCTGAACCTAAACCGGCGCACCTACTCAGCCATCGTTTTGGTCACTTACATGTCAGCCCAGTAATCGTGCCCCACCCTAGCCTAGTCCCTAGGGTATCATGATACAATCAAGAGGGTTACTAGTGAAAAGGACCACGTAACTATGGTTTCTAACGGGTTAAACATGGTTAACCCTATCCAATCAAGTATCAAGTTGATTAAGTGTACCCAAGGTTCATGATTTAACCCCATCAACCCATCGTGTTTAATTGGTTAAGTATTCAAGTGGTCCATGACTTAACCCTATCATGTGGCATTAATTAATTTAATGCACCCAACCTCTCACATTAGACCTTGTTGTGGTTACTAGTTAAGCCGGGCGGGTCCGGGTAGCTTTACACCACAACTTAGTCTAACCTCGGGTTTCAAGTGCGACATGACCAACTACTCACATTGGGTCCTATTGCTTGTAGCCACTAGTTAAGTCGGTCGGTTCCGGGTAGATTTATGCTACAAACTCAACCCAACCTCGAGTTGGCCATTCTCATGTTTTCTAGAAGTCATGTCCAAGTTCATGTTCATGTTTCAAGCATAATCACATGTCATATTTCATGTCATCTTTCAAGTCATGTTTTTATGTCATTTTATTTTACCCATAACGTAACCACATCGCATGTAAGTTCGCATAAACGCAAATAGATCTCAAAGAGGGAACTTAGAAGCATGACATAATTAATAAGGTTTGGGCCACAAGTTAAACATGGTGGCATATGAGGCCAATGTGTTCATAAACTTGCATATTACATTATAGCCCTCAAAACATGCATGATATCAACTTTAGCAAAATAGATGAAACATGGTCATAAATGACAAAGGATGATAGCAAGTGATTCGCATATAACATCATATACAAGATAACATAAGGTTTATGAGAGTTTCTATGTTGCTTTATGCAACATTTCAAATCAAAGCTCATAGCTTTTTATGCACAAAGTCAAGGTAATAGCTTTACAAACATGCATAGAATAAATCTATGCATAACATGATAGAATCAAAGCTCATAGCTTTCTATGCACAAAGTCAAAATGAAAGCTTTACAAACATGCATAGAATAAATCTATGCATAACATGATAGAATCAAAGCTCATACTTAGGCCCAAACTCAAACTTGCAACATGTCATATTTAACTTCATAGTTAGAATCTAAGAGTAGTATAGGGCTTACAATGCTATGAAGACTTATAAAATAAAATAAGATTGAGACGAAGCCACTAGCAACTCTAAAAACACCAATGAATGCAAGCTCCAAGAAGCTCCTTTGATTTGTATGAAGAAAGATCCTCGTTTTAATGAAGAAAGATTGAACTTTGGCCTTGAATCTATCTTAGAAACTCTCAAACAAGCTTAGGAACTCTCATATGAATGAAGATGGAGACTATGACAAGAGGGTGGAGGCCATGATTAAACATTTTGGCATAATCTAGTTGTAGGATTGGTTTATGATGATTTAGGCTAGGTATTAGGGTCCTTTTATAGAAATTTAGGTTAGTTTAGGCCATAGGATTAACCCTAATTCAGATCTGAGGCTTTAAAATCCGTCACCAGCCCTAAAGCATGTCTTGAGAAACAAGTCAGGTGCACCCAGGCCAGACTGGCCGACCACCCAAGTCGACAGGGGTGTCGACTGGGCAGTCGACACAGCCTGGGGTGTGTCGACTCCCAAGTCGACTCCCCAGTCGACTTGGGGAGTGGCGGGATCTTTTCCCGCCTATCCTGCTCAGCTGAATTTGAATTCTGAATTCAAATTTGAACTTGAAATTTTCTGAAAACTTTGACGGGCCATAACTTGGTCATACAGACTCCGATTTTCGAAAACTCGGACTCTATTTCACGTATTTTTCCGAGACGAACGTAATGGCACAGCCCGTTTTCCTTGATTCAGATTTTATCATTTAATTATGCCTTGATTTATGTTATAACTTGTTATTCAAAATACGGGTTGTTACATCCTCCCCACCTTAAAGGATTTCGTCCCCGAAATCTCTAAGTTAGGAAGAACGTATCCTACCATCCATCATCCATCTACTCAAAACATCATCCACATGCAGTCAATGTCCTTAACAAATTCTAAATGCTGCATGATTATATGCAAAGGTGTGTGTATATGTACTTATCTAATGCGAAAATCAGGCGGTTACTGATTCAGTAAACCTCCTTAATGCAAAGTATGTTAGTGAAATGCGTCCGTATGTATGCAAATTCCTAACATAATTTATAATCTCTATATGAGTGCACATAACATTCATCCATATGCAACATCCACGTGATAGCATAACAAGTTTCAGCCATGGATAAGTATAAGCACTCATGCATATGCAATATGAAAGTGTGTGAGCCGATCTTAGTGCCTAATGTGTATCATGCATCCACGAGTATCCACTTGCAAACACTTGCAACCACTTGCAAACATCAAGCATAACATGTTTCAAATACATGTTTCATCCAAATGGTTTCTACCTAAGGTTCTCATGACAAGGTTAACGAGATAACAAGATAAACATGGATAGCAAAAGAAAGATATGCTAACTAGGAAAAGAGATTGAGAATGTACCCTCAAAAAGAAATGGATAAAGCCCATGCATCTTCTCCTCGGTTTCCCAAGTTGCATCCTCTTCGGCCTCACTCCACTAAACCTTCACCAATTTGACTTCTCGATTTCTTAGCTTCTTGATCTCCGTCCCCAAGATACGAATTGGAGCTCGCCTCAAGGTTGCCTTTTTCTCTACCTCCATGTCTTCAAGAATACTAGGTTCAACCACCTCAGCGGACTCATGTAGGCACTTTCGGAGATGCGAGACATGAAAGACATTATGCACTCCGGCCAGCTTCTCGGGCAATTCCACCTTATAAGCCATCTTTCCAATTCTCTCTATGATAGGGAAGGGTCCTACGAACCTTGGTGCCAGCTTCCCAACTGCTCCAAAACAAACCACATTACGCAAAGGAGAAACCTTCACGAAAATCATATCTCTAACTTCGAATTCCAAATCTGTCCTTCGCTTGTCAGCATAAGATTTCTGTCTGTCTTGGGCCGCTTTCATCCGTCTTCTCACCAATTCAACTTTCTCGGATGTGTCCCGTATCATATCGGGCCCAAGTATAAGCCTATCCGTTGCCTCCCACCAACAAGATGGTGACCTACACGGCCTCCCATACAGAGCTTCAAATGGTGCCATCCCTATGCTTACTTGATAGCTATTATTATAAGCAAACTCTACAAGAGGGAGGTGGTCTTCCCAAGTACCACCAAAGTCAAGAACACAAAGCCTCAAGAGATCTTCTAGCACTCTATTCACCCTTTCGATTTGGCCATCCGTCTGGGGGTGATAGGCTGTACTTAGATTTAATTGCGTACCCATCGCTTCTTGCAAACTATTCCAGAACTGGTTAGTGGAGATTGGGTCACGATCGCTAACTATGCTAGAAGGAACTCCATGTAATCACACTATCTCTCGAAGATAAACAGATGCTAGCCATGATGCGGTCCTCTTGCTCTTCACTGGAATGAAATGAGCACTCTTTGTAAGTCTATCAACTATGACCCATATGCTCGTATTCCCTTTCCTTGACCTAGGCAATCCATCCACAAAATCCATAGAGATACTTTCCCACTTCCATTGCGGGACCTCCAATTGATGTAATAGCCCACCGGGTTTCTTTGACTCGGCTTTCACTTGTTGGCACACCATGCACTTTGAAACATACTCTGCCACATCCTTCTTCATTCCAGCCCAAAAGAAAATGCGCTTAATGTCCCTATACATCTTATCTCCTCCAGGATGTATAGTCATCTTCGAGTGATGCGCTTCTTCGAGAACTTTATGCACCAAGTCTCCTACTTGTGGAACGCATAGCCTTCCATCACGCCTTAGCCAACCCTTATCATCAATAGTATATCTAGCAAGGTGACTAGACGTCTCACCACGAATCAACTTGTCCATGATCTCGACTATCTGCGGATCTTCCTTCTACGAAGTCCCTACTTGATCAAGAAGTATAGGTCTAAGCTCAAGTGATGCTAACGAACCCGACATCGACTCAACAGCTGTTGTGAAATCAAAGGTTGCCAAGAACTCTAGGCTCCTCATCTCAACAAAGAATGGACTCAAAGTCAACCTACTTCTGCTTAGTGCATCTGCCACAACATTACCCTTGCCAGGGGTATAAGCTATCTCGAAGTCATAAGATGCCAAGAATTCCATCCACCTTTGCTGCCTTAGATTCAGATCTTTCTGCGAGAATAGGTACTTGAGCGACTTGTGATCAGTATATAACTCAAACCTTTCGCCTAGAAGATAGTGGCGCCAGGACTTGAGTGCAAAGACGATTGCTGGCAACTCCAAATCATGAGTGGGATAGTTCTTCTCATGAACTTTAAGTTGCCTACCCCCATAACATATCACTCTTCCTTCTTGCATCAGAACAGCACCTAACCCCGTGCCACATGCATCAGTGTATACGGTAAACATCTTACCACCATCGGGTAATGCCAAAACTGGAGCTGTAGTAAGGGCCCTCTTGAGCCTTTGAAAAGCAAGCTCACACTCTAAGTCCCATGCAAAGACTAAGTTCTTCTTCGTCAACTTAGTAAGAAGGGCTGAAATCTTAGCGAAGTCCCTAATGAACTTCCTATAGTAGCCCGCCAGACCGAGAAAGCTTCTTACTTCGGTTGCATTCCTAGGAGTCTTCCAGTCTTGAACTACAACCACTTTCACGGGATCCACCGCTATGCCTTGCTTAGAAACTATATGTCCAAGAAACCGAACTTCCCTTCTCCAAAAATGGCATTTAGAGAACTTGGCTTTCAACTGATGAGCTCTAAGCGTATCCATCACTTCCTTGAGATGTCTAGCATGTTCTTCCTCATCCCTTGAGAAGATCATAATATCATCCACGAAGACAACCACAAACTTGTTAAGGAACTCCCTGAACACCCTACTCATCAAATCGAAGAAGTAGGTGGGTGCATTAGTCAAACCGAATGGCATGACTAGCCATTCAAAGAACCCATCTGGAGTCCTAAACGCAGTCTTATCAATACTATCCTCAGCCACTCTAAGCTGATGGAATCCGGTGGCTAGATCGAGCTGAGAGAAAACAGAAGCACCAACAAGCTGGTCAAAGAGGACATCTATCCTCGGTAACAGGTGCCTATTCTTCTTTGTCAGTTTTTTCAACTCTCGATAATCAACACATAGACGAAGCGAACCATCCACCTTAGTAGCGAACACCACAGGAGCACCCCATTCAGAAATGCTTCGCCTAATAAAAATTTTCTCAAGCAAGTCCTTGATTTGCTTACTGAGCTCTCTTCTTTCTCGTGGGGCCATGTGCCTAACGGGCAATGAAACTGGCTTGGCATTATCAACAAGATAAATGCGGAAATCTATCTCTTGTTTAGGGGGTAACCCCTTAACCTCTTCAAAAACATCAGGATATTCTCGAACCACCCTTACAGATTGTAGATCATCGATGGACGAGTCAAGAGATTCAAGATAACATAACATGACGGGATCCAGCGGGTTGCAAGAAATCTCTAGGGTATTACCGAGGCGAGTCATGAGCCTCACCACCCTATGCTCACAATCGAGAATGGCTCCATAACTGGACAACCAATCCATGCCCAAAATCAACCCGTATCCCATGAACCCGAGAACATAAGCATTACACGTGAATTCTACGGTCAAGATAGAAATCCTCAAATCCATACAAATCATTGATAAATGGGCAGAACGCCCAATTGGATTTGAAACACTAACGGGATCCTCAACAAAACTAGTACTTAGGTGCAAACTTTCAACAATGTCAGAAGAAATAAAACTACGCGATGCGCTAGAATCAAATAAGGTGCGAACAGGAAAATCAGAAATGTAAACAAGACTTTCTACAGAAATACTACCTCGGTCCGGAACTGGAGCAATGTTGAGAGCATGCACTTGCCCTCCAGAAGGTCCTGCACGCTGAGTCTGCCCTTGCCCTTGTCCTTGCTTCTTGGGGCAATCCTTGCTAAGGTGTCCAGGCTCTCCACAGTGAAAGCATTCGCCCAACTTCCTCTTCTTCTTTCTGCAATCTTTGGCTATGTGTCCAACAATCCCACAGAAGTTGCATTTTCTTGGGTCCTTTTCCTTGTTGTTGTTGGCCTTATTGCCTTTGTTGTTCTTGTTGTTCTGATTGCTCTGATTCCCTCCCCACTTGGAGTCCGTCTTCTTGGTTTGAGTCTCATTAGGCTTGACTTCTTTCTTGCCATTCTTATCGTCTCCTTGAAGCAATGCCATGTCCACTTGGCCTTCAAAAGTGGCCCCCATGGGTATATGAGATAGGGCTAAACCATGTAATGGCTCATTCAACCCTCGTGCAAAGCGTAAAGCCTTCTTCTGGGGAGTATTAACCATGTCCAAACCGAATCGAGCAAGCTGGTTAAACTTATTTACATACTCCCTCAGTGTCATGTCCCCTTGCTTCAAAGATATAAACTTCTCCAATTGCAGATTTTCCTCAGCAGATGATAGAAACTTAAGCCCAAACCTCATCCTAAAGTCGGCCCAAGTCTCTATAGGCCTAGTAGCATTGGGGACCTCCCACCAATAAGCAGCTTCTTCTTTCAATAGCCATGCTGCCAACAGAACTTTTCTACGGTCTTCCACATCAAAGATGGCGAAGAGATCTTCAGTTTCTTTCAACCAATTTCTTGCCTCAACAAAAGTCTCCGTCCCAATAAAATTCTTGCCACCCATCACCTTAAAGTCCTTGCAAACCTTTGAGAAATCTGCTTGTGGATGCTGAGGAGGAGGAGGGGGAGGAGGAACCTCGGTTACGGTGAGGGTGTTTGCTGGGCCCGCATCGTTGGCACTAGCTTCTAAGTACCTACGGAACCATCCGGGTATGGTTACTCCCTCGGGAAGGTTAAGATCGGCCATGCTGAAAAAGGAAAAGATAGATTTAGAACGAGGAAACAAAGGATAGTGCTAATGGCTTTTGGGGAATAGCCTTTAAAAATAAACTAGACTTTTTTGGAAAATACTTAATTGGTTTTGAAAATAGTTTTTCAAAAAAAAGTTTTTAAAACTTTTGTCCGGTCTAGTAAAACCTTATGCTCTGATACCAAATGTAACACCCCACTTCCGCCAATGCCACTCTTGCAAGTACACTAGCTTTGGAGGGGTGTTGGACAAGGTAAACATGCATGCAGATATCACAAGACAGAACATATAAGTAAAAACAGAGTAAATAAAGCAGCGGGTAAAAACTAACATTTCAAAACCATAGTCAAGTTACATCAGAGTACTTGGTCATTATTTTCCACAAAACAAAGTCTAGAAACATAAACTGAAAACTGGAAAGAAAATCATAAAGTAACTATCCCCCAAAGTAGGATAAAGCCATAGCATGCTCAAGTCCAAACCGTACATGAGCTATCCAGAAAAGCAGCTAAAGATCCCAGCTAGGTACCAGTGTTCCCACCCTGTAAACCTGGGGGGGGGGGGGGGTAACGGAAGAAAAGAGGCGAAAGAAAACGGGTCAGTCAAAAAGACTGGTAAGTCCTACCTACTATTAGTATAAAAACTAATAAAGTTAACTGGACATGTAAAGCAGAGATGAAACATAGGGTGATAACTGGAATGGTGAAAAGTTAACAAGATAGATCAAGTGTAGCCTCACATATACAGGGTTAAGTTGCACCAAGTGTGTACTAGTATTCCAATCCATGTCAAGTATAAACAAGAAATGATCCATTGGCCCAAAGCTGGCCCAATATCATGAGGTGACCTAAATCAAGGTCCAACCACTCGGTGTAGTCGATCGGCTACCTATAAGCCTAACTCGTCAAGTGTCGGTGTCATACGGCCCAATCACGAAGTGTAGTCAAACTGTGCTAGGTCCACCCTAGGGTGTATCAGGCCCTAGGGTGCCAACCACGGACACAAATCAAGCGCGCACAGTCTAAACCTACTGGTGCCCGTGTCTGCTTTTTCAACTCCGGACTATGTGCACGACCATAGTCCGCCTGAACCTACACCGGCGCACCTACTCAGCCGTCGTTTTGGTCGCTTACATGTCAGCCCAGTAATCGTGCCCCACCCTAGCCTAGTCCCTAGGGTATCATGATACAATCAAGAGGGTTACTGGTGAAAAGGACCACGTAACTAGGGTTTCTAACGGGTTAAACGTGGTTAACCCTATCCAATCAGGTATCAAGTTGGTTAAGTGTACCCAAGGTTCATGACTTAACCCCATCAACTCATCGTGTTTAATTGGTTAAGTATTCAAGTGATCCGTGACTTAACCCTATCATGTGGCATTAATTAATTTAATGCACCCAACCTCTCACATTAGACCTTGTTGTGGTTACTAGTTAAGCCGGGCGGGTCCGGGTAGCTTTACACCACGACTTAGTCTAACCTCGGGTTTCAAGTGCGACATGACCAACTACTCACATTGGGTCCTATTGCTTGTAGCCACTAGTTAAGCCGGTCGGTTCCGGGTAGATTTATGCTACAAACTCAACCCAACCTCGAGTTGGCCATTCTCATGTTTTCTAGAAGTCATGTCCAAGTTCATGTTCATGTTTCAAGCATAATCACATGTCATATTTCATGTCATCTTTCAAGTCATGTTTTTATGTCATTTTAGTTTACCCATAACGTAACCCCATCGCATGTAAGTTCGCATAAACGCAAATAGATCTCAAAGAGGGAACTTAGAAGCATGACATAATTAATAAGGTTTGGGCCACAAGTTAAACATGGTGGCATATGAGGCAAATGTGTTCATAAACTTGCATATTACATTATAGGCCTCAAAACATGCATGATATCAACTTTAGCAAAATAGATGAAACATGGTCAGAAGTGACATAGGATGATAGCAAGTGATTCGCATATAACATCATATGCAAGATAACATAAGGTTTATGAGAGTTTCTATGTTGCTTTATGCAACATTTCAAATCAAAGCTCATAGCTTTTTATGCACAAAGTCAAGGTGATAGCTTTACAAACATGCATAGAATAAATCTATGCACAAAATGATAGAATCAAAGCTCATAGCTTTCTATGCATAAAGTCAAAGTGATAGCTTTACAAACATGCATAGAATAAATCTATGCATAACATGATAGAATCAAAGCACAAATCATACTTAGGCCCAAACTCAAACTTGCAACATGTCATATTTAACTTCATAGTTAGAATCTAAGAGTAGTATAGGGCTTACAATGCTATGAAGACTTATAAAATAAAATAAGATTGAGACGAAGCCACTAGCAACTCTAAAAACCCCAAATGAATGCAAGCTCCAAGAAGCTCCTTTGATTTGTATGAAGAAAGATCCTCGTTTTAATGAATAAAGATTGAACTTTGGCCTTGAATCAAACTTAGAAACTCTCAAACAAGCTTAGGAACTCTCATATGAATGAAGATGGAGACTATGATAAGAGGGTGGAGGCCATGATTAAACATTTGGGCATAATCTAGTTATAGGATTGGTTTATGATGATTTTGGCTAGGTATTAGGGTCCTTTTATAGAAATTTAGGTTAGTTTAGGCCATAGGATTAACCCTAATTCAGATCTGAGCCTTTAAAATCCGTCACCAGCCCTAAAGCATGTCTTGAGAAACAAGTCAGGTGCACCCAGGCCAGACTGGCCGACCACACAAGTCGATAGGGGTGTCGACTGGGCAGTCGACACAGCCTGGGGTGTGTCGACTCCCAAGTCGACTCCCCAGTCGACTTGGGGAGTGGCGGGATCTTTTCCCGCCTATCCTGCTCAGCTGAATTTGAATTCTGAATTCAAATTTGAACTTGAAATTTTCTGAAAACTTTGACGGGCCATAACTTGGTCATACGGACTCCGATTTTCGAAAACTCGGACTCTATTTCGCGTATTTTTCCGAGACGAACGTAATGGCACAGCCCTTTCCCTTGATTCAGATTTTATCATTTAATTATGCCTTGATTTATGTTATAACTTGTTATTCAAAATACGGGTTGTTACACGCAGAGGTTGGGTTTGCGCTTAACTACTAGGTGGGTGGGCCTTGACTGCAAGAATAACTTGACAGTCAGAATGTTGTACGACGTGATGAAAAAGGTGATTCAGCGGCTGCCTCAACGGAGGTGGAGGGTTAGGACCAGCAAGGATAGTAGGTCGTCGAGTGCCTATCACCACAGCCAGTAGGATGCGGGAAGACTAGAGCTAGACCCAAGATACCATTAACCATTCACTATCGTAGGACGGTGGTTGAGAGGTGATGCCGCATGGATGTTTAAATTTTTTGCTTAGGGGCTTGTCGCTTAGCTCTCATAGTCTTCACTAGTTAAGGGAGGGGCCGAGGTGGGGCCATAGCCACCATGGAAAACAAACCCTAGGGATATTTGTGCTAGAGGCTCTTAAAGGCGAGTCTTACACAGATATGAGGAAAGCACCCGACCGAGTCCCGGGTTTCTTGTGTAGCCCTGCCACGGAACTCAGGCACGCACACACGATGGGTGCACAGGTTAAGCATCGAATACGCTTGCCGATACGTACGTGGGAAAGTATAGATGCAACCATGTCTGATCTGGTTGGTGTATCGTAGACTAGAGGGCATTATTCGATAATGGCAGTCGTTATGTTTACATAATATAATTATAGTAATCCTATGCAGATGTAGTCTTGTATTAAACATAAGAGGAATGTATGTTACTAGGACATAGGATGGGGGACTACGTATATCACTGCGATGATACGGTGGAGGCCATGCAAGTGGGGTACCACGGGGTGTACCTCCATGTGGGGGTAGCTACATATACATTATATTAGGTTAATCTACTAGGGAGTACATGAGTGCGATGTGTGTGTAAGCTTTGAGTGCTAATAACACGTATGACCTAATAAATAAGAAAATGTAATCGAACGGTATATGTAGGATTATTCAAGAAGTGTAGTTTAAATTCATTCACAAAGAACTTATGTTCTGACCCCATCCTCATAACATTCGCAGGTTAGACAGAGAATTATAGCTTTGGGGATACTGATTTAGCAGTATTGCGATTAACGTAAAACTATATTTTAAATATATTATATTTTACTCCTTCCGCTGTGAGGTGTCTTCCGTACTCTGACATATCTCTTTTCTCTGTCTTTTTCGCATGATACCAGAGCAACCAACTCGGGTTTCGGTGGATTGGATTTTTGAAAAAAACGGTCCGTCGGAATCTGGGTTGTTACATGAATCATGGTTTGTTTAGATTTTGATTTAAAAAATAAAAATATTCATTTTTATTGAAAACATGAAACCTGGTTTTGTCAAAAATTTGTTTTCATTAAAATAAAAAGATTATACCAAAAAAATTGCATTTTTATTGTCACTTTGTTTCAAATAAAAAGAATAGAATTAAAAGAACCATTTTTATACATGTTGTTGAATTAGAATTTTCAATAAAAATGAAATACTAATTTTTATACATTTTTTTGAATTAGAATTTTCAACCAAAAAAATGAAATGTCAATTTCTGTCATTTTGTTGAATTAGAATTCTAAACAAAAATGAAATATCAATTTTTATCATTTTGTGGAACTAGAATTTTCAACAAAAATGAAACATCGATTTTTATCAGTTAGTTGAATTAGAAAAGAACATAGAAAAATGTATGCATATAAAATACTCTTTTATTTGTCAACTATAATACGTAGAAAGATGTATGCATATAAAATACTCTTTTATTTGTCAATTAGAATACATAGGAAAATGTATGTAAACAAATATGTCATCTATGTTAGAAATCATATCTTATAGACAAACATGTAATTTAGTTAGAAAACATATTTGTAAATAAATATGTCATTTGGATAAGAATATGTTTTTGTTTAATAAAAAAATATTATTTGTTTAAAACATACATTTTTGTAAACTTAGTTAGTTGAAAATAAATACTCATTTTTTTGTCAAATTAGTTAGTTGAAACCAAATACTCAATTTTGGTCAAATTAGTTAGTTGAAACCAAAAACTCATTTTTTTTTGTCAAATTAGTTAGTTGAAAACAAATACACATTTTTTTTTGTTAAATTAGTTAGTTGAAACCAAATACTCATTTTTTGTCAAATTAGTTAGTTGAAACCAAATACTCAATTTTTGTCAAATTAGTTAGTTGAAAACAAATACTCATTCTTTTTGTCAAATTAGTTAGTTGAAACCAAATACTCAATTTTTGTCAACTTAGTTAGTTGAAACCAAATACTCATTTTTTGTCAAATGAGTTAGTTGAAAACAGTTACTCAATTTTTTTTGTCAAAAGTTGAAACCAAATACTCATTTTTCGTCAAATTAGTTAATTGAAACCAAATATACATTTTTGTCAAATTCGAATTGTTGAAATAAAATTGTCGTTTTGACAAAATGGAATAGATGAATTATAATTACCGTTTTTGTCAAAATATAATTATTGGATTAAAATTGTCATTTTTAACAAAATAGATTAGTTGAGTCAAAATATACATCTTTGCCAAAAGGATTATTTGAAACAAAAATGAACATTTTGTCAAATGAGAATAGTTGAAACAAAATATACATTTTTGTCAATACATATTAGTTGAAACAAAATGTACATTTTTGGTCAAAACATATTAGTTGAAACAAAGATTTACATTTTGTCAAAATATGATGGCTGAAAATAAAAAAGTACATTTTTGTTAATAGATTTGAGATAAAACAAAGATAAGATCTTTGTTAAATAAATTTGTGTTACAACAAAAATATCATTTTTGTTCATTTTGTTAAAGTTAGAATTGTTAACAATATGAAATATCTCTTTTATTCATTTTGTTACATTAGAATTGTTTACAAAATGAAAATATCATTTTAATCATTTTATTGAAATAGAATTGTCAACAAAAATGAAGATATCATTTTAATCATTTTGTTGAAATAGAATTGTTAATAAAAATGAAAATATCATTTTAATCATTTTTCTGAAAGTAGAATTGTCAACAAGAATGAATGAATCACTATTTATGCATTTTGTTGAAATAAAATTTATATGCAAATATAAGAATCGTTTTTATTTGCAAAACATACATTTGAATTTATATGCAAAGATAAGAATCATTTTATTCGTCAAAACATACATTAGAATTTGTATGTAAATTAAAGTGACATTTTATTGTTAAAATTATACAATAGAATTTGTATGCAAATCAAAGTGATGTTTGTATTGTTAAATTATACATTAGATACATATAGGGAAATTTTGCGAGTAAAATACATTTTCATTTGGCATTAGGAATATAATAACATGTTTGTTATTTATCATCAACATGTTAGCAGAATTAAAAATGGTTAAATTCATTAATCAATGATTTATTTAGATGAATTGTTGTTGTTTGAAAACCGCACACTGGTATTGGGATGATATTTGACATACCCTAGTCCCAATATTTAGTTGTATGTCAATCGATGGATTGACATGCTGCGATGAGTGTTATTTATTCATGTAAATGCTCACACAATTACAAATTCCACTCTGGATGTGAATGGATTGTTTAATGATTATTTATCATTATTTCCGTATACATGCGAGATATGAAATCCATATAATCGAAATTACATGGTAACTGATTGAGTCGCATTCCAATTTAGAATATCTTTTAAATAAAGAATACTTTAAAATAAAGAACATTGTAAAATAAAGAATACTTTAAAATAAAGAACATTGTAATATAAAGAATATTTTTAAATAAAGAATATTGTAATATTAAGAATATTTTAACATAAAGAATCTTTTTATATAAAGAATATTTTTAAAATACAAATATTTTAAAATAATATTCAACGAAGAATAAAATGATATGTGAATTAGGCTTATTGTGAACTTGGTTTTAAATGACATTTGTTCGTTAGCCCAATTAACAGTAAGAATATGATTTAGAATTTATAAATCTTTTTATTAAGATTTAAAAAGAAATTTTCCAAAGCCAAGCTTTCCAATTTAATATATTAAATTGGAACTGAGTGGAAATTCGATTTGATAATAATCGAGATAAGCTTCCATAAAAGAAGACCGTAACTATATATGGAATTTAAAAGGCTTTGCCGTTATTCCATTTATATTATTTGTCTGATATGGAAAATTTATAACGATTATATATTGATTTGATTTCTGTGAAAATTCCATATTTAATGGAAGTTAATTTTGGGTTTATCATGAACTTTGTTTTAAATGACATTGGTTTTTTAACCTAGTTAAAGAGAAGATTATTTCTTAAAAGTTGAATAATCATAAAGCAATGATTTTTGATATTACAATCAAATTTGAGTTTATTGGATCTTTAAAAAAAGAAGATTAAAGAATAAATTTAAAAGAATTTATCTTTGATATAATTGATGGGAATATTTCCCTTTTAATATGAATATTTTATTAAAAGAATATTCTGGAATGGAATGAGGCGTATGATGTGTATTTATAGCACTTGATTTTTGATTATAAAATATGCGAGTTATTCGGAAAGACCGGGTTTAACTCATTCTGGATGATTACTACGACGATTAAAAGTCAAAGACATTGATGACGGTGATTGAAGACTGGCGATCTTCACATCGAATGGGCGACTACTGATGCCCTAAACTGGGTCGCTCCTACAAAAGGGTTAAAGTGGTAGTTGTTTGGACGTACTTGCTGGTTGTCTGGATAAGCCAACACCTCTCTTCCGCATTGGACATACGGGACGAGGAATAAGGTGTCTCCGGTTTCGTTCAGACCCAGAACAGACTTGTAAATAGATGTGTGTATGACATTGGACTCCATTCCATGTAAATTGATTTCTACTTAATATATATCTGATTGGTGGCGGAGAATTTATTCTTTTGCTTAACACCCTTCTCTGAGACGCATGAGCTCAAAGGTTATATTTATCGATCGCATGGCGTGAATTGTCAATGTGACATGCCAATATGCAATTAATCAAGGCTTTTGTTGAACAACAGAGCCTTATGGATGATGATCAAAGCATAGCCTATTTCAACATAGCTTTATGTATAACGTTACCTCACGAGCCTCACACTCCGGTAAGAGTCAGAAACGGGACAAGGGACCTAAGGAGTGCACGCGTTTCTTTCTAGCTAGAAGTGGTATCAGGGTTTTGCAAGCCCTGACATTTTACTTATGTGGTTGATGGAATGAGGTGCCTCGGTTATATTGGTCGATATTGACCAAAGTATAGGTTCAATAGGACCTGGAAACGTGTGTTGAGTCATAACTAATCACTAAAGTATTTGTGGATCGTCCTTGGAGGATCCAAGGGTTTCCCGTAGGTGTGATCCTGGGACATTGCTAGAGTGTCTCGAATCGGTAAGAAGATCGTCCCTAGCCTTGACTCATGATGGAAACTCAATTCCCATTACGACATTATGGTTTTGATTATATAAACCTATATATAGCAACATAGTATATGGTAGCTATGCTGTCTAGGATTGATACATTTACGTTGAAGTATTTTAAAACTAATTAGATACTTTTAATATTTTTAAAATATTATTTTCTACGTATCAAGCATGTTTGATCATTATAAGGTAAAACTCTATCCGCCTGTTTTCGTTGCATTGTGTGATAGGACTTTAGTCTTATAATGATTTCATTTTTCTAAAAATCATTGCGTTATTTTGAATAAAATTTATCTAATTTACGCACTGGCAATCCAATGGACTAAACCCGTTCCGCGTTAGCGGCGTGGTCCTGTGATCAGTCATATTGTTAGATAGGTTAGGAAAGATTTCTCATACCAGTCTCATGACTGACTCTTAGTTTGTTTCACTTTGCAAACTCGGGTGCCCTATTTTCCGCACGGGCAGTCGAGTAGCTTTTTTTGCAGATATATTGAGCAGGATTCTGGATCAAAGCTTAAAGCTGTGTCCAGAGCATTGATCGACTTCCGCTGTATCAGTTTATTGGTTCCGCTTCACTGTATTAAATTCATTGTAAATTATCTTCCGCTATTGTATTTATTTCGATGTACTCTGATATTCTGTACTCTAATGTAACATTATTATAATATTTATAAAAGTCTTCTGTTGTTTGTTCTGATGTGTTGTATGCCCAAAGTTAGCATATTCGGGTTTTGAACGGTCTTGGTCGATTTAGCGATCGGATGGGTCTGGGCGAAATCAGAGTCATTACACTACAATCTCTCATACTAATAGAAATTCTATAATTAATCAAGGTTTGCATGTTCGTTCCTGTTCTATTCGAGCATGGCTTTTGTATGTGCTTTCATGTATTCAATTGTTTCACATTGCCTGTAGCTTATTATACTTGCGTTTGCATCATTATGTTCCTATGGTTCTGTATTTTAAAAACTTCAGTCACTTCATATTTTTCTCAGACTTCGTTGAATTGCAAAAGGTGAAGGCTTACATGTGGACATCATTTAATAAGGAACAATATTTCCGTATAAAAGATTAGTTACATGTAATGTTTTAAACAAACATGCAATGTCTTGAAATGTTTCATTAAAGAATTGAATGCTAATTTTTTTGAATTTTGTCTTTATAACTTTTTTACATTGGTAGAATTGAATCGTTTCTTTGAATTTCATATTTTTGTTTGCTTACATGTAGGAATTATGGATAAAGATTGGATAGGTGTTAGCCGGTAGTTATTACAATACTTAAGTATAATATTGAATTTAAAACATATTTTTATATATAAGGTTATTGTTCTTTTTTCTTTTTGTTCGTGGAACCACTAAAGAGTATGAGGAAGTAGCTTGGAATTTTGGGAATGATGCAAAGAGGAATATGGGAAATGTAGAGAGAAAAAAAATGCATCCTTGTTTAGATTGTAGAAATCTTACTCGTCTTCATGAAGAAGGTATTGTTGAGCATTTAACTATAAGAGGAATGGATTCTAAGTACATGAGTAGTGAGTGGTATAATGACGACAAGCGAGTAAATAAAAGAGAGAACATGAAATTGGGTGATGCACATGATTTACTTAAGGCTATCATCTATGAAGATGAAGGCTTTGTCAATAATAACATTGATGATGATAAATGAGAAAATGATACATAAAGACGAGAGGATGATTTACACAAAAATTTGGAAGATGCGGAGAGTTCGTTGTATATTGCTTAGATGAAACAAAGTTATGCGCTATCTTCACATTGTATAATCTTAAATGTGAGACTGGGTTGTCTAATAATTGTTTCGATAAGCTTTTAAATGCACAACAGTTGTTGTCGCCAAAAAATAATGTACTTCCCAAGTCATTATAGAGTTGAAAAAATTCGTTAAACTATTTGACGTGGGCTTTGAGAAGTTCATGCATGTCAAAACGATTGTTGCCTTTTTAGGAACGAATAAAAAGATTTGAATAATTGTCCAAATGTTAATTTTCAAGGTGGAAGGCAAACCATCAGACAAAGAAGATTATGTATGGTATTCCTACTAAATTATTGCATTATTTTCCAATAATTTCGAGATCTAGTAGAATGTTTAGATGTAAAACAATGGCAGATGATTTAAGATAGCATTTCAATAATAGAAGCACTGATGCAAAAATGCGTCATGTTATCGATTCTATTAATTGGAATGTAGTGGATGATAAATGGAAATCATTTTCAGCAAACCTCGCAATCTCAGGCTTGGCCTTGCAACAGACTGTTTTAATCCATTTTCTATGCTAAGTTTCAAACATATTTATTGTCTTGTAATGCTCGTGACATATATTCTTTCGCATATGTTGTGCATGAAGAAATATTATATTATATTAACATTACTGATCCATGGTCTGAAGCAGCCAGGAAATGACATTGATGTATATTTAGTACCATTGATAGAAGATTTACACCATTTATGGAATACTGGAGTTGACGCTTATGATTCATATAGTCAATCAATTTTTAATATGAAAGCAATTTTGCTTTGGATAATAAATGACTTTCTAGCTTACAGTAGTCTTGCTGGATGCTGTATAAAAGGTAAAAAAGTTTGTCTGTTATGCGGTGTCAACACTCATCGTCGATGGATAAATCACAATAGAAAGACTGTCTATATGGGTCATAGAATATTTCTATTCCCATCAAGTCCCTTAAGGAAAAATAAGGTCTTGTTTGATAACACCATGGTGGAAGGGTGTAGACCTAGGATTCTAATTGAAAGAAAATTTTCTATCATTCTAAAAGATTTTCTAAATAATTTCGGAAATGTAAAGAAGAGCCCAAAAAAAAAAGAATAATGGAAAAGGGAAAACCAAGAATCGCCAATAGGGGATAAAAGAAGAATTGAGCATAGCAAGAGAAATGAAGAATATGAGGACACATATCCTGTGAGGATGGAGCTATCAAGACGGAAAAAGAAATCCTTTTTTTTATTTACCATATTGGGAGTTTAGTGCACACATTCTATTTTATTTCGCTAAATAACATTATGAAATTATGTAAGTAAAATGTTATATTGTTTATTTTTATAGGTGCTCCCATTACATCATATTTTAGATGTAATGCTTGTAAGGAAAAATATCAGTGAAAGTCTATTGGGTACGATGTTGCATGACAAAAAATATCAAAAGATGAATTTAATTCTTGAAAGTATGTAAAGGATTAGGCAATTCAGCACGGTCTTCATACACATTCTATGTAGTTAAAACCCTGCAAAATCCCTGTTATAGCTTGTAGCGCTCTTCAACCATTACCCTATTCCAGTTTAGTATTGGTGAACAGTAGATCCGCTTTTAGTCTACTATTATCGCTTAATTAAGGCATTTTAGCACTCGTTTTAGCGATATTAATATATAGTTTTTGATTTGACTAATTCTCTTTATAAAAAGATCAATAAAATTAGTTTTATAGCTAATTTTAATGTGTAATTGTGTAATATATTATAGAATCTATTCTTATCATCAAATCTAGTGCATGTAAGCATGATATTCTTTGGTTTAGTTATATATGATTAATTGATATTTGTTTTTCAACATACATAATGTGGGAAAGATAATAAATTCTTCTAAAATATTTGGTTTCAACGTCTAGTAAACATTTTTCCACTTCCGTTATTTCCCGTTATTTCCCAGCTTTATCCTCACTACAACTTTTGGCATCTCTATAGCTATAAAATCGTTAAGCGCCTTAACTGCACAGTACACAACCCTGTGGGAACAAGTCATATCTTCCACCAGCTCTATATACATTATCAAAAATTGAAAAGTATAATTTACAAAAGATCATATGGTTTATCAAACCCAATGGTTATTGCTCAAAATTTAACGTATGTGTATAATTGGAGGATTGCAAAATTAGTGGTTTGAAGTCTCAAGATTATCACGTTTTAATGCAACAATTTTTACCAGTCTTAATAAGAGGATTGCTTCCAAAGAAGCCAAGGAAAACAATATCTTATTTATGTTCATCCTTTGATAAATTATGTGTAACGACCAAGCGGAAATTCGACGCTCGAATTTCGACAATAATACATAAACCTGTATTACTTGCCAAAACCCTAATATCAATAACATCAGAAAGTTAATAGAAAGAAAATTAGAGCGTAAGAGAAAGGTAAGATAGAAAGAGAAGAATAGAAGGAAAGAAGAAGAATCAACTAACCAGCAACACACAGAGACTCACATCATAGCAGAACAAATATAATATACAAATAAATCTTTATTGAGAGCTTGAAATAATACTTACAATTATCAGAGTACAATGGATATTCAAATACCTGGATAGTTATAACAACCTTCCTCATATAGAACACACAATGAAAAAATACTAGATATGAATTATATGTTTGAACTCCTCCAGCTCGTCCCCTGAAGTTCGTAGCATCCTATCCTGAACCTATAGAAAAACTCGGTTTGTCCCGAGCATCGCATACGCCATGGGTCAGTCTTGTGAACCAGCATGAGAAAACTCACTAAGTTTATAGCTATCATCCAACTAATTTAAAGTTAAAAATCCTTTTAAAAGAAAAGGATAATCGTAAGACCAGTCCACACATAAACATGGACGGGTTCTACCTTGTGACAACCCAAAGCATTTTTGATATCAAATCTGGTGATATTATAGTAGTGTCTATATCAAATCAATAACCATCCCGCATAACGCTTGCATCTCAAGCTCAACATATTTAGGATATAATCAAAAACCGCATGGCACTTGTTAGAGAATGGATTCCAACTATGAAAAGGTATGTGGCCACCTTACAATAATGCACTTCTAGAGAGCAATACACTTACAACCCAGCCATACATGACCGACCACTAATTCAATTTGAGTGTATCGAATATATTATCACCCTACGGTTGGCCAACCACCATATTTCGGAAGATACAGAAATAGCAGAAGATACAAAAAGGATTTTTCTTTAGATGGTGACAATACACCCTAATGGCAATGACCCACATAGCCATGCCATTGACCGATTTTTGTTATTTCTAGGTTGATGAGACTTGAGGTCACTATTACCTTTTCAGAACATCACATAGTATTTGAATGCCACATCGTCAAATCCATCCAATCACTAATTGATGTCCACAAATATACTCTGGGTGTTAAGCTGAAAGAAGTTGCCTTCTTCACCACCAAACTCGGTAAATTTGTAAAAATCAATGTATGTGACTCTCAAGAAATACTCTATCAGACATTGTAACACGCTGTAATTTTAAGGAACATTATACTGATAAAACAAAGTGTAACACCCTGTAATTCTGTTAATATAAATATTCACAAATTAAAGAATAACTAATCTCAGACGTGAGAATTGTGGAAAACGGGTTGCGCCATTGTGTTCGTCTCGGAATTCGGGTTGAAATAGAGTCTGAGTTTGCGTGATTTGGACTTCGTATGAAGGAGATATGGCCATCGGAAGTTTCAGAAAATTCAAAATTCAAAATTCGAAGTCAAACAGGCCAGGCGGGAAATTTCCCGCCCAGCACCTAGGTCGACTGGGAAGTCGACTAGGCAGTCGAAACCCCCAAGACCTGGTCGACTGCGCTGTCGACTTGGGTGTCGACCTGGTCAAGTCGGCCAGGTTTTGGCCGAGCCCAATCTTGAGCTGCTGATGTGTCTTTAGGACTGAGTTGGCTAATTTAACGGTTCAGATTAGTTCTGAGTTGATTTGACGATCTAAATAAATCCTAAACTCTATATATACCTAGGTAGTCTCTCACTCTAAATTCACATGAAAAATAGAATAGTCGCCGTCATGCCATCGCCATGGAACTTAGTGTAACCGTCGCCAACTAAGAAGGAAGAAAGCTAATCAAAACTCTAATTCTAGTTAAATCTAAAGCAAATCAAGACTCTCTTTCTTCTATAATTGTGAGTATGATGATCTTAATAAGATTATTAGCAAACTAATGAGATTAAGATGTGATATGGATCATTAGAAAATGATTTGAATTGTCATATATGTTGTTGTAAACCTTGTGCTATCATGTATGTTGTAAATCCTATGTTATGCGATGGTGACATCCTATATGTTGTAAATCATGCTATGATGATGTTATATATGTTGCAAGTTTTTATGCTATGTTGCGATGTTACAAAGCCATGATGTTATTATGTTGTAGTTAGCTTATGAATCATGATGTTGATTATATATATTTGGGCTATGATGATTCACATGATAAATCACATGTACCTATGCAAGTTTAGATTTATTAGTATGTATAATCTCACATATTGTATGACATCTATTTAGATCTAGAATTATGACATCTATTTAGATCTAGAATTATGCTATGACATGTGTGAGTTCTATGTGTTAGATGCTAGTTCACACCATCATTATGTTGCATAAACCACATATGCCAGTTTATACATGAACTTGGGTTATGATCATATTATGTAAGTTGTGACATTTAACCAAACAAGTTGACACCTTTAGATCCATGACTTGTGTAGTTTTATGCAAGTTTCACCCCTATTATGATTAGATCTATTTTATTTGTCTATATGTTGTGATAATTTTTCTTTGTGCTAAGAGTTAGATTATTCGAGTCTAACGTATATTTTGCGTTGAATAAGCGAACGTATAACGTGGGGTAGGGGTAATATTAAGGATTTAATATTACGAAATTGGGGTGCAATTGATATGATTTTGAATACCGTAAGTGGATGGCCATAATTGAGTCAATTATGGACACCATTAAAATTGGAATTAATTAATGATTTGAATAGGGATATATTTAAAACTGGGGTAAAAGATTATAAGTGTTAATCAATGCTTAGGACACGAGGTTGGACTCGTTTGTGACGTAAAACTTCCCGGACCCGCCCGGCGAATCCAGTAGTCACAAATGTCAGCCCAATGTGAGAGGTCCTGGGGACAAATTAAAGCATAACAGTTGTAAAGACACGAGGTTAGACTCTTTTATGGTGTAAGACTGCCCGGACCCGCCCGGCAAATCTAGCTGCCATAAATGCTAGTCTAATGTGAGAGATCTTTATAAGGTTATGGCCTTAATGAATTAAGAAATACTTAACCAGATAAACTTGTGAGGTGGGACATGGGTGTTAAGTAGGTGCCTTGGGTGGCATGAGGAATCTAGTGGGTGCCTTTAGTGGCATTTGAAATACGATTAGTAAGACTTAACCAAACACACATGTAAATGAACATGACTAAGAAGAGGGTTAAGTGGGATATACTTGTGGGGACAAGCTTAGGTGGATAGCTTGTGGTAAGTAATTGGGGGCCCATTTCAACAAGTAACCCAAACGTATCTTCGTGGGCTCGACCCAAGTCGAGGACAGGACACGCATACTGGGCTTGACTATAAGGGGCCAAACGGGTTAGCGGTGGCAATGCAAGTCCAACGGGTTTCATATGCGTGTGTGGACCTGGGCTGGTAGGTAAGACGTTGTTGCATCGTGTAGGTATAAGCCGTGCATCCTTAGGCTATATCGGGTTGCCACTTTAGGGGAGTGATACACCCCACTGTGGGACCAGCACGGGTATCTACGAGTAGGGAGCCGATCGAAAGTGGGTAGTGGGGTACACCTAGCGGATATAGGGGCAGGCGGCACCTATGTAGTCAGCTAGGGGTACACGAAGTTATTTATAATATTTCTAAGTGAAGCAAGTGGGATCAACCTTTAGGGTGACTGGTGTGGTGCAGTGTAGTAATTATTCGTTAGTATTAGGTGTGCCTTTAACGTTATCTTTATCTGCTCTTCCATACCCAATAGTTCATAGACATTTCCTTGTTTTCCAGCTTATGCCTTAGTCTAGTTATTTTGATAATAGTATTGTTAGAATTATCATACTCGCCAAATTTTATGTCTGACCCCCTCTATTTCTACTTTTCTTCCCCCTCCAGGTCATCAGGGTGGACCCAGTTCTAGTGGATTCTGATTGAATTACTTATTCTCTCTTTTGGAAATCTTGGACCGCTGAAGTAAAGTCCAGCTTGTTATCTTCTTTAATGGCTATTTATGTAATGGGATTATGTATTTTGTTTTATCAAGATGGATATTGTACTTGACTCCGATTTATGGTTTTATGATGTAACAAAAATGTTTAATTTCCGCTGCAATGAAATAAAGTTTTAGATCTCCAAGTACTACTTATTGTCTGCCTTGTTGTAATTTTTCTGTTCTATATTCACTTAAAACCTCCATGGAAGTTAATGCATTCCCTTTGTGAGTGACATTAATGGACGTGGGGTGTTACACGTGGTATCAGAGCTTAAGGTTACCAGAACAGATATTTTTTTTAGAAAAACTATTTTTCTAAAGTATTTTTGGAAGAAGTGTTTTCAAAAACATGTCTTGATGAGTAATTTAAAGAGGAAAGTTTTTATGAAAAATATAATCCCCAATAGCCAAATATCTTTATCTTTCGAATTCTCCATTTTGAATCTTTCCTTTTTCATTTCAGCATGGCTGAAGATCTTAACCTTTTGGAGGGTGTAAAGATACTAGGATGGTATAGGAGGTTATTAGAGGCTAGGACCGCTGCAGGTCCAGCCAATGTTCCTCCACCACCAGTTGCACCCGCTCCTCCTCCTCCCCCTCCTCGCGCTGATACTTTTGCAAAGACATGCAAGGAATTTAAGGCTATGGGTGGAAAACCTTTTCAAGGGTCAGAAATGTTTGTGGAAGCTAGAGATTGGCTTAAGGAGGTGGAAGAATTGCTAGAAATCTTTGAAGTAGAAGAAGGGAGGAAGTCAAATTAGCAGCTTGGTTAATGAAGGGAGAGGCCTCGTTTTGGTGGGAGGTCACTAATGGGGAGCGTCCTGTTGATTCTTGGGCGGATTTCAGACGTAGGTTTGAGGCAAAGTTTCTCTCAAGGGGCAGAAGAGAATCTATATATGGAAAGGTTCTTGACATTAAAGCAAGGAAGCTCATCAGTAAAAGAATATGTCAACAAATTTATTCAGTTAGCAAGGTATGGCTTGGACCTAGTGAACACGCCGGAGAAGAAGGCTCTGAGGTTCGTTAAAGGCTTGAATGAGCCGTTGCAAGGGTTGGCTATGACCCACATCCCTATGTGGGCCACCTTTGAGAAGCTAGTAGACATGGCACTCATGCACGAGGAGAAAGGCGTTAATGCTAATAAGGCACCCGAGAAGAAAGGGGATTAGAAGAAACCACAACAGCAAAACAAGAAGGGTGGTAAAGACAATAATGGCAAAGGAAAGAAAAGATGCTTTAACTGTGGGACACCAGGCCATCTCAGCAAGGATTGCAGAAAGAAAAAGAAGACTGGCTGTTTTCACTATGGTGAAGCGGGACATCTAGTGAAGGACTGCCCAAAGAAGGGGCAGAGGGCAGGGTCTACCTCAAGAGGACAGGTGCAGGCTCTTATGGCACCAGGGCAGGCAAGGGGACAAGTTCAGGCTCTGGGGGTCCCACCGCTGCAAGAACGAGATAGAACCATTTCTGTTGAAATCTTAGTTTTTCTGTTTGATCATCTTGTCCGTACCTTATTCGATTCGGGCGCATCGCATTCGTTTATCTCTACATCATTAGTTGAATCACTGCACTTAAACACCAGTTTAGTAGAGGATCCCGTAGTTGTTTCGAATCCTATTGGGGGCTCAGCTTATTTGTCCATGATGTGTTTGGATTTGAAAATTTCTATACTTAGCGTCGAGTTTAGATGTGATGCTTATGTTTTGGGCTTCACGGGCTATGGGCTAATTTTAGGAATGGATTGGTTATCCAGAAATGGGAACGTTCTTGATTGTGAAAGGAGAGTAGTTAGGCTCATGACTCGCCTTGGCAACACTCACAAAATCTTTTGTAATCCCATAAATTCCGTTATGCTAAGTTATCTAGAATCGCTTGACGCTTCGGTGGAAAATCTACGATATGTTAAAGTAGTCCAAGAATATTCGGATGTGTTTGAGGAGGTGAAGGGCTTGCCTCCGAAGCGGGAGATAGATTTTCGAATATATCTTGTGGATAATGCAAGACCAGTATCCTTGCCGGTACGCCACATGGCTCCTCGTGAAAGGAGGGAACTCAATAAGCAAGTGAAGGAGTTGCTTGAGAAGGGGTTCATAAGATGAAGTATATCGGAGTGGGGTGCTCCATTAGTATTTGCCACGAAGGCGGATGGGTCCCTTAGACTTTGTGTGGACTATAGAGAACTTAATAAGCTTACTAAGAAGAACAGACACCCACTGCCGAGGATTGACGATCTCTTCGATCAGTTAGTTGGCGCCTCAGTGTTTTCGCAGTTGGACTTAGCCACTGGTTTCCATTAGTTGAGAGTGGCCGAGGATAGCATTGACAAGACTGCCTTTAGGACTCCGGACGGTTTCTATGAATGGCTAGTGATGCCCTTCGGTTTGACAAACGCCCCCGCATACTTTGTTGATTTGATTAGTAGGGTGTTTAGGGAGTACCTTAATAAATTCGTGGTGGTCTTTGTAGACGACATCTTGATCTTTTCTAAGAATGAAGAAGAGCATGCCCTACATCTTAGTGAAGTGTTGGAGACTCTAAGAGCGCATAACCTTAAAGCTAAATTTACTAAGTGTCACTTCTAGAGAGAGGAAGTGCGATTCTTAGGGCACGTGGTTTCCAAAGAAGGGATAGCTGTGGATCCCGCGAAGGTAGTGTCCATCCAAGATTGGAAGGTCCCTAAAAATGCTAACGAAGTAAGGAGTTTCTTGGGGTTGGCTGACTACTATAGGAAGTTTATCAAAGACTTCGCAAAAATATCAGCTCCATTGACACGCCTGACGAAGAAGAACCTAGTCTTCACGTGGGACGTAGATTGTGATGATGTGTTCCAACGTTTAAAGAGAGCTTTGACATCAGCTCCAGTCTTAGTGCTGCCAGACGGGAGTAAGCCATTTACTGTTTATACCGATGCTTGTGGGACAGGACTAGGTGCAGTCTTAATGCAAGAGGGAAGGGTAATAGCCTATGGTGGAAGGCAGTTAAGGGTGCATGAGAAAAATTACCCTACACATGACCTAGAGTTAGCCGCAATTGTTTTCGCGCTTAAGTCTTGGCGTCATTACCTTCTTGGCGAGAAATTCGAATTGTTCACTGACCACAAATCGCTAAAATACTTGTTGTCTCAGAAGGACTTGAACTTAAGGCAGCAAAGGTGGATGGAGTTCTTAGCGTCCTACGATTTCGAAATAGCATATACCCCTGGCAAGGGTAACATGGTAGCAGATGCCTTAAGTAGAAAAAGGTTGTCCTTGAGTCCGTTGTTTGTTGAGCGGCGAAGCTTAGAATTCATTTCGATGTTTGACTTTAGACCTTCCGTTGACTTTATACCCGGTTTGCTAGCATCCTTAGAGGTCAGACCTACACTTTTGGGACGGATTGGTGAGGCACAACGAGATGACCCACAGTTGGTTGAGTTAGTAGAAAAGCTCAAAAGAGGGGATTCATCAAGCCATCTCTGTAGGTATACCCTGGATGATAAGGAATGGTTACGTAGGGATAGTAGACTTTGTGTACCTCGAGACGAAGGTTTGAGGAAGGCTATTCTTGACGAAGCACATCATTCGAAGATGACCATTCATCCTGGCGGGGATAAGATGTACAAAGACATGAAGCGAGTTTTATTTTGGGCCGGTATGAAGAGGGATGTGGCCGAGCATGTCGCTAGATGCTTGGTGTGCCAACAAGTAAAAGCGGAGCAAAAGAAACCCGGTGGGTTGCTTCACCCATTGGAGGTTCCACTATGGAAGTGGGAAAGTGTCTCGATGGACTTTGTGGATGGATTTCCAAGATCAAGGAAGGGTAATACGGGGATTTGGGTTATAGTAGACAGACTTACTAAGAGCGCCCATTTCATTCCCGTGAAGAGTAAGAGGACTGCTCCATGGTTAGCTTCTGTATACGTTCGAGAGATAGTTCGTTTGCATGGTGTTCCTTCTAACATAGTAAGCGACTGTGATCCTATCTTCACTAGCGAATTTTGGAAGAGCTTGCAAGAGGTGGTAGGGACTCAGTTATGTTTGAGCACCGCGTATCATCCTCAGCCGGACGACCAGACTGAGAGGGTGAATCGCATTCTAGAGGATCTTTTGAGGCTATGTATCCTAGACTTTGGGGGTACATGGGAAGAGCATCTTCCGTTGGTAGAGTTCGCATATAATAACAGCTTTCAATCTAGCATTGGTATGGCACCTTTCGAAGCTCTTTATGGACGACCTTGTCGTTTACCTACATGTTGGTGGGAATCTACGGATAAGACCTTACTTGGGCCCGATATGATTAGAGGGACTTCATAAAAGATCGACTTGATTCGAAGGAGGATGAAGACAGCGCAAGATAGGCAGAAATCTTATGCGGATAAGAGGAGGACAGATCTTGAGTTTGATGTTGGGGACATGGTCTTTATCAAAGTGTCTCCATTACGGAATGTTGTTCGCTTTGGGTCCTTTGGGAAATTAGCACCAAGGTTTGTAGGGTCGTTTCCTATTAAGGAGAAGATTGGACAGATGGCGTATAGAGTGGAGTTGCCTGAGAGACTTAGTGGTGTACACGACGTATTCCATGTGTCACATTTGAGGAAGTGCTTGCACTAGACCGCGGAAGTGGTAGAGCCGAGCTTGCTTAGAGAGGTGGGGATAGAGCGTGATGCGACGATTCGACGAGCTCCTACATGCATTCTTGGGTCGGAGATCAAGAAGTTGAGGAATCGAGAGGTCCGACTAGTCAAAGTGCAATGGGGAGATGATGAGAGCAACGCTACTTGGGAGACAGAAGCGAAGATGCCTTCGTTGTACCCTTTTCTTTTTGAGGGTATGTCTTTTAATTTCTCCTTTATCGCTTAGCTTGTACTTATCTTATCTTTAGTATGTCCTCTCGCTAGTATCTTTGACCTTTAGTTAGGATAATCCTATGGTTGAAAGATGTGTTTGAGACATGTTATGTATGATGGATGCAAAGTGGATGCAAATGTTTGCTAGTGGTTGCTCGTGGACGCATATACACACACTATTAGGCACTAGATCGACTCAATCACTTCATATTGCATATTGCATATATATGGATGTATTTAGTAAAATGGATGTATGAGGATTTTTTATTATTATATGGATGCTGCATTCAGATGATGATTGTGCACACATATAGAGATAATATGTAGCATTAAGGAACTTTTGCATACATAATGGACGCATGGCACTATCATGATTTGCATTAAGGAGGTCAACTGAATCAGTGGACCGCCTGATTTTATATTAGATATGAACATATACACACACTGTGCATTTAAACATGAAAGCATTAGAAGTCAATAAGGACAATGGATGCTTGTGTTTGATGGTTGAGTAGATGGACGATTGGATGTTAGGATATACATTCTTCTTGACTTGAAGATTTTCGGGTCGAAATCCTTTAAGGAGGGGAGAATGTAACATCCCATAATTATGTTAATATAAATATTTACAAATTAAAGAATAACTAATCTCAAACGTGAGAATTGTGGGAAACGGGTTGCGCCATTGTGTTGTTCTCGGAATTAGGGTTGAAATAGAGTCCGAGTTTGCGTGATTTGGACTTCGTATGAAGGAGATATGGCCATCGGAAGTTTCAGAAAATTCAAAATTCAAAATTCGAAGTCAAACAGGCCAGGCGGGAAATTTCCCTCCCAGCACCCAGGTCGACTGGGCAGTCGACACCCCCAGGACCAGGTCGACTGCGCAGTCGACTTGGGTGTCGACCTGGTCAAGTCGGCCAGGTTTTGGCCGAGCCCAATCTTGAGCTGCTGATGTGTCTTTAGGGCTGAGTTGGCTAATTTAACAGTTCAGCTTAGTTCTGAGTTGATCTGATGGTCTAAATAAATCCTAAACTCTATATATACCTAGGTAATCTCTCACTCTAAATTCACATGAAAAATAGAATAGCCGCCTTCATGCCATCGCCGTGGAAATCAGTGTAGCCGCCGCCAACTAAGAAGGAAAAAGCTAATCAAAACTCTAATTCTACTCAACTCTAAAGCAAATCAAGACTCTCTTTCTTCTATAATTGTGAGTATGATGATCTTAATAAGATTATTAGCAAACTAATTAGATTAATATGTGACATGGATCATAAGAAAATGATGTGAATTGTCATATATGTTGTTGTAAACCTTATGCTATCATGTATGTTGTAAATCCTATGTTTTGTGATGGTGACATCCTATATGTTGTAAATCATGCTATGATGATATTATATATGTTGCAAGTTTCTATGCTAAGTTGCGATGTTACAAAGCCATGATGTTATTATGTTGTAGTTAGCTTATGAATCATGATGTTGATTATATATATTTGGGCTATGATGATTCACATGATAAATCACATGTACCTATGCAAGTTTAGATTTATTAGTATGTATAATCTCACATATTGTATGACATCTATTTAGATCTAGAATTATGACATCTATTTAGATATAGAATTATGCTATGACATGTGTGAGTTCTATGTGTTAGATGCTAGTTCACACCATCATTATGTTGCATAAACCACATATGCAAGTTTATACATGAACTTGGGTTATGATCATATTATGTAAGTTGTGACATTTAACCAAACAAGTTGACACCTTTAGATCCATGACATGTGTAGTTTTATGCAAGTTTCACCCCTATTATGATTAGATCTATTTTATTTGTTTATATGTTGTGATAATTTATCTTTGTGCAATGAGGTAGACTATTCGAGTCTAACGTATATTTTGCGTTGAATAAGCGAACGTATAACGTGGGGTAGGGGTAATATTAAGGATTTAATATTAAGAAATTGGGGTGCAATTGATATGATTTTGCATACCGTAAGTGGATGGCCATAATTGAGTCAATTATGGACATCATTAAAATTGGAATTAACTAATGATTTGAATAGGGATATATTTAAAACTGGGGTAAAAGATTGTAAGTGTTAATCAATGCTTAGGACACGAGGTTGGACTCGTTTGTGACGTAAAACTGCCCGGACCCGCCCAGCGAATCCAGTAGTCACAAATGTCAGCCCAATGTGAGAGGTCCTAGGGACACATTAAAGCATAACAGTTGTAAAGACACGAGGTTAGACTTTTTTACGGTGTAAGACTGCCCGGACCCGCCCGGCAAATCCAGCTGCCATAAATGCCAGTCTAATGTGAGAGGTCTTTATAAGGTTATGGCCTTAATGAATTAAGAAATACTTAACCAGATAAACATGTGAGGTGGGACATGGGGGTTAAGTAGGTGCCTTGGGTGGCATGAGGAATCTAGTGGGTGCCTTTAGTGGCATTTGAAATACGATTAGTAAGACTTAACCAAACTCACATGTAAATGAACATGACTAAGAAGAGGGTTAAGTGGGATATACTAGTGGGGAAAGCTTAGGTGGATAGCTTGTGGTAAGTAATTGGGAGCCCATTTCAACTAGTAACCCAAACGTATCTTTGTGGGCTCGACCCAAGTCGAGGACGGGACACGCATACTGGGCTTGACTATAAGAGGCCAAACGGGTTAGCGGTGGCAACGCAAGTCCAACGGGTTTCATATGCATGTGTGGACCCGGGTTGGTAGGTAAGATGTTGTTACATCGTGTAGGTATAAGCCGTGCATCCTTAGGCTGTATCGGGTTGCCACTTTAGGGGAGTGAAACACCCCACTGTGGGAACAGCACAGGTATCTAAGAGTAGGGAGCCGATCGAAAGTGGGTAGTGGGGTACACTTAGCGGAGATAGGGGCAAGCGTCACCTATATAGTCAGCTAGGGGTACACGAAGTTATTTATAAAATTTCTAAGTGAAGCAAGTGGGATCAACCTTTAGGTTGAATGGTGTGGTGCAGTGTAGTAATTATTCGTTAGTATTAGGTGTGCCTTTAACATTATCTTTTTCTGCTCTTCCATACCCTATAGTTCATAGACATTTCCTTGTTTTCCAGCTTATGCCTTAGTCTAGTTATTTTGATAATAGTATTGTTAGAATTATCATACTCGCTAGACTTTATGTCTGACCCCCTCTATTTCTATCTTTTTCCCCCCTCCAGGTCCTCAGGGTGGTCCCAGTTATAGTGGAGTCTGAATGAATTGCTTATTCTCTCTTTTGGAAAGCTTGGACCGCTGAAGTAAAGTACAGCTTGTTATCTTCTTTAATGGCTATTTATGTAATGGGATTATGTATTTTGTTTTATCAAGATGGATATTGTACTTGACTCTGATTTATGGTTTTATGATGTAACTAACATGTTTAGTTTCCGCTGCAATGAAATAAAGTTTTAGATCTCCAAGTACTACTTATTATCTGTCTTATAGTAATTTTTCTGTTCTATATTCACTCAAAACCTCCATGGAAGTTAATGAATTCCCTTTGTGAGTGACATTAATGGACGTGGGGTGTTACACAAAGAATAGTTAATTAAATATTGGGAATTAAGTAAACAGACTACCCCATTGCGTTCATCTCAGAATTCTTCTTAAGACAGACTCCGAGTTTGCGCAAAACGGATATCGTATGAAGAAGTTATTAAGGTTTGAAGTTTGTATACACATAAGTAAAATACATATATACAAAATCAACTCCATAAAATCAAAAATCGATGAGCGGGAAGGGGCGGGAAATCGACCCGTTAGGGGTTGACCCCATGCCCTAGGGGTGTCGACCCATGGATCGACCCCTACAAGGGGGTGTCGATCCTAGGGTCGACAACGCTGTTGACCCCACCTAGATCTGGGGCAGATCCATTCTTTGAATCGGAACTTGATTCTTGACCAGATTCGTTGATGGTATGCTATAAATAGGGCCTCGTTTCTATTGTTTTATTCATCAAAGACAATGGAGACAACGAGGTGCTGCCCCAACTTAGATTGAATTAACCTATTCTTTTGCAATAACAACTTATATGTATACAAGAATCTCTATTACAACATCAACACTCCTTTCTCAGTTCTTTAGATCCAGACACAGTGAGTTTATGTTGCTTTTAGATATAAACATTCAATAAGTAATGTTGACATGTTTATATGTTTGGATCTAAACCTGTACCTGTTAATAACCTGAATCATAACGAAACAGATCTGCCACTACTTGTACACTTAATCTATTGTTTAGTTCTCATATTATTATTCTCGATATGCCTATTCTGTTATTATGCCTAATTATGTCATCATATGCCCATTCTGCTACTATGCCTATTTCTGTCACCATATGCCTATTTTGTTAGTATGCCTATTTCTGTCATCATATGCATGTGAGACGACCCCAAACCCCGTACAGACGGTGGCAAGGGTAATCCTTGGAATATAACACGGAAACAGAATAATAGCAGAACAGAATTAAATATATACACCAGATAATGAACAATAATATACTGGATAAAAGTAATCATCAGAGTTACATAGTATACAGGATCTTACTTAGTACAAATACAGTTCAACTATACATAAATGCCTACAACGGAAAACAAACAACATATGTACAATAGGAGCTGAACAGCATAAAAGGAGATAAATGATAGAATCCATCTTCAGTTCCATCTATCCAGAAATAACCAGCTAAACCTGAATACAAGGCTGCCCGTGTAGAAAAAGGGGCACCCGAGTTTGAAAGTGAAACAAACTACGAGTCAGTCATGGGACTGGTATGAGAAATCTACTCAACACATATATAATATGGCTAATCACAGGACCACGCCACTTTCGTGGAACGGGTTTACTCCATTGGATTGCCAGTGCTTTAAAACAGATCATTCTTTGCAATAACGCTATGCTTTTTATAAAAATGAAACAATTATAAGACTCATTTCCCATCACACAATGCAACGCAAACCGGAGGATAGAGTTTTTACCTTATAACGGCCAAAATATGCTTGATACGAATAAAACAAAGGCATTTGATATTACTACTAGTGTTTATATGTTTCGAATTTTTTTTCAAATCATAACTATCAATCATAGACGACATGAGCGTCCCATGCCACTATGTCGCCATATTTAGGTATACAATCAAAACCGCACGATGTCGTATTTGGAAATTGGATTTCCGTCATGAACCAAGGCAAAATATAGTCCTTACCGAATTCGTGACTCTCTAGCCCGAGCCACAGGATCAGAACGCATCAACCTTTAGATCGTCAGGGCCGGTCCACAGATGTGGATTATTATGCCTGAACAATACGTTTCCCCGCCCTTTGGGGCGTAAACGAGCCAACGAATGACTCCATCGGACCTGGATCGTCCGATCAAACAGAGGCGCCTCACAACAACAACAACCACACAGGTGAAAAGTATATAAATGTCAGGGCTGGTAGGTCACTTACACCATCCTAGCTAGAAAGAAATGCATGTCCTCCCTGAGGTCCTTCTCCCGTTTCTGGTTCATACCGGGGTGTGAGGCTCGCGATTTCATGTTATACACAAAGCTACGCCACACAGGCGGTGCTTTGATCATCACCACAAGACTTTTCTTTTCAACAGAAGCCTTGATCATTTGCCACTTTGGCATGCCACACTAGCAATTCATGCCATGCGACTGATGTCCATCGATATACAACCTCTGAGCTCGTGCATTTCAGAGAAGGGCGTTAAGCAAAAGAATAAATTCTCCGCCACCAAATAGATGTATATTTAACAGAGATCAATCAACACAGAATAAAATCCAATGTCAGACACACAGTCCACTTACAAGTCCGTTCTTGGTCTGAACGAAACCAGAGGCACTAAATACCTCACAAACCCATCGATCACCACGTACGTTTGGATGATCACCACTCATTATCCATATTTCGGGATGCCTTCCAATCAGGACCTCGGTTACCATCCAAACGAGGTGAAGATCTCCGGTCTTCGACCACCGTCTTCATCTTCGATTAATTATCGTCGATTCAGTTATTCAGAATGGGATAAACCCAGTCTTTCTGAGCAACGCGCGTATATAATTAGCAAGTGCAACACTAACATATACACGCATCATTTCAATTCATTAGTCACTAACCGTCAATCAGTAAGAGAACGATTTCCCAAATATTAACCCGAAGGCCGAAACCAACATCAGATCAATACCCCAGAAACCATTCGACTGAGCCAACCTTCAGTTAATTTCTAAATTTACATCCATATCGTTTATAATATTTTATAATGATTTATCGCTATTTTTATTTATTTTAGAATAGCCATTTTATTTCAAACGATGCTTCGGGCCATAACGCGGCCGTGGCGCTGTTTTTCTTCAGATTTGATTTACACATATCTGAAAATCTAACCGTTGGATCTTCACAAAATTTACATCATTAGAAAGATCTTTTCAAAACGAATCCAACGGTTCCAGTTTCGGGAAAATCCGACGGTCGGATCTCCCGGTACGATCGTTTGAAGTTTCGATTTCAAAATACGAGCTGCAGCGTCGTTATTCGATTAAATATAATTATATATATATAAATATAATTGATTCTGGCGCTGTTTTTCTTCAGATTTGAATTAAACATTCCAGACAATCCAACCGTTGGATTTTTACAAAGTTGGTGTCGTTTGAAAGATTTTTCCAAAGCGAACCCAACGGTTGCGATTTCAGGAAAATCCGACGGTCGGATCTCCCGGTACGATCGTTTGAAGTTTCGATTTCAAAATACGAGCTGCAGCGTCGTTATTCGATTAAATATAATTATATATATATAAATATAATTGATTCTGGCGCTGTTTTTCTTCAGATTTGAATTAAACATTCCAGACAATCCAACCGTTGGATTTTTACAAAGTTGGTGTCGTTGGAAAGATTTTTCCAAAGCGAACCCAACGGTTGCGATTTCAGGAAAATCCGATGGTCGGATCTCCCGTACTAATCGTTTGAAATCGTGGTTTCAAAATACGAATTGCACGGCCACATTTCGTTTTAATTTTATTTATATTTATATATTTATATAAATATAGTTCTTTCAAAAAATTCTATATTGTTTCCACTTCAAATATTTCACTAACGCCTTTAAATTTTGGAAAATTTCGCCATAACCTCCTTCGTACAGGAGGGGCTGGGAAAATTCCCAAATAGCCACACAAGCGTCTCATGTCAAAAAGAAAAAGAAAAAGCCAAGCGGCTAGCCAACAGGCTCATAAAAACATCACCCAAACAAAACAGTAAATGTGTACCTATTTGTCGTGCACAAAAATTTTATTCCTCTTCTCTAGCCCCTTTGCTATAACCTATTCAATAAATATGCATGTACATATATACAGTTCTTATCACTTATCATTTTCCATTCAACTTCATATTTGATTCCATTTGGTTATTAAAAACACCATTCATTCTAATGTTTCATGCATAGGTAAAAATCATATCATTAGCTAATTAATGAATATTTCAACTCATGCATATTTATTTGAACGAGTTGCTATTTTTAACACTTCACATTTCAACAATTCATGTATATAATAAAAATGTGATTTTTACTGTAAAACAATTTATTTCAAAACAGGATTATTTTATATAGTTTATATAGGTGATAAAAATAGGATTTTTATTGTAAAACAATTTATTTCAAAACAGGATTATTTTATATAGTTTATATAGGTGATAAAAGTAGGATTTTTATTGTAAAACAATTTATTTCAAAATAGGATTATTTTACAGTCCATATAGTTGATAAAAGGTGATTTTTATTATGAAACAATTTATTTTAAAATATGAATACCTTTCAACACATGAATTTCAATTCAACGAATGAATATCGATTCAACACATGAAGGTTTTCTATAGTTTCTATATGTAGATAAAATGTGATTTTTATATTTAAAACACGAATACCATTCAACACATGAATTTCTAATCAACGAATGAATATCGATTCAACACATGAAGGTTTTCTATTCAACGAATAAATATAGTTTCAGCAAATGAAAATAATTCAAACACATGAATATTATTCAAAATTTCGGCAGCATAACGGCAGGGTAGTTGAAACTGGGACCGTCCCTAATACGGCTCCTCGCTCTACCTTAAAACCTCGCGGTTTTTTACAATGGGGATCATGCATCTAGTTCACACGCAGGCGGCATGTATATATTTATTTCATTTCCACAAACTAATCCTTTGTGGTTTCAACCAAATATTTCTCAACCACAAATGGGTATTTTTCAACCACAATCAATCAATATCAACCACAAACAATCCCAAACAACCATTCTCTATCAATCAATTTTCACACCAATCACAACCAATAAATATCGTCCATGGTTTGTGGACGAGGGGCGTATATATATATATATATATATATATATATATATATATATATAGCAACTCACTTCTATTTCAACACATATATAATTTTTACAACGCATATATAACTTATACATCGAACGTACAACTTATACAACACTTATACAAGAGGTGTACAACGCTTATATAACTCATACATCGACTATATAATTTATACATCGTCGTTTTCCATATCGTTTATAAATTAGAAATCTCATATTGGGTTCCACTCCACCAAAAATAGCAGAAGGCTCAGAAAAATATGCGGTCTCTTCTAAAATGTAGAAGACGTCCACACGGTCACGATGTTTCCCGTTTCATCGAATTTCGACAAGAAACGAAAAAGATATGATTTTTAAAATTTTGCAACGGTTTAAAGGTGTTAAAACAGTTGAAAATATATATATATATATATAGCCGTATACCTCTATTTTCTTCAAAACTGGGTTTTGATCTTTCGCCCAAACCGTTGCACGATATTGGAATCGGGTTGCATGAGGTCGAAGAGGGAGGAGACAGCTTCCAGCGCAGGGAGGTGCGGTGGCGTTCGATCGCCTGAGACGGCGGCGACTTGAACGTCGTGACTTCGGGGACCCGTAACTCGAAGAATACTTAATGAAAAAAAATCCAAACTTGCTATGGATTTGAAGGTCTTGTCTAGCTCTACAAAATCCTCAACAGGATGGAGGTCTAATTTTGAGCGGATTGAGAGAAATCGAGGAGAGAAGGGATTGAAGAAGTTCCGCCTGCTATCGACGATGGGGAGAGAGAAAATAGATTTTCTGACCAATGATATTTTTTTGTTTATTTATATATTTTTAAAAATCCGAAAATACCCTCTTTCACACACGAACTCTAATCCAAACCCAACGACTGTCGTCCCTAGTGTTTTACCCCCATTCCGAACACAATGGGATATGTTTCGTAGGCCCATTCGACGGTTTCAGTCAGTTTCCATTCAAGTTAAAATATAAAACATTCAATATTTAATTTGAACGTACATTTCAATTTGCCAGGGCCACAAATTGACTCGGAAAATTCCAGAAAAATTAATCTAGCTATGTTTTGACGATATGGTCCTAACAAAACTAGTTTTGTCGAATTCTGAGACCATTTGCAAAAAGGCCCACTTCTGGTCAATCCAATTTAACTATAATTGACCAGAACATGTTTTCCTTTGCCACACTCACATACTAGCTTCAAAAATTATGAAATTTGAAACCTAGCGATAACTTCACATCCCGGATCCAACAAAAGTGGTTTCGTCGAATTCCGAGGTCGTATGCAAAATGGCCAATTTCTCGGGCTATATAAATTCCATAGCAACCTTTCTGAAAATTCATTTGGCCATAGCTTTTGCTTTCCGTTATGAAAATTCAATTTTTTTTATTCATTAAAAAGGTATTCACTAACAGATTTAAATATTTTTGGTTTCACTAAAATCTGTTTTGTTTTGCACCCGGTACAGTCCGACGAAGTTTGAATTCAAATTTTGAAACTGCAGCGCCTTTTCAGGCCTTGTTTATAATTATAATTAATTATATTCACTTTCAATTGTCGATTCAAACTCACTTTCCATTGCCATTATTTAAAATATTTAAAATCCATTATTTTAGCCAATTTAAAAAAATTTAATTGGTTCAGATTTTCTGGATCGTTACAATCTCCCCCACTTAAAACTTTTCGTCCCAGAAAAGGAACAAAGTCGAAAGTGGTTTGATTAATCAATTCTACATTCGATCTGGCTTCCATTCTCTATCTTTTCAGTTTCTAAGAAATTTCAAATTCTTCAAAAATTTGGCTAACACCCGGAATTTTCGAAAAAATTGGCCATAACCTCCTTTGTACGGGGAGGGGTTTGGAAATTTATTGGGCCGTATTAGGTACCCAATAAATCGTAATAAGCATACACATATTTATAGTGATATATTCTTGTGTTTACAAGGGAGCATGTATTAATAATAACTCCAGAGAATAAATTCTCGTCACCCTGTCCCGTGTGGGGAATAAATAGTCCATGTGCCGTATCTAATAACTAGAGAGACGTGATTATTGTTAACTCCAGACCCGTGTGGGGTTTTTATTAATGTGGCAATTTAATCGTTACAATTTAAATAGTCCATATCAGTCATCAGTTCAACCTGTAAAATATAGTCATCGCCATACAAGCCTCTCGTTCGTATGGTAAATCTTCCACCTCGTCACACAAGCTCCAAATGCTTATGTGGTATATGATGAAGTATGCCTATCTTCTGAGTATGCCATGCAATGTAGTTCAAAATTAATTGTTACTATCCTATGGCGACGTTAATTATTTCACACAGAAAAACGAGCACTCCGCATCCAATGGCATTCACAGGAGTTGATATAATGATATTTCACATTCAACTCATTAAGGTTTACCTATTTGTCGGGCACGCAAATAAAATCTTTACTCAACAGCTAATCCGTTTACCTGTTCAAACATATATAATACACATGTATATATTTCTATTTATTTTCTAATCAGTTCAATGTGTGGTTTAATCAAATAAATTCTACCATTATTCTATTGTTGATTAAATTAACTATCGTTTCAACAATTTAATAAATCAAATCTACTATCACACAGCGCAAATAACAAGCAATTTGTTTTTAACTTTTCAAAAATATACCAATCAATTCCTATACTTCTTTAAAATCATTTAGGCTATAGAGTTAAAAGTGCACATCCATGGAAAGAAAATAACAGCAGAGTAGAGAATTAAATGGTAATGCAAAGTATGGTAAATATACCTTGCACCGGAGTCAAATAGAGATATCCACTCGGCATCTAGGATAAGCTTTCTGAATTCTCTCCTCAGTTTCCCAAGTACAATCTCGCGGATCTCCACTCCATTGCACTTTGACTAAGTGAACCTTCTTTTTCCTCAGCTCTTTGCTTTCTTTGCCGATGATCTTCAGCGGCTTTCGTCTCACAGCTAATTCTGGAGTAATTTCAATATCCTGTTGAGCTGCTTCTTCAACGATCAAGTCTGGATCATGAACGTGCTTTCGAAGTTGAGATATATGAAATACATCATGGACTCCAGGCAACCAATCAGGCAATTTAACCCTATAAGCGAGAGTTTCGATCCGTTCCAGAATAGGAAACGGACCAATGAATTTGGGCGCCAATTTTCCAGTTTACCGAACCGGATAACTCCTCTCATTGGCGATACTTTCAAATATACATAGTCGCCAACAGCAAAGGATATATCTCTTCTTCTTCTATCGGTATAGCTCTTTTGTCGGCTTTGAGCGGCGAGTAATCGCTTCTTAATAAAATCAACTTTGTCGGCAGCTTCTCGGATCATATCGAGCCATAACACAAGTCTATTTCCAGGTTCGACCCAATAAGCAGGAGATCGGCACGGTCTACCATACAACGCTTCGAATGGAGACATTGTCAGGCTCGCCTGGTAGCTGTTGTTATATGAGAATTCAGCCAAATGTAGATGGTATTCCCATGATCCACCGAAATCTAGAATACAAGCCCGCAATAGATCTTCTAAAATACGATTCACCCTCTCAGTCTGACCGTCTGTCTGAGGATGATAAGCGGTGCTCAAGTTCAGCTTCGTCCCTAGCTCGACTTGAAATGCCTCCCAGAATTTGCTAGTAAATAATGTATCTCTATCACTGACTATACTGAGCGGCACTCCATGTAGTCTAACTATTTCCCTGAAGTAAATCTGCGCCAGACTCTGAGCAGTTCTGTTTGATCTGACAGGTATGAAATGGGCGGTCTTCGTGAAGCGATCTACGATCACCCAAATACTATCATTTCCTTTCCAGGTTCTGGGAAAACCATCAATGAAATCCATAGAAATATTTTCCCACTTCCAACCAGGAACTTCTAGTGGTTGTAACAATCCAGCCAATTTCTGTTGGTCGCTTTTGACAAGCTGGCAAGTAGGGCATCGACTAACATATATCGAGATGTCTCTTTTTAACGACTTCCACCAGAATGTGCGCTTGATATCGTTATACATTTTACTCACACCCGGATGGATACTGAGCTTAGATTTGTGGCATTCATCAAGCACATCTCTCCTGAGTTCAGGAATTTCTAGAACACATATTCATCCTTCTAACCTCAGAATCCCTTCGCTGTCGAGCTGGAAATCTGAAGCATTGCCTTCACGAATTCGCTGACTCATTCCTTTGATAAATCGGTCGTCTTTTTGGAGAGCCAATATCCTGTCAATCAATGAAGTCGCAATGATAAAACTGGCGATCATTTCATTCTTTCGGCTTAACGCATCGGCCACGACATTGGCCTTCCCTGGAGTGTATATAATCTCAAAGTCGTATGCTGCAAAGAACTCTAGCCAACGTTGCTGCCTCAGATTTAGGACTTTTTGGGTGAACAGATACTTCAATGACTGGTGATCTGTAAATAGTTCAAATCTCTCTCCCAGAAGATAGTGTCTCCAGATTTTCAAGGAAAATACTATCGCCAATAACTCAAGATCATGAGTGGAATAGTTTTTCTCGTGCGGCTTCAGCTGACGGCTAGCATAAGCAATCACTTGACCCCTTTGCATTAACACTACGCCAAGGCCTTCTCTAGAAGCATCAGTCCAGACTTTCAAATCCTTATTGCCATCGATGATGGTTAACACTAGAGCTATCGTTAGTCTTAACTTTAGCTCTTCGAAAGCCTCCTCACTTTCTGGAGTCCATTTGAATTTAGAATGCTTCTTCGTAAGCTTTGTTAAATGACCAGATATCTTCGAAAAGTTTTTAATGAACTTCCGGTAATAGCTATCCAATCCGAGAAAACTGCGGACTTCAGTGGGGGTACTGGGCTGTTTCCAATTTTGAATAGCTGTGATTTTGCTTGGATCCACAGCGATTCCTTCTTTCGATACGACATGGCCCAGAAATTTTACTTCATCTTGCCAGAAGATACATTTGGAAAATTTGGCTTTTAATACATTCCGTCTCAGAATTTCTAGAACCTGTTTCAGATGCTTTTCTTGTTCGGCCTTTGATTTAGAGAAGATTAGAATATCGTCAATAAAACCAGAACAAATTTATTCAAAACTCCTCTGAACACCCTATTCATCAGATCGACGAAGTAAGCAGGAGCATTACATAAGCCGAACGACATTACTAGCCACTCGTAGAATAAATCTGGACCTCTGAATGTTGTCATTGGAACACACTCTTCGGCAATTCGAAGTTGATGGAAGCCTGTAGCTAGGTCCATCCTTGAGAATACCTGTGCTCCATTTAATCTATCCAACAAATCATCTATTCACGGCAATGGATATTTGTTCTTTATGGTCTGCTTGTTCAAATCACGATAATCCACACATAGCCGTAGAGTACCGTCAGATTTTGGGACAAACACCACTGCTGCACCCCAATCAGAGAAACTAGGCCTGATCAGGCCCTTCCATACTAGCTGTCGTGTTTGATTGTCTAATTCCTCTTTCTCTTTCAAGGACATTCTTCGAATAGCGTGAACTACCGGCCTTGCATTTGGAATTAAAGCAATTTTAAAATCTATTTCTCTCTGCGGAGGTAAGCGAACAACTTCTTCGAACACATCCGCATAATTCTTGACGACAGGAATATCTTTCACTAGGTCGGGAATATTCTTTGTGATTTCAAGGATATTTTCTATTTGGATTGGATAAACATTCAAAGCTGCCCAAAAGTCTTTTCTATTAGCATTCTGACCTTCACAGGGAATGGTTATATAATCACCTGATTTAATCTTCGCTTTTACGACTCTGTCGGTGCATCAAACTTCAGCTTCATATTTGGTCAACCAGTCTAACCCCAAAATAAGATCAAACTCTTTAAAATTCATGACGACCGCGATGGTGGGAAACCGATAACGAGAGAAAGAAACCGGCACTCCACAAACCCAACTGAGATCAATGGAACCCCCAACTGGATTCTGGACAGTCATTGGTTCCTTCAGCTTTTTCAAATTCAAATCCAGTTTCTTAGCTGCATCCTTTGCAATGAAGCTTCGTGACACGCATGTGTCAAACAGTACTTTGACTGGAATATCTTTGACAGTAAGCGTGCCTTCTAATACATCTGGCCTTTCCTGAGTAGCTGAGGGTGCTGAAGTTTCTGCCACTACATTCACTTGTACCATCCCAGGCTTCTTTAGGAGCCAGCAATCCTTTGCCAGATGTCCAATCTGATGGCATTTACTGCAACCCCTTTTTTCTTGAAAATTCTCCTTGGATTTAGATCCACTCTGTATTCGTTTCTTGAGAGATCGACAACTTATCGAGAGATGTCCTTGCCTATTGCAGTTAGAGCATACAGTTGTCGCTACTGGCCCCTTCTCAGATTTAGACCTTTTTCTCTTGGCACTGGGCTTCTTACCGACCTCAGACGTTGTACTGGCTCCAGGACGATCTGTCTCAGACTCATTTTTATTGCTAGAGCTGACTTCCTCTTCATAATGTAACATACCTTTCCTATGGAGATCTTCATACTAATAAGCCATATAAATCATTTCTGAGAAAGGAAGCTTCACATTCCTCATCACACTATTCTGATATTTTCTTTGCAGGCCATGAACAAATCTCAGATTCTTCCTCTTTGGGTCTTTAATCAGATGAGGAGCAAAGTGAAAAAGTTCGTTGAATTTCTTATGATATTCTGGGATAGTCATATCACCTTGTATCAGATAAGAAAATTCATCGCATAATCGCTCAGTCGCTTCTGGAGGAGTAAATCTTTCTAAGAAAATCATTTTAAATCTATCCCAGGTGATATCACCTTCTGGATTGTTCTCAATAACTGAATCCCACCAGAACAAAGCTTCATCTTTGAGTGCCCAGGATGCCAGTAATCTTTTCTGGTCATCCCTCAGCTTTAAACCACCAAAGATCTTTTCAGCCGAACGAATCCAAGCCTGTGTCTTCATAATAGATTCTTCACCTGAGAACGGTATTCCACCCATATTTCGATATTTGATTAATAGGGCCTCAATATCCGGTTCTGCATTCCTTTTGTTTCTGACACTCATTATCTAGTACTTCTGCAAACAGCAGATCAAATGTCAGGTCACAGAAAAGATAATTTAAAATATATAAACATATACTTCAATGTAAATGTGTCTATCGAGGTGTAATTTCATTCTGCTTTACTCATACTAGGATATTGCTGATCCTATCTGTATAGAGTTACCCGTCCTAGAACACTACTCGTTCTATTTCTGATGAGTTCGTTAATATGTTATATTCCAGAACTAAGCTTAACCAAGGCTCTGATACCAAATGAGACGACCCCAAACCCCGTACTGACGGTGGCAAGGGTAATCCTTGGAATATAACACAGAAAAAGAATAATAGAAGAACAGAATTAAATAAATACACCAGATAATGAACAATAGAATATACTGGATAAAAGTAATCATCAGAGTTACACAGTATACAGGATCTTACTTAGTACAAATACAGTTCAGCTATACATAAATGTCTACAGCGGAAAAAAAACAACATATGTACAATAGGAGCTGAATAGCATAAAAGGAGATAAATGATAGAATCCATCTTCAGTTCCAGCTATCAAGAAATAACCAACTAAACCTGAATACAAGGCTGCCGTGTAGAAAAAGGGGCACCCGAGTTTGAAAGTGAAACAAACTACGAGTCAGTCACGGGACTGGCATGAGAAATCTACTCAACACACATATAATATGGCTAATCACAGGACCACGCCACTTTCGTGGAACGGGTTTACTCCATTGGATTGCCAGTGCTTTAAAACAAATCATTCTTTGAAACAGCGCAAAGCTTTTTATAAAAATGAAACCATTATATGACTTAATTCCCATCACACAATGCAACACAAACCAGAGGATAGAGTTTTTACCTTATAACGGCCAAAATATGCTTGATACGAAAAAAACAAAGACATTTGATATTACTACTAGTGTTTATATGTTTCGTAAACAATTTCAAATCATAACTATCAATCATAGACGACATGAGCATCCCATGCCACTATGTCACCATATTTAGGTATACAATCAAAACCGCATGATGTCTGTTGATACCGAAAATTGGTATAACAACCAAAATGGTATTTCTAAACACGTTACCTAATCGGAGGCGAGATGCTTAGAAAGCACGTCACCTTTTCAGAGGCGGGGCGTTAGAAAACCTTTAGAGTTATGTGAGGCCATATCTAACATTCAAAAGCATCAAAATATAAAAATAAGGAAAGAAGACAAGAATTTTATAGTGGTTCGACTCTTATTCGAGTCTACGTCCACTTTGAAGATTGGATTTCATTAATAACCAAAAGATTACAACATTTGCTCCATTATACATTCATACAAGCTCCTTTGACATGCATTTGTCCTTACAACCGGTTGAAAGAATGGATGAAAGCTTGAAGTATTTTATGCCAATCCCTCCATGAAAGCCATGGATGAAAGCTCCTTAAATCTTTGGGTGAATGATCAAGAAGAAATAAAGAAGTGCGTGAAATGCTTATGCTTGTTCCTCCATGAAAGCTATGCTCCACATGCTCCCATATTCCATAGACTTATGATCGATGATAGAGAAGAGATGTAGGAAAGCTTGGAGAAATCCCGAAAGCAATTAGGCAGCACCTCCTTGTAGTTCCTGAAAAGTCCCCTCAAAATGATGGAGGTAGGTTCCTATTTATAGGCGGAGAAATGGCTGAAATCTTGTATTCAGGGGCCTGGTCGGTATTTTCGGTATTTACGGAAATGCCACTGCCAGTTGTCACCAGTTGTTTCCAGCTGTCACGCCATCACAGGTCGTTTCTAGCGCTTTGGCCGACCAGGAGCTTCCGCCAGAAGAAAGGACGACCAGGAGGCTAGAATGCGGAGCGGACCGACCAAAGAATGACCAAGAAGCTCGACCCAAAAAACGGTCCGACCAGAGATGGCGCTACCTTCCAGAAATGTGCGACCAGGATCAAGAACACATCGGAATTGGTTCCCTCAAACATGGGGTCGGTCTCCAGAGAAGGATGACCAGCTGCCCTTTGCATTTGGAGCGATCAGAGATCTTCTTCATCTGGAGCGACCAAAGATCTTCTATATTTGGAGCGACCAGATGATTTATCAAGCCTTTTGGCTCAAGCCATGAGTTGAGAAGAAACGACCAGTCCTGTGGCATTGCAGAACCGACCCTGTAGATTTTATCCAAAGACAGAGCGACCAGGTTTTTAAGGAAGGGAACGACCAGTAGAGTTTAAAGAAAGGAACGACCAGACGATGACCGACCCCATGTAATAACTTCAGGACCGACCCTTTCTTCAAACGCACCAAACCGACCCGTACAAGCTTATTGATAACCCATTGATCGATTTAAGCAGATAACATTTTGCCCCTCGGAGTTTCATAATTTTCAAGAAAAATTATGGACTTCGAAGTATTAGCGGATCGATCAGGTTGGACCAAGGGTCGGTTTTGGTCGTGGTTCGCAGGGGTCGGTTTTTCCCCACTTTTAACAAGGGATCGATTTTTGTGAAATGGCTAGTCGTCTCAGCTATATATATTCCTTTAGACCCTTCGTGTTCCTTACTTTTCTAATTCTAGGGATTCTTTATTTTAATGGCGGCTATCATCTGACGAAAATTCTCTAGCTTTCACTTTGCTTTGCCGAATCAATCCAGGAAAACAATTCAAACTCGATTACTCATCTTGATTCCTCGTCAAGTGTTTGAATCCAACCTTCCTTTAAAGCCAGAAATCCTGAGTCAACCTCCTTTGTTTACTTGATCCGATTGCAGGTATGTTCTTCTTTTTTCGGTTGTTACTTCAAGAACGATGAATGTGGGTTTTTTGTATTGAAATCTTTGGGGGTAGTGAGCCGTTGGATCGGTTTTGAATGTAACTGCAGTAATATGAAATCGATTCTGAAAATTCGAACTGGTTTTGGATGATTGTAATTCTGTGAATTCAAATTCCCTTATGTATTGAGATGTTCATCGGTGCTGTAGCATTCAATTTGAATTGGTAAGTGATGATTTTGAAATGAGAACTTCATATTTTTCTTTGCTGTAATATTGATCGCGATATGCTTTAGTATATGTCAGAATGGTTCAAACATGTATGATTTTTACTTGAACCACTACGTTTTTATGTTTCCACTATGCATTTTCAACGAAAATTCATTCTTCTTTCCATCTGTGCGTCTAGCTTGGTCGTCCTTAGACCAATTAAGTGATCGGTTTTAGACGAGCAGCCCTCCTTTTGACCGACCAGAACAGTCTGGGCTATGACTGAATTAACTTCATCTGATAGGACCGACCCAGGCGGATTTTGATTTCGACCGTCAAGGTTGAGACTGTTTTTGACTTAATTATGGAACGAACAGCCTTAGGATGTTATTGTCGATCCAGCAGAGGCTAATTTTGTGCGATCAGGTCTTGACTGGCTTGGAACGACGAGGTGCTCTATTAGTCTCGAGCGACCGGGGATTGAATGACTTGGAGCGACCAGGTGCTCTATTAGCTTTGAGCGACCGGGCTTGACTGGCTTAGTTAGAGCGACCAGGTCTTAACCAATTTTTGAGCAATCAGTCTTAGAGCGGTCAGTCTTAGATAAGCTCCAAACCGACCGAACGTATTATTTGCAACCGACCAACTTTATTATGACTAGGTACGATCGACCTGGCAGGGGTCGTTTTCTAGCTTGGAACGACCAGGCCTTTAATAGCTCAGGACGATCATGTTTCTAGTGTACATAACCGACCAATTCTGTTTGACTAAGCATAGCCGATCGATTTAACTCTCATCATGAATGATTCTTGAATTTGATTGTTGATCGCAAATTTGTGAAATTTTTGTGCAGGATGAACATGTCTCGAGCAGATTTTGTGAAAAAATACTTCGATGATGACACTGAAGCGACCGTTCAGCCTCCGATGAAAACTGTTGAGTCTCCAATGAATTCTCCTCCGCTTCTTCGGCCTTCTTATCCCGAGCTCCAGGCCGTCATAAACCGACCTCGTTATTCTCCGAGGGCTCGTGATGCTAAATTGGCGCAACGCCTTCCCGATTGGGGCTTGTAGGGAGTCACTGCCAACGTAAATGTCTCAGTCCTCGATCATCAAATCACATCAACTGACATGAATGTTGTCAAATTGAGATTGTTGGACCGGATGGAGAAGGCTATTGGGCAGTTCGAAAAACAAATGGCCTTGCTGAGGGATCAGACTGCTCAAAAACTTGAAGATTGGTGTGCTCTAGCCGGGAACTTGGATAAGCTTCATAGAGAGGGTCTCGAACGGATCGCCATTCTGGAAGAGGACAAAATGAAATTGATCCAGGCTTTGTGGGCTCGGGATACCACTATTGCCACTTTTCCGAGAGGCGATGGCGAACTAACAGGTTCCCTTCGCAAGAGGCAGGCTCCTGGTGCTTCATCTTCCGGCTCTGTTCCAACGAAGAAGAAGGTTGGGAGGCCTAGGAAGAACCCGCTTATGTGACTCTCTTTGCTTAATGGACTTTTGACTTAGGCTGGTGTGTATTAAGCGAGTGCCAGCCCTCGCCTTTGACTCCCAGACTGTCTTTTGGTTAGTATTCCGTGTATTTGTGGCGTGCTTTTGTGACTGTGATGTAGGTTGACTCTTTTGTGCTTGGATGTGATATATTAATGTGCTTCATGTGCTTGAACTTTGTCGTTCCTTTCTTCTGCATATTCTGGGTTATACATCATGCTCACACACCACACTTTGCACATTTTGTTCATTTATGAATTTCCCACTTATAAACGGTTGAGATGATCCTTTGGTATGTGAGAAATCAAGGAGCTGCTTTTTGTTTTGTGTCGTGATATGTGATATGCCCCCGTACCAATGGATTGTTTCAACCTTTATATATCGAAGGTGGATATTTGGATGTTTTTATTTCTTTATACGAACTTTGCATGCTTTGTTTGGACTCCATCCTTTGCGTTCTAATGCGTTAGATATTCGAGAAATGTTTGAATGCCTTTTGAAGTTTTTCCTTGTCAAAGACTCAGTAATATCGTAGTCAAGTTTTATCTGACTTTGATTTATTGACTGAGCACCCCTGGAGAAGACTCAGTTTATTATTCGACTGAGAATCCTCGGAGAGGGTTTGGGTTAAGAAACTCGGTTGTAACGCGATCAGATTTTGTCTTGACTTTGGGTTATTTGGTCGAGCACCCCTGGAGAAGACTCAGTTTATTATTCGACTGAGAATCCTCGGAGAGGGTTTGGGTTAAGAAACTCGGTTATAACGCGATCAGATTTTGTCTGACTTTGGGTTATTTGGCCGAGCACCCCTGGAGAAGACTCAATTTATTATTCGACTGAGAATCCTCGGAGAGGGTTTGGGTTACGAAACTCGGTTATAACGCGATCAGATTTTGTCTGACTTTGGGTTATTTGGCCGAGCACCCCTGGAGAAGACTCAGTTTATTATTCGACTGAGAATCCTCGGAGAGGGTTTGGGTTAAGAAACTCAGTTATAATGCAATCAGATTTTTGTCTGACTTTGGGTTATTTGGCCGAGCACCCCTGGAGAAGACTCAGTTTATTATTCGACTGAGAATCCTCGGAGAGGGTTTGGATTAAGAAACTCGGTTATAACGCGATCAGATTTTGTCTGACTTTGGGTTATTTGACCGAGCACCCTTGGAGAAAACTCAGTTTATTATTCGACTGAGAATCCTCGGAGAGGGTTTGGGTTAAATTTGCGCCTGCTTTTGGACCATATTTCTTCAGTAAAGCTATGGCGAGTTTTATGTCGGAAAACAGGGTGACGGAGGTATTGTGTCTTGTAACCATAGCTGCGCATCTTTTGGATATATGATCAAAGACATGCGAATATAAAGCTTAGACAGAATCAGAAGTGCTGCTGGATTTATACTCATGTAATTTCATACAAAGTATTTACTATATTCATAGAAAAATACAAAAGAATATGAGTTAGAAAATCATTTGAAATAACGACGAAGGTGATCACTGTTCCAGGCCCTTGGGAGTTCTACTCCATCTGTAGTTTTGAGTTTAAAGGTACCGTCAAGAAGCTTTTGATTGACACTAAACGGCCCTTCCCAATTGGGGTCAAATACTCCTGTTGCGGTCATGTTCTTTTTTAACACTAAGTCTCCTTCTTTGAATGTTCTATGCCTGACCTTCTGGTTGAAGTGTCGGGCTATTCTTCTCTGATGGGAGACCATTCTAAGCTCTGCTTCGGTTCTTCTTTCCTCAAGTAGATCGAGAGCTTCAAGTTGCAGCTTTTCATTCTCTTCCTGGCTAAAGTGTACTCTGCGGTGAGTAGGAACTTCCAATTCCACAGGTATCATTGCTTCCGAGCCAAATGCCAAAGAGAATGGAGTATGCCCTGTTGCAGTTTTATGGGTTGTACGATAAGCCCATAGTGCCAATGGCAATTCTTCAATCCAGTTGCCCTTATCTTTCTCGAGACGCTTTTTAATGGTGGACTTCAGGATTTTGTTGACTGCCTCAACTTGCCCGTTGGCCTGCGGGTGGGCAACTGCTGCAAAACTTTTCTGAATATGATATTTTTTGCAGAAATCCTTGAATTCATCACTTTCAAATTGTGTGCCATTGTCGGTGATAATTTTCCGTGGAACCCCAAACCTGCATATGATATTTTTCAACACAAAGTTGATTACCTTCTTCGATGTGATAGTTGCCAATGGTTCAGCTTCAGCCCATTTGGTAAAGTAATCCACGGCCACTATAGCATATTTGAAGCTCGATTTTGCGGTAGGTAGTGCTCCAATCAAGTCTATGCCCCAGACAGCGAATGGCCAAGGACTCAACATCTGTGTCAACTCAGTTGACGGAGCTCTTGGAATTTTTGCAAATTTCTGGCATCGGTTGCATTTCTTAGTGAATGTCATTGAGTCAAAGTTCACATCGGGCCAAAAATAACCATATCGAAGGACTTTTTTGGCAAGAGTCTGTCCACCAACATGACCTCCACAATCTCCTTCATGTAGCTCTGCCAAAATCGCTTTAGATTCCTCCTTTGTTACACACCGTAGTAATGGCGTTGAATATCCTCTCCTGTATAAATGACCATCTTGGACAAGATATAGACGAGACTTTCAGAGCAGTTTTCTGCGATCCTTTGGTTTCTCAGGAAGTGTTCCGTGAAGTATATAGTTTTTTATAGGGGTCATCCACGAGTTGGGCTCGTTGGTTGCTTCCATAACCCAGTCTATATCGGATTCCTCAATGCTGGAACTAGATAATACTTCCATGGGAACTAGATCGAAGATTTGAGGATCTCCGATGCTAGCTAGCTTTGATAAGGTATCTGCTTTCCAATTTTCTCTGCGAGGAATATGAGAGATAGAATAATATTCCAAGTTGTTGAGAAGTTCTTTGGCTTTAAGCAGATATGTCGGAAGCCTTCCCATCTTAGTCTGGAATTCACCTTTGATTTGAGAAACCATTAGCTGTGAATTGTTGAATATTAGTAGACTTTTCAAGCTTAATTCTTTTGCAACCCGCAATCCTCCAAGTAACGCTTCATATTCAGCCTCATTGTTGGTGATGGGGAATTCAAATCGCAGAGCATAGCATACATGTCGTCCTTCTGGGGTTTCGAATACTATCCCTTCCCCAGTACAATATTCATTCTTAGCGCCATCAACAAAAAGTTTCCACCTAACGGCCAATTCGTTAGTTTCCTCCATTTCCTCTCCCTTGTCAGTGAATTCAGCGATAAAGTCGGCCAAAGCTTGCCCATTTATTGCTTTTCTGGGGTAGTAAGTGATATCATATTGGCTGAGTTCAATATTCCATTTCGGGAGTCTCCCCGAAGTTTCTGGACGGAGCAATACCTGTTTCAAGGGTTGATCGGTAAGGACTTTAATAGAGTGGGATTGGAAATAGGGTCTGAGCTTTTGTGATGCGATGAGCAAGGCATATGCAAGCTTTTCTATCCTTGGATAATTCATTTCTGCCCCGGTAAACCTTTTGCTAATGTAGTATACTGGCCACTGGACTTTGTCTTCCTCCCTAACGAGTGTTGCGCTCAACGCATGGGATGACACTGCAAAGTATAAGAGCAAGCTTTCTCCATCCCTAGGCTTCGATAGCATCGGAGGGGATTCCATGTGCTTGATGAGATCTTCAAATGCTTACTGGCATTCGGGAGTCCACTGGAAGCTTTTCTTTTCCTTTTTTAATGCATCAAATAGGGGAATGCACATGTCCGTTGCCCTTGAGATAAAGCGGCTTAATGCTGCTACCTTGCCATTTAAGCATTGGAGTTCTTTCTTAGTCCGTGGAGCTTGCATTTCTCGTAAAGCATTCACTTGTGCTGGGTTTGCTTCAATGCCCCGATCATTTACCATGAAACCAAGAAATTTTCCTGATGCTACGCCAAACGAGCACTTAAGTGGATTGAGCTTCATGCCGTATCTCCTCAGGATTTGGAACATTTCATCAAGATCCTCTATATGGTTCTTTGCCTCTTTGGATTTTACCAGCATGTCGTCAACATAAACCTCCATAGTCTTTCCAATTTGAGTTTTGAACATCGCGTTCACCAAGCGTTGGTAGGTGGCACCTGCATTTTTCAAACCAAACGACATTACCTTATAACAATATAAACCACGATCAGTTATGAAACTGGTACTATCCTGGTCTGGCTCGTGCATCATAATCTGATTGTATCCAGAATATGCATCCATGAAAGACAATAGTTCATGCCCCGCTGTTGCATCAACAAGTTGATCAATTCGAGGTAGGGGGAAACTATCTTTTGGGCAAGCCTTATTCAAGTCAGAATAATCAACACACACTCGCCATTTGCCGTTTGATTTTTTCACAAGGACCGGATTGGACACCCAATTAGGATAGGTGGATTCTCGAATAAAATAATTCTTCAATAGCCTATCCACTTCATCTTTCAAAGCTTCAGACCTTTCTGGGCCCTGCATCCATCTTTTCTGCTTCACCGGGCGCACGTTGGGGTCAATATTCAGCTTATGCACTATTACGTCTGGAGGTATCCCGCACATATCTGAGTGACTCCAAGCGAAGACATCCAAATTTGCTTTCAAAAAACTAATCAATTCCTTTTGCAGCATAGGGTCCAATTGGGAGCCTATCTTTATTAGCTTATCTGTATCACTATCATGGATTTCTATGGAAATGGTAGCTTCAGCTGGTGCTACCTTTTCATCCCTTGCACTGATTTTTCATGGGTCCATATCTTCCTGCATGTCGTTATATGCTCCAGCGCAGGGGGAGGTCATTAATTGCTATAAAGGAGCTTCATGGATGCAGAGAGGAGTCTCCGCATCCTTCTGAATTCCGTATTTCCGAGCTTCAATCAGTTCTGCCATATAGCATTCTCTCGATTCATGAGGATCCCCTTTGATAACTCCCACCCCATTTGCGGTCGGGAACTTCATCATCAAGCACCAAGGAGCAAGAGCTATCCTGAAGTCGGCAAGTGCTGGCCTTCCCAAGAATGCATTATACCCTGAAGGTGAGTCAATTATAACGAAAGATTGTATCATGGAGACTTGCCTCTCTCCCTCTCCTAGCTCTACAAGGAGATCAATCACACCTATTGGCTGAGTTGGTACACCGGTGAACCCGTGTATTTTGTCTTTGCTAGCTCGCACATTATCCATGGATAGACCCATTTTAGAGAAAGTACTGTAAAACAGAACGTTCACGGCAACACCTTCTTTACTATTGCTGGACCCAAGCCAATAGTGATCACCATTGGGTCAACAGTTGGAACCAACATTCCGTCGGAATCCCGATCCCGGAAGATAACATCTTCGCAGGAAGTTTTAGGCATTTTTCGACGAAGAGAATTATTGCAAACCTCAAAACCGCCTCCTTTTAGAACGCTTCTTGGTTCATTAGTATACCTGATCATATCCTCCCAAGTATCCCCTGCAGGATGAGGACCACCACTAATCGTATTGATTATTGGTCGGGAGTCACATGCAGGTGTTCTTCCATCTTGAGTCGGACGAGTTTGTTGTCCCTGAGTAGGCTCGGCATCTGTTGACCGCTTTACGTACTCTTGGAGGCGATTCTTCCTTATTAATTCTTCAACCAGATTCCTCAAGTGTCGACACTCATTCGTGTCATGGCCTGGTCGATTATGGAATCGACAAAACCTTCCAGAGTTCGCAGCTTCTTTGGACACCTTTACTGGCTTTGGGCTCGGATAGCCCTCTGCATCCTTCGTTGCCATATATATGTGCTCGATTGTATCATTCAATGGAGTAAAATCCGTTGGCTTGAAGAAACGCCGTTTCTTGGAATCCTTATCATTTCTAGCATCATTACTGCTTCCTCTCTTTTGACCTTCCCCAAAATTTTCTTGACTATTCCTTTTGGGAGCTTCCTTCCTTTCCGGGACCACCTTAGCTTTGACATTGCCAATGGAATAGATAGGATCATCTTCAAGACACATGTATTCCTCGGCTTTGTCATAAAATTTCTCTAGCGTCTCAGGTTTCTTTCTTTTTAGCCACCTTCTGAACTCAGACAGCTTATCAATGCCCCCCTTTAAGGCCATTTGAATTAGCCTTGGCTCCTGGGTCCCTACTTCTGCAGCAGTAGCATTAAAACGATTCAAGAAAGACCTTATCGTTTCACCAGGAGCTTGTTCTAGTTCATTGAGGGACATGATATCTCTGACCTTTGTTGTTTGGAGGCGGAACTGGTCTCGGAAGCATCTTGCCAATGTGGCAAAGTTATCAATTGAACTGGGAGGCAACTTTGTGAACCATAATGACGAAACACCCTCCAAATACACTGGGAAGTACACGCACTTAAGCTCATCAGTTGCTTGTGCCCCATCCATGTGTTGATCGTATCGGAACAAGAACACATTAGGGTCACCTGTCCCATTATAAGCTTGGATGGTGGGTGGTTTGAACTTTCGCGGGAAGGTCGTTTTCTTGATTCTTTCGGTAAGGGGGGTTTTAGATGCCGCGAATTCCCATTCTGCTTCATTGTCGTTTCGGTGCTTGTCCTCCTTCATGATCTGTTGGACCATCTTCAGAAGGCGATCCTTCTCTTCGAGGCTTTCTGCGGGGCGGACGCCTATGTCTTGGCCGGAGGCTTGCCTTTGCAAACCTTCACGGTTGCGACTTAGGGGCCCTGGCCTTTCTCGATTGGAAAGTGCCCCTTTAGCAGCATCGGCAACTCGACAAGAAGTAGCTTCTCCATTATGGTTCCAAGCGGCTTGCTTTGGATTATCGGGCTTTCCTTTACCAGGATTAGAGATTTCTTGAAAAGATTTTTCTCGATTTGGACTAGAAGAAGAAGAACCAGCATCCTCTGCACGAATGGGCTTAGAGGCCACCTTCGCCGTAGCGGCCTGAAGAGCAAAGAGCGAATCAAGTTTTGTCAACATGGCTTTATTAGCTATTCTAGTTGTTGCGTCAATCCAACGACAGCTTGATCAAGCTCGCCCCTTGTAACATTCATGCCTCCATTTGATGTTTCGCCTACTCCAAATTGGTTGATCATGGGGGTTTCCTCCCGATTTCTTTCATTAGATGTCCTAGTTCTCGCTTCCTTGCTCACTTTTGGCGGCATTATTTCAGAAAGCAACTTGAACTTTGAGGAGAGTTCGTCGGAAGGTCCAAATCGCAAGCTGGAGCGAGCTATTTTAAGGCTTAGCTTCAAGATCCCAAGATCTTCGTAGTATATTTGATGCCAGAAAGTAGATCTGGCCCCACGGTGGGCGCCTAATTGTTGATACTGAAAATTGGTATAACAACCAAAATGGTATTTCTAAACACGTTACCTAATCGGAGGCGAGATGCTTAGAAAGCACGTCACCTTTTCAGAGGCGGGGCGTTAGAAAACCTTTAGAGTTATGTGAGGCCATATCTAACATTCAAAAGCATCAAAATATAAAAATAAGGAAAGAAGACAAGAATTTTATAGTGGTTCGACTCTTATTCGAGTCTACGTCCACTTTGAAGATTGGATTTCATTAATAACCAAAAGATTACAACATTTGCTCCATTATACATTCATACAAGCTCCTTTGACATGCATTTGTCCTTACAACCGGTTGAAAGAATGGATGAAAGCTTGAAGTATTTTATGCCAATCCCTTCATGAAAGCCATGGATGAAAGCTCCTTAGATCTTTGGGTGAATGATCAAGAAGAAATGAAGAAGTGCGTGAAATGCTTATGCTTGTTCCTCCATGAAAGTTATGCTCCACATGCTCCCATATTCCATAGACTTATGATCGATGATAGAGAAGAGATGTAGGAAAGCTTGGAGAAATCCCGAAAGCAATTAGGCAGCACCTCCTTGTAGTTCCCGAAAAGTCCCCTCAAAATGATGGAGGTAGGGTCCTATTTATAGGCGGAGAAATGGCTGAAATCTTGTATTCAGGGGCCTGGTCGGTATTTTCGATATTTACGGAAATGCCACTGCCAGTTGTCACCAGTTGTTTCCAACTGTCACGCCATCACAGGTCGTTTCTAGCGCTTTGGCCGACCAGGAGCTTCCGCCAGAAGAAAGGACGACCAGGAGGCTAGAATGCGGAGCGGACCGACCAAAGAATGACCAAGAAGCTCGACCCAAAAAACGGTCCGACCAGAGATGGTGCTACCTTCCAGAAATGTGCGACCAGGATCAAGAACACATCGGAATTGGTTCCCTCAAACATGGGGTCGGTCTCCAGAGAAGGACGACCAGCTGCCCTTTGCATTTGGAGCGATCAGAGATCTTCTTCATCTGGAGCGACCAAAGATCTTCTGTATTTGGAGCGACCAGATGATTTATCAAGCCTTTTGGCTCAAGCCATGAGTTGAGAAGAAACGACCAGTCCTGTGGCATTGCAGAACCGACCCTGTAGCTTTTATCCAAAGACAGAGCGACTAGGTGTTTAAGGAAGGGAACGACCAGTAGAGTTTAAAGAAAGGAGTGACCAGACGATGACCGACCCCATGTAATAACTTCAGGACCGACCCTTTCTTCAAATGCACCAAACCGACCCGTACAAGCTTATTGATAACCCATTGATCGATTTAAGCAGATAACAATGTCGTATTTGGAAATTGGATTTCCATCATGAACCAAGGAAAAAGATAGTCCTTACTGAATTCGTGACTCTCTAGCCCGAGCCATAGGATCAGAACGCATCAACCCTTCAGATCGTCGGGACCGGTCCACCGATGTGGATTATTATGCCTGAACAATACGTTTCCCCGCCCTTTGGGGGTGTAAACGAGCCAACGAATGACTCCATCGGACCTGGATCGTCCGATCAAATCGAGGCGCCTCGCAACAGCAACAACCACATAGGTGAAAAGTATATAAATGTCAGGGCTGGTAGGTCACTGACACCACCCTAGCTAGAAAGAAACGCATGCCCTCCCTGAAGTCCTTCTCCCGTTTCTGGTTCATACCGGGGTGTGAGGCTCGCGATTTCACGTTATACACAAAGCTACGCCACACAGGCGGTGCTTTGATCATCACCACAAGACTTTGCTTTTCAACTGAAGCCTTGATCATTTGCCACTTAGGCATGCCACACTAGCAATTCATGCCATGCGACTGATGTCCATCGATATACAACCTCTGAGCTCGTGCGTTTCAGAGAAGGGCGTTAAGCAAAAGAATAAATTCTCTGCCGCCAAACAGATGTATATTTAACAGAGAGCAATCAACACAGAATAAAATCCAATGTCAGACACACAGTCCACTTACAAGTCCGTTCTGGGTCTGAACGAAACCGGAGGCACTAAATACCTCGCAAACCCATCGATCACCACGTACGTCTGGACGGTCACCACTCATTATCCATATTTTGGGATGCCTCCCAATCAGGACCTCGGTTACCATCCAAACGAGGTGAAGATCTCCGGTCTTCGACCACCGTCTTCATCTTCGATCAATTATCGTCGATTCAGTTATTCAGAATGGGATAAACCCGGTCTTTCTGAGCAACGCGCGTATATAACAAACAAGTGCAACACTAACATATACACGCATCATTTCAATTCATTAGTCACTAACCGTCAATCAGTAAGAGAACGATTTCCCAAATATTAACCCCGAAGGCCGAAACCAACATCAGATCAATACCCCAGAAACCATTTGACTTAGCCAACCTTCAGTTAATTTCTAAATTTACATCCATATCGTTTATAATATTTTATAACGATTTATCGCTATTTTTATTTATTTTAAAATAGCCATTTTATTTCAAACGACGCTTCGGGCCATAACGAGGCCGTGGCTCTGTTTTTCTTTAGATTTGATTTACACATATCTGAAAATCTAACCATTGGATCTTCACAAAATTTAAATCATTAGAAAGATCTTTTCAAAACGAATCCAACGGTTCCAGTTTTGGGAAAATCCGACGGTCGGATCTCCCGGTATAATCGTTTGAAGTTTCAATTTCAAAATACGAACTACAGCGTCGTTATTCGATTAAATATAATTATATATATATATAAATATAATCGATTCTGGTGCTGTTTTTCTTCAGATTTGAATTAAACATTCCAGTCAATCCAACCGTTGGATTTTTACAAAGTTGGTGCCGTTGGAAAGATTTTTCCAAAGCGAACCCAACGGTTGCGATTTCAGGAAAATCCGATGGTCGGATCTCCGTACTAATCATTTGAAATCACGGTTTCAAAAAACGAACTACACGGCCACGTTTCGTTTTAATTTTATTTATATTTATATATTTATATAAATATAGTTCTTTCAAAAATTCCTATATTGTTTCCACTTCAAATATTTCACTAACGCCTTTAAATTTTGGAAAATTTCGCCATAACCTCCTTTGTACGGGAGGGGCTGGGAAAATTCCCAAATAGCCACACGGGCGTCTCATGTCAAAAAGAAAAAGAAAAAGCCAAGCGGCTGGCCAACAGGCTCATAAAATCATCACCCAAACAAAACAGTAAATGTGTACCTATTTGTCGGGCACAAAAATTTTATTCCTCTTCTCTAGCCCCTTTGCTATAACCTGTTCAATAAATATGCATGTACATATATACAGTTCTTATCACTTATCATTTTCCATTCAACTTCATATTTGATTCTAAAAACACCATTCATTCTAATGTTGCATGCATAGGCAAAAATCATATCATTAGCTAATTAATGAATATTTCAACTCATGCATATTTATTTGAACGAGTTGCTATTTTTAACACTTCACATTTCAACAATTCATGTGTATAATAAAAATGTGATTTTTATTGTAAAACAATTTATTTCAAACCAGGATTATTTTAAATAGTTTATATAGGTGATAAAATAGGATTTTTATTGTAAAACAATTTATTTCAAAACAGGATTATTTTATATAGTTTATATAGGTGATAAAAATAGGATTTTAATTATAAAACAATTTATTTCAAAACAGGATTATTTTACATAGTCCATATAGTTGATAAAAGGTGATTTTTATTATGAAACAATTTATTTCAAAATATGAATACCTTTCAACACATGAATTTCAATTCAATGAATGAATATCGATTCAACACATGAAGGTTTTCTATAGTTTCTATATGTAGATAAAATGTGATTTTTATATTTAAAACATGAATACCATTCAACATATGAATTTCTAATCAACGAATGAATATCGATTCAACACATGAAGGTTTTCTATTCAACGAATAAATATAGTTTCAGCAAATGAAAATAATTCAAACACATGAATATTATTCAAAATTTCGGCAGCATAACGGCAGGGTAGTTGAAACTGGGACCGTCCCTAGTACGGCTCCTCGCTCTACCTTAAAACCTCGCGGTTTTTGACAATGGGGATCATGCATCTAGTTCGCACGCAGGCGGCATGTATATATTTATTTCATTTCCACAAACTAATCCTATGTGGTTTCAACCAAATATTTCTCAACCACAAATGGGTATTTTTCAACCACAATCAATCAATCAACCACAAACAATCCCAAACAACCATTCGCTATCAATCAATTTTCACACCAATAATAACCAATAAATATCGTCCATGGTTTGTGGACAAGGGGCGTGTATATATATATATATATATATATATATATATATATATTTATTTATATATTTATATATAGCAATTCACTTCTATTTCAACACATATATAATTTTTACAACGCATATATAACTTATACATCGAACGTACAACTTATACAACGCTTATACAAGAGGTGTACAACGCTTATATAACTCATACATCGACTATATAATTTATACATCGTCGTTTTCCATATTGTTTATAAATTAGAAATCTCACATTGGGTTCCACTCCACCAAAAATAGCAGAAGGCTCAGAAAAATATGCGGTTTCTTCTAAAATGTAGAAGACGTCCACACGGTCGCGATGTTTCCTGTTTCATCGAATTTCGAAAAGAAATGAAAAAGATATGATTTTTCAAAGTTTGCAACAGTTTAAAGGTGTTAAAACTGTTGAAAATATATATATATATATGGCCTTATACCTCTATCTTCTTCAAAATTAGGTTTTGATCTTTCGCCCAAACCGTTGCACGATATTGGAATCGGGTTGCATGAGGTCGAAGAGGGAGGAGAGAGCTTTCAGCGCAGGGAGGTGCGGTGGCATTCGATCGCCTGAGGCGGCGGCGGCAGCGACTTGAACGTCGCGACTTCGGGGACCCGTAACTCGAAGAATACTCAATGAAAAAAATCCAAACTTGCTATGGATTTGAAGGTTTTGTCTAGCTCTACAAAATCCTCAACAGGATGGAGGTCTAATTTTGAGCGGATTGAGAGAAATCGAGGAGAGAAGGGATTGAAGAAGTTCCGCCTGCTATCGACGATGGGAAGAGAGAAAATAGATTTTCTGACCAATGATATTTTTTTGTTTATTTATATATTTTTAAAAATCTGAAAATACCCTCTTTCACACACGAACTCTAATCCAAACCCTACGACTACCGTCCCTAGTGTTTTACCCCCATTCCGAACACAATGCGATATGTTTCGTAGGCCCATTCGACTGTTTCAGTCAGTTTCCATTCAAGTTAAAATATAAAACATTCAATATTTAATTTGAACGTACATTTCAATTTGCCAGGGCCACAAATTGATTCGAAAAATTCCAGAAAAATAAATCTAGCTATGTTTTGACGATACGGTCCTAACAAAACTAGTTTCGTCGAATTCTGAGACCGTTTGCAAAAAGGCCCATTTCTGGTCGATCCAATTTAACTGTAATCGACCAGAACACGTTTTCCTTTGCCACGCTCACATACTAGCTTCAAAATTTATGAAATTTGAAACCTAGCGATAACTTCACATCCCGGATCCAACAAGAGTGGTTTCGTCGAATTCCGTGGTCGTATGCAAAATGGCCAATTTCTCGGGCTATATAAATTCCATAGCGACCTTTCTGAAAATTCATTTGTCCATTACTTTTGCTTTCCGTTATGTAAATTCGATTTTTCAGATTCGTTAGAAAGGTATTCACTAACAGATTTAAATATTTTTGGTTTCACTAAAATCCATTTCGTTTTGCACCCGGTACAGTCCGACAAAGTTTGAATTCAATTTTTGAAACTGCAGCGCCTTTTCAGGCCGTGTTTATAATTATAATTAATTATTTTCGCTTTCAATTGTCGATTCAAACTCACTTTCCATTGCCATTATTTAAAATATTTATTTTAAATATTTAAAATCCATTATTTTAGCCAATTTTAAATTGGTTCAGATTTTCTGGGTCGTTACAGCATGTTTTTTTATTATGCCTATTACTGTTCTCTTCTCTCCCTCCTTCCCTTTTTATTTTTGTATTCAGGCTACCTTCGAGCCTAAGCCTATCACTGAAACATGCGAACGAATGAAATTGGGAACAGTTGGGAATGATAAATTGAGGCATTACTTGTAAAACATGACTGGGATTTGGGCATAATCTATACCTTGATCTAAAACTTTAATTTGGGGCATAACTTGTATCGTGAATCAGACTGGGATTTAGGGCATAAACTATGGTGAACATGAAAAATTGTTTAAGAATGAATATGCCTAAATTTACAGTAAACAGAAACTGTAACCGCACTTAGACACGAGGTTAGATCACGCTTGTGGTAGAAGTCTGCCCGAAACCTCCAGGCAAATCCATCATCCACAAGTGGTAAATCTAATGTGAGGGGTCCATTGCATGAATGTACACGTAATAGTACTAGGACACAAGGTTAAGTCCAGCTTGTGGTAGAAGTCTTCCCGGAACCGCCTGGCATATCCAGCATCCACAAGTGGTCGAGTTAATGTGAAAGTTCTGGTGCATTAACAGACATGAATGGAAAATGTTAATAACCTTTAACCTATAACACTTAACCTATTTAAATCTGTGGGGGTTATATGAACCTATCGAAATTGTGTAAGGGTTAAGTAAACTTGATTGAATCAATGAGGGTTTAGGTAAATCTGTTAAATCTATGGGGGGTTATATAAACCCGACAAACTTAACCTATTTTATACGGTGGAGTTATGTGGGCTCATTAATATGTTAGGCATAACCTATCAAAATCCTAGTAGCGGGGATGCAAACCTTGGGGGTGGATTGTACCATCTATTGTGTGGGACTCGTATCAGTCAGTAACCCATCTTGGTATCAAAAATGGGGACCTCGAACAAGGTTGGGATCAGGGCATGCTTACTGAGCTGATTATAAGAGGTTCATCTGAGTGAGGGTGTCTGATGGCACGTTCCACAGACTTATGTGCATGCATGGATCCGCTTGCTCGGGGAAATAGGACGCTATAGCACCAGTAGGTATGGTTGTGTCTCTCGAAAATAAAGGGATTGGTACTTTAGGGAGTGATACTTCGTGTTATGGGGCCAACACTGGGTATCTATAGGATAGGGAGCAATTGATTAGGGCAGTAATTAGGGTACATCTAGTCTTGCTTGTTTAGGAGCCCATTATTATCATTGGGTGTAACACCTGTCATTTCTGTTGGGCTGCCTGTTATTATCATTGGGGGTAAAACCCGCCACTAGAAGTACACCTAAGTCTACTGTCTGTTTCTGTTGGAATCATTCTATTTCTGTTATACTAGTATTGGTGTAGAGAAAAATACTTTAGAAGCACAATATATTCTGTTTATTCTGTTTATCCTACTTAGTTTTTTATACATGTCTCATGATACTATTATCTCTCTCATCCAATTTATATGCCTGTCATGATGCTTTTACTTATTTGTATGCTAAAAGTAAATGGACTTGCCAGACTTTATATCCGACCCATTTTGTTTCCTTTTCTCTCTCTTTCTTTTCCCCCACCTAGGTTCTCAGGGTGGGATTACTCAGGCATGAATAGGACTCTCTCTTCTGTTTCTGCTTGGAGCTGCTTAGATGTACTGCTTGATTTCCTGCCTACCTTGCTATGGCTATTCTTTCTGGTGACTATGCTTTTATATTAATGTACTCTGATGATTTTAGTACAAGGCGGATATTTTAATTTGATGTAATGGGTTTCCTGTACTACAGACTTATGTATTAACTAGATTTTGGACCATGATGTTTTCTACTTGGAAAATAAAGTTTTAAATTTCACTTTTATTTTATATCTGTCTGGTAATGTTTATGTTTCTTTTTACCTATAACGCTTCACGAAACTTAATGATTCTGTTATAGAGTGACATTAACGGATGTGGGGTGCCACACTTGGTATCAGAGCTGAAGGTTACTAGATCGAATAAAATGGTTTTGAAAATTGTTTTTAAAAGGTTTTAAAAGATAGCATTTTCAAAAGAAAAGTCTATTTTTGAAAAACATATTCCCCAAAACCATATGAAATATCTTTCGATTCTCCTCTTAGATCCCTTTTCCTTTTATTTTCAGCATATCTGGGGAACCGATTCTTCCTGAAGGGTGTCCCCATTGTGGCATGGTTCCGTAGATATGTTAAAACTACGACACATGTTGAAGGGCAAGGAAGTGCCCGACCTCCATTCGTTGCCGCAATAGTTCCACCTACGGCTAATTTTCTTCCAAACTTCGTCAGGATTTCTATGCGATGGAGGCAGCTATCGAGAGACTTGTTAACATGTTACATAAGAATGGTAAAGAGGAGAATAAGGGAGTTAAGCTGAGGAGCACAGCCCAAGGATGAGAAAAATGGTGACCTAAGAAGGGAACATAGATGAAAGAAGGAAAGCCTAATAAAGTTCAAATAAAGGCAAGAAGAAATGTCATGTTTGTTGGAACGTGGGTCTTTTAGTCAAAGATTGCCGAAAAAGGAAGAATACTTGTTTCAACTTTGGCAAAGTTAGACACTGTACTGGGAAATGCCCGAAGGTGCAAGGACAGGGGAAAAAGACAGGACCATCTGGAGAGCCAGTGCATGCTTTCGGGGGCAGTGGACCAGACGAAGGTAGTAAAATTTATGTTGAAGGTTTGATTTCTCTTTCCAATCATCCTGTTAGAACTCTTTTTAATTCTGGTGCTTCACATTCCTTTATATCCGATTCTGTGATTGAGTCTCTGCACATTAGTAGTAGTATGGTTCCGGATCCCATTGTTGTGTCAAACCCCACTTGGGGCTTGGCTCATCTGTTTGTGATTGGTCGGGGTTTCAGAATATCTGTGTTGGGCCTCGAGTTTGAGTGCGACGCATATGTACTTGGTTTCATTGGCTATGGTCTGATTCTAGGGATGGATTGGCTAGCCATGTATGGTGCTATTTTAGACTATGAGAGGAGGGTCGTCAGACTTTTGACTTGTTATGGGAGGACTCTTGAGATTTCTTGTGACCGAAAAGGGTCTGTCATGCTTAATTTCCTAGAATTACTTGATGCACCTGTCGGCGACTTGCGATCTGTACCGGTAGTCTGTGAGTATTCAGATGTTTTTGAGGAGGTTCGGGGCTTACCTCCAAGGCACGAGATTGATTTCCAGATGTACTTAGTGGACAATGCAAATCCAGTTGCATTACTTATTTGCCATATGTCTCCAAGAGAAAGGAGGGAGCTCAGCAAGAAAGTATGGGAGCTACTTGAAAAAGGATTTATTAGGCCAAGAACATCTGAATGGGGTGCTCGAGTAGTATTCGCCACTAAGGCGAATGGCTCACTTCACTTATGTGTGGATTACAGGGAGTTGAATAAGCTCACTAAGAAAAATAGGTACCCACTTCGGAGGATAGACGATCTGTTTGACCAGCTTATTAGTGCATCTGTTTTCTCCCAGTTAGACTTAGCAATAGGGTTTCATTAGTTGAGGGTGGCCGAGGACAGTATAGACAATATCACTTTTAGAACTCCAAATGATTTCTTCAAGTGGCTTGTCATGCCTTTTGGGTTAATGAATGCACCCTCTTATTTTGTGGATTTGATGAGTAGGGTGTTTTGGGAATTTCTAAATAAATTCGTTGTGGTCTTTGTTGATGACATCTTGATTTTCTCGAAGAGCGAGGAAGAGCATGCCCTACATTTAAGGGGGGTTTTGAAGAATCTATGAGTGCAACAGCTTAAGGAAAAAATTCTCAAAGTGTCATTTTTGGAGAAAGGAAGTGAGATTTCCTGGGCATGTTGTCTCTAAAGAATGGGATAGCAGTGGATCCCGCGAAAGTAGTTGCAGTCCAAGATTGGAAGATTCCAAAGAATGCAATAGTGGTGAGGAGTTTTTTTGGTTTAGCGGGCTATTATAGGAAGTTCATTAAGGACTTCGCAAAGATATCAGCACCACTCACCAGACTGACGAAGAAGAATTTGACATTTTCATGGGATATAGACTATGAGGATGCTTTTCAGCAATTGAAGAGGGCTTTGACCCCCAGTCTTTACTTTGCCTAATGGGAACAAACTGTTCACAGTATACACCGATGCATGTGGTATAAGGCTTGGTGCTGTTTTGATGCAAGAGGGAAGGGTAGTATGTTATGGTGGTAGACAGTTGAGAGTTCATGAAAAGAACTATCCTACCCATGATTTAGAGTTGACTGCCATAGTATTCACGCTTAAGACTTAGCGACATTATCTACTTGGAGAGAAGTTCGAGTTGTATATTGATCATAAATCTCTCAAGTATTTATTCTCACAGAAGGATCTCAATTTGAGGCAACAGAGATGAATGGAGTTCCTAGCATCCTATGACTTTGAGATTGCTTATACCTCAGGCAAGGGTAATGTGTTGGCGTACACGTTGAGTAGGCAGAGGATGACTTTGAGTCCACTATTCGTAGAGAGGTGGAGCTTGAAGTATATATCGACTTTTGATTTTAGGCCATCTACGGATCTTATACCTGGTTTGTTGGTGTCCTTAGAAGTGTGGCCTACTCTTATGGATCAGATAGGAACTTCACAGCGAGAGGACCCACAGATAGCAGACATCCTGGATAGGCTCGGTACAAGGGAGACTTCTAGTCACCTCAGTAGATATTCCACAAATGATAGTGGGTGGTTGTGATGAGATGGAAGACTTTGTGTTCCCCGAGTTGGGAGTCTGCTGAAGACAGTCCTTGAGGACGCCCATCATTAGGATGACTATCCATCCAGGAGGTGATAAGTTGTATAGAAATATAAGGAGGGTTTCTTTTGGGCTGGGATGAAGAAAGATGTAGCGGAGTTTGTTTCTTGATGTTTTATTTACCATCAAGTCAAAGCTGAGCAAAGGAAGCCCGATGGTTTACTTCATCCTTTGGAGGTCCCACAGTGGAAGTAAGAGAGCGTCTCTATGCATTTTGTTGATGGTTTGCCTAGACCGAGGAAAGGCAATTATAGTATTTGGGTTATAGTTGACAAGCTTGTTACGAGCGCTCATTTCATTCCTGTTAAAAGTAAGAGAATAACAACATGGTTGGCAGCAGTTTATCTTCGTGAGATAGTTCGTCTACATGAGTGCCTTCCAATATAGTAAGTGATCGTGACCCCATATTCACCAGTGAGTTTTGGAGGAGCTTATAGGAGGCATTAGGTACATGGTTGTGTTTGAGCACCGCTTATCACCCTCAGACCGATGGGCAGACGGAAATGGTGAATAATGTTCTTAAGGATCTTTTAAGTCTGTGTATCCTAGACATCGGAGGGACTTAGGAAGAGCATCTTCCATTGGTACAGTTCCCCTTAAACAACAATTATCAAGCTAGTATTAGCATGGAGCCCTTCGACGCATTGTATGGACATCCTTGTAGATCAACTACTTGTTGGTGGGAGTCTACAGATAAGCTTCTACTTGGACCTGAGATGATTAGGGAAACTTTAGAGGAGGTTGATCTTATTCGCAGACACATGAAGACAGCTCAGGACAGGTTGAAATCCTACACAGTTAAGATAAGAACTGCTATTGAGGCTGAAGTGGGAGACATGGTTTTCATCAAGGTATCACATTTAAGGAATGTGGTTCGCTTTGGATCTGTTGGGAAATTGGCGCCAAGGATTTTAGGGTCATATCCCATAACAGAAAGGATTGGCCAAATGGCCTATAGAGTAAAGCTTCTATAGAGATTGACGGGGGTTCATGATGTTTTCCATGTTTCTCATTTACGAAAGTGCCTGCATGATACCGTAGAAGTAGTTAAGCCGAGTATGCTTGAGGAAGCAGAGGTGGAACAGGAGGCGACAGTTAGACGAATTCCTACCCGTATTCTTGGATCAGAGGTTAAGAAGCTACATAACCGAGAGGTCAAGTTGATGAAAGTTCAGTTGGGAGATGACCATGAGGATACAACTTGGGAGACTGAAGATAAGATTCGCGCTTCGTACGCTTTTATTTTCAAGGGTATGTTCCTAATTTTTTTTCCAAAGCTTTTATTCTTACTTTCTTATGTCATTTAAGTATATCCTATCGATTGAATCTTCTACCTTTAGGAAGGGAGCCAATGGAAGTAAACATGTGTTTGAGACATGTTATGTTTGATGGATGCAAGTGGATGCATGTGTTTGCTAGAGGTTGCTCGTGGATGCATACACACACATACGACACTAGATCGACTCAATCACTCTCATACTGCATATGGATGCGTGTGCATTTTTCTTCTTTTATGGATGAAAATGGGTATTTCATCATATGAATATTGCATTTGGATGGATGATTGTGCACACATATAGAGTTCACATGATATACTAGGATTGTATGCATACATGTTGGACTCATGGCACTAACATACGTTGCATTAAGGAGGTCAATTGAATCAGTAGATGGACCGATCTTTCGCATTAGTATAGGAACATATACAGACACCTTTGCATATGTTCATATAAGCATTGGAATTTTTTTAAGGACAATGGATGCATGTGGTTGGTGGATGAGTATATGGATGATAGTTGTTAGGATATACATTCTTCTTAATTTGGAGATTCCATGGACGAAATCCTTTAAGTAGGGGAGAATGTAACAACCTGTAATTTTAAGAAATATTATAATGATAATCTAAAGAGTATTTAATTAAACATTGGGAGTTACTCCGAGTTTGCATAAAACGGACATCGTATGAAGAAGTTATTAAGGTTTAAAATTTGTATACACACAATTAAAAAATATATATACAAAATCAAGTCTGGAAGATCAAAAATCGATGAGTGGGAAGGGGTGGGAAATCGACCCGTTAAGGGTCGATCCTATGCCCCATGGATGTTGACCCACGGGTCGACCCCTACAAGGGGTGTCAACCCTAGCTAGGGTCGACCCCACCCAGATCTGGGGCAGATCCATTATTTGAATCGGGAATTGTTTCTTGCCTATATTCATTGTGGTAAATTATAAATAGGACCTCATTTCTATTGTTTTATTCATCAAAAACAATGGAGAAAACGAAGTGCTGCCTCAACTTAGATTGAATTAGTCTATTCTTCTGCAACAACAATTTATATGTATAAAAGAATCTCTGCTACAACATCAACACTCCTTTCTCTTTACTTTAGATCCAGTCACAGTGTCTTTATGTTTCTTTTAGATATAAACATTTAATAAGTAATCTTGATATGTTTATAAACTTGTTCCTGTTAATAACCTGAATCATAACTAACCAGATCTGCCACTACTTGTACACCTAATCTACTATTTAGTACTCATATGCCTATTCCTGATATGCCTATTATGTTATTATGCCTAATTATGTAATTATATGTGCACTCTGCTACTATTCCTATTTCTGTCACCATATGCCTATTCTGTTAGAATGCATATTTCTGTCATCATATGCATGTTTTGTTATTATGCCTATTTATGTTCCCTTCTCACCCACCTTCCCATTTTATTTTTATAGTTAGGCTACCTTCGAGCCTAGGCTTATCGCTGAAATATGCGAACGAACGAAATTGGTAACGGTTGGGAATGATAAATTGGGGAATAGCTTGTAAAACATGACTTGGATTTGGGCATAATCTATGTCTTGATCTAGTACTTTAATTTGGGGCATAACTTATATCGTGAATTAGACTAGTATTTGGAGCATAACCTATGGTGGATATGAAAAATTGTTTAAGAATGAATATGCCTAAATTTACAGTAAATAGGAACTGTAATCGCACCTAGACACGAGGTTAGATTACGCTTGTGGTAGAAGTCTGCTCGGAACCTTCCGGCAAATCTAGCATCCACAAGTTGTAACAACCCGTATTTTCAATAATCTGTTATAACATAAATTGAGGCAGGATTAAATTATAAAATGGGAATCAAGGGAAACGGGCTATGCCATTGCGTTCGTCTCGGAAAAATACGCGAAATAGAGTCGGAGTTTTCGAAAATCGGAGTCCGTATGACCCAGTTAAGGCCCATTGAAGTTTGCAGAAAATTTCTAAGTAAAAACAGATTTAAATTTGAAATTAAAAACATGGGCTAGGGCAAACTGGGCAGGCGGGAAAAATTCCCGCCCAGGACCCCATGTCGACAGGCCTGTCGACAGGGGTCTAGGCATGTCGACTGCCCTGTCGATAGGGGGTAGCCAGGCAGATTAGCCTGGCGCACCACTTTGGTTTGGGCTTGGTTGTGTGGTCTGGTTCTAGAGAATCCTGAAATCTGACGGGCCAAATCTATCCTAGGGTTAATCCTAGGGCTAAAAACACTCTAATCTTCTATAAATAAGCCTCTAATCCTACCCTAAAACCCCATTAATCATTCTTGCAACCAAACTATGCCAAAATCCATCCTCTCATGGCCTCCACCCTCTTCATACAATTCCTAATTTAATTCCTAAGTAATTTTCCATGCATACAAGCATATTTAGGCTTGTATGATCCTCCTTAGCTTGCATTAAAGGCTTTTTTTTCAATTGGCATCATAAAGGAGGAGTCTTGATCAAGTTTGCTTGCATTTGGGGGTTTTAATTAGTTGCATAAGGGGTTTCTTGCATTTGTTATACTCATTTGAGTCCGCATAAGCATTGTAAGCCCTCTTACCCTCATTTTAGAAACTATAAAGTTAATGTGTGATGAAAGTTGGGGTTTATGTATGTTTATTGAGTTGTGCATGTTATGCAAGGGTACTAAGCCATGATTTGCAAATCTATTAAGTTATGCATGTATACTAAGCCATGATTTGCAAGATTTATAAGTTATGCATGTTTATGCAAGTTTGTTAAGCCATGGTTTGTATGTTTATTAAGTTATGCATGTTTATGCAAGTTTGCTAAGCCATGATTTGTACGCTTATTGAGTTATGCATATTTATGCAAGTTTAAAATGACAAGTTGTGCATGTTTTGACAAGTTGTGCATGTTTTGGCAAGTTGTGCATGTTTATGCAAGTTTAAAATGACAAGTTGTGCATGTTTTGACAAGTTGTGCATGTTTTGGCAAGTTGTGCATGTTTATGCAAGTTTAAAATGACAAGTTGTGCATGTTTTGACAAGTTGTGCATGTTTTGGCAAGTTGTGCATGTTTATGCAAGTTTAAAATGACAAGTTGTGCATGTTTTGACAAGTTGTGCATGTTTATGCAAGTTTAAAATGACAAGTTGTGCATGTTTGACAAGTTATGCATGATTATGGTAATATGCAAGTTCATTATGCTAAGTTATGCAAGTTTAACATGTTATGCATGTTTTATGGTAATATGCAAGTTCACTACGCTAAGTTGTGCAAGTCTAACATGTTATGCATGACTGTTGTGCAAGTTTATGTTGTGCCAAGTTCCCTCTTCCTATCCTTTATGCGTTACTACGAATATGTAAGCGATAGAATGACGTTGGGGGTTTTGGGGTAAACTTAAAATACATAAAAATATAAGATTGGGAATTTACCTATTAAGTTAGGTCTACCCCTTGGGAATTTACCTATTAAGTTAGGTCTACCCAAGTAACTATTGGCTTGTAATTATGCTTTGAAATAAAGTGGACATGACACTTAGAAAACATAAGTGTGGCCAACTCGAGGTTGGGTTGAGTTTGTAGCGTAATTCTACCCGGAACCGACCGGCTTAACTAGTGGCAACAAACAATAGGACCCAATGTGAGAAGTTGGTCATGGGGTGCCAAGACCCGAGGTTAGACCAAGTTGTGGTGTAAAGCTACCCGGACCCGCCCGGCCTAACTAGTAACCACAACAAGGTCTAATGTGAGAGGTTAAGGTGCATTAAATTAATTAATGCCTCATGATTAGGGTTAAGTCAGGGTCCACTAATACTTAACCAAATTGGGAATTCAAGGGATGAAAATGGGGTTAAGTTACACTTAACCAATTTAATCAATTTGGGGATACAAGGGATTGGATGGGGTTAAGTGGCGAACCGTTGATTACACTTAACTAATTTAATCCATGATTAGTGAAGGGTTAAATCACACTTAACCCTCTTGGGGAAACCCTAGCAACGTGGTCTGTTCTAACAGTAATCCCAGTTTGGTATCATTCACAACCCTAGAAGCTAGGCTAGGGCGGGGCACGATTACTGGAGGATGTAAGCGACCAAAGGGCGATGGCCGAGTGGTACAGCGGTGCGGGTCCGGCGGGCTACGGACGTGCACGTAGTCCGATGTTGGACAAACTCGAGGCACGGGTACCAGTAGATTAGAGCTGTGCATTATTGCTTAAGTGTCTGGGGTTAACACCCGAGGGCTTGATACACCCAAAGGGGGACCCAGCACAGTCTAACTACAACCATACGTGGGCCATATGGACACCAACACTTGACGTGTTAGGTTTATAGGGAGCCGATCGACTAGACCGGGGGCTGGACCTTATATTAAGGTCACTTCATGTTATTGGGCCAAAGTTTGGGCTGAGGGATCAATACCTGTTATGTTGGTTTGCTAGTACACCGTGGTGCAAAAAACTTAACCTTGTTTATGCGACGACACCTCTATCTATCTTGTAGTTAATTTACCATGCCAGTATTTTGTTATCTATGATCATCTCAGTTCCCATCATGATGTTAACTTTATTAGTTTATAGACTGATCGTAGCAGGGCTTACTCAGTCTTTTTGACTGACCCGTTTTGTTTTGCCTCTTTTCTTCCGTTCCCCCCCCCCAGGTTCTCAGGGAGGGAATACAGAAGCCTAGCTTGGATCTTAGCTGCTTTCTTGGATAGCTCATGTATGCTTTGGACTTGGGCTTGCTATGGTTTCTTCCACTTTGGGGATAGCTACTTTTATGTTTTTCCTTTTCAGTTCAGATGATGTTATTTTATGTACTAGACTTGTTTACTTGGGAAATTGACATTATGATGTAGCAGACTTGTTTTTGAAATAGTTTAAAAGTCTTCCGCTGTTTATTTACTTACTCTGTTTATTTACATATATATATATGTCATGTCCTGCCTTGCTATATCATTATGCATGTTTACCAATAATGCCCCTCCAAAGCTAGTGCATTCCTTTGCGAGTGACCCTGGCAGAGGTGGGGTGTTACACAAGTGGTTAATCTAATGTGAAGGGTCTATTGCATAAATGTACATGGAACGGTACTAAGACACGGAGTTAAGTCTAGCTTATGGTAGAAGTCTGCCCAGAACCGCTCGGCATATCCAACATCCCCAAGTGGTCGACTTAATGTGAGAGGTCTAGTGCATTAACAAACATGAAGGGAAAATGTTAATAACCTGTTAACTTGTAACACTTAACCTATTTAAATCTGTGGGGGATGTATGAACTTGTCAAAATTGTGTAAGGGTTAAGTAAACTTGCTTGAATCAATGAGGGGTTAAGTAAATTTGTTAACTCTATAGGGAGTTGTATAAACCCGACAACTTAACCTATTTTATATGGTGGGGTTATGCGGGCTTGTTAATCTGTTAGGCATGACCTGTCAAAATCCTAGTAGTGGGGATGCAAGCCTAGGGATGGCTTGTATCATCTATTGCGTGGGACCTGTATTGTCAGTAACCCATCTGGGTATCAAAAAGGGGGACCCCGAACTAGGTAGGGGTCAGGGAATGCTTACTGGGCTGATTATAAGAGGTTCATCTGAGTAGGGGTGTCTGATGGCGCATTCCATGGACTCATTGTGTGTGTGGATCCGGTTGCTCGGGAAAATAAGACGCTATAGCACCAGTAGATATGGCTGTGCCTCTCAAAAATAAAGGGGTTTCCACTTTAGGGAGTGATACATCCTACTATGGGGCTAGCATAGGGTATCTACAGGATTGGGAGCCAATAAATTGGGGGCAGTAATTAGGGTACATCTAGTCTTGCTTGTTCATGAGCCTGTTATTATCATTGGGGGTAACACCTATCATTTCTGTTGGGTTGCCTGTTATTATTGTTAGGGGTAAAACCGGTCACTAGAAGTACACCTAAGTCTACCATCTGTTTCTGTTGGGATCATTCTGTTTCTGTTATACTAGTGTTGGTGCAGAGAAAAATACTTGAGAAGCGCAATATATTCTGCTCTGCTTATCCTGCTCAGTCTGTTATACCTGTCTTATGGTACTGTTATCTCTCTCATCCAGTTTATTTGGATGTCATGATGCTTTTACTTATTTATATGCTAAACGTAAGTGGACTCGCTAGACTTTATGTTTGACACGTTTTGTTTCCTTTTCTCTCTTTTCCTTTCCCCCCAGGTTCTCAAGGGGGGAATACTCAGGCTTGATTAAGATTCTCACTTCTGTTTCTGCTTGGAGCTACTTAGATGTATGCTTGATTTCCTGTCTACCTTGCTATGGCTATTCTTTCTGGGGACTATGCTTTATATTACTGTACTCTGATGATTTTAGTGCAAGGCAGATATTTTAATTTGATGTAATAGGTTTACTGTGATTCATACTTATGTTGTAACTGGATTTTGGAACACGATGTTTTCTATTTGGAAAATAAAGTTTTATATTCCGTTGTTATTTTATATATGTCTTGTGATGTTTATGTTTCTATTTACCTATAACACTTCGTGAAACTCATTGTATTCTGTTAAAGAGTGACATTAACAAACGTGGGGTGTCACTTACATTCATCCATACAAGTCATCCAGGAATAGGATGAACCTAAGGCACCCTCCTACTACATCCCACATAGGAATCACCCCAAGGATCAGTAACGAGTAGTCCTTGCAATCCGCAAATCTCAATCATGACATAATCCCAATCAAAATAACTTGCTTTCAATCAGAGAAATTCGTCAAGTAAACCTTCTGCTTATGATGATCCACGGTCTTCTATTGCTTTAACTTCAACTGGCATCGTTACGTTACGTATTCGCTGGTTTGGAATGGTTTTCGAATATAAATTCGATCCCTGTCCTTCCATACCAACATTCGTTTATGCCAGATTTGAAAGTTGGTTATTTAACTATCAAATAAACAACTATTCATCCATAAAAAATAAAATGAATTCGCTGGTTCAGTAATCAACGTCACTTGGCCTCTTTAAGTAACCAACTATTAACTTTTAAACTTCTAAATTCTTCAATAATTATAATACACATTTTTCTTCTTATATTAATATAGGAATATTCATAACCATTTCGTTTTAAAATACCTTAGGGTCGTACTTCTTACCTTAGTTGACACTTCCTTATAATACTAGTAATCCAAATGGGATACCATATAAAATATAATTTATGAATCAAATTTCCATTATTTATCAGTTAACATTGAAGTCAAACAAGTTAGGTTATAGTTACCTCTCAGACTTGAATGAACAACAATCTTAACTTTAAAACAAATAGAAATTACAAAACTTAAATACCAATTTAAAAACGAGATATTCATCTCAATCTTATAACTCTTTCAAATATTTTAAGTATTATTTACAAATCGTTTGCTACAACCATTACCAAATATACTATTAAAATATATTATTCTCAAACCCTTTGTTATGACCATGTCTAATATTCCGTTTGCAAACCATTTGCTAAAACTATATTTTATACAAAGCCTTAATTTCAAAAATAATCTATCCTTATAAGTTCATTACAAAATCGACTCGGTTTTATTTCAATAAAACTTCATTTTATATCTAAATTATTTATATATAAATATTATCGTTAGATCTTAATTTAACATCCAATTCAATCCACTTCAGGTTTCCCTTCTTCTAATCTTAACCCTATGAAGTTATTCCTTAAAGTTATAATCAAACTACAACTTTTTCATTAGTTGAAATCATTTAACACAATATATCCTCTACAAACTTTGGATTTATAACTTCACCCAACTGAAGTTTTATAAATTTATTCAACTTGGATTTTATAACTTTACTCAACATGGATTTTATATAAAATCCAATAGAGTAAAAATCTTGCTTAAATTTTCCTTTAACTATAAGTAGGGTCTTAAGAATTCATTAATAGAATTCTAATTACAAGATTAATGCTTTGATTATTATTAATTGAGTAATAATCCATTTCAACCTCATTTATAAATAGGTTACTCCATGATTAACTATTAATCTTTCTTTAAGATAATAATCAACTTCATTAAATAATTAATAGTTCAAAATTGTCTTTAAAATCAATTAATTTAAAAGGTTGTTCGATCTCTTGAAAAATCGTATTAAGTTTCAATAACTATTGTCACAACCACCTCAATTAAATTAATTTACAACAAATTAATTTAATAATCAATTCCAGATAAAACAGTTGACTCACTCAACTCAAAAACATGGTTAACTTGTTAGCTAATACCAATTAATATTTTCTTTAAATTAATATAATTAATTTTAATAATCCTATTTAATTTGTCCCTTGTAAAAAAAATAATAATTCTTAACCCTTAGGTTAAACTCTCCTCACATTGATTATAAAAACATAAGAATTTACTTTATAAACCATTTAACAATTGCTTACATACTTAAATAATAAATAATATATATATTTACCTTTATTTCGATAAATTTACGTTTAAAATAATTTATATAAATTAGATTTCAAGATCTATTTTCAGTTATAAAATAATATTTAAAACTTCATTTCTGTCAATTTACCTGATAGTAAATCAATGTTTATAAAACAATGGATTTTTAGGCCATCTACTAGCAATTATTCAACCAATACGGTCCATTGGTTAATAACGAAACAATCGTTGAATTTCAATTCAACAATCAACAATCAAATCAATCATTCAATCAAATTGGTTAAATAGTTCATATAATGGTAATATGAAAATAAACAATAAATTTAAGGAATCCAATTGGTTCCCTCCAATCTATTTCCCTACATCCAAATAGGTTACCTCAAATAACATCATTCATGAGAATATCCAGTTAAACCGATGATTTATATAAATAGCGAATAACTGCAATTTAGCATCAACCATTTAACTTAACACTTTTATATAAATATAACTATGACCAACAAGGTAAGTTACCTTTGTTGGTTCCAATCGTTATGATAAAGATCTGGTTTTAACTAAATTAAATGAACGTTTAATTTATTCAATATATATAAAAATACTCAGTATACATCCAAACAATCATTGAATCATCCAACAATTTGCAACATAGCACACAAATTATAAACCCGACTTATATAAAATATAAGGGGGACAAACTGCATGAGTATACTCACCTTGGTTTCCATTCAGCGAGATAAATACTATTCTCAATTAAATCAAACACAAGTTCACTTTAACTAGAAAGTTTAACTGTATTCAAATGTGTCCAAATCTATTCCAGAATGAAGCGCTCATCAAGATGATTTCAACGTTTCCTGTTTTGTCGAATTGTATTAGTATATGAACATGTTATAATTATTATAACCTACACACAAAATTAAATTAAATAGTTATTGTTTAGTTAAAATTTAATTAACTAATCACGTTTATTATCCTTACTCAAATGTTAACCTACATTAATTATTCGATTAAGCCAGTATATAAAATTTGATCCGCATATAACTCTCTTCCCACCAGTGCAGTTAAAGCATTTAGCGGTTTTATAACGATAGAGGTATAAGAAGTTGTAGTAAAGATAAAACAAGGAAATAGCAGACATATAGAGGCGGTGCAAAAACGTTAATTATATGTAAAAATATATAAATAAAATTAATTAGTTATCAATCTCACATGTGTAGGCGAAACGAATATTAATTAATATTACATAACAAAATCAAGGAATATCATGGTTATGCATAATAGTGTGAAGGATTACTACATATTTCTATCTTACATAAGGCGCATATGACTATAAATTAGCTCTTTACATTATTATTTTTATTTATTTTAAAAGAGAACTGGTCAAATCATCCTCTGTGCAGTAATATTACTCAAGTGGATGCTAAATATTATTGATCTTGCAGACATAGCGGAAAATAACAGGGTTTAAAGCGAAACTACTATTCATTGGCGCTAAATTTAAATAGCGTATCGCTCGGAGAGCGCTATTGGCTAGAGCGGGTGTTTTACGAGGTTTTAGTGGGGATTTAATTATGTAGCTTTCCACCTTTCTATTTCTTCCACCTTATTGTTGCAATAACTTCGAACATGAACCCATGAATGAGATCCTCGTGCGGCTCCTCCCTCTATGCATCAGAGGGTCTTTTGACACCAGCACACCTCACGCCATCCTCCCATCTTCTTCTCCACCCCCCTCGTTGCGTTAAAACATATTCTCATTCACATGTTTGCAAACTCGAGATGGATACACCATGACAGCTATGAACTTCTCCTCACCTCGACAATCGAGAAGCTCGCCACCACCGCCCCTCAACAGCCTCACCACCCCATATCCTCTCCATAAACAGCTCGTCAGTCGAGCTACCCCTCTACCCAGAAAACCACCGCAACACCCACGACTTTAAGGCCACCGTGTCGCCGCCTCAGGCCACCAGGTTGGGCCAAACTATGCCTATGCATCCAGATCACTCCCCTATATAGAATCTCAATTGATCACTTCGCTTAAAACACTATGGTTTGGATGCCTTTCAATTTTTCTTGTACTGAAGAATGTGGCTCAAACTTGTTTACTTGGAACGAAAAAAGGCAGGCAGTACATATTTATAGAGAAGGATGAATGGATGAGGACAATGTTGCTTTCGATCAGTTGCATGTCCATATATTAAAATCGAGAGTGACTGGCATGTGAGTAGGTGTATTTGCACAAAAATAGGGTATCTTTGCACATGTGTAGGTTAGTTGCACAGAATAGGGTAGCAAAAGAATTTTGGGTACGAAGAATTTGCATAGCATAGCATGCGGGTATAGATCAGGTGTAACGACCCACCATTTTGACTGTGCCGAAGCGACAAAACAAGTCAAACTCTAACCGTTCAAAACAATAGATTATATTAGATTTTGGGGTAAAAGAATAAATTATATAATCATAGACACAAATACAGAGTAATATAATATCTCGCAGTGGAAAATACAAAATACAATCGTAGTTCATGAAGCTACTAAATAAATTTTACAACAGAGTTTACATATACAGCGGAAGTCTAATACAATTCATTTCAGATACATAAATAAATAGTATGAAACAAAGATGACAATAATAGCAGAAATTGGATCAACTGAACAGGTAGACATAGATAAGCAAAACCCAAAAATATTTAAAATCCAAGAGCAAATCTCAAAACTAGAATACTCGATCCGACCCGAGCAATAATGCAAAACAAAACAACTCGGATCAGGACGAACATATCCATGGAAGTAAATCAACTCAAATGAAATGTTCGATGAAATGCAATCGGTAACTTAAAGGATGTTCGGGATCACAATCATCTAAGGATCCGTCAAACTAATACTACATAGTATAATATGCTACATATAATAGTGCCTATTAGTAAAGTAAAAAATATCAAAATGGCGTAAGTGGGATTACCATATTACCCTTACACCATTTATATATTCTCATGGTATATACGGTACCATAATTCCTCCATAAACTAGGGGTCGATCAGAGGGCACTCCATATAAAACAGTACAAAATAAAGTCGTAGTAGGCTCGTATATGGCATGCGACAAGGCACACAACGAATTCCAGGGTGGATTCATCGTTTGCAAAGACAGATTGGTGGTAACGCATAGCATTGACTACCGCCTACCTCGAGACACATTCTCATAATCAAATAGGAGGGTGGCCACCAAACACATCGCTAAAGAAATAGAATGGTATCGAAGAAGTGCGCTCGGTAGGAGGAATGACCTCACTTGGTCTTGGAGTAGCTCCTGTTTTAGTAACATCAAGCTGACTCAAGGTAGTAAGGGTCTCATAATTAATATGAAATAGAAAATAGAGTCGTTCACCGAACCATCCTAATTTCTGGAACTCTACCACGTACATAGTTGTTAAACTGGTTTTCGGAATTGGCAGAGATTATGACAATATCCAATCCCGGTCTCTTTAACAACTAATCGTTTACATTTTCCACACTGTGGCCATTATTTTATAAATCACTTTATAAAATAGTTTATACAAAATCTCATATTCGAATTTGAAATCAAATATCTAAATTCGATTTTATTCAAATTTGAAAGCAACTCAAATCGCTTAAACCAAATCGATTTAGAATCATATCGTAAAGATTTCAAATATAGTACAAACTAATACTATAACATTTAACTTCGATTATAATTTCCAAAAGTATTCATATAATGAATTTCAATTCAAAACAGCTTATATTAAAATCATATCTTCAAAGGTCTTAATTTCCATTTATATCAATGCCAAAACATTTAACTTCGATAATATCTTGATTTGGTTTATATTAATCAACTCGAGTTCAAACATTCAAATAATTAAATTTTTACCTTTTATAAGAAATCATTTCAAGTTGATTCATTTAAATCCAACATTTGGTTTCGAATTCAAAATATACAATTCAAGTCAAAAGCTTACAATCCAATTAAACAAATTTTATTGTACTTTGTAATCCAAGTCATATTCAAAATCGTTATTGATAATTTCGAACAATTCATAAAATCTGTTTTACCCTTTAAAACATTCCTTTTAGTCGATTTGTAAAATTCAACACTTAGGTTCAAAATTCCATTCAAAACGAATTTTATATTTCAATTTAAAACCAAATTGTATCTTCTCTTATAATTTAAGTCCTACAGTTCAAAATCGTTACTTATAAATTCGAATCGAACCTTATATTTCAATTTCAAACAATTCATACAGATTAAAACCATTCTTATAAATTCGATTTAACAAATTTTCTTAATTTAAACCAAACGATTTATAAAACCAATTCCATATATATATATATATATATATTAAATTCACATCAGTCGCTTTGAAATTGAACTCATTTCATATCAATTTTAAATTCAAATACGTTATCACTTAAATTTGGAAGTTTCAAATTTAAATCAATTTCACAATTCAAGTTCACTTCTTATAAATTCAAATCGTTCGAATTCAAATTCACATCTTATCCGAATTCATTAGGTAAATTAATATCGTTATTTACATTTAAATATTTAATCTCGAATTTAAATCGCGGAAACCTTAACTTATACATCTTTGATTTTATTATTAAAGTTAATAAAATATACATATATATAATAAAATTTAATTTGAAAATAAATATATATACAAGTTTATAAAATTCTAAAAATTAATTAGAGTATAGATTATAAAGATATATAAGTTTAAATAATATAGAAATATGTTAAAAATATATATTTATAATAATATAAAAGTTTAAAATACTTATAAAATTTAAATTATATGGTTTAAATAAATAAAAATTATAAGTAAAATCTTATATAAGCTTTAAATCCATATTTACTCATAAAAATCATTTAAAAACATATAATTTAAAATTCACAAAACATAAGTTTAAAATATTAAAATATAAATATAAAAATAAAAAATTTTAAATTATTATTTTAAATTAAGTTTTCCAAATCATTTTACTTCGAAAACATAACCAACGGTGTCCGTATATGGTTTTCTACCCTATAGTCAAGTGATATGGATATTTATCATTTCAATCCACAATTTAAAATTTCTACAGGTATATCATTTCAACTTGCGATACCAAATTCAGTAAAAATCGTTCAGGTCTATCATTTCAACCTATAACGATTTTTCCCTAATCTAATGTCCGTTCGGGTATATATCATTTCAACCCTTAGTGATTATTCCTAAACTAGGGGAATCAACGTCATAACAAATCATCACATAGCATCAATCACAGCATAAGGCATATATCATCAGTGCACCTACGTGTCATAAATATCGTATCGTATACGAAAGTGTACATATTAAACAAACAATTTCTACTGGCAATCCTATACATTTCATAACTGTTCATTTGTGCTAATCTAACAACCATGAAACAATGTAGGTCGAGTGTGAGATAAACTCACCTTTCGTGGCAAAGATCGGAGACAACAGATGGATTAACACGGGATGAAACGACGACTTCCAGGAATGATCCAGAATGGATTCAACTCGATATCACTCAATATATATTTTATTTTTTATGAGAGGAGGCTAGATAATTTCTCGGTGGAACTGTGCAGTTATCAGGTTTGTGGGACGGGTTTTGGAACTCAACACCAAACCCGACACAAAATAAACACAACAAATCTTTACATAAAATATTATATTTTTTTTACATATACGTGCATATAGTAAATTTATTACTTATATATATATATTTAAAATTCGTCATAACTCGTATATATAATTTATATTTTAAAACCCACTAAATTTACTCCAAATATATATATAACCATCCCTAAAATACTCATACTGAGATGACCCGAACTTCCCAGTGAAGGAAAGAACGGATTGAATTAAGAACACGATGAATCTGAACACAAACAGAAGAACATTTCATTGCTTATTACAACAATTTCATCAGAATATAAGAATATAACGGAGTATGAATAAATATTACACATTTACTAAATATCAGAGATATACAAATAACAATGCAGCGGAAAAATAATACAAAACACAACTGAAAAGAATATATGAATACAGAGCTTTCCGAATATCATTCCAGCTATAAACCAGGATCCTGTGAATATAAATCCGCAAACCAAAACTACAAGCTGCCCGTGTGGAAAATAAGGGCACCCAAAGTTTAGGTTAAAACAATAAACTCCAGGTCAGTCGTGTGACTGGTGTGAGAACTAAAACAGTTATTTAAAACTTTACTTTTAATTAGATATATCAAGGGACCACGCCGTATAACATGGAACGGGTTTCCTCCCAAGAATACCAGTGCATATAACAAAACAACGCAATGCTTTTTGGAAAAATGAAGCTATTATAACACCCAGGTCCCATCACACAATACAACGCAAGCCGGAGGATAGGGTTTTCCCTTATAATAGCCAAACATGCTTGGTACGTTTAAAACAAATCATTTGATACTATTATAAGTGCATAGTATATAAAACAACTTCAAATATAAATGTATCAATCTTAGACGGCATGGGTACCATATATCATGTCGCCAATACTAGGCTCTACAATCAAGACTGCAATTGTCACGTATTGGAAGTTGGATTTCCATCTGTGAACCAAGGCAAGGGATCGTCCTTACCCCTTTGAGACAATCTAGCCTACCATGTCTCAGGACCCAGATTCAGGTGGGCCCTTGGATCGTCAGGGCCGGTCCACTCGATGAGGATTAAAATGCCTGAACACTACGTTTCCCCGCCCTACGGGGCGAAAACTGCTATATCCCGACCAAACTATCGGCCCTGGAATGACCGATATAAACGAGGCGCCTCGCTATCCATTATCCGCATAAGTAAAATGTCCGGGCATATGAAACCCAAAACACCACTCTTAGCTAAAAGGAAACGCATGTCCTCCCTGAAGTCCTCTCCCATTTCTTGTTCACACTGGGGTGTGATGCTCGTGAATTAACGCTACACAAAGCTATGCCACAAAGGCCGTGCTTTGATCATACCCACAAGACTCTGCTTTTCAACAGAAGCCTTGATCGTTTGCATCTCAGCATGCCACACAGGGAATTCACGCTATGAAACCGATGTCTATCAATCACAGAGAATGAAATTCGATGTCACGTACACATACATTTACAAGTTCATTCTGGGTCCGAATGAAACCGGAGGCACCTTATTCCTCCCCCATATGTCCAATACAGGGGAGAGGTCCTCGCATATCCGGTCGATCTGCAAGTACGTCTGGACGATCACCACTTATTACCTTGTCTTCGGTGTATAACCCAATCAAGATATCAGTAATCATCCAAGCGATGTGAAGACCTCCGGTCTTCAACCACCGTCTTCATCCTCGACCCATTGTCGAATCAGTTATTCAGAATCGGATAAACCCGGTCTTTCTGAATAACTCGCGTATATAATAAACAAGTGCTATAAAAACACAACGTACGCCTCTTTCCAATCCAGAAGATTCCTTTATCCAAATATTCATATACATTGGGGAAGGTTCGCATTAATTTTATCAAAGATAAATTCTTTAAATTTATTCTTTATTCTTCCTTTGGATATCATTTCAATCAAATTAAAGATGCATTAAAACTCCACTTGGTTTTTATCTTCCCAATAATCAATATTAACGATTGTTTAACTTGGGAAATCATATCCTGTCTTTAACTGGGTTAAAGAACCAACGACCTTTAAAACACCATTCGCAATAAACCCAAAATCGCATTTCCATTTCATCAGCCTTTAACCGTAAATTAGCAAGTGAAAAAATTCCCTAAGTATTAAACCCAAAGGCCGAAACCAACATCAGATCAATACCAAGGAAACCATTCAACTTAACTAATCTCCCGTTAGTTTTTGATTTTCTTAACTCCTTTGGGTCTAAGAACAGTATTATTAAAGATACCATTCACGGCAACCCAAAATCTTATTCCTATCTTTAACTGGGTTAAAGAACCGATGTCCTTTAAAACATGGTTCACGATAAACCCAAAATCACATTCCATTCCATTAGCCTTTGACCGTAAATTAGCAAGTAAACAATTCCCTAAGTATTAACCCCGAAGGCCGAAACCAACATCAGATCAATACCCAGGAAACCATTCAACTTAACTAATTTCCAGTTAGTTTCTGATTTTCTTAACTCCATTGGGTCTAAGAACAGTATTATTAAAGATACCATTCACGACAACCCAAAATCTTATTTCATTGTTAATTGGGTTAAAGAACAAGTGTTATTTAAAACACCGTTCACGATAAATCCAAAGACCAATTTCAATTCCATTCCAATTTAATATCAATTAATTGGTATATTTCATTAAATCTAAATAAGAAGATTTAATCATTTCTCAACTGGGTTCAAGAACAATGTTAATGAAGACACCATTCACGACAAACCCAAAATCACATTTAATATTAAATACAAGGCTCTAAATAGAAAATATATCGGCTTGTATTCAATATCAAATTCTGGAATCAACAAATACCATATTGGAATAACGATATATATATCTTCCAAATTCCTTCACAATATCCATATAATCACAGAATCCAATATCGAAATATTCTGAAGATAATTTTGACTCAAATTCATTCCAATTCATATATTGGAAATTCCAGTTATTTTTAAAACCATCTCAAATCCATTTTATTTATTTAAAAATATTAGATTATAATTCTAGTTAATAACTAGTTCATTTCGATAAAAATCTATTTTTATCTTTTCAAATATGGAATTTTTCATCCTAATTCTTTCCAAATCATCTCTTATGATTTTACACTAGTTATTGATTTTTTTAATAATTTTATCAAGACCCGTACAGTCGATTTCCATAAACGGCCATCGAACTGCTCCTACAGCGACCTTTTCTAAATTTGATTTGGACATAATTCCAAATCCAACCATCAGATTTCAAATCTCTAATATTTGTTGGAAAGCTCTTTTTGATACGAACCCAACGGTTCTGGTTTTAAGATAACCCGACGGTCGGGTCACCCGTAACGCCCATTCGAAGTCGATGGTTGAAATTCGCGAACCGCCGCGGCGCGACGCGTCCTATTCAGGCCATTATATTATATATAAAATATATATAATATATATTTCATCGATTTCCTATTAAAACGTATTTTATAAATCGTTTTAAATTCATTTTCAAAACGATTTCAACTTCATATTCAATTTCAAATCAAAATTGAATATTCCATATCATCGATATATAAATGTTAATATTTTCAAAACATTATATTTCGAAATCATTTCCTTTTCGATATTCATTATAAAAATGAATAAAATCGATATAAATATCATTCACGTCAAAATGGCGTTAATCTAATCAACACTGCTTTATATATTTAAATATATTCGTGTCCATCCCAAGCGGACATCAAAATCACATTTTGATCTTTTATTATATATTATTTTAAAATATCCATTCTTTTAAAATATTTATCATTTTTTGAATTGGAATCAGACACAGTCAATTACCATATAATTGGATTTATATGGATTTCATACACACATTGTAACAACCCGTAAAATCTGGGCCAGTTTAAAATTTTTATTTTGGCAATTTTAATGACTTTTGAATATTTAAAATTAATTATTTTGAATAGAATTCGAATGTATATAGTTATATAGATCGTCGTTAGAATATAAATATTTATTTTAAATTATAAAAGGAATTGAAAATGGCGCGGTAGTTCGATAATTCGATTTCAAACTTCAATTGAATGTACCGGGTGCAAAATAAACCGGATTTTGGCGAAACCAAAAATATTTGAATCTAATAGAGAATATCTTTCCAACGAATCCGGGAAATCAAAATTTCATAGCGGGGATAAAAAGTTATGCCCAGTTGAAAATTCAGAATAGTCGCTATGGAATTCAGGCCCTTAAAAATGGAAATTTTGCAAACGACCTCGGATTTCGACGAAACCACTTTTGTTGGATCCGTGATGTCAAATTATTGATAGGTTCCAATTTTCATTATTTTTTCGAACCAATAAGTGAGCGTGGCGAAGGAAAACACGTTTGACCAGTTTTAGTTGATTTAATCGACTAGAAAATGGCCATTTTTCAAACGGTCTTAGAATTTGACGAAATTAGTTCTGTTAGGACCGTATCGTCAATACAAAGCCAGAAAATATTTTTCTGGAATTTTTCGAGCTATTACGTGACCCCGCTAAATTGAAATGCGCATTCAAATTCAGTATATAGAGTTATATTTTTATTTTGACGAAAACTGGTCGAAACGATCGAATCAGCTTACGGTACATATCCCATTGTGTTCGGAATGGGGGTAATTAGCTAGGAACGACAGTCGGTCGGTTTGATTTCGAGTTCAAAATAAAAAGGTACTTTTTGAAATTAAAAATAATAAAAAAATATTATATAATAACCTCTCCTTTCGCTTAAAACCCCCTTCCCTCTTCATTATCGGTCAATGCCCAAATTGAATTAAAAAAAATCCACGATCTAAATCCCGTCGAACCCCATCGTGAGCCACCACACCGGAGCTCCGCTCAGGCTGGCCTCCACCTCGGCGTCGCCCCGCCGTTCATCTCGCAGCCCCTCTCCTCGTGAAACCCTAGAACCGCCCACGTCTCCGGCCACCAACGGTCTGCTGAATCGATCCAACCCCCAAACCTCCACCCAATTCCGCGCCGTAGGCCCACTGTACAGCCTCCGAACCTCTCTTGCTCCGCCTGACCCCAATACCCCCTCCGACCATCAGCTCCAGTTCGATGCAGCAGAAATCGATTAAAGGTGAGTTATTTATTTATTTATTTATAAAACTAGTTTTTTTTATCAGTTTCTTTTATTTATATAAAGCATAGTAAATCTGATTATACTTTAATTTAAATATATATATATATATATTTATTTATCAGTTTTATTTAGGTATAAAGCATTATTTTTAAAATCATTTTATATATATATATATATATTTATTTAAAGGTAATGGGTTATATATATACATATAAAATCCGTTTTTATATATATAGGTAATAAAATAACAAAAAGATTATATTTTTTATTATGAAAAACATACATTTTTATTATAGAAAGAATACGATTTTTAATCATGAAAAGCTATGATTTTCACATATGAAAGTTATGACTTTCATAAATTATATAACATTAGATAAAGACCCGATCTTTAAAGCTATATAGGAAGGGTTTATAAATAAAAAGATACGATTTTTATATTATATAACAAATAAAAATTCGATCTTTATATATGAAGTAGAAATATAATTTTTATATAGGAAGAAGCGTTGTAAAAATATATGAAGAAGAAACAAAAATACGATTTTCATTTATTGAAATGAAATAATAAAAATATAATTTTTATTATGAACAGCGTAAAAAGGACTGCATTGGAATTTGCAAACCGATCCAGATGGTTCAGCAGCTCAAAAAGCAAAGCACGGCGGAGTGGAACCCTCGGTGAGAACTTCTCACCTTTTAGTTTTATTTTTCTAGTTATATAATTATATACTAGGATGCAGACGGTGTTTAGTAGCACCCGACACCCGTCGTCCACAGACCATGGACGGCTTGTTTGTTTAGTTAATTGTTTGATGATTGATTTATTTGTTTGCTTGATAAATTTGATTTAATCGATTGTGTGATGTGGAATGACATAAAATATTTATATAGTTAAAATTATTTTATTGTTAAAAATATAATTTTTAACGTGAAATGTGAATAAATAAATATTCATTTACAAACCGGACGGTTTGTTTATGTACACCTATTTGAAGGACATTGATTGGGACGATAAATTTTACACATCGCCCAACTGCACAGATAAAAATCGGCGTTTGTTGATTTGAAACCCCACACGGGTATTGGGATAAAATACGGCATACACTAATCCCAGTAATTAGTTGTATGTCGATTGATTGATTGACAGGCTGTTATAAGCGTTAGATATCTATATTTGATGCTTATACAGAGTAGTGCACTTTGGATGATTGTTGATTATTTAACGTTGCTATTTATATACATGTGTTGTATGAAATCCATATAGTTAACGCTATATGGTGATTGATTGAGCCTCATTCCAATTTAGAAAATAAAGAATATTATAAAATAAAGGTTCATGTGTTGACAGTACTCATCCGTTGAGATTAGTCATATGTTGAACGAAATATTTTAACAATAAAATTTACATCTTTATCATATATTAAATTAGAAACTAATTGGAAAATAGATAAAATGAGTGGTCTCCTGGATATTGATCTGATGTTGGTTTCAGCCTTCGGGGTTAATATTTAGGGAATCGTTCTCTTACTAATTTACGGTTGGAGTCTGATTTGGAATCAAACGATATATACCATAATTTTTATAAAATATAATAAATAACAAAAATAGTCGCGTGTTGACAGTACTCATCCGTTGAGATTAGTCATGTATTTGAAAGAAATATAGATTCATGTGTTGAATAGAATAAATATTCATTTTTTGAATAGAATAACGAAGTTATTAAAAAATATAAAGCCGTGTTGATTAGAAATGCGCTATTTTTATGTGAACGATATTTATATCGATTATATTCGTTTTATAATGAATATTGAAAAGAGATTGAAAAAAAATTGAATTGGAATTACATTGAAATCGAATTGAATTGAAATTGCATTGAAATCGAATTGAATTGAAATTGCACTGAAATCGAATTGCATTGAAATCGCATTGAATTGAATTGAAATCGAATTTGAATTGAATTGAAATGAATTTAAAACGAATTTATAAGGAAAAATTTAACTTTGAATTGAAATTGAAAAGGAAGTTGAAATTGTTTTTGAAACGAATTTAAAACGATTTGTAAAATTCGTTTTAAATAGAAATTGATGAAATATATATTATATATATTATATATATATAATATAATGGCCTGAATAGAACGCGCCGCGCTGCGGTAGTTCGCGAATTTCGACCATTGACTTCGAACGGACATTACGGGAGATCCGACCGTCGAATTCTCCTTAAACCGGAACCGTTGGGTTCGTATCGAAAAGAGCTTTCCAATGAATATTAGAAATTTGAAATCTAACAGTTGGATTTGGAGATGCGTCAAAATCAATGTAAGAAAAGGTCGTTGTAAGTGCAGTTTGACGATCGTTATTGGAAATCGACTGTACGGTCCTTGATAAAATTATTAAAAATATCTATAATTTGTGTAAAATCAAAATATATGAATTGGCAAGAACTGGGATGAAAAATTCCCCATTTGAAAGGATAAAAATATATTTTTATCGAAATGAACTAGTTATGAACTAGAATTAAAATTCAATATTTTTAATTAAATAAATTGGGTTTGAAGTAAAAATAATCAGAATTTGATATTCAATATAAGACGATATATTTTCTATTCAGAGCCTTGTATTTAATTTCAAATGGAATTTTGGGTTTATCGTGAACTGTGTTTTAAATGACATTAGTTCTTTAACCCAGTTAAAGATTAAAACTAAGTGGAGTTTTAATGAATCTTTAATTAGATTGAAATGAGAATTGGTAATTTAAATCATCAAAATTTGGAAATGATCGAAAGGGGAGTATCACCAGTTTTGCTCCGAGCGATAGTTAAATCTTTAATTAGATTTGAACGTGAAATGGTAATTAAATTTACCGATAACACATGGTGTTAGTTATGGGGTAATAACAGTTTTGCTCCATGGGATGAATAGGTTGGGATTGGGAAATAAAATAAATAATTACTTCGGTGTGGTTCGCTAATCTCGACTAGTTTAAAAAACCATGATTTGGTTTGATATGACATCCGAAGGAAGATCAAAGAATAAATTTTAAAGAATTTATCTTTGATAAAATTAATGGGAACCTTTCCCTAAGAATATGAAATTTAGAAACTAGTTGTAGGTTAGTTAAGAAGAGTGGTTTACTGAATATTGATCTGATGTTGGTTTCGGCCTTCGGGGTTAATATTTGGGGAATTGTTCTCTTACTAATTTACGGTTAGTGACTGATGAATTGGAATGAGGCATATGTTGTGTTTTATAGCATTTGATTATAAGATACGCGAGTTATTCAGAAAGGCCGGGTATAACCCATTCTGAATAACTGATTCGACGATGAGTCGAAGAGATGGAAGACGGTGCAAGACTGACGATCTTCACATCGAATGGATGTGTGCTACTGATGCTCACGATGGGAGTAGCTACCTTGATGGGGGCTGAAGTGGTAGTCGTCCGGACGTACTTGTTGATTGTACAAATATGCGAGGAAAGTGCCTCCGGTTTCGTTCAGACCTAGAACGGACTTGTAAATGGATGGTGTGTCTGACATTGTATTCCTTTATATTGTATTCGTTGATCTCGGCTAAATATATATCTATTTGGCGGTGGAGAATTTATTCTCTTGCTTAAAGCCCTTCTCTGAGACGTACAAGCCTAGATGTTATATATTGGCAGAAATCAGTGGTACGATATGGATTAATAATGTGGCATGCTGAGATGCAGTGATCCAGACTTTTGTTGAAAAGCAAAGTTTGGTGGATGATGATCAAAGCGCAGCTTTAATATAGCACATATATGTGTATAGCGTTGATTCGCGAGCCTCACACCCCAGTATAGTGGTAAACTGATGGTTTGATCAATATGCTTTTTAGAGGATGGGCACCTTCGTGGTGTCGTGGATTCAGTCAACCAAGATTGAGCTTAGTGCTCAGAGGGATAGGGTAAGCGGTGTTTTCTCTCGCCGAGGCGTAAGCCGCGGTGATACTCGATTTCCCGAAAGTGCGGACGTGCATTATGGTGTTTTCTCTCGCTGAGATGTAAGCCGTGGTAGATGGCACTACACGATCGATCTTTCGAATCAGGAGCCACCATGATGGAAATCGAATTTCCAAATATGACATTTTGCGGTTTTGATTGTAGAGCCTAGTATTGGTGACATGATATATGGTACCCATGCCGTCTATGATTGATACATTTATATTTGAAATTGTTTTCTTCACTTATAGTAATAATATAAGATGAAATTTCACGTATCAAGCATGTTTGGCTATTATAAGGGAAAACCCTATCCTCCGGCTTGTGTTGCATTGTGTGATGGGACCTGTGTCTTATAATAGCTTCATTGTTCTTTATTTAGCATTGCGCTGTTTGTTTTCTGCACTGGTATTCTTGGGAGGAAACCCGTTCTGTGTTATACGACGTGGTCCCTTGATTTACCTAACTTTAAAAACAAAGATTAATAACTGTTTTAGTTCTCACACCAGTCACATGACTGACCTGGAGTTTATTGTTTTAACCTAAACTCCGGGTGCCCCTATTTCCACACGGGCAGCTAGTAGTTTTGGTTTTGCAGATTTATATTCACAGGATCCTGATCTACAGCTGGAACGATATCCGGAAAGCTCTGTATCCGTATATCTCTTCAAGTTGTGTTTTGTATTATTTCCGCTGCGATGTATTTAAATGTAATTTAAATCTCTGATATTTTTCTGTGTAATATTTATTCATGCTATGTATATTCTTGTATTCTGATGGAATTGTTGAAATAAGCTATGAAATGTTCTTCTGTTTGCGTTCTATTTTGTCATGTTCTCAAAGTATCCGCTCTTTCCTTACCGGGGAAGTTACGGGGCCTCACACACATGTACACAACAACAACAATAAACAATCAACCATCATCCAAAATGCATTCTATCCGTATAGAGTTAACCGTCCTAGAACACTACTGGTTCTATTTTTGACGAGTTCGTTCAAATGTTATATTCCAGAACTAAGCTTAACCAAAGCTCTGATACCAAATGAGACGACCCCAAACCCCGTACTGACGGTGGCAAGGGTAATCCGTGGAATATAACACAGAAACTAATAATAGCAGAACAAAATTAAATAAATACACCAGATAATGAACAATAGAATATACTGGATAAAAGTAATCATCAGAGTTACACAGTATACAGGATCTTACTTAGTACAAATACAGTTCAGCTATACATAAATGTCTACAGCGGAAAACAAACAAAATATGTACAATAGGAGTTGAACAGCATAAAAAGAGATAAATGATAGAATCCATCTTCAGCTCCAGCTATCCAGAAAGAACCAGCCAAACCTGAATACAAGGCTGCCCATGTAGAAAAAGGGGCACTCGAGTTTGAGAGTGAAACAAACTACGAGTCAGTATGGGACTGGTATGAGAAATCTATTCAACACATATATAATATGACTAATCACAGGACCACGCCACTTTCGTGGAACGGGTTTACTCCATTGGATTGCCAGTGCTTTAAAACAAATCTTTCTTTTAAACAACGCAATGCATTTTATAAAAATGAAGCCATTATAAGACTCAGTTCCCATCACACAATGCAACGCAAACCGGAGGATAGAGTTTTTACCTTATAACGGCCAAAATATGCTTGATACGAATAAAACAAAGGCATTTGATATTATTGCTAGTGTTTATATGTTTTGAAAACAATTTCAAATCATAACTATCAATCATAGACGGCATTAATGCCCCATACCACTATGTCGCCATATATAGTTATACAATCAAAACCGCACGATGTCGTATTTGGAAATTGGATTTCTGTCCTGAACCAAGGCAAAAGATAGTCCTTTCCGAATTCGAGACGCTCTAGCCCGCCCCTCAGGAACAGCCGCAACTGCCCCTTGGATCGTCAGGGCCGGTCCACCGATGTGGATTATTAAGCCTGAACACTACGTCTCCCCGCCCTTTGGGGCGTAAACGTGCCAACGAATGACTCCATCGGACCCGGATCGTCCGATCAAACCGAGGCGCCTCGCAACAGCAACAACCACATAGGTGAAAAGTATATAAATGTCAGGGCTGGTAGGTCACTAACAACACCCTAGCTAGAAAGAAACGCATGCCCTCCCTGAGGTCCTTCTCCCGTTTCTGGTTCATACCGGGGTGTGAGGCTCGCAAATTCACGTTATACACAAAGCTACGCCACACAGGCAGTGCTTTGATCATCACCACAAGACTTTGCTTTTCAACAGAAGCCCTGATCACTGCATCTTAGCATGCCACACAGGCAATTCATACCATGCGACTGATGTCCATCGATATACAACCTCTGAGCTCGTGCGTTTCAGAGAAGGGCGTTAAGCAAAAGAATAAATTCTCCGCCGCCAAACAGGTGTATATTTAATAGAGATCAATCAACACAGAATAAAATCCAATGTCAGACACACAGTCCATTTACAAGTCCGTTCTGGGTCTGAACGAAACCGGAGGCACTAAATACCTCGCAATCCCTTCGATCACCACATACGTCTTGACGATCACCACTCATTATCCATATTTCGGGATGCCTCCCAATCAGGACCCCGGTTACCATCCAAACGAGGTGAAGATCTCCGGTCTTCGACCACCGTCTTCATCTTCGACTTTCAATCGTCGGTCAATTATTTGAAATGAGAATTAACTCGGCCTTTTCAAATAATTCACGTATATTTAGAATTTCAAATCAATTTACTTCAATGGTTAAATTATTCGATAACACCAATTTTGTTCTTTAAGGTAATTTTCACACCAAATACATTCAACCATCAAATACCACATAAATCGAGCAAATTAAGTTTATTTCCATTCCATATTGTTTATGGTATTTTATAAAGATTTATCGCTATTTTTATTTATTTTAAAATAGCCAATTTGTTCAAAACGACACTTCGGGCCATAACGCGGCCAGGGCGCTGTTTTTCTTCAGATTTGATTTTCACATATCTGAAAATCTAATTGTTGGATCTTCACAAATTTACATCACTAGAAAGGTCTTTCCAAAACGAATCCAACGGTTCCAGTTTCGGGAAAATCCGACGGTCGGATCTCCCGGTACAATCGTTTGAAGTTTCGATTTCAAAATACGAACTACAGCGTCGTTATTCGATTAAATATGATTATATTTATTTATATATATATATCAATATAATCGATTCTGGCGCTGTTTTTCTTCAGATTTGAATTAAACATTCCAGACAATCCATCCGTTGGATTTTTACAAAGTTGGTGCCGTTGGAAAGATTTCTCCAAAGCGAACCCAACGGTTGCGATTTCAGGGAAATCCGAGGGTCGGATCTCCCGGTATAATCGTTTGAAGTCACGGTTTCAAAATGCGAACTGCACGGCCACGTTTCGTTTTTAATTTTATTTATATTTATATATTTATATAAATATAGTTCATTCAAAAATTCCTATATCGTTCTCACTTCAAATATTTCACTAACGCCTTTAAATTTCGGAAAAATTCGCCATAACCTCCTTTGTACGGGAGGGGCTGGGAAAATTCCCAAATAGCCACACGGGCGTCTCATGTCGAAAAGAAAAAATAAAAGCCAAGCGGCTAGCCAACAGGCTCATAAAATCATCATCCAAACAAAACAGTAAATGTGTACCTATTTGTCGGGCACAAAATTTTATTCTTCTTCTCTAGCCCCTTTGCTATTACCTGTTCAATAAATATGCATGTACATATATAAAGCTCTTATCATTTATCATTTTCCATTCAACTTCATATTCGATTCCATTTGGTTTAAAAACACCATTCATTCTACTGTTGCATGCATAGGCAAAAATCATATCATTAGCTAATTAATGAATATTTCAACTCATGCATATTTATTTGAATGAGTGGCTATTTTTAACACTTCACATTTCAACAACTCATGTATATAATAAAAATGTGATTTTTATTGTAAAACAATTCATTTCAAAACACTATTATTTTATATAGTTTATATAGGTGATAAAAATAGGATTTTTGTTATAAAACAATTTCTTTTAAAACGAGATTATTTTACATAGTACATATAGTTGATAAAAGGTGATTTTTATTATGAAACAATTTATTTCAAAATATGAATACCATTCAACACATGAATTTCAATTCAACGAATGAATATCGATTCAACACATGAAGGTTTTCTATAGTTTCTATATATGATAAAAAAACGTGATTTTTATATTTAAAACACGAATACCATTCAACACATAAATTTCTAATCAACATATGAAGGTTTTCTATAGTTTCTATATATAGATAAAAATGTGATTTTTATATTTAAAACATGAATACCATTCAACATATGAATTTCTAATCAACGAATGAATATCGATTCAACACATGATGGTTTTCTATAGTTTCTATATATAGATAAAAACGTGATTTTTATATTTAAAACACGAATACCATTCAACACATGAATTTCTAATCAACGAATGACTTTCGATTCAACACATGAAGGTTTTCTATACAATGAATAAATATAGTTTCAGCAAATGAAAATAATTCAAACACATGAATATTATTCAAAATTTCGGCAGCATAACGGCAGGATAGTTAAAACTGGGACCGTCCCTAGTACGGCTCCTCGCTCTACCTTAAAACCTCGCGTTTTTTGACAATGGGGATCATGCATCTAGTTCGCACGCAGGCGGCATGTATATATTTATTTCATTTCCACAAACTAATCCTATGTGGTTTCAACCAAATATTTCTCAACCACAAATGGGTATTTTTCAACCACAATCAATCAATATCAACCACAAACAATCCCAAACAACCATTCGCTATCAATCAATTTTCACACCAATCACAATTAATAAATATCGTCCATGGTTTGTGGACGAGGGGCATATATATATGTATATATATATATATATAGCAATTCACTTTTATTTCAACACATATATAATTTTTACAACGCATATACAACTTATACATCGAACGTACAACTTATACAACGCTTATACATGAGGTGTACAATGCTTATATAACTCATACATCGACTATATAACTTATACATTGTCGTTTTCCATATTGTTTATAAATTAGAAATCTCACATTGGGTTCCACTCCACCAAAAATAGCAGAAGGCTCAGAAAAATACGCGGTCTCTTCTAAAATGTAGAAGACGCCCTCACGAGTCCACTGTCTCCTGTTTCATCGAATTTCATTAACATATGTTAAAGATACGATTTTTATAATAAAATCATCATTAGCAACACTTAAAAACATTATATTCTATTTTTAAAACCCAAGTCGTATACCTCCCTTCACGTTCAGAACTAGGTCTTGCAAATCCCCGAAATCCGTTGCGTTAGAGGCTGATCGGGTTTGACCACGTTGTCCGCTTTGGAGAGGAGCTCCAGGGGGAGGGGGTTTCGTCGAACTCAGACCACGGTGGGGGCGCTAGGAGGTGCGACGCGACGGAGGTTCCCAGGCCCAGATCTCGACCAAAACACGACGATAAAATGCAAGGCTTATATGGATTTAAAGCTTGGAGGACCCTCTTCAAAAACCCCAATAGGACCGCTCGTTTTTATTGAGTGGTTTTAGAGAAAATGAGGAGAGAAGGAGGGAAGAGCCACCGCCATTCACGAGATAGGGGTTACGGGTTTTGAGCGGAATGATAAATTGAAATGGAGAATTTTCATTGGTCGATTTTTTATATTTTTATATTTTTATTCTTTTATTTTCAAAAATTATTCTCCGTACGAACTCCATTTCGAACCCAATGACTGTCGCCCCTAGCTAAATACCCCCATTCCGAACACAATGGAATATGTTTCGTAGGCCCATTCGACTGTTTCAGTCCGTTTTTCGTCAAATTAAAATATAAAACATTCAATTTTAAATTTGAACGTACATTTCAATTTGCCAGGGCCGCAAACTGATTCTAAAAGTTCCCAAAAAATAAGTCTAGCTATGTTTTGACAATACGGTCCCAACAAAACTAGTTTCGTCGAATTCTGAGACCGTTTGCAAAATAGCCCATTTCTGGTCGATCCAATTTAACTGTAATTGACCAAAACACATTTTCCTTTGCCACGCTCACATATTAGCTTCAAAAATTATGAAATTTGAAACCTAGCAATAACTTCACATCCCGGATCCAACAAAAATGGTTTCATCGAATTCCGAGGTCATATGCAAAATGGCCAATTTCACGGGCTATATAAATTCCATAGCGATCTTTCTGAAAATTCATTCGGCCATAACTTTTGCTTTCCGCTATGAAAATTCGATTTTTCAGATTCATTAGAAAGGTATTCACTAACAGATTTAAATATTTTTGGTTTCACTAAAATCCGTTTTTTTTGCACTCGGTATAGTCCGACAAAGTTTGAATTCAATTTTTGAAACTGCATCTCCTTTTCAAGCCTTGTTTATAATTATAATTAATTATATTCGTTTTCAATTGTCGATTCAAACTCACCTTTCATCGCTATTATTTAAAATATTTATTTTAAATATTTAAAATCCATTATTTTAGCCAATTTAAAAATTTTAAATTGGTTCAGATTTTCTAGGTCGTTACAATCTCCCCCACTTAAAACTTTTCGTCCCCGAAAAGGAACAAAGTCGAAAGTGGTTTGATAAATCTACAATCACACAACACAACCAACAATCAAATCGTTTTAACGTTTCAAAAATATACTGATCAACTTCTATACTCTTTTTTTAAAATCATTCAGACTATAGAATTTAAAAGTGCACATCCATGAAAAGAAAATAACAACAGAGTAGAGAATTAAATGGTAGTGCAAAGTAGGTTAAATGTACCTTGCACCAGAGTCAATCAGAGATATACACTCGGCATCTAGGATAAGCTTTCTGAATGCTCTCCTCAGTTTCCCAAGTACAATCTCGCGAATCTCCACTCCATTGCACTTTGACTAAGTGAACCTTCTTGTTCCTCAGCTCTTTGGTTTCTTTGCCGATGATCTTTAGCGGCTCTCATCTCACAGCTAATTTTGGAGTAATTTCAATATCCTGCTGAGCTGCTACTTCGACGATCAAGTCTGGATCATGAACGTGCTTTCGTAGTTGAGATATGTGAAATACATCATGAACTCCAGGCAACCAGTCAGGAAATTTGACCCTATAAGCGAGAGTTCCAATCCGTTCCAGAATAGGAAACGGACCAATGAATTTGGGTGCCAACTTTCCAGTTTTACCGAACCGGATAACTCCTCTCATCGGCAATACTTTCAAATATACATAGTCGCCAACGACAAAGGATATATCTCTTCTTCTTCTATCGGCATAGCTCTTTTGTCGGCTTTGAGCGGCGAGTAATCGCTCCTTAATAAAATCGACTTTGTCGGCAGCTTCTCGAATCATATCAGGACCCAACACAAGTCTATTACCCGGTTCGACCCAACAAGCAGAAGATCGGCACGGTTTACCATACAACGCTTCAAATGGCGACATTGTCAGACTCGCCTGGTAGCTGTTGTTATAAGAGAATTCAGCCAAATGCAGATGGTTTTCCCATGATCCACCGAAATCTATAACACAAGCCCGCAATAGATCTTCTAAAATACGATTTACCCTCTCAGTCCGACCGTCTGTCTGAGGATGATAAGCGGTGCTTAAGTTCAACTTCGTTCCCAGTTCGACTTGAAATGCCTCCCAGAATTTACTAGTAACTATTGTATCTCTATCACTGACTATACTGAGCGGCACTCCATGTAGTCTAACAATTTTCCTGAAGTATATCTGCGCCAGACTCTGAGCAGTTCTGTTTGATCTGACAGGTATGAAATGGGCGGTCTTCGTGAAGCGATCTACCATCACCCAAATACTGTCATTCCCTTTTCTGGTTCTGGGCAGACCATCAATGAAATCCATAAAAATATGTTTCCACTTCCAGCCTGGAACTTCTAACGGTTGCAACAATCCAGCCAGTTTTTGTTGGTCACTCTTGACTAGTTGGCAAGTAGGGCATCGGCTAACGTATATTGAAATGTCTCTTTTCATAGCCTTCCACCAGAATGTTCGTTTGAGATCTTTGTACATTTTGGCCACACCAGGATGGATACTCAGCTTAGACTTGTGACACTCGTCTTACACTTCCCTTTTTAACTCTGGGATGCCAGGAACACAAATCCTTCCTTTCAACCTCAAGGTCTCGTCGTTATCGATTTGAAAACACGAGGGTTCGCCTTTCTGAATCCTTTTGATCATATCCTTAATAAAGTTATCCTCCTTCTGAAGAATAGATATTTTGTCAATCAAGGAAGTTGTGATAATAAAGCAGGCGATCATTACATTCTTTCGGCTCAGCGCATCGGCCACAACATTGGCTTTCCCTGGAGTATATATAATTTCAAAGTCATATGCTGCAAGAAACTCCAGCCAACGTTGCTGCCTCAGATTCAGGTCTTTTTGAGTGAACAGATACTTTAGCGACTGGTGATCTGTAAACAGTTCGAATCTCTCACCCAGAAGATAGTGTCTCCAGATTTTCAAGGCGAATACTATAGCCAATAACTCAAGATCATGAGTTACGTAGTTCTTCTCGTGCGGCTTCAGCTGACAGCTAGCATAAGCAATCACTTGACCCCTTTGCATTAACACTGCGCCAAGGCCTTCTCTAGAAGCATCAGTCCAGACTTTTAAATCTTGGTTGCCATCGATGATGGTTAACACTGGAGCAGTTGTTAATCTCAACTTTAGCTCTTCAAAAGACTCCTCACTTTCTGGAGTCCATTTGAATTTCGCGTGCTTCTTTGTGAGCTTCGTCAAGTGGCTAGATATCTTCGAAAAGTTTTTAACAAACTTCCGGTAATAGCTAGCCAATCCGAGAAAACTACGGACTTCAGTAGGGCTGCTGGGTTGTTTCCAATTCTGAATAGCTGTGATTTTGCTTGGATCCACAGCAATTCCTTCTTTCGATACTACGTAGCCTAGAAATTTTACATCATCTTGCCAGAATATACATTTGGAAAACTTTGCTTTCAATACGTTCCTTCTGAGAATTTCCAGAACCTATTCCAAATGCTTTTCATGTTCGGCCTTCGATTTAGAGAAGATTAGAATATCGTCAATGAAAACCAGAACAAATTTGTTCAAAACCCCTCTGAACACTCTATTCATCAGATCGACGAAGTATGCGGGAGCATTACATAAGCCGAACGGCATTACTAACCATTCGTAGAATAAGTCGGGACCTCTGAATGTTGTCATTGGAACACACTCTTCGGCAATTCGAAGTTGATGGAAGCCTGTAGCTATGTCCATTCGTGAAAATACTTGTGCGCCATTTAATCGATCCAACAAATAATCAATCCGCGGCAATGGATATTTGTTCTTTATTGTCTATTGGTTCCTTCAGCTTTTTCAAATTCAAATCCAGTTTCTTAGCTGCATCTTTGGCAATGAAACTTCGTGACACGCCTGAGTCAAATAGTACTTTGACTGGAATGTTTTTGACAGTAAGCGTTCCTTCTAAAACATCAGCCCTTTCTTGACTAGTTGAGGGCTCGGAAGTTTCTGCTACTTCATTCACTTGAACTACTTCAGGCTTCTTCATCTTCCAGCAATCTTGCTTTACATGACCAAACTGATGGCATTGATTGCACCTTTTCTTTCCTTGAAAATCCTTCTTGGATTTAGATCCTCCCTTTCTTTGTTCGTTCCAAGATTTGCAACTTATTGCCAAGTGTCCTTTTCTATTGTAGCTTGAGCACGTGGCGGCCGTTATTCGTTCGTTCTCAGATTCAGCCCTTTTTCTCTTGGCACTGGGCCTCCTATTGACCTCAGACCTCGTACTGGCTTCAGGAATATCAGTTTCCGACTCTTCTTATTCACTACAACAAACTTCTTCTTCGTCGTGCAACATTCCTTTCTTATGGAGATCTTCATACTGATAAGCCATGTATATCATTTCAGCAAAAGGAAGCTTCACATTCCTCATTACACTATTCTGATATCTCCTTTGCAGGCCATGAATAAATCTCAGAATTTTCCTCTTTGGGTCTTGAATCAGATGAGGAGCAAAGTGAGCAAGTTCGTTGAATTTCTTATGATATTCTGGGATGGTCACATCACCTTGTATTAGATAAGAAAATTCATCACATAATCGCTCCGTCTATTCAGGAGGAGTAAATCTTTCTAGGAAAATCACTTTGAATCTGTCCCAGGTGATATCACCTTCTGGATTATCTTTGATGATCGTTTCCCACCAGATTAAAGCTTCTTCTTTAAGCGCCCAAGATGCTACTAACCGTTTCTGGTCATCTCTCAGCTGGATACGCTCGAAGATTCTTTCGACAGAACTCATCCAAGTTTGGTTTTGAATTATAGATTCATTGCCCGAGAACTGTGCTCCGTTCAGATTTCGATATCTCTTTAATAGAGCCTCTAGATCGGGTTCTGTATTCCTTCTGTTTCTGGCACTCATTTTCCTAGTACTTCTGCAATTAGCAGATCAAGTGTCAGGTCATAGAAAAGATAATTTTTACAATATAGAAACACATACTTCAAATGTAAATGTGTCTATCGAGGTGTAATTTCATTCTGCTTTACTCATACTAGGATATTGCTGATCCTATCCGTATAGAGTTACCTGTCCCAGAACACTACTGGTTCTATTTTTGACGAGTTCGTTCAAATGTTATATTCCAGAACTAAGCTTAACCAAAGCTCTGATACCAAATGAGACGACCCCAAACCCCGTACTGACGGTGGCAAGGGTAATCCGTGGAATATAACACAGAAACTAATAATAGCTGAACAAAATTAAATAAATACACCAGATAATGAACAATAGAATATACTGGATAAAAGTAATCATCAGAGTTACACAGTATACAGGATCTTACTTAGTACAAATACAGATCAGCTATACATAAATGTCTACAGCGGAAAACAAACAAAATATGTACAATAGGAGCTGAACAACATAAGAAGAGATAAATGATAGAATCCATCTTCAGCTCCAGCTATCCAGAAAGAACCAGCCAAACTTGAATACAAGGCTGCCCGTGTAGAAAAAGTGGCACCCGAGTTTGAGAGTGAAACAAACTACGAGTCAGTCATGGGACTGGTATGAGAAATCTATTCAACACATATATAATATGGCTAATCACAGGACCACGCCACTTTCGTGGAACGGATTTACTCTATTTGATTGCCAGTGCTTTAAAACAAATCTTTCTTTTAAACAACGCAATGCATTTTATAAAAATGAAGCCATTATAAGACTCAGTTCCCATCACACAATGCAACGCAAACCGGAGGATAGAGTTTTTACCTTATAACGGCCAAAATATGCTTGATACGAATAAAACAAAGGCATTTGATATTATTGCTAGTGTTTATATGTTTTGAAAACAATTTCAAATCATAACTATCAATCATAGACGACATTAATGCCCCATACCACTATGTCGCCATATATAGGTATACAATCAAAACCGCACGATGTCGTATTTGGAAATTGGATTTATGTCCTGAACCAAGGCAAAAGATAGTCCTTACCGAATTTGAGACGCTCTAGCCCGCCCCTCAGGAACAGCCGCAACTGCCCCTTGGATCATCAGGGCCGGTCCACCGATGTGGATTATTATGCCTGAACACAACGTCTCCCTGCCCTTTGGGGCGTAAACGAGCCAAAGAATGACTCCATCGGACCCGGATCGTCCAATCAAACCGAGGCGCCTCGCAACAGCAACAACCACATAGGTGAAAAGTATATAAATGTCAGGGCTGGTAGGTCACTGACACCACCCTAGCTAGAAAGAAACGCATGCCCTCCCTGAGGTCCTTCTCCCGTTTCTGGTTCGTACCGGGGTGTGAGGCTCGCGAATTCACGTTATACACAAAGCTACGCCACACAGGCGGTGCTTTGATCATCACCACAAGACTTTGCTTTTCAACAGAAGCCCTGATCACTGCATCTTAGCATGCCACACAGGCAATTCATGCCATGCGACTGATGTCCATCGATATACAACCTCTGAGCTCGTGCGTTCCAGAGAAGGGCGTTAAGCAAAAGAATAAATTCTCCGCCGCCAAACAGATGTATATTTAATAGAGATCAATCAACACAGAATAAAATCCAATGTCTGACACACAGTCCATTTACAAGTCCGTTCTGGGTCTGAACGACAGCGGAGGCACTAAATACCTCGCAAACCCATCGATCACCATGTACGTCTGGACGATCACCACTCATTATCCATATTTCGGGATGCCTCCCAATCAGGACCTCGGTTACCATCCAAACGAGGTGAAGATCTCCGGTCTTCGACCACCATCTTCATCTTCGACTTTCAATCGTAGGTCAATTATTTGAAATGAGAATTAACTCGGCCTTTTCAAATAATTCACGTATATTTAGAATTTCAAATCAATTTACTTCAATGGTTAAATTATTCGACAACACCAATTTTGTTCTTTAAGGTAATTTTCACAGCAAACACATTCAACCATCAAATACCACATAAATTGAGCAAATTAAGTTTATTTCCATTCCATATTGTTTATGGTATTTTATAACGATTTATCGCTATTTTTATTTACTTTAAAATAGCCAATTTATTCAAAACGACGCTTCGGGCCATAACGTGGCCGTGGCGCTGTTTTTCTTTAGATTTTATTTACACATATCTGAAAATCTAACCATTGGATCTTCGCACAATTTACATCATTAGAAAGGTCTTTTCAAAACGAATCCAACGGTTCCAGTTTCGGGAAAATCCGACGGTCGGATCTCCCGGTACAATCGTTTGAAGTTTCGATTTCAAAATACGAACTGCAGCGTCGTTATTCGATTAAATATAATTATATTTATTTATATATATATATAAATATAATCGATTCTGGCGCTGTTTTTCTTCAGATTTGAATTAAACATTCCAGACAATCCAACCGTTGGATTTTTACAAAGTTGGTGCCGTTGGAAAGATTTCTCCAAAGCGAACCCAACGGTTGCGATTTCAGGGAAATCCGATAGTCGGATCTCCCGGTATAATCGTTTGAAGTCACGGTTTCAAAATGCGAACTACACGGCCACGTTTCGTTTTAATTTTATTTATATTTATATATTTATATAAATATAGTTCATTCAAAAATTCCTATATCGTTTTCACTTCAAATATTTCACTAACGCCTTTAAATTTCAGAAAAAATCGCCATAACCTCCTTTGTACGGGAGGGGCTGGGAAAATTCCCAAATAGCCACACGGGCGTCTCATGTCGAAAAGAAAAAAGAAAAGCCAAGTGGCTAGCTAACAGGCTCATAAAATCATCACCCAAACAAAACAGTAAATGTGTACCTATTTGTCGGGCACTAAATTTTATTCCTCTTCTCTAGCCCCTTTGCTATAACCTATTCAATAAATATGCATGTACATATATACAGTTCTTATCATTTATCATTTTCCATTCAACTTCATATTCGATTCCATTTGGTTTAAAAACACCATTCATTCTACTGTTGCATGAATAGGCAAAAATCATATCATTAGCTAATTAATGAATATTTCAACTCATGCATATTTATTTGAACGAGTGGCTATTTCTAACACTTCACATTTCAACAACTCATGTATATAATAAAAATGTGATTTTTATTGTAAAACAATTCATTTCAAAACACTATTATTTTATATGGTTTATATAGGTGATAAAAATAGGATTTTTATTATAAAACAATTTCTTTTAAAACGAGATTATTTTACATAGTACATATAGTTGATAAAAGGTGATTTTTATTATGAAACAATTTATTTCAAAATATGAATACCGTTCAACACATGAATTTCAATTCAATGAATGAATATCGATTCAACACATGAAAGTTTTCTATAGTTTATATATATAGATAAAAAACGTGATTTTTATATTTAAAACACGAATACCATTCAACACATGAATTTCTAATCAACAAATGAATATCGATTCAACACATGAAGGTTTTCTATAGTTTCTATATATAGATAAAAATGTGATTTTTATATTTAAAACACGAATACCATTCAACACATGAATTTCTAATCAACGAATGAATATCGATTCAACACATGAAGGTTTTCTATAGTTTCTATATATAGATAAAAACGTGATTTTTATATTTAAAACACGAATACCGTTCGACACATGAATTTCTAATCAATGAATGAATATCGATTCAACACATGAAGGTTTTCTATACAATGAATAAATATAGTTTCAGCAAATGAAAATAATTCAAACACATGAATATTATTCAAAATTTCGGCAGCATAACGGCAGGGTAGTTAAAACCGGGACCGTCCCTAGTACGGCTCCTCGCTCTACCTTAAAACCTCACGATTTTTGACAATGGGGATCATGCATCTAGTTCGCACGCAGGCGACATGTATATATTTATTTCATTTCCACAATCTAATCCTATGTGGTTTCAACCAAATATTTCTCAACCACAAATAGGTATTTTTCAACCACAATCAATCAATATCAACCACAAATAATCCCAAACAACCATTCGCTATCAATCAATTTTTACACCAATCACAATCAATAAATATCGTCCATGGTTTGTGGACGAGGGGCGTATATATATATATATATATATATATATAGCAATTCACTTTTATTTCAACACATATATAATTTTTACAACGCATATACAACTTATACATCGAACGTACAACTTATACAACGCTTATACATGAGGTGTACAACGCTTATATAACTCATACATCGACTATATAATTTATACATCGTCGTTTTCCATATTTTTTATAAATTAGAAATCTCACATTGGGTTCCACTCCACCAAAAATAGCAGAAGGCTCAGAAAAATACGCGGTCTCTTCTAAAATGTAGAAGACGCCCTCACGAGTCCACTGTCTCCTGTTTCATCGAATTTCGTTAACATATGTTAAAGATACGATTTTTATACTAAAATCATCATTAGCAACGCTTAAAAACGTTATATTCTATTTTTAAACCCAAGCCGTATACCTTCCTTAATGTTCAAAACTAGGTCTTGCAAATTCCCGAAATCCGTTGCGTTAGAGGCTGATCGGGGTTGACCACGTTGTCCGCCTTGGAGAGGCGCTCCAGGGGGAGGGGGTTTTGTCGAACTCGAACCACGGAGGGGGGTGCTAGGAGGTGCGACGCGGCGGAGGTTCCCAGGCCCAGATCTCGACCAAAACACGACGATAAAATGCAAGGCTTATATGGATTAAAAGCTTGGAGGACCCTCTTCAAAAACCCCAACAGGACCGCTCGTTTTTATTGAGTGGTTTTAGAGAAAATGAGGAGAGAAGGAGGGAAGAGCCACCGCCGTTCACGAGATACGGGTTACGGGTTTTGAGCGGAATGATAAATTGAAATGGAGAATTTTCATTGGTCGATTTTTTATATTTTTATTTTTTTATTCTTTTATTTTCAAAAATTAGTGTTTCTCCGTACGAACTCCATTTCGAACCCAACGACTGTCGCCCCTAGCTAAATACCCCCATTCCGAACACAATGGAATATGTTTCGTAGGCCCATTCGACTATTTCAGTCCTTTTTTCGTCAAATTAAAATATAAACATTCAATTTTAAATTTGAATGTACATTTCAATTTGCTAGGGCCGCAAAATGATTCTAAAATTTCCCGAAAAATAAGTCTAGCTATGTTTTGACAATACGGTCCCAACAAAACTAGTTTCGTCGAATTCTGAGACCGTTTGCAAAAGGGCCCATTTCTGGTCGATCCAATTTAACTGTAATTGACCAAAACACATTTTCCTTTGCCACACTCACATATTAGCTTCAAAAATTATGAAATTTGAAACCTAGCAATAACTTCACATCCCGGATCCAACAAAAGTGGTTTCGTCGAATTCCGAGGTTGTATGCAAAATGGCCAATTTCACGGGCTATATAAATTCCATAGCGACCTTTCTGAAAATTCATTCGGCCATAACTTTTGCTTTCCGCTATGAAAATTCGATTTTTCATATTCGTTAGAAAGGTATTCACTAACAGATTTAAATATTTTTTGTTTCACTAAAATCCATTTTGTTTTGCACCCGGTACAGTCCGACAAAGTTTGAATTCAATTTTTGAAACCGCAATGCCTTTTCAAGCCTTGTTTATAATTATAATTAATTATATTCATTTTCAATTGTCGATTCAAACTCACCTTTCATCGCTATTATTTTAAATATTTAAAATCCATTATTTTAGCCAATTTAAAAATTTTAAATTGGTTCAGATTTTCTGGGTCGTTACAGGTATGAATTCCGTTTTGATTTCCGTCGATACCATCGCTATCTTTTCCCACTGTTCATAGTAAAAATATGATTTTTAATATGATGTTTATTTTTAAAAATCACATTTTTATAATGGTAATTCATATACGCTTCCTTTTATATAAAAATTATATTTTTATATATAAAAATCTTATTTTTATACCTCTACTACATATGTAAAAATTGTATTTTTATATTCTCTATCATATAAAAATCATATTTTTATTATCTCTATAATATAAAAATCATATTTTTAATATTCCTATGATAAAAAATCATATTTTTAATATTCCTATGATATAAAAATCATATTTTTATTATTTCTATAATATAAAAAATCATATTTTTAGTATTCCTTTTCTATATTAAAAATCTCATTTTTAATATGCCATTCATATATTGACATCAAATCTATATGCATAAAAAAATCATCTTTTTATTTCACTTCCATACATACAAAAATCGCAACTTTACATAAGTAAAGATCAGATTTTTATACACGATAATATATATATATATAAACTGAAAATAAATGCGAATTAAATAAAAAAATCACATTTGGGCTGACGAGGTAGAGGAGAGGTCGGCGTGGGGTCTTACAGTTGGGGGAGGGAGTGTCGTTGGCCGGCGGTGGCGCTGGAGCTTCAGGCGGCGTCGGGTACAGAGAGCGACGGGCGATGTAGGGTTTTTGTGTAGGGGGTGGGGGTGGGGGAGGGTCTCATTGGATCCACGAAGGGGAAAGAGGTAGGAGAAGAGAGGAGAGCTGGAGGGGGAAGCGACGCGAGAGAGGGGGAGAAGATGGAGGCGGCGCCGCCGCTACAGGGGGGAGGGGGGAGATTTCCGCCAGTCTCCCATTTTTTTTCTTTTTTTTTTTCGTTTTAACTGAGAGAGTGGGGTGAGGTGGAAAGGAGTTATATAAAATATGTGTAATAAATTAATATTATTTTCTCCATTTAAGTTGACTTTTCTTCGACCTTTGAACGAGACCCACCGGCTATCATCCATAACTAATTACCCCCATTCCGAACACAATAGGATATGTATCGTAAGCCAGTTTGTCTGTTTCGATCGGTTTTCGTCAGAATCAAAATATAAACCTATACATTGAATTTGAATGCACATTTCAATTTACCACGGCCATATACAGACTCTAAAAATTCCCGAAAAATATTTTATAGCTTCGTATTGACGATACAGTTCTAACAAAACTAATTTCGTCAAATTTGGAGACCGTTTGAAAAATGGCCATTTTCTGGTCGATCCAAATTGACTTAAACTATCAAAACACGTTTTCTTTTGCTACACTCACGTATTGATTCGAAAAATTATGAATTTTGGAATTTAGAAATGAATTGACACCCCGGATCCAACAAAATTGATTTCGTTGAAAACGGAGGTCGTTTGCAAAATTTCCATTTTTAAGGGCCAAAATTCCATAGCAACTATTCTGAATTTTCAACTGGGCGTAACCTTTTATTCCCACTATGAAATTTCAATTTTTCAGATTCGTTGGAAAGATATTTTCAAATAGATCCTAATATTTTTGGTTTCGCTAAAATCCGGTTTATTTTGAAAACTGTACAATCATTTGAAATTTGAAATCGAAACTTCAAACTACCGCGCCATTTCCAATTCCTTTTATAATAAAAAATAAATATTTATACTCTAACGTCGATTCAAATAAATATATATATATTCTAATTCTACTCAAAATAAATCTCTCATCGTTATTATTTGAAATAATTCTTTTTAAATATTCCGAATTCACTAAAAGGGCCAAAATAAAATGAATAAATTTGCTCAGATTTTCCGGGTTGTTGCACATACTCACCCATAATCACACAAAAACAAACTCACACATACACACATCTTTTCACACATGCAATCATTCACACAGTCACACAAAATAATACCACTTGATTTAAACAAATAACATGAACTCACGCGCATACACAAAAGGAACACACACCAATATACATAACACAACACACACAAACTGCTATTAACTCATACAACATAATGATATGACTATGGATCTGAGAAGGTTGAAGAGAGAGCAGCAAGAAGAATAGAGTTTAAGAGGAAGGAGGAAAGCTGGAAAAAGAACGTATTCGAGAGAGAGATATCACAAAATGATTCTTCTATATATTTCTTTCATTCACAGGGACATAAATAGCTGCAATTTCATAACAAGCTATAATATGTGGAAAGTAGGTGCTACCCATTATAACAACTTTTAAGCGGTAAAACAATTGCAAAAAGTAAAAGCTAACTTTATGGCGCCATTTGCATCCTGTGCACCATTGTTGATGTGTATCACATACCACGCACACATCATCCACACAGCATACACAAAACTCTACATGTACACTCACAAATAAAGACATAACTTATTCCACACACCGGGAAAACACAAGGAGGTCAACTTCTGTGAGGAAGTGGATGGGAAAAACCCATTCTAGTTAGCGCGGAGGGAAGCAAGGCTGGGAACACTTCCAACAGGCTATCGGGTTCAACTGGAGGGATGGTCGGTGAGTCGGTTGAGCAAGTGCGAGGCAAGGGTGAATGAGTTGGAAGGGATGGAGACGCAGTGAGTGACTTGGATGTGGAGGAGGTGCAACTTGGGACAACTCGCGAGCTCGGCTATTAGAGAGTAGGGCGAGATGACGGGATGGACAGCAGGAAAGTGGCAGGTCGGACGTGAGTCTCATTCAAGGAGGCTCAGTTGGCCGATCAAGGGGAGGAGCAGGTAAGCTCGTTAGCGTATTGGGATGGAAGACATGAGCTTAGGGGAAAAATAGTTGGAATATTGAGGGGGATTCGGTTTGGATAGATGAGCGGAAATTTTTTGAGGCTACTGGAAAAATGGGTGGTGGAATGAAATGGCGGAAGGGGAAAATAGGGACTGGGATGAGGAGAGAAACAAAGGGGCTGTTGTGTTAACAAAGTGGAGATATAGGAGCTAAGTTGCACTGGAAAGGATATATGTGTTACCTTGGAAGAAACGTCAGTTAAAGCATGGCTTCCATAAATACAACGAGTGCACCGGTTGGGAAAACGAAACCAAAGCTTTGGAACGTGAACTAACAGGCACCGTTTGAAATTGGTAACAATAGAATGAACGCATTTATGGGGGAAAGTATGGAATTGGAACAAAATGGCGTGCATGCCTTTTTAAAATATGTATGCTTAAGGCTTTCTAAATAAAATGTACATATGCATGGAATGAAATGCAAAAAAAAAGTCCATGCGTGTACATGTAAGGAATGGTTATTGAAAAGAATGAAAGTGACCACTTTGGAAACAAAAAAATATTTGGGTAGTTTAATAAAATAAAAGAACAGGTTTTGCTGACCCAAAATATCTAGAAAAATATGCGAGGCCGGGAAAGGGACACATCGAACTCAAATGGCTCTTTTCAAAAATGAATGAACTGTGCATGCCTTTTCACAATTCTATCACGAATTAAGCACCGAAAATGACAAATGAATATATTGCACTAATCAACGCAATGATACGAACGTAACGGTATATAATTTGCAACGTCAGGATTCTCCATTCAAAAATGCGTTACAGACCCCTTTAAATGGAAAATACGAATAGGAAAATGGTGGTCAAAACTTCCGATTTTCGCGAAATGAATTTCACTATTCGATTCCTGACAATGAATATAATATTTTTCATGTTTATCCAAACTGATTTGAAGAGATTATAAAGTCGTTAAATTTTGAACTGATATGCGCAGTTTTGCTCTGAAAATTACGCGACCCTCAAACATCAAAATTTTCCGATGAAACTTTCACAACTGCTACATCTCACTATTAGTAATTCAAATTCCATATGAAAAACGTTATAATATTTTCAAAATAAAAATATCGATTTTAAATCAGAATTTAAATTGTTAAAAATAGCGGGTTGTTACACTCTCCCCCACTCAAAACTTTTCATCCCCGAAAAGGAAAATGGCAGGGAAATAGTAATTAAATAATACAGTTAAACGATAGTTCATAACTATTCTAATACATACATACATATATATAATGTGAAATATATACATTTAAATCAGAAGCTACAATATTTTCGAACATTTCAAAAATAATTTTAGGTATTCACTCGACGTCTCGACTGGAAATATATAGTCATCCCACTTTCAAAACCTGAAAATAGATATCGATGATGTTGCAGTCATCACCAGAATCATTTTCAAGTAACTAGAGTGTGACTCTGTATCTATCTAACACATATAGGATTTAACATACATGTTGATTAGACGTATACCCAAATCAACAAGTATTCGGTAGGCAACTTTGATATCAGGTAAATACTCAAAACATCTTTACATATTTAAAAAGAATATATACCAAATTTTTAAATAATATATTTCAAATCATTAAAATTTAATTAGGGAAAATTTATATCTCTCCCCCCACTCATTTATTTATTAAAATTCAACCTCAATTCTTACTAAATAGACAAATAATAATATTATTATTATTAAATCAAATATATAACAATAATATTCTATACAATACCTAAATATTTTCAAAACTAAATTATCAATATTTAAAACTTATAAAACTAGTTTAATTCCATAAATTTAACATATGTACACATCACAAATTAAAACCTTTAAAAACTTATTTAGATTATAAATTCTTATATATGCATGTATACATTTATAAACAATACCATATAATTTCAACCAAGATGAAATCATCTCCTTACGAAATCTACACCTTTAACTCTTATATAAAATATACAGTTTGTAAAATATGAAGTCTTGTAGTATAGACATCACATCTTTCCAAAATACTGGTATTACCAAAACAAAATGTTAATACACAAATATATATATACATGTCAAAATAAATATTGTAACAAGAAATTCTTTTAATATGATATCAATTTCAAGCCAATATTTAATAAGAATGAATTTGCTAAAAAAATTATACTCTCCTTCTACCTTGTTATGGATGCTGATAAGTTATAAAATTCGAGTTAAAAGTTGAACGAACGAAAGAACCTAATCAATTAAGATCTACGAAGGCAGATGGATTCTAGTGGAAAGAAAATTTCAGAAAAGGATTTAAATATTAAACGAAATTTTATATTCGAAAATGTTTGTTTTAAAACCATTTATACTTTAAAAATACGTTCTATCTCAAAAAGGATTCTACGATTTATCCTACTCATTCTAGGGTTTCACTATTATATCTCTAATGAGATTTTACCCTATAAGCTAAAGCTTTGATAAACCAAAGCTCTGATACCACCAGTAACAACCTGCCATTTTGACCTTATCATAACTCGAACCGTTTAATACAATGGACTGTTATTAGCCTCTAGGGTAAACGGAAAAAATTATAGTATCACAAACGCAGATACAGAGTAATGTAATATCTCGCAGCCGAAAATAAAAAATACAATAGTAGTTCATGAAGCTACTAAATAAACTTTACATCAGAGTTTATATAAATAATACAGCGGAAGTCTAATACAATTCATTTCAGATACATAAATAAACGGTATGAAACAAAGACGACAAGAGTAGCTGAAAGTGGATCAACTAAATAGGTAGACGTAGACGAGAAAAACCCAAAAATCTCCAAACTCCAAGAGTAAATCTCGAAACTGGAATACTCGATCTGACCCGAGTAATAATGCAAAATGAAACAATTCAGATCAGGACTAACATTCTCCTGAAAATAAATCAACTCAAATGAAATGTATGATGAAATGCAATTAGTAACTTAAATGATATTTGGGATCGACATCCTCTAAGGATACGTCAAACTAATATTATATAGTATAATACGCTACATACAATAATGTCTATCAGTAAGTAAGAATATAAAAATAGCATAAGGGGGATTACCATATTACCCTTACACCGTTTGTATATTCCCATAGTATATACAATACTGTAATTCCTCTATAAACTAGAGGTTGCTCAGAGGGCGCTCCATATAAAGCAGTACAAAACAAAGTCGTAGTAAGCTCGTATATGGCATGCGACAAGGCATGCAAAGAATTCCATGGTCGATTCACCATTTGCAGAGTTGGGCTGGTGGTAAGGCATAGCAGTGACTACCGCCCACCTCGAGATACACTCCCATAATCAAATCGGAGGGTGGCCACCAAACACATCACAAACGTAATAGAATGGTATCGAAGAAGTGCGCTTGATAGGAGGAATGACCTCACTTGGTCTTGGTGTAGCTTCCATGTTTTAGTCACATCAAGCTGACTCAAGGTAGTCAGGGTCTCTTAATTATTATGAAATAGAAAATAGAGTTGTTCTCCAAACCATCCTACTTCATTCTGGAAATCCACCGCGTACACAGTTGTTAAACTGGTTTTCGAAATTGGCAGAGAGAATGTAACACCCCGCATTTTTAAGATAATAAAATGTGAGTAACTTAATTAAATAATGAGAATTAAGTAAAATAGATTGAGCCATTGCATCTGTCTCGGAATTCTGTTCAAGATGGAAACCTGGTTTGTGTAAAACGGACATCGTATGAAGAAGTCATTAAGCCTAGAAGTTTGTATAAGCAAAAGAGAAATATATATAAATATACAAACAAATCAAAATATAAAATAAAGATTAAAATAAGGATTGCATGTAATAAATACATGCACTAAAAAAATGTAATGCATGCATTGAAATAAAGAAAGGATTGGTTGCATGCAATGTAAATATGTTGCACGCACTTATTTGCAAACATAATGCATTAATATTAAAAGAGAAATAAAAGAAAAAGATTCATGCAATGGTGTAGTTTAAATCTCGTAACAAACATGAAAAAGAGAAGTAAGCAGAGAACAATAATTATCATTGTTCTAAGACTTGTTAACAAAAGCCTTAATAGTTTGTTTGATTAGAATATATGACTTGCATACTAGAGGTATATAGTTCGATCCCCGTCAACGCCCTATCTTTGTTTTAAGGCAAACGGCTAAAATAACACATGTTCATGAGGGAAAATATGTATAAACACATATACAAGGAAAAATATAAATATAGGGAAGTAATGAAAATATATGTATATATGCATTTGAGAATACACAATATATATATATATATATATATATATATATATGTATGTATGAATATATATATATATATACATATACAAGAAATAAAATTCAAGATAAGGCTGAAATCATAGAAATATGGCAAGAATCAAATAGCGGTGCAATACCGTTTGAATTATGAAAATAAAACAAAATTTGTGCATATATATATATATGCGTAAAATAGTCGTTAGAAGAATTGTATACGTATAAGAAGAATATATGTGAATATAACAGTTAAATAAATTCTAGAAATTCAAAAGTTTGAAAATCAAATTTCTACGCCATAGCAATTCGAACATTCGAAATTCAAACTTTTACGCCTAATTGGCACATTTAATTCGTAGGTGGTGATAACACATGCCTTGTTAACTTTATTATATTGGTCCAATTTGAAATTATTGTTGATGTAGCAACTTCCAATTGGCTATATGACATGGAGAGAATAGATTTCATCAGAAAAATAGACGGTTAGCATCTATTTAAGCTTCATATATAAAGGACCATATAACTCTTCATTCTCATTTGCCGTTTCTTAACTCTCTTCTTCTTTCTCTACATAATTTCTTAATAAAATTATTAATTATAATATTGGAGCGCTGTCTAAAAGAAGATTAAAAAAAATCGTCAGCAACGATAAATTTAGAAAATAAGGCGTTTTCAACTGCAACAACAGTACAAACTCATGACTCTCCATCTGCAACCAATCCAAAGAGATTCTTTTCTAGATTGGTATATCAAGGTGAGTCGATTTAAGTTATATCATTTTTGATAATGATATATTATCATTTAACATTCCCCGTTATTACACAATGTGAATTTGCTAGAATAATTAAAAAGCATTGAAATGCTATATATGATATATTGAAATATGATATGTTGAAATGCATAAACATATGTTAAAAAGATTAAATTGATGAATATGACATGTTAGAATATTAATATGTTAAGATATTAGTATGTTGGAAAAATTGATACGTTGAAATGCAAACTTGTCAAAATATGTGTAACTATTACCGTTGTAATTACATGGTTCACTTGTGGCATATTATTAGCTGTAGAATTGAGAAAATGACATGTTAACATGTTAGATTTGGAAAATTATATGATTAAACGTTTACATGTAAGAATACAAATTATTGTATGTTAGAAAGAACAAGTGACATAAAATAGGCATAATATGATGACATGTAAATTAGGTTGTGGTAAAAATGTGAAAAGAATAATATGTCTAAATTTACAGTAAATAGGAAATTGTAACCGCCCTTAGATGCGAGGTTAGATTACACTTGTGATAGAAGTCTGCCCGAAACTGCCCGGCATATCCAGCATCCACAAGTGGTAAATCTAATGTGAGGGGTCTAAGTGCATAAATAAAACATGAAACGACGCTAAGATACGAGGTTAAGTCAACTTGTGGAAGAAGTCTACCCGGAACCGCCCGGCAAATCCAGCGTCCACAAGTGTAAGCTTAATATGGGCGATCTAGCGCATATATATATATATATATATATATATAAGGATTGGAATGAACAGGGAATGATAAAAACCTATTATAAATAAATTACAGTAATGAGGATGTTACATAGTAGGTAGACTTGTCTAAGGGACAAGTGGATATTATAACTTAGGTTATAATAAACTAGTCAGAAAATGAGAAAACTTGTGTAATGAGATAAGTGGTACTTAATTGTAAATTAAGTAATCAGTAAATGGGGGAAAATTTATGAAATGAAAGAAGTTGTACTTAATTATAAATTAAGTAATTTGAAAACTTGGAAATCTGAAATATGTTGATTATAATAACATGTTAAGATTTTTCCTAGGGACAAAAGGAAATTATAACATAGGTTATAGAAATGAGATTTATTAGTGAATCTTAGTTAAGAAAACCAAGTTAATAAGTAAACAACGATAAGTTGTAGTGACAGGGTAAGATGGAATTATGATTAAATAGGAAAGAATTAGGCAAACTTATGAAATGAAATAAGTTATATTTAATCATAAATAATGAGAGACATGTTAACAAAAAACATGTGAATTGGGATATAATTAATTACATATTAAGTAGAACATGTTATTGTAATTATGAAATCATATAAGAATGTAAGGGGATTGTGGATTATAGACCTTTGATCACAATCTAGGGAATAACATGGTGTGGGCTTATTAATAAACTTAAATGCGTTAAGTTATATAGCCGAAATTAATAAGCAAGAGGAACTTGGTAACTTAAATAAGAAGTCAATGTGAATGGGAATAACCGAGTAAAATGGAAACCTTATGAGGTAAAGCAAGCACATAAAAGAATGTTTAGACATAGGATCTAATTACGCATTAGACTGAGGCGCTTGGACCAGCCGTACGCTTGAAGGTGAACAACCCAACTGGGTAGATCATTGTGGCGTCATGAGGCACAAGGGAAGCACACGCTCATCTGATTATTCTGTTGGCTCCGAAGGACTTGAAGGGGAAGAACGCGGCTTCTTGAGATACGTAAGGTGCTCTTGGTAGTCCTCTGTGCAATGGTAGATGTTTAGGCTGTGCTCGCAGGGGTTGGGTCTGCGCGTAACTACTAGGTGGGTGGGCCTTAATTGCAAAAGTGGCTTTGCAGTCAAAATGTTGTGACGTGGTGACAGCAGGGTGATTCGGCGGTCGCCTCAACGGGGAGGCAGAGGTCAGGACCAATAGAGATAGTAGGTCATCGGGTACCCGTCATCGACAACCAGTAGGATGCGAAAAGACTAGAGTTAAACCCAATAGACCATTTACCTTTCACTATCGGGGTACGTTGGTTGAGGGGAGATGCCAACTAGATGTTTAGATTGTCTGTTAGGCACAAGTCGCTTAGCTTTTGTAGTCTTTGCTAGTTGAGGGAGGGGCCCGGGTGGGGTCATAGCCACCATGAAAAAAAAAACAGACCAGAGGGATATCGGTATTTTGAGGCCCATAAAGGCGGGCCTGTAAAGATATGGAAAAGCTCCCGACCAACTTCTGTGTTTCTTGTATAGCCCTCGGTGCATATTATATGCAGTTAAGGCATGGAATACAGTTGTACGTACGTGGTAAATTCTAGATACACGCATGTCGACTTTGGGTGGTGTATCGTAGACTTGAGGGCATTACTCTGGTATGGAATATGATTCAATCGAAGGTGGCAGTCCGTGCGCTTACGTAGTATAGTAATGATAGGTATATGTGGAACGTAACAATGTTATGTAGAGGTCCGTACATCACTCCGACGTAGGACTGCGTTTATTTCTATGACATTTCGGTGGAAACCGTGCGAGTGGGGTAACATGGGGTGTATCTTAATATTGGGGGTAGCCACATATATACTGTATTAGGTTAATCCACTGGGAAGTAAATAGGTATGACGTGTGTGTAAGCCTTGAGTGTTGTTAACCAAAGTAACATAATAAACAAGAAAATGTGATTGAATGGTATGTATAGGATTATCCAAAGTGTATAATTTAAATCCAGACACCAGAACTTGTTTTCTGACCCCCTCCATGTAACATACTCACAGGTTAGATTTGTGGCAGAGGCATGATAGCTTTGGATACTGTTTAGGCAGTATTATTAATACAGTAAGGCTATACTTTGATTATATTTTATCCTTTCCGCTATGAGATATTTTCTAAGCTTTGACATATTTTATGTCTCTGTCTTTTCTGCAGGATACCAGAGCGAACCAACACGAGTTTTGATAGATTTGAATTTAAAAATAATCGGTCTGTTGGAATACGGGTTGTTACAGAGTATGAAATATCCGATCGGTCTCTTTAACAACCAATTGTTTACATTTTCCACATTGTGCCCATTATTTTATAAATCACTTTATAAAATAGTTTATATGAAATCTCATATTCGAATTTGAAATCAAATTTAAATATCTAACTTCGATTATATTTTAAATTTGAAGACAACTCAAATCGCTTAAACCAAATTGATTTAGAATCATATTGTAAAGATTTCAAATATAGTATAAACTAATACTATAACATTTAACTTCGATTATAATTACCGAAAGTATTTGTATGATGAATTTAAATCCAAAATGACTTATACTAAAATCGTATCTTAAAAGGTCATAATTTCCATTTATATTAATACCAAAACATTTAACTTCGATAATATCCTGGTTCGGTTTATATTCATCAACTCGAGTTCAAACATTCAAATGATTCAATTTTTACCTTTTATGAGAAATCATTGCAAGTCGATTCATTTAAATCCAACATTTGGTTTCGAAATCGAAATATACAATTCAAGTCAAAAGCTTACAATCCAATTAAACAAATTTTATTGTACTTTGTAATCCAAGTCATATTGAAATGACCCAAACTCGCCCTTACGAGAAAACCCGGATTGCGTTGAGAATACGAAAATCAGGACACAAACAGAAGAACATTTCATTGTTTATTACAACAATTACATCAGAGTACAAGAATATAACAGAGTATGAATAAATAATATACATTTGACAAATATCAGAGATTCAGATTACAAAGCAGCGGAAAATCAATACATAACACAACTGTAAAAAATACACGGATACACAGCGTTCCGAATATAGCTGCAGCTGTAAAATCAGGATCCTGGGAAAATAATATCTACAAAACCAAAACTATTGAGTGCCCGTGTGGAAAATATGGGCACCCAGAGTTTAGGTTAAAACAATAAACTCCAGGACAATCATTTGACTGGTGTGAGAACAAAAGCAGTTATTTAAAACTTTATTTTAAAGTAGAGTAAATCAAGGGACCACGCAGTATAACACGGAACGGGGTTTCTCCCAAGAATACCTATGCATAAAACAAATAGCGCAATGCTAAACAGAAAAATGAAGCTATTATAAGACTCAGGTCCCATCACACAATGCAACGCAAGCCGAAGGATAGAGTTTTCCCTTATATTAGCCAAAAATGCTTGGTATGTGAAATCTCATATTTTATTATTACTATAATTGAAGAAATCAACTTCAAATATATATATGTATCAATCATAGGCGACGTAGGTACCCATATATTACGTCGCCAAATATATATTTACAACTAAAATCAAAAAATCACGTACTGGAAATTGGGTTTCCATCTATGAACCGAGGCAAGGGATCATCCTCACCGCTTCGAGACACATTAGCAAGTGCCTCAGGACTACACACTCTGGGTGTGACAACTCGCCCCGCACCAACCGGCATTTACTCCAAAAGTGTGCTGTACTCATGTCCAGTTAGCACGGGACGGTCGTCAGAAGGAAAGGAAGAAGACGAAGAATCAACAAAGAACCTGCAGAATGTCTCACATCGCATGGAACAATATATAATAACAACATACTTGACATAAAACAGGTGAGACAGCGCATAAGCTGAAAACAAACTATCATAGCAGCAGAAAATCCAAAGTACAGCTTATGATCCAAAGCCAACATTATTACAACTTTTAAAAACTGTCTCAAAAAACGAAACAAGAAAGGTACACTACTAATGCCCAAAGTAGTGACCAGCAACGACACAGGGAGAATATCTATATATATAATACGTGGAAGACTCCTGCTCGCCTCCGAATCCGCTACTCGCGCATCACCAGCTAACTTGTCTCTAGTCTGCTCGTGTGAGCACCCAGAGTAATAAGAAGAGACATAAAACTCTGGGTCAGACAAAAAGTCTGGTATGAGCGATAAGCAGCTAAACAGAGCAATAACAGGTACACTAAACCATACCTGAACCTAGACCTGCAACCAAAGAGTTAGCACTACATATTGTACAACACTCTAAGGTGCCACTGAATAAATGGTGTAAAGGTAACGGGGGTAGGGTGTGCATGTCGTAGTGATGGCAAACAATCAAACATAGCAACCATCCTCACGTCTCTCACTCAGTGCGTAAAGTATACGATATTCACCACTTCGACCACTCAATACTTTGCTATGATCACTCTGCCCCATAAAGTCATAATGGCTTCACTGCACTGATCCATAGTCACTAATCCTTCGCTATGTCCACTTTGCCCCATGGAGTCGTTCACACCCGACTACACTGGCTCATAGCCTTACTAATCCTTTACTATGTCCACTCTGCCCCATGGAGTCACAATGGCTCCACTGCACTGGCTCATAGTCTTGCTACGATCACTTTGCCCCTTGAGTCACGATGACTCTACTGCACTGATACATAGCCCATCATTCCTTTTCAGTGGTGAATCGAAGTTATGAATGTCGACAACTCCTTAGCACACGTCCCGCAGCAAAATCCAACCATAAAGTCAACTCGTTGGTTCCCAATTGGATCCTGAGCTCTAACATCCCTTTGGACTACCTTTGCATCTCGGGTTATGGGTCATCACTGGATCGGTTCGGTTCTCTGTCCTTCTTCTCTATCGGTTCGGATCGGTATCCTCCATGTGCTTCGGTTCGGGTCGGGGGTCTCCAAGTCCCTTAGCAGTATGTCGGTTCGGTTCGGATCCTCCATGTCACATCAGGTCGATTCGGGTCCTCCATGTCACATCGGGTCGGTTCGCCAACTATCTTCCTTCCGTCCCTTGCTTGATCTTCTGGTCCGATCTGATCCCCATTCCTATTCCCATCCACTTCGATCTGATCCCCCCTTCTCTAGCTTGATCCGATCCCAGTTCAACCATTGTGGCCTTCCTTTTTGCCACACTTTCCCCTTGTGCCAAGCCTCGGTTCGGCTCGGTGATCCCTTGCCCAGTCCTCTATCCGATCCGAACCCATTCCTCCGATCCGATCCGAAAACCTGCACCATTTTCTCCAACTATTTCCAGCAAGTGTTTTACGCCATTCACAAAGCATACCACAAAGTCATAGCAACAAATAGAGGTAACCTCAAACATCAAAACATCAATATGATAGGTTAAAATGGATCAAACATAGTCAAAACCCTATATATTCCCTTAAACATGTTCAAGCATAATTAATGATAGGATTAGCAAAACTTAACCAAATTAACCCAAGTTCATATCAGAGGTCTAAAACATCATTTAAGAATTTATAAATATTTTTCCTGAATTTTATCATGTTTAAATTCGCTAAATAACACTAATTACCCTTAATTAGCCATAATTAGTGAGGAACTATGCAAATCACTCACCTTAGCCACAAATAAACCTTAGATCTGAAATAAATCTCTGTTTGGGCATGGATAACAATGCAAATCAGCAGCTCTAATCTTGATTTGGTGAAGATCTCCCTTGATTTTATGTTGCTTAGCTTAATCCTTGATTAGAAAGTGATTTGGAGGTGATTTAGAGATTGGAGGCCATTTTTAGGGTTTCTAAGAGGTAAGTGGAGGCTAGAAAACTAAAATGGAATGAATCCCTAACTCTTTTCAACCTCCCCATAAACCTAATCCCGAAATGGGTTATGGGCCCATTCACTAATCACCCTATTTGGCCCGGTTAAGCAGTTTTTCACCTTCCAAACCTTATTTCAGCCATATCTCCCAAACGATAAGTCCGTTTGGCTATTATGACCACTCCACGGAAAGTTAAACCATCAAACAAATCTAATGAAAGTGGTTTCAGGTTAAAATTTCTTTCCAGTCAAAAATTATGGCCAAAACAGTACTAGCTAAGGGCAAAACGATCATTTAAAAATCGGCAAAAATCATGAACATGGGAAATGACTCCAATAGTCGTTTGCTTAAGTTACATGACCACACTCCTTCATATAAGAAAGAAATGAATATTCTACGATCCTCTGATGCATAAAATGCGGGTTGTTACATTCTCCCCCCTTAAGAAATTTCATCCCCGAAATTCCCTAACCAAAACACACAAAGGATCCCGCATGCCTATCAGCCATAAAACAACCATCAAACATACAAAACAAGCAAAACAAGTCTATCCTAGCATGCGGAATAACTAAATTGCAAAGTAAATCTTACCAGGCAAAGAGTTTTGGATACGTTTTCCTAATGCTCTCCTCTGTCTCCCAAGTACAGTCATTCTCGTTCTCGCCCCATTGAAACTTGACTAGCTTCACCGCCTTCCTTCGAAGTCGCTTTGTATCGTGCTCAAACAATACGAATCGGCTTGCGGTTCCCAACCGCCTCGGGTTCCACTTCAAAGTCCTCTAACTGATCAGGTGAAATAGTCAAATCTGGGTAGTGCACAATTTTCATTAACTGGGAAACATGAAATATGTTATGAACTCCCGCCATCTTTTCGGGTAAGTCAACTCTATACGCCAAATTCCCAACTTGCTCGAGAACTGGGAATGGGCCAACAAATCTTGGTGCTAACTTGCCTCTCCTGCCAAATCGTATCACGCTTTTCAACACAGAAACCTTGACAAACACTAAGTCACCAACGGAGAATTTTAAGTCTCTTTTCCTTTTATCAGCATAACTCTTCTACCTATCCTGGGCAGTCTTCATTCGTTGTTGAATGATCTTAATCTCATCTGAAGTTTACCTCACACCATCTGGTCCAAGCATAAACTTCTCGCCAGTCTCTATCCAACATGATGGTGAGTTGCACGGTCTTCCGTACAAAGCTTCATATGGAGCCATACAGATACTGGATTGGTAGCTATTATTATATGCAAACTCTACTAGATGCAAATGGTCATCCCATGATCCACCAAAATCCAATATACGAGCTCTCAAGAGATCTTCCAATATACGATTCACCCTCTCTGTCTGACCATCAGTTTGAGGATGATATGCGGTACTGAGATATAATTCCGACCCTAGAGCCTCTTGTAAGCTCTTCCAAAACCCACTAGTGAACAACGGGTCTCGGTCACTCACAATGCTTTTAGGTACTCCATGAAATCTCACTACCTACTTCATATACAGTTCTGCTAACTTAGCTGCTGTTCTGGTCGATTTGACTAGTATAAATATTGCACTCTTAGTCAATTGATCCACAATTACCCAAATGCCATCATGTCCCGATCTAGTTTTTGGTAAACCATCAATGAAATCCATTGAGACTTGCTCCCATTTCCATTCTGGAATTTCTAATGGTTGTAACATAGCACTAGGCTTCTTTTGCTCGGCTTTAACTAACTGGCAATTCATGCACTTGGATATAAACTTCCCAACGTCTCTTTTCATCCCTTCCCAGTAGTAAGTCTGCTTCATGTCTCGATACATCTTATCACCACCGGGGTGTATAGTCAGTTTTGAGTGATGGCATTCCCTAAGCACTTCATTTCTCAAACCATTCACCTTGGGTACAACTAGTCTTCCATTCTTTCGAAGCAATCTTTCTCGATCAAGCCCATACAAATTCATCTCCTCACCGTCAATATTCATCTCTAACTTGGAGATGATTTACAATAGATTAGGATTGTCCCTCTGGCTGGAACCAATCCGCTCAATCAAAGTGGGTCTGATTGTCAAACTAGCTAATATCTCTGGATCTAATTCGCACTTTAGTCTGAAATCATACCCTTCGATATACTCAAGTTGCTTAGATTCAAGAAACATAGCCCCTAAACTGGCATGTCTCCTACTTAAGGCATCGGCTACCGCATTGCCTTTCCCAGGTGTATATGCGATATCAAAATCATACGAAGCCAAGAACTCTAACCATCTCTGCTATTGGAGATTTAGATCCTTTTGAGAGAAGAGATACTTTAACGATTTATGATCGGTAAACAACTCAAATCTCTCTCCAAGAGGTAATGTCTCCACATCTTCAACGCGAACACGATCGCTGCCAGTTCCAAATCATGGGTAGGATACTTTTTCTCATGCGGCTTTAGTTGCCAACTAGCATAAGCTACAACCCTACCTCCTTGCATCAATACAGCACCTAGTCCGGTACCACAAGCATCCGTGTATACCGTCATTTCTTCATTCCCTTTAGGGATGACTAAAACGGGCACATGCATCAACTTTTCTTTTAGACTCTTGAATGCATTCTCACACACTCCGTCCTAGACGAAGGCTTGATTCTTCTTAGTCAATTGAGTCAACGGTGCTGCTATCTTGGAGAAGTCCTGGATAAACTTACGATAATATCCAGCTAACCCCAAGAAGCTTCTTACGTCTGTTGCATTCTTGGGCGTAGACCAATCCTGTACCATAGCCACCTTCACAGGGTCCACGACAATACCATTCTCTGAAACAACATGGCCCAAGAATCTCACTTCCCTCCTCCAGAAGTGACACTTAGAAAATTTCGCTTTTAATTGGTATCTTCTCAACACCTCCATCACTATCCTCAAATGTCCCTTGTGTTCTTCCTCTGTCCTCAAGTAAACAAGGATGTCGTCTACGAACACAAGAACAAACTTATTCAGCTGATCTCTGAATACCCGATTCATAAGATCCACGAAGTATGTTGGTGCATTGGTCAACCCAAATGGCATGACCAACCACTCATAGAATCTAGACGGCGTCCTAAATGCCGTTTTCGGAACACTCTCAACCGCTACTCGGAGCTGATGAAATCCCTTTGCGAGGTCCAACTGGGAGAACACTCTTGCTCCTTCCAGTTGATCAATATCCGCAGTAGAGGATACTTATTCTTCCTCGTCACCTTATTCAACTCGCGATATTCCACACACAAACGAACAGAACCATCTGCCTTAGTGGCAAACACAACTGGTGCTCCCCTCTCGGAGACACTTCTTATAATAAACCCTTCTTCAAAAGATCGCTTACTTGCATCCCGAGCTCTCGCTGCTCCCTTGGTGCCATACGATGAAGTGGCATCACTGTAGGTCTGGCATCTTTCACTAAATCAATTCGAAACTCAATCTACCGGTGTGGTGGAAGCCCGGTCACCTCCTCGAAGACGTCCGGATACTGGCCAACCATTGGCATATTTAACAACTCATCATGCGGTATGTCGAGGGAATTTAGAAAACTAGCCATTACCCCATCATTAGGTAGACTACCAAACAATACCCTCCGCCCATCATCAGCCTTAACTGTCACTAAAAAGCCCTCACAGTCTACCACCACCCCGTATCATTGGAGCCAATCGACTCCCAATATAGTGCCATACCCAGTAAAGCCCAAAACAAAGCAATCACAAACAAACATACATCCATGACTCGATAAGACCAAATTTCGGCAAATCATACTGAGGTTAGTTGAACCACCAATCGGGTTCGTCACAACCAACGGTCTATCGACTATCTCGGGTTCCAGTCCGAACCTATCTACCAGGTCACTAGATATGAAGGAACGGCAAGCCCCAGTATCAAACATAACTTGAACAGGTACATCATGAATAAAAAGCATACCTTGAATGACGACATTCTTTCCTTTCTCCGCCGCAGTTGGGGCATTCGACGAAGAAGGAAGAACATTAATAGCATATGCTTTCACAATCTGCTTCTCTTTAAGAGGTTATGGACACTTATCCTTATGATGTCCCACTTGGCCACAGTTGTAGCACTTCCTATCCGCTGCCATGGCCTGACACTCTTTAGCATAATGGCCCTTCTTACCACAGCTGAAGAACTTAACATCTTTCTTGCTCTTTTTCTGGCCATCCTTAGTTTGGTTCTGTTTCATCTTGTTCTGAGTTTTATTCTTGCCTCCACCGCCTACTTGCGGCTTCATCCCTTCTGCAGATGCAACCTCAATCTTTGACTTGGGGTAAAGACTCTAATCTCAAAGCTTTCCCCACAATCGATTCAAAAGTCTCATCGATGTGGTTGATAAGCCTTTCCCCCAAGTATCCATCCAAACCAGTAATGAACTTCTCATTCTTCTTCTCAGGAGTATCGATAAGGGATAACCCATACTTCGACAAAGTATCGAACTTAGCAATATAGTCCAAGACTACTCTACCATTCTGTTTAAGCTCCAAGAGCTTCCTAAACAATTCAAACTTCTGAACAGCTGGGATAAACTTGTCGCTAAAGCGAGTCTTAAACTGATCCCAAGTAACCTGATCCTCTGGAGTGGCTGTCTTAATAGAATTCCGCCAATTCATCGCTCGCCCTTGCAGGTGACGATATGCTAGCCTTCTCTTCATCGCATCCTCGATACCCAAGTCGTCGAAGATACGATCACATCTATCCAACCAATCCTGAACAACCGTGGCCGACTCTGTTGTATGGAACGACTTCCTACCAAGGCTAGTGTAATTCTTGCATAGCTTGTCGAAATCGACCCTAGGCGCCTGCACTATAGGACCACCACCATTACCGGGATTGGGAGCTGCCCCTTGCACATCCCTAAGCATGTCTCTCATGAGGTCAGTAAACTTCGCCCTCATGTCAGCAGCATTCCCATTATTGGCTCCTCTGCCAGCACCTCTTGCATATCAGCTCATCGTTCAATCTGTAAAGAGAGAAAACGATTAACCATCTTAATAGTGGTGCTAGTGCAGCGTGACTTCATCCTTACACTACTAATAGTATATATATATGTAGCTTTTGAAAACCAAGTAATCACAAATACGCTCTCTCATATATGTACTATCTCTCTCTAGTACATTTCTCTAGGTCAACTATGCAACCTAGAGCTCTGATACCAAATGTGATAACCCGCCCCGCACCAACCGACATTTACTCCAAAAGTGCGCTGTACTTATTGAAAGACTCTATGCAGCGGTAGGATCGTATAGAATGGAGTATAAGTAGAATAATAAAGTAGCAGTAGTAAGTAATATCACACAGTCGATTTATACTGGTTCGGACCACTGTCCTACGTCCAGTCCCAGACTCATTTCTGGTATTTCACTAACACTAAAACCCTCACTTCACCCGGAGGAATAGGTTCACAATTACCTGAACCACTGAACGGGATTTCTTGCCTCAACCACTGAAGAGGTCTTCACTAATACAGAATAATTGTTGACTCTTTTGTGTTCTTGATAACACGGATTGTTGAATATTAAGTACACCCTTCCTATAACCTTTCCTTGATGATAACTGTGAAGTACGTGAAGGAATATGGAAGTTAAAAGATCTCAAATATGAAAGTAGATTGTTTTTAGAATTCAGAGAGACTTGAGAATATAAGATAGAATAAAAGTAAGAATTGGTGTTTGAAACAATTAATCAACCCTCTATTTATAATATATCAAAAGATACAACTGATCATGAAATGTTTTGACGAAGAAAAATGGTTGTGACTCTTTATAAAAGTTGCAATCTTTCAGAATCAGATGTCTGAGAATAACTTTCAGATGTCTGTTTATAGTTTGAATTTTTAAAGCCGAAAGGAAACATTACGTTTTTGACTAAATATAGACTCTGAAATATATGAAACAGACGTCTGAATATTGTCTTTTGAAAACAATTTTCTCAGCAAACAGACGTCTGAAATTTTCAGACCAGACGTCTGTTTTCTGTTATCAGACTATTCCTTACTTAATTTACATAAGAAAAGCTATATATATATATAATGTGTGTGTGATCATCAAGGAAGACTTTAACATTAATATCTAAGACTAATAGACCTTTATAACATATTTATTCTTCATTTATTGTGTTCTTGAATCTGTTTGTCAAATGGCTTCGTGCAAAACAAGGTTAGATAATAATATGTACATAATTGTCATAGTCAAAACGCTATGAAGCGGGATGTAACACTCATGTCTAGTTAGCTCGGGACGATCATCAGAAGGAAAGGAAGAAGACGAAGAATCAACAAAGAACTTGTAGAATGTCTCACAGCGCATGGAACAAAATATAATAAAAACATACTTGACATAAAATAGGTGAGACAGTGCATAAGCTGAAAACAAACTATCATAGCAGCGGGAAATCCAAAGTACATCTTATGATCCAAAGCCAACATTATTACAACTTTTAAAAACTGTCTCAAAAAACTAAACAGGAAAGGTACACTACTAATGCCCAAAGTAGTGACCAGCAACAACACAGGGAGAATTTCTATATATATCATACGTGGAAGCCTCCTGCTCGCCTCCGAATCCGCTACTCGCGCATCACCAGCTAACCTGTCTCTAATCTGCTCGTGTGAGCACCCAGAGTAATAAGAAGAGACATAAAACTCTGGGTCAGACAAAAAGTCTGGTATGAGCGATAAGCAGCTAAACAGAACAATAATAGGTATACTAAACCATACCTGAACCTGGACCTACAACCAAAGAGTTAGCAATACATACTGTGCAACACTCTAAGGTGGCACTAAATAAATGGTGTAAAGGTAACGGCATAGGGTGTGCATGTCACAGTGATGGCAAACAATCAAACATAGCAACCATCCTCACGTCTCTCACTCAGTGCGTAAAGTGTACGATATTCACCACCTCGATCACTCAATACTTTACTATGATCACTCTGCCCCATGAAGTCATAACAGCTTCACTGCACTGATCCATAGTCACTAATCCTTCGCTATGTCCACTTTGCCCCCTGGAGTCGTTCACACCCCACTGCACTGGCTCATAGCCTTACTAATCCTTTACTATGTCCACTTTGCCCCATGGAGCCACAATGGCTCCCCTGCACTGGCTCATAGTCTTGCTACGATCACTTTGCCCCTCGAGTCACGATGACTCTACTGCACTAATTCGTAGCCCATCATTCCTTTTCAGTGGTGAATCGAAGTTATGAATGTCGACAACTCCTTAGCACACGTCCCGCAGCAAAGCCCAACCATGAAGTCAACTTGTTGGTTCCCAATTGGATCCTGAGCTCTAACTTCCATTTGGACTACCTTTGCATCTCGGGTTATGGGTAATCACTGGATCGGTTCGGTTCTCTGTCCTTCTTCTCTATCGGTTCGGATTGGTATCCTCCAAGTGCTTCAGTTTGGGTCGGGGGTCTCCAAGTCCCTTAGCAGTACGTCGGTTCAGTTCGGGTCCTCCATGTCACATCGGGTTGGTTCGGGCCTTCCATGTCACATTGGGTCGGTTCGCCAACTGTCTTCCTTCCGTCCTTTGCTTGATCTTCTAGTCCGATCCGATCCCAGTTCCTATTCCCATCCGCTCCGATCCGATCCCCCCTTCTCTAGCTCGATCTGATCCCAGTTCAACCATTGTGGCCTTCCTTTTTGCCACACTTCCACCTTGTACCAAGCCTCGGTTCGGCTCGGTGATCCCTTGCCCAGTCCTCTATCCGATCTGAGCCCATTCCTCCGATCCGATCCGAAAACCTACACCATTTTCTGCAACTTTTTCCAGCAAGTGTTTTACGCCATTCGACGGCGTTTTCAACCATTCTATCTATCCTAATCAATCACAAAGCATACCACAAAGTCATAGCAACAAATAGAGGTAACCTCAAACACCAAAACATCAATATGATAGGTTAAAATGGATCAAACATAGTCAAAACCCCATATTTTCCCTTAAACATGTTCAAGCATAATTAATGATAGGATTAGCAAAAATTAATCAAATTAACCCAAGTTCATATCAGAGGTCTAAAACATCATTTAAGAATTTATAAATATTTTTCCTGAATTTTATCATGTTTAAATTCACTAATTAACACTAATTACCCTTAATTAGCCATAATTAGTGAGGAACTATGCAAATCACTCACCTTAGCCACATATAAACCTTAGATCTGAAATAAATCTCTGTTTGGGCGTGGATAACAATGCAAATCAGCAGCTCTAATCTTGATTTTGTGAAGATCCTTGATTTGATGTTGCTAAGCTTAATCCTTGATTAGAAAGTGATTTGGAGGTGATTTAGAGGTTGTAGGCCATTTTTAGGGTTTCTAAGTGGTAAGTGGAGGCTAGAAAACTGAAATGAAATGAATCCCTAACTCTTTTCAGCCTCCCCATAAACCTAATCCCGAAATGGGTTATGGGCCCATTCACTAATCACCCTATTTGGTCCGGATAAGCAGTTTTTCACCTTCCAAACCTTATTTCAGCCATATCTCCCAAACAATAAGTCCGTTTGGCTATTATGACCATCTACGGAAAGGTAAACCATCAAACGAATCTAATGGAAGTGGTTTCAGGTCAAAATTTCTTCCCAGTCAAAAGTTACGACCAAAACAGTACCAGCTAAGGGCAAAACGGTCATTTAAAAATCGGCAAAAATCATTAACATGGGAAATGACCCCATTAGTCGTTTCCTAAAGTTACATGACCATACGCCTTCATATAAGAAAGAAATGAATATTCTACGATCCTCTGATGCGTAGAATGCGGGTTGTTACACTTGGAAACCCTTGGATCTTCATGGCCGGTCATCTGTCAATGATTAGTTATACCATAAACTATATGTTAGCCGGTTCTATCGATCCTCTAGGACAGTATATCAACCATATTATCCATCGATCCCGTAGTAATCGATATATCCATTGATCCCGTAGTGACCGATATACCCGAGGTACCTCGTCTCCCATCAAGTAATAATAGTATGCAACATCCACAAGAGTAAATAGTCTGGGCTCCATGCCATGACGTTACTTGTAGCTAGAACTAACATATGTCCATTTCCATGCAGTCACTATCCCATTTTTGGTTCACTCCTGGGTGTAAGGCTTGCGAATTAACGCAACGCAAAGCTATAATATTTAAAGCCGTGCTTTGATCATTAACCACAAGGCCCTGCTTTTCAACAAAACCCCTGATCATTTGCATCTCAGCATCCCACACAGGCCATTCACGCCATATGACTGATGTCTATCGATATATAACCTCTGAGCTCGTACAATTCAGAGAAAGGTGTTAAGCAAGAGAATAAATTCTCCGCCACCAAATAGATATATATTTAATAGAAATCAATCAACACAAAATAAAATCCAATGTTAGATACATATCCATTTACTAGTTCGTTTTGGGTTTGAACGAAACTGAAGGCACCTTATTCCTCGTCCCATATGTCCAATATAGGAGAGCTCCTCGTATCTCCGGTCGATCTCCAAGTACGTCTTGGCGATCACCGCTTATTACCTTGTCCTAGGTGTACAAACCAATAAAGACATCAGTAATCATCGAAACGATGTGAAGATCTCTGGTCTTCAACCACCGTCTTCATCTTCGACTTATCATCGAATCAATTACTCAGAATGGGTATAAACTCAGCCTTTCCGAATAACTCACGTATATTATTAATAAGTGCTATACAAACACAACATACACCTCATTCCAATTTAGAATATTCTTTTATTTAAATATTCACATGATTAGGGAAAGGTTCCCATTAATTTTATCAAAGATAAATTCTTTAAATTTATTCTTTAATCTTCCTTTGGGTATCAATTCAAACCAAATTAAGGTTTATCCAAACTAATCGGGATTAGTGCACCTTACCGAAGTAATCATTTATTTAATTTCCCAATCCCAATCTATACATCTCATGGAGCAAAATTGGTAATACTCCATACCTAACACCACGGTGTTATCGGTAAATTTAGTTACCATTTCACATTCAAATCTAATTAAAGATTTAACTATCGCTTGGTGCAAAACTGGTGATACTCTATTCTCGTTCATTTCCCAAATTTGATAATCTAAATTATCAATTCACATTTCAATCTAATTAAAGATTCATTAAAACTCCACGTAGTCTTATTCTTCCCAAATGTTAATATTTATGATTATTTAACTTTGGGAAATCAAACATTCGGCATCGACAATCTACACTGTACCATTGGTTTCTGCCGATATATAACCTATGAGCTCGTACGTCTCAGAGAAGGGTGTTAAGTAAGAGAATTAATTCTCTACCACCAAACATATATATATATATATTTAGATGAGATCAACAATACAGTTTGAAATAAAATGTTAGACATGTAATCCTGTCTTTAACTGGGTTAAAGAACCAATGTCATTTAAAACACAATTCCCGATAAACCCAAAATCACATCCCAATAATTATGGAGTCTTCACGGAAAAACAGATCAATATATATAATCAATATCAATTTCCGTATCCGACTAATAATATAAATGGAATTACGGCAAAGCCTTTTAAATTCCATATGTACTAACAGTCTTTCTCCACAGAAGCTCGCTTTGATTATTACCAAATCGAATTCCATTCCATTCCAATCTATTTTGTTAAATTGGAAATCTTTACTTTGGAAATTCCATTAAATCTTAATAAAATATTTATTTATTCCAAACGACATTTCACTGTTAATCGGGTAAAATAACAAATGTCACTAAAAACGCAGTTCATAATAAACCCAATTCACATTCCATTTTATTCCAATTAAATGTAAATTAACTGGAAACTCTAATAATTTTAATTAAAAGATTTATTCTTTTCACATGGGGTTTAAGAACAGTGTTATTGAAGACACCATTCATGGAAAACCCAAAATCACATTCTTTTATTCAATTCCAATTTAATATTAATTAACTGGAAAACTTCACTATATATTAATTAAAAGATTTATTCTTATCTCAACCGGGTTTAAGAACAGTGTTACTTAAGACACCGTTCACGACAAACCCAAAAATTGAGTTCAATATTAAATATAAGACTCTGAATAGAAATTATATCGTCTTATATTCAATATCAAATTCTGAAACTAACGGATATCGTATTGTGAATAACGATATCTGCATCCTCCATATTCCCATAACAATATCCGTATAACCACAGAATCCAATATCAAAATGTTCCGAAGAATATTTCCATTCCAATTTATTTATTGGAAAATTCTGGTTATTTTTAAAACCATTTCAAATCCAGTTTATTTCTTTAAAAATATTGGATTATTATTCTAGCTGATAACTAGTTCATTTTGATAAAAATGTATTTTTATCATTACAAACGTGGAATTTTCATCCTAATTCTTTCCAAATCATTTATTATTATTTTATACAAATTATTAATATTTTTATTAAGGCCCTTTCTATTGATTTCCATAGACGGTCATCGAATTGCACTTATAACGACCTTTTTCAAATTTGATTTTGACATAATTCCAAATCCAACCATTAGATTTCAATCACTTATATTCGTTGGAAAGCTCTTTCTGATAAGAATCCAATTATTTTGGTTTTAGGAGAATCCGGCGGTCGGGTCTCCCATAATGTCAATTCGAAGTCAATGGTCGAAATTCCCAAACGGTCATAGCGTGGCGCGCTCTATTTAGGCCATTAAATATATATAATATATATATTATATATTTTGCGGATTTTCATTTAGAACGTATTTTATAAATTGTTTTAAATTCGTTTTAAAAACGATTTCAACTTCATTTTCAAATTTAAATCAAAATTGAATATTATATATCATTATAATATGTAAATGATAATATTTTCAAAATATTAGGTTTTGAAATCATTTCCTTTTCGATATTCATTATAAAAATGAATAAAATCAATATAAATATCGTTTGCGACAAAATGGCGCAAATCTAATCAATACGGCTTATATATTTCAATATTTTCGTGTCCATCCCAAATCGGACATCAAATCAGATTTTAATCCTTTACTAAATATTATTTTAAAATATTCGTTATTTTAAAATGTTCATTATTTTAAAATATTCGTTCTTTCTGAATTGGAATTGGACATAGTCAATTACCATATATTTTATTTACATGGATTTCATACAACATATGTACGTAACAACAATGACACACCATCAACGATCATCCACAGTGCAATTTAAAACTGTGTAAGCGTTAAAAATAAATAATTAACACTCATCACGGCTAGTCAACCCGTCGATTGATATATAACTAATTATTGGGATTAGTGTATGTACGATATCATCCTAATACCCGTGTGGGGTTTTCAAACAACAAATACTGTTTATTATTTGTGAAGTTGGGCGATATGTAAAATTTATCGTCCCAATCAATATCAGTCAAATGGGTGTACATAAACAAATCGTCCGATTTGTAAATGAATATTTATTTTCATTTCAGGAGAATTTTATGTCATTCATAAATATGTTAAAAAATATATTTTTAACGATAAAATATTTTATTCATTACATGAATATTTTATATAATTCATACATTCAATAAAAAAATGATATTTTGATTATTCAAACATTTTATTCAACACATGAATATTTTATATAATTCATATATTCAATAAAAATGATATTTTTATTATTCAAACATTTTATTCAACTCATGAATATTTTATACAATTCATTCATTCAATAAACACAACACAGTCAGTTCAATCCAAATAAACAATCATGGTTTGTACAATCAACGGTGTCGGGTGCTGCTAAGCACTGTCTGCATCCTAGTATATATTTAACTGTAAAGTAATTAGAGTGAGAAGGAGTTCTCATGAATCACCCCACCTCCATTAAGGTCACTCACAGAGGGAATGCCTTAACTTCGGTGGAGCATTATAGGTAAAAGATGCAGATAAATTACAAGACAGACTAATAAAGCAGCGAAAAATAAAGTCTAACTATAAACAACTTAATTCAGTCAAGCTTTTACAACAATTTCCTCAATAATACTTAAACATAATACATAGAACTTCTGTCTTGATTTAAAAACTTCCAAGAAATAAAGAAGCATAAAAACAATGATATTCCCCAATAAAGTAAGAACCAACCATAGCAGTAGAAGAGAGAGGGTCCAAAGCGATACACCAATTAATCTTCAATCTTAGAAAGAGAAGAGATCTAAGTTAGGCCGAGCTATTCCCTCCCTGACTACGTGGGAGGGGGGGGACGCAAGAAAAGAGGCGAAAAACAAACTAGTTTAGACATAAGTCTGTTAAGTCCAGTGATCTTTCAGCATGCAAACAAGATAAAGGATCATGACATGAATAAACCGAAAATAGGACAATACCATAAAAACAAGGTAACTAAAGACAAGATAAGTGCAAGGTGAACTGAATCCGCTTCTACTTTTTCTCTGCTTCACTACTACTTTGTTAATCTGATTCCTATATTTATCTCTGCACCACCTAACTAGTGTCCTAACTAGTAATCTGTATAAAATGATAATCGTGATCCCAACCCCCATAATTGTGGTAGCCTTCAGGTGTACATCTATCATGAGGATTCCACCTCAATCAGGCTAATTGCCATGAACACGTTAGATGTACCCTTACTACCCTATCGATCGGCTCCCTACTTGTATTCATATTCTATGTGTCTGTGTCAATCGGCCCTCTCTTGCGTGTAGATACCCCGTGCTGGTCCCACCAGGTGTATCAATCCTTATGATAGCAACCCGACACGAATCAAGATGAACAGTGTATAACTACTGGTACCCAGTGCCTGCTTTTTCCCAGTCCGGAGTACGTGCATGCCCGTAAACCGTCGGAACCTACACCGACGTACCCCTTGCTGCTGCTTTGACCGCTTATAATCAGCCCAGTAATCGTGCCCCATCCTGCCTAGTTTAGGGTACAGTGATACATCCATGTGAGTTACTGCTGAAATTGGTCCCCGTTACTAGGGTTTCCTATTGGTTAAGTTTGTGGGCCTATATTTACTTATATTATCCACCAACCCGATATGTACTTAACCCTCCCATCGATTCAAGCATTTTTAATAAACGGTTAAGTTTTGTGGGCCTATATGTACTAATATTACCCATCTACACGAGATGTACTTAACCCTCACATCGATTCAAGCATGTTTATTTAATAGTTAAGTTTAGTGGGCCTATATTTACTAATATTACCCACCAACCCGATATGTACTTAACCCTTCCACTAATTAAGCATGTTTATTTAATGGTTAAGTTTTGTGGGGCTATATTTACTAATATTACCCACCAACCAAATATGTACTTAACCCTTCCACTGATTCAAGCATGTTTATTTAATGGTTATGTTTTGTGGGCCTATATTTACTAATATTACCCACCAACCCGATATGCACTTATCCCTCCCGCACATTACGCCATATTAGTTAAGTGTTTACCGCTCATGTTAACTTAACCCACTCATTCATCATGTCATGTTGGTTAAGCATTTCTTATTAACTTGACCCTCCTTACTTATCATGTTGGATCGGTTAAGTGTTTCCTATTAACTTAACCCTGTTCATTCATCAAGTTATATTGATCAAGTGTTTCTTGTTAACTTAACCCCACATATTCGTCTTGTTGTATTGGTTAAGTGTCATCAATTAATTCAAGTTAACTTAACCCACGTACGTGTCATGTTACTTTGGTTAAGTGTTTCCTTCTTGTGTTAACTTAACCCTACTACAAATCAAGTTATATTGGTTAAGTTTTGCCCTCTTATTTTAACTTAACCTTTCCATAAATCAAGTTATATTGGTTAATTGTTTCTAAATTTACTTAACCTCACCCACTTGTCTAATTAACATGCTATAAAGGTTAAGTGTTCTAAATTTACTTAACCTCACCCACTTGTCTAATTAACATGTTATAACGGTTAAGTGTTCTAAATTTACTTAACCTCACCTACTTGTCTAATTAACATGTTATAACAGTTAAGTGTTCTAAATTTACTTAACCTCACCCAATTGTCTAATTAACTTGTTATAATGGTTAAGTGTTCTAAATTTACTTAACCTCACTCACTTGTCTAATTAACATGTTATAACGGTTAAGTGTTCTAAATTTACTTAACCTCACCCATTAGTTTAGTTAACATGTTGAATTGGTTAAGTGTTTCCTTAATTGACTTAACCCTACCAATCTTGACTTAGCTTTATTAAAGCACCAACCACTCACATTAGACAGGTATTGTTGTGGTCACTGGATGTGCCGGTCGATTCCAGGCATTTTTACACCACAACTCAGTCTAACCTCGGGTCCTTTTTGGGCTCAATGCACTAACCACCCGCATTAGACAGGTATTGTTGTGGTCACTGGATGTGCCGGTCGGTCCCGGGCAATTTTACACCACAACTCAGTCTAACCTCGGGTTAGGCATATTCATCTTTTCTAAATTTACATATTTCTTATTTATGACAAATTCCATGAAACAACCCGAAAATCGCCCTTGCGGGAAATCGCCGGATACACTTGCTTTGGGCTATAACACATCAGAACAACAACAACAGACTTTTATTACATCACCATAATGTTACATCAGAGTATAGAATATCAGAGTACATCGAATAAATTTATAGTGGAAGATAAATTACAATATTTTAATACATTGCAGTGGAAATAAAGTAACTAAGGCAGCGGAAGACAATTATGCTCTGGACACAACTTTAGGCTTCAATCCAGAATCCTGCTCGAGATAAGAACCTGTAGACAAACTACTCGACTGCCCGTGTGGAAAAGAGGGCACCTGAGTTTGCAAAGGTGGAAACAAACAACGGGACAGTCATGGGAATGGTGTGAGAATTCTTAACTAATTTCACTAATAACAATAAGACAAATCCAAGGACCACGCCGCTAACGTGGAACGGGTTTACTCCAATAGATTGTCGTGCATAAATTAAAGTAAATCGTTAAACATCGCAATGCTTTTTGGAAAAATAAAACCATCATAAGACCCAAGTCCCATCACACAATGCAACACAAACCGGAGGATCGGGTTTTACCTTATAATGGTCAAAAATGCTTGATACGATAAAATGAATTTGATATTATTATTAGTGTGTATATGTTTCAAAAATATTTTGAAGTAAATGTATCAATCCTAGGACACATAGATACCAAAATACTATGCTTCCATACTAGTAATACAATCAAAACTGCATGAGGTCGTACTGGAAATTGGGTTTCCATCATGAGTCAAGGCTAGGGAGGAGCTCCTTACAGATTCGAGACACTCTAGCTAATGTCTCAGGATTCCCCGCAGTTAATCCTTGGATCCTGCAGGGCCGGTCCACCATACGAGTTGCAGATTAGTTATTCCTAAACATACGTTTCCCGGTCCTATAGGACCTATCATCCAAGGCGCCTCATTCCATAATCCACAAAAGTAAAATGCCGGGCCGTGTTAAAGCCCAAACACCACTTATAGCTAGAAAGAAACGTGCTGCTCTCCCTGCGTTCCCTTCTCCCATTTTAGACTCCACTGGGTTGTGAGGCTCGCGAAGTCACGCTATACACAAAGCTATGCCTAAACAGGCTATGCTTTGATCATCCCACAAGGCCTGCTTTTCAACAAAACCTTGATCATATGCAACTTAGCATGCCACATCGTCAATCCATACCATACCATTGATTTCTACCAACATATAGCCTCTAAGCTCGTACGTCTCAGAGAAGGGTGTAAAATACCAAACAGATATATGTTTAGCAGAGATCAACGAATACAGTATAAAAGAATACAATGTCAGACATACAATCCATTTATAAGCTTATGCTCTGGGTCTGAGCGAAAGCCCAATCCGTGCAATCAACACTACGTTTGGACGGCTACTACTGTCGCCCCTTAAAGGTAGCTACTCCCATCATGGGTCTCAATAGCAACACATCCATTCGATGTGAAGATCGTCGGTCTTCAATCACCATCTTCCATATCTTACATTTAAACATCGTATGATTATTTGAAATGAGTATAACTCGGTCTTTTCAAATAATCCTCACATAATTATCATTTTAAATATTTCGTAACATTATCATTTATCACTATTTTTATTTTGATAAAAATATTTCATTTTCATTCCACTGTAATTTTGCTAGCAACAAATATCCCTATTTGTGGATATAGTATCAAGGTATAACATGACACACAATAATGTTTATTTTATTACAATTCACATACACATACTATACCCAACAATGTACATTTTTTCTTTCATCTTTCAAATTACACAAAATGTATATTTTGTTTCTTATTCTTTTTAATGAAGATCCATTCATTAAAGTGTACATTTCTAATCCTTATTCCTTTTAAATAAAAACCTATTCCTAAAAAAAGTACCTTTACTTTTATTAAATTACCTGAAAAATGTAACTTTTACCTTTAATCTTAATTTCATGAAAATGTAACTCTTATTTTAAATCTTAATTACATGAAAATGAAATTCTTCCTTTAAATAGAAAATGTACTTTTCTTTCTTTAACATTAAATTATATTAAAAATGTAATTTTCCTCCTTTATCATAATTTACATGATAAATGTATTTTTTTTCACTATTAATCTAATTCACATGGAAATTGACTTAATTACATAAAAGTGTAATTTTTCTAATTTTTATTAATGTAACTTTTCACTTTCCTTTATTATCTTATATCAAAAATGTGGTGTTTGATGCAAACATATTTTTGTTTCAAAAATATGATCATCTTTCTAGTTTCATGACTTGCATTTAAAAAAATGTACTCTTTTCTTTTAATGCATTATTTCTATTTTAAAATGAAATCTTTTACTTCAACCCTTGATTTCATTAAAAATGCAAATTTTCATTTCATTCTTTATTTACATAGGAAAATGTAAATTCCTAGGAAATCTTTATTTTATAAATGAACTTCATATTAAATTGTTTCTCACCCATTTATGTTTTATAATGGGCAGACCCCTCACATTAGGCCTACAACTTGTGGATGCTGGATATGCCGATTGGTTCCGGGAAGACTTATTCCACTTGTTGGGCTTAACCTCGTGTCTTGGCCCAATTAATATTTGTGCACTTGGACCTCTCACATTAGGCCCAACATTTGTGGCTGCTGGATAGGCCGGTTGGTTCCGGGCAGACATCCACCACAAATGTGACCTAACCTCGTGTCCAAGAACAATTATGATTTATAATTGTAATTATTTCACTGTAAACATTCATTATTTTAAACTATTATTTATTTAAAATATTTTTTCTTCATTCTAAAATATTCCTTTCCTAGATAACATTTATATCAAAAATGTTATTTCTCTTCTAAGGCAACATTTTATAACAAAAAGCCATTTTTAATTACATGACATAATTCCAATTTAAATGACATTTTTAATTGCATGACATAATTCTAACTTAAATGACACTTTTAATAAATGACAATTCCATATTAACATGACATATTCAATAAATGACCAACCTATATTAATATGACACATTTAATTAATGGCCATTCTATATTAATATGACATTTTTAAATAAATGACCATTCTATATTAATATGACACATTTATTTTCTAATATAAATGGCACATTTATCCCGTAATATAAATGACGCATTTAATTTCTAATCTAATGATTCTAAAAATGATTTTTTTTTTAATTTATTTCTAACATAACATGTTTCTAATAATGATGTTTATAACCAAAATGACAATTCCATACTAACCTAACAATTTATCACTAAAATGATAATTTTACATGAACATGACAATCCTAATAAAATGTAACACCCCACGCCCGCTAGGGTCACTCACTAAGGGAATGCCATAGCATCGGTGGAGTATTTTAGTGAATATAGAACAGAAAAATTACAACAAGACAGATATAAATGGTACTTGAAATTTTTAAAACATTATCTCATAACAGCGGAAATAAACATGTCTGGTTACATCATAAAATCACGGTAAAAGTCAAGTACAATATCCATCAATATAAAGAAGTACATAATCCCACTCTCTCATACAATAGCCAGAACAAAAGGAAAGATAACTGGATAACTGGAGCTTTACATCTACCCAAGCTCCCAAAGACTGGAACAGCAATCCGATCAAGCTCTACTACCGCTAGGATCCACCGTAGGACCTGAGGGTTGGGAAAGAGATAAAAACAACGGGGTCAGACATAAGCCTGAGTGAGCCCTATAACCTTAACAATACAATTATTAAAGTAATTAGGGTATGACATGAACTCGGTACGGTACCTTTGGGGATAATGACTACACTAAGTAGCCAACAACATAGGATGAACTAAGATAACCGTAAAGACGCATCTACCCACCTAAGGATAATTACTAACTGCACCACACCAGTCATTCCTACTTAAAGGTTGATCCCTTCCAAGGACTTAGAAAATTTCCCCAGCAGTCTCGTGTACCCCTAGCCCACTACATAGGTGCCGTCTGCCCCTATCTCCACTAGGTGTACCCATTACTCCCCATCGATCGGCTCCCTACCGTAGATACCCGTGCTGGTCCCAGAGTGGGGTGTATCACTCCCCTAAAGTGGCTACCCAATACTAACGGTGCACGGCTTTATATCTACACGATGCAACAACGGCTTATCTACCAGCCCGGGCCCACACACGCATATGAAGCCCGTTGGACTTGCGTTGCCACCGCTAACCCGTTTGGCCTCTTATAATCAAGCCCAATATGCGTGTCCCGTCACTCGACATGGGTCGAGCCCACAAAGATACGTTTGGGATATTGGTTGAAATGGGCCCCCCACAAGCTACCCACTTAAGCTTGTCAAATATCTAGTGTATCCCACTTAACCCTTTAATCATGTTTAATTACATGTTTCCACTTGGTTAAGTATTCTAATCGTATTTTCTATTGCCACCCAAGGCAACCCACTAGATTCCACATGCCACCCAAGGCAACCACAATATTTCTACATGCCACCCAAGGCACCCACTTAACCCCTCATGTCCCACTACATGCTACTATGGTTAAGTGTCTCTTAATTAATTAAGACCGTGATCTCCCATAAAGACCTCCCACATTAGACTGGCTGTTATGACCGCCTGGTTAAGCCGGTAGAACCCGGGCAGTCTTACGTCATAACAGAGTCTAACCTCGTGTCTTTACCTTAATCACGTATTTAATTTATGGCTAAGACCTCTCACATTGGGCTGACATTTGTAGCAACTGGTTAAGCCGGTCGGGTCCGGGCAGTTTTACACTACAAATGAGTCCAACCTCGTGTCTTAGTCGATTAATTACACCTAATTAATCACCCCCATATTAATTATCCCTAATTAATATCAAGTTTACCATAACATGGGTAGACCTAACTCAATAGGTAAATTCCCATGGGGTAGACCTAACTCAATAGGTAAATTCCCACTTATGGTAATTTATTTTTTTATGGTATGCTTAATCATACCCAATCATCCATTTATTAACATATTTACCCACCCCATCATTCCCCCCCGTAAATCGTTCTCATTTCATGACATAATAAAAGGGGAAGATCCATCACACATATCATGGGTTTAGCATATAACTTTGTCATGGGTTAAGAGGATGTCAACTTGCATATATGAACACATATTAACCCAACTTGCTCTTAAGCATCTACATAACTTGCATAATTATTCATATGACCTCATAAGCATGCATAACATGGTAATCTTGCATTTGAGCATACACCTAACTTGCATAATCATTCACATAACTTCATATGCATGCATAACATGTTAATCTTGCATTTAAACATACACATAACTTGCATCATTATTCACATAACTTCATATGCATGCATAACATATTAACCTTGCATTTGAACATACACATAATTTGCATAATCATTCACATAACTTCATATGCATGCATAGCATGTCAATCTTGCATTTGAGCATACACCTAACTTGCATATTTATTCACATAACTTCATAAACATGCTTAACATGTTGCATAATAGATCAATGTCCAACTTAGTGTTTTGCATCATAATCATCATGAAACATAGCACCAAACTTGCATAAAGATATAACATTAAACTTGCATAAAAATGTCATGAACACATATACTAAACTTGCATGACATAGAGCATATAACTTGCAAAACACATGACATATACAATATTAAGCTTGCATAAACACATTGATCCACAAACATAACCATACATCATCATATCCTATCTTAATCAATTTAACAATTGATTATTAAGGGGATAAAAGCTCACCAAAACAAAATTAGCAAACTAATGAAGAAGATTAAGAGGCTAGAAGTTGATTTGGAATGCTATCCCTTCTCTAATTTTGATGGAGGCTCTCTCTCAAGTTTCAATTTGCCATAGTTTAGTTACTAGATTTAATTATGAATGAATTAGGGTAGGGTTAGGGTCTTATTTATATGATTAGGTGAGTGTTTTAGGCCCTTAGATTAACCCTAGATTAGATTAGGACCCTTAGATTTAGGAAATCTCTAGAACCAGCCCTCCTAGCCAGCCTAGAACCCAACCTGGTGCAACCTGGTGCACCCAGGTTCAATGGACGGTGCCACCCTGTCGACAGGCAAGTCGACAGGCATGTCGACACCCCTGTCGACAGGCCTGTCGACAGCCCTGTCGACATGGGTTGGGCGGGAAGCTTCCCGCCTGACCCCGCCTGGCCCATCCCAAATCTGAATATTTGAATTTTCAAATCTGTTTTAGTTTTAAATTTTTCTGCAAACTTCTTTGGGCCAAAACCGGGCCATACGGACTCCGATTTTCGAAAACTCGGACTCTATTTCGCGTATTTTTCCGAGACGAACGCAATAACGCAGCCCGTTATCCCCAATTCCCACGTCTGAGATTATTTATCTTGTAATTAGTGAATTTTAGTATTAACTAAAATTCGGGGTGTTACATTCTCCCTTCCTTAAAGGATTTCGTCCCCGAAATCTCTAGGCTAAGGAGAATGCATATCCTACCATCCAAACAACCATCTACTCAAACCATCAACCACGGGCATCCATTGTCCTTAAACAGTTTCTAATGATGTATGAGTGTATGCAAAAAGTGTGTGTATATGTTCCCTATCTAATGTATGAACATATGCAAACCATGATAGTGCCATGCATCCATTATGTATGCGAGAAAACCCTATCGACACATACAATATCTACATGAGTGCACAATCATTCACCAAAATGCATCATCCATGTGATAACACAACCATTATACATCCATAAATATATTTTCCTACACACAATTTTATGCAATATGCAATATGAAGTGAATGAGCCGATCTAGTGCCTAGAGTGTGTGTATATGCATCCACGAGCAACCACTAGCAAACACTTGCATCCACTTGCATCCATCAACCATAACATGTCTCAAACACATGTTTCAACCATAGGTTTACCCTATCTAAAGGTCAAAGGTACTAACGAGAGGACATACCAAAGATAAGATAAGTACTAGACAAGTGATAAAGGAGAAAGTAAAGACATACCCTCAAAAAGAAATGGGTACAATGAACGCATCTTCGCTTCCGTCTCCCAAGTTGCGTTGCTCTCATCTTCTCCCCATTGCACCTTGACTAGTTGAACCTCTCTGTTTCTTAACTTCCTGGTCTCTGACCCAAGGATGCGAGTAGGAGCTCGTCTAATAGTCGCATCACGCTCTATCTCTATATCTTTAAGCAAGATCGGCTCTACCACCTCTGCGGTCTCATGTAAGCATTTCCTCAGATGTGACACATGGAATACATCATGAACACCGCTAAGTCTGTCGGGCAACTCCACCCTATATGCCATCCGTCCAATCCTTTCCTTGATAGGAAACGGCCCAACAAACCTTGGTGCTAACTTCCCAACGGATCCGAAGCGAACAACATTTCTCAACGGAGATACCTTAACAAAAACCATATCCCCAACCTCAAACTCAAGATCCGTCCTTCTCTTGTCCGCATAAGATTTTTGCCTATCTTGCGCTGCTTTCATCCTTCTTCGAATCAAATCGATCTTCTCGGAAGTCTCTCTAATCATATCAGGCCCAAGCAAGATCTTATCCGTAGACTCCCACCAACACGTAGGAGATCGACAAGGCCTTCCATAGAGAGCTTCGAAAGGAGCCATACCAATACTGGACTGAAAGCTGTTATTATATGCGAACTCCACTAATGGAAGATGCTCTTCCCATGTACCTCCAAAATCTAAGATACAAAGCCTCAGAAGGTCTTCTAGAACACGATTCACCCTCTCAGTCTGGCCGTCTGTCTGAGGATGATATGCGGTGCTCAGACACAATTGAGTCCCCACTGCTTCTTGCAAACTTCTCCAGAACTCACTAGTGAAGATAGGATCTCGATCACTCACTATGCTAGAGGGTACCCCATGCAATCGAACTATCTCTCGAAGATATACTGAAGCTAGCCATGGAGCGGTCCTCTTACTCTTCACAGGTATGAAATGGGCGCTCTTAGTAAGTCTATCTACCACCACCCAAATTCCTGTATTACCCTTCCTTGACCTGGGTAACCCATCAATAAAATCCATCGAGACGCTATCCCACTTCCATTGCGGAACCTCCAATGGGTGAAGCAACCCACCTGGTTTCCTTTGCTCTGCCTTCACTTGCTGGCACACCAAGCATCGAGCGACATACTCGGCCACATCTTTCTTCATACCGGCCCAGAAGAAAACCCTCTTCATGTCTTGGTACATCTTATCCCCACCGGGATGAATGGTCATCCTAGAACGGTGTGCATCATCAAGAATAGCCTTCCTCAACCCTTCATCTAGCGGTACACAAAGTCTACCGTCCCTACGCAAGCACCCCCTATCGTCTAGGGTGTACCTACTCAAATGGCTGGACGACTCCCCCCTTATGAGCTTTTCTACCAACTCAACCAACTGTGGGTCGTCCCTTTGTGCTTCTTCAATCCGCCCCAAAAGAGTAGGTCTAACTTCCAAGGAAGCTAGTAAACCGGGTACATAATCAATGGAAGGTCTGAAATCAAACATCGAGATAAATTCCAAGCTTCGCTGTTCCACGAACAATGGACTCAAAGACAACCTTTTTCTGCTCAAGGCGTCTGCCACCACGTTACCCTTGCCAGGGGTATACGCTATCTCGAAATCATAAGATGCTAAGAACTCCATCCACCTTTGCTGTCTTAAGTTTAAATCTTTCTGAGAGAATAAGTATTTCAAGGATTTATGGTCAGTGAACAACTCGAATCTCTCACCAAGAAGATAATGGCGCCAGATCTTAAGCGCAAAAACAATAGCGGCCAACTCTAGATCATGGGTAGGGTAATTTTTCTCATGTGGCCTTAACTGCCTTCCACCATAGGCTATTACCCTTCCCTCCTGCATTAAGACTGCGCCAAGTCCTGTCCTATAGGCATCGGTATAGACAACAAATGGCTTGCTCCCATCTGGCAACACTAAAACTGGAGCAGTGGTTAATGCTCTCTTTAAACGTCGGAACGCATCATCACAATCTACGTCCCATGCAAAAACAAGATTCTTCTTCGTTAAGCGGGTTAGTGGGGCTGATATCTTCGCGAAGTCTTTAATAAACTTCCTATAATAACCCGCCAACCCCAAGAAACTTCTTACTTCGGTAGCATTTCTGGGAACCTTCCAATCTTGGACTGATACTACCTTTGCGGGATCCACAGCTATCCCTTCCTTGGAGACCACATGCCCCAAGAACCGCACTTCCCTCCTCCAGAAGTGACATTTAGAGAATTTAGCCTTAAGGCTATGTGCTCGAAGAGTCTTCAACACTTCCCCAAGATGTAGGGCATGCTCTTCTTCACTCTTAGAAAATACTAAGATATCATCCACAAAGACCACCACGAATTTATTAAGGAACTCCCTGAACACCCTACTCATCAAATCAACGAAATATGCAGGGGCGTTCGTCAACCCAAATGGCATCACCAACCACTCATAGAAACCATCCGGAGTTCTAAAGGCAGTCTTGTCTATGCTATCCTCAGCCACCCTCAACTGATGAAACCCCGTGGCTAAGTCCAACTGAGAAAATACTGAAGCGCCAACCAACTGATCGAAAAGATCATCAATCCTAGGCAATGGGTGTCTATTCTTCTTTGTGAGCTTGTTGAGTTCTCTATAGTCTACACAAAGTCTGAGGGACCCATCCGCCTTCGTAGCAAATACTACTGGAGCACCCCACTCCGATATACTTCGTCTTATGAACCCCTTCTCAAGCAACTCCCCTACTTGCTTATGGAGTTCCCTCCTCTCACGAGGAGCCATGTGGCGCACTGGTAAAGATACCGGTTTAGCATTATCCACTAAATATATTCGGAAATCAATCTCCCGCTTCGGAGGTAAGCCCTTCACCTCCTCAAACACATCTGGATATTCCCGGACCATTCTAACAGAATGCAAATTCTCGACCGAAGCATCGAGTGATTCAAGATAACTTAGCATAACAGAATTCATGGGATTACAAGAGATTTCGAGAGTGTTACCCAAACGGGTCATGAGCCTAACAACTCTCCTTTCGCAATCAAGAACGGCACCATTACTGGATAACCAGTCCATGCCTAAAATCAACCCATAGCCCGTGAAGCCCAACACAAAAGCATCACATCTAAACTCAATGCTAAGTATAGAAATCTTCAAACCCAAACATATCATGGACAAATAAGTGGAGCCCCCAATTGGGTTTGAAACAACCAAGGGATCATCTACCAGACTGGTGTCTAAGTGCAGTGACTCAACTAATGATGATGAAATAAACGAATGCGATGCGCCTGAATCAAACAATGTACGGACAGGATGATCTAATAGAAAAACCAGACTTTCCACGGAAATAGTTCTACCTCTCTCCTGAATCGGTGGAACCGCGAGAGCCTGTACTTGCCCCCTAGCCTGACTCGGTGCCATAAGAGCTTGCACCTGTCCTCCTGAGGTAGATCCCGTCCTTTGCCCCTTCTTAGGGCAATCTTTCACTAAATGCCCTGCTTCGCCACAGTGGAAGCAGCCGGTCTTCTTCTTCTTGCGACAATCCTTGCTTAGGTGGCCAGGTGTCCCACAATTGAAACACTTCTTCTTCTTGCCCTTGCCACCGTTGCCTTTCCCACCTTTGCTTTGTTGCTGTTGCTGAGGTCTCTTTTGATCTCCCTTCTTTTCGGGTGCCTGACTAGCATTAGGACCCTTTTCTTCCTCATACATGAGTGCCATGTCAACTAGCTTCTCAAAGGTGGCCCCCATAGGGATATGAGTCATAGCCAACCCATGCATAGGTTCATTCAAGCCTTTCACGAACCGCAAAGCCTTCTTCTCCGGTGTATTCACCATGTCTAGGCCAAACCTTGCCAATTGATTAAACTTGTTAACATATTCCTTCACCGAAAGATTTCCTTGCTTTAGAGTCAAGAATCTCTCCATATACAAGTTCTCCTCCGCCCTTGAGAGAAACTTTGCCACAAATCTTTGCCTGAAATCCGCCCAAGAGTCAACGGGGCGTTCTCCATTAGTGACCTCCCACCAGAATGAGGCCTCTCCCTTCATTAACCAAGCAGCCAACTTGACTTTCTTTCCTTCTTCCATCTCAAAGATATCTATCAACTCTTCCACCTCCTTAAGCCAATCTCTAGCCTCCACAAAAGTTTCAGATCCTTGAAAAGGTTTCCCTCCCATAGCTTTAAACTCTTTACAAGTCTTGGCAAAAGTATCTGTGCGAGGAGGAGGGGGAGGAGGAAGATCGGGTGCTACGGTTGGTGGAGGAACATTTGCTGGACCCGCAGTGGTGGCCCTAGCCTCCATCAATCTCCTATACCACACTGGTATCGTCACACCCTCCGGAAAATTAAGATTCTCGGCCATGCTGAAACGAAAAAGGAAAGATTCAAAACGGAGAATTCGAAGGATATAGATATGGCTATTGGGGATTATGCTTTTCTTTCAAAAACTTTTCACTTTAAAAGACATGTTTTTGAAAATATCCTTTCCAAAAATGTTTTAGAAAAATAGTTTTCTAAAAAATTTATCTGTTCCGGTAACCTTTGCTCTGATACCACGTGTAACACCCCACGCCCGCTAGGGTCACTCACTAAGGGAATGCCATAGCATCGGTGGAGTATTTTAGTGAATATAGAACAGAAAAATTACAACAAGACAGATATAAATGGTACTTGAAATTTTTAAAACATTATCTCATAACAGCGGAAATAAACATGTCTGGTTACATCATAAAATCACGGTAAAAGTCAAGTACAATATCCATCAATATAAAGAAGTACATAATCCCACTCTCTCATACAATTGCCAGAACAAAAGGAAAGATAACTGGATAACTGGAGCTTTACATCTACCCAAGCTCCCAAAGACTGGAACAGCAATCCGATCAAGCTCTACTACCGCTAGGATCCACCGTAGGACCTGAGGGTTGGGAAAGAGATAAAAACAACGGGGTCAGACATAAGCCTGAGTGAGCCCTATAACCTTAACAATACAATTATTAAAGTAATTAGGGTATGACATGAACTCGGTACGGTACCTTTGGGGATAATGACTACACTAAGTAGCCAACAACATAGGATGAACTAAGATAACCGTAAAGACGCATCTACCCACCCAAGGATAATTACTAACTGCACCACACCAGTCATTCCTACTTAAAGGTTGATCCCTTCCAAGGACTTAGAAAATTTCCCCAGTAGTCTCGTGTACCCCTAGCCCACTACATAGGTGCCGTCTGCCCCTATCTCCACTAGGTGTACCCATTACTCCCCATCGATCGGCTCCCTACCGTAGATACCCGTGCTGGTCCCACAGTGGGGTGTATCACTCCCCTAAAGTGGCTACCCAATACTAACGGTGCACGGCTTTATATCTACACGATGCAACAACGGCTTATCTACCAGCCCGGGCCCACACACGCATAAGAAGCCCGTTGGACTTGCGTTGCCACCGCTAACCCGTTTGGCCTCTTATAATCAAGCCCAATATGCGTGTCCCGTCACTCGACATGGGTCGAGCCCACAAAGATACGTTTGGGATATTGGTTGAAATGGGCCCCCCACAAGCTACCCACTTAAGCTTGTCAAATATCTAGTGTATCCCACTTAACCCTTTAATCATGTTTAATTACATGTTTCCACTTGGTTAAGTATTCTAATCGTATTTTCTATTGCCACCCAAGGCAACCCACTAGATTCCACATGCCACCCAAGGCAACCACAATATTTCTACATGCCACCCAAGGCACCCACTTAACCCCTCATGTCCCACTACATGCTACTATGGTTAAGTGTCTCTTAATTAATTAAGACCGTGATCTCCCATAAAGACCTCCCACATTAGACTGGCTGTTATGACCGCCTGGTTAAGCCGGTAGAACCCGGGCAGTCTTACGTCATAACAGAGTCTAACCTCGTGTCTTTACCTTAATCACGTATTTAATTTATGGCTAAGACCTCTCACATTGGGCTGACATTTGTAGCAACTGGTTAAGCCGGTCGGGTCCGGGCAGTTTTACACTACAAATGAGTCCAACCTCGTGTCTTAGTCGATTAATTACACCTAATTAATCACCCCCATATTAATTATCCCTAATTAATATCAAGTTTACCATAACATGGGTAGACCTAACTCAATAGGTAAATTCCCATGGGGTAGACCTAACTCAATAGGTAAATTCCCACTTATGGTAATTTATTTTTTTATGGTATGCTTAATCATACCCAATCATCCATTTATTAACATATTTACCCACCCCATCGTTCCCCCCGTAAATCGTTCTCATTTCATGACATAATAAAAGGGGAAGATCCATCACACATATCATGGGTTTAGCATATAACTTTGTCATGGGTTAAGAGGATGTCAACTTGCATATATGAACACATATTAACCCAACTTGCTCTTAAGCATCTACATAACTTGCATAATTATTCATATGACCTCATAAGCATGCATAACATGGTAATCTTGCATTTGAGCATACACCTAACTTGCATAATCATTCACATAACTTCATATGCATGCATAACATGTTAATCTTGCATTTAAACATACACATAACTTGCATCATTATTCACATAACTTCATATGCATGCATAACATATTAACCTTGCATTTGAACATACACATAATTTGCATAATCATTCACATAACTTCATATGCATGCATAGCATGTCAATCTTGCATTTGAGCATACACCTAACTTGCATATTTATTCACATAACTTCATAAACATGCTTAACATGTTGCATAATAGATCAATGTCCAACTTAGTGTTTTGCATCATAATCATCATGAAACATAGCACCAAACTTGCATAAAGATATAACATTAAACTTGCATAAAAATGTCATGAACACATATACTAAACTTGCATGACATAGAGCATATAACTTGCAAAACACATGACATATACAATATTAAGCTTGCATAAACACATTGATCCACAAACATAACCATACATCATCATATCCTATCTTAATCAATTTAACAATTGATTATTAAGGGGATAGAAGCTCACCAAAACAAAATTAGCAAACTAATGAAGAAGATTAAGAGGCTAGAAGTTGATTTGGAATGCTATCCCTTCTCTAATTTTGATGGAGGCTCTCTCTCAAGTTTCAATTTGCCATAGTTTAGTTACTAGATTTAATTATGAATGAATTAGGGTAGGGTTAGGGTCTTATTTATAGGATTAGGTGAGTGTTTTAGGCCCTTAGATTAACCCTAGATTAGATTAGGACCCTTAGATTTAGGAAATCTCTAGAACCAGCCCTCCTAGCCAGCCTAGAACCCAACCTGGTGCAACCTGGTGCACCCAGGTTCAATGGACGGTGCCACCCTGTCGACAGGCAAGTCGACAGGCATGTCGACACCCCTGTCGACAGGCCTGTCGACAGCCCTGTCGACATGGGTTGGGCGGGAAGCTTCCCGCCTGACCCCGCCTGGCCCATCCCAAATCTGAATATTTGAATTTTCAAATCTGTTTTAGTTTTAAATTTTTCTGCAAACTTCTTTGGGCCAAAACCGGGCCATACGGACTCCGATTTTCGAAAACTCGGACTCTATTTCGCGTATTTTTCCGAGACGAACGCAATAACGCAGCCCGTTACCCCCAATTCCCACGTCTGAGATTATTTATCCTGTAATTAGTGAATTTTAGTATTAACTAAAATTCGGGGTGTTACATAAAATGATAATAGTATTTATAAACAAATCCTATTTAACAAGTAACATAAACATGCTATTTAATATGACTACAAATTATATTTACATGACAAATAAAATAATGTTTTATTTGTATGACGATTTTATTTTTAACATGAAACATAACAATGGTATTTTCATGTGTACACAAATGACAAATAAGTGGTCATTAATTTGCAATCAAATTTCTATGTTATGTTAATGACACATATATGCACATTTTATCTATAGACAATTTCCTATGTATGTTAATTTTATTTTGATATAACATTATCTAATAAAATGTTATTTTATTTTGACATAACATTTTTAATTAAAATAGCATTTTATACTAACATTCATCTCTAACTATAATGGCATTTACACTAATATGACATTTCATACGATAATGACATTTTTTTATACAACATGATCAAGCACGGTGACATTTCGTGTTAATACAACATGATCAAACAATTTCATGTTAATACAACATGATTAAACAAAGTGACATTTCATGTTAATACAACATGATTAAACAAGGTGACATTTCATGTTAATACAACATGATTAAACAAGGTGACATCTCATGTTAATACAACATGATTAAACAAGGTGACATTTTATGTTAGTACAACATGATCAAACAATTTCATGTTAATACAACATGATTAAACAAGGTGACATTTCATGTTAATACAACATGATTAAACAAAATGATATTTTCCTGCTAACACATCAAAGATTTTATCTCTATCATATGACAATATCATTTAGCAAATCACCTTCATCACAATCAATATAATTATAAATATTTATATTTTTATATAATTTTAGTTTTAATTTTAAATCTAGAAATCTCACTTAAAGGTGATATGTTTATATTTTACCAATTCTAATTCACATAGAAGTGAAATATTCGCAGGACAATTCTCACATAACATATAAGTTATATGTTAACACAACAATTCTAATATAACACAAAAGTGATAAGATTATAAAAGCGAGAAAAGTGATTAAAATTTAATTTAATTATTAAATCAGAATTCTTACCTTGCTCGGTTTTATCTCTAGTCAATTCCACCGCGTAGATCTCGTTTTTCTCATTCCAACGCAACTGAAATTTCTAGATTCTGAAATTGTACGAACAAGTTATAGTTGTTCACACACTCAATTACAATATAAAAAAATATAATTAAGACTTTAATTACATTTCCCAATTAGAATTAAGGCAGTTGTCTTTCTGAATTCCATCGTTTTCTCTTCTGAAATGTGAAAACCCGTTGAACTCATAAGCTTCTTTGCGCCACAAATTCTTCATCCACACAACACGATTCTCCATTATAATTGTTGAGTTTGTCCACCTCGTTGTTGGCTACATTTTTGCCGTTGAAATTGCTTGGAATTATTGAATGAATTGGGAGAATGAAGAAGAAGAAGATTGAAGCGATGGGGCCATTGAATTTTTTTTTTTTTTTTTTTTTTTTTTGAAGTGGCAGTTATCAAAAATGAGGAGAGAAAGATTAGGTTTAGATGGCCACTATTTTTATAATGTTTTTTTTAATGTCAATTTTTACACAAAAACCCGAGTTCCCCAAATAACTCCAATTAACATTTAAAATGTAACTTTTAATATTTTTATCATATTACAAATACAAACAAAATTCAACTTTCCATTATAGCCTTTTCATGTAATCTAACAAAATCAAAAAATTAATCTTTTCATTGAAACAAATTCACATTACAAATAGGTTCTTCTTAGCGTAAACAATTTGATGCTAAAATATAATATTCTTAGTTGAAAACAAAATAACGCTAAAAATGTTCTAATAACACATAAAAGAATATTCTATGTTTTTATTATTCTACAAAACAATTTCTATACATAAAAAAATGAGTTTTTAAATTTAACATAAATCTTATTTGACAAAAGAGATAATTTGTTTGAACACAAATCTTAACAAAAATGTGATTTTTGTTTTAACATATATTCTCTTAACAAAAATGTGATCTTTGTTTTAACATATTTAACATTCCTAAAAAAAATGTTTCTTCTATTCACTAACCAAGTTTTGACAATTAATATGACAACTTTATATTAACATAAAAAGATAATTTTATGTTTTCACAAATTTCTAATCTCACCTAGCAGAATAAAGATGCTAACTTTATTTCAAACATGAAATATATGTTTACATCTATTTCATAACAAATATGATATATATTTAATTTAACAGTCCTCTAATTAACATAATTGTTAATTTCAACAATTTAACAAACAAATCACTAACAGATAAAATCAGCCCAAACGTGGTTACGATTAACAAAAATTAATTATATAATAAAAGAATATGATTTCATTGCTCCAATTTATTGTAATTTCCACTTATTACACTGTCGTTTATTTTAGTTCTTTATTATGTGTGTGTATATATATGTATATATTTGTTATATTAATTTCCCCTAATTTAGAGTTACAATATTTAATTCTCATTTGTACTAATTGCAACCTTTCTGGCTTCATTACCATTTATTTCCACATTTATTTCCCATTAACACCAACGATTACAATTGTAAATTTTCCTTTTATTATAAGTAACGTTAATTAATATGCATAAGTATCGGAGAATGTTTCAAATTCAAAACTACATTTGACGTTTATCTAATATTAATAATAACTAGCATTGATTACTTGTGTTTTTGGATGGATATAGTATCAATATATATATTTTTAACGTACTTATTACGTGTATGTTTATTTATAAATTTCTGTATTTACTCCTTTACAAAATTTGTTAATTTCAATTTATTTACAATCTAGTCCAAACAACTTACTAGAAAAATCATTCTTATGTTTTGACTTGCTAAGATTTAAAATCCTATTAATTTCTGTTGATTACTGTTGGCTAGCTTTTTGACCAAGCCACCAAGGTTCACATACAAGAAGGAAATACGATGCTCCATTTCTCTCAACCTTCAGAGATCAGGTCACGATCGCTCACCACCCTTCGAATCGCCAAGCACCCTCGGATCGCCAAAGCAGAACGCGACCGATTTCGTCCATAGGAACGCGACCCGATCCATCCAAGGGAGCACGACTCGATCCGCCCAGGGAAGCATGACCCCGATCCGCACCTATGTCCCCATCTCACTCCGATCCGATCCCTTGCTACGTGGCGAAACCTCTGACTTGTTCAAACCACGAGCGGGTCTTCAGCGATCCAAAATGCACGGATCTCGCGACACCTGTCCACAACTGTCATATTGACCAATTCCTCCTCAACGCTCGATCCGATCCAATTTTCTCGGGATCTGTACCACGTGTGACCGCGAACCGCCCGACAGAATCAGCTATAAATAGCCCAGAGACTGGCATTTTTCAGGATCTTTTGGCAGTATTGTGCACTGATTCAACCATTGCTGTCATACCACTATTTCTCATCAGTTAAACTTCGAGATTATTGAGAGAAATCATAACTGTAAGAGGGAGTTTGAGAGAAATCATTGATTGTACTAACATTCAAAGTATAATCGATAACATATAAAGTGGACGTAGGCTCGTAAACGCCGAACCACTATAAATTCTGTGTGTTCTCTGCTTTTTCTTCATTCTCCAGTTATAATTCTTTATGAATCAGAACAATTTGGGTGTTAGGTCCAAATTTTGATCTAACATTTTGGTGCTTTCACTGAGAATTCAATTCTCAGCCTACCGGATTGCTATTCTACTATTTGGATTTGAAAGTCTGAAGAAAACAGTCCCAAAACTTCACTGTTCAGATTTTTGAAGATTCCAGTGACATCTGATATCATGGCTGGAAAGAAGTCTAAGGAAGTACGAGCTTCACGGGCGAATGAAGTCGCGAATGAAGCAGTTGAAGAAAGTGTGCACGAGCAGGTCAATGAAGGACCCTCGGATCGCGGAGCGCAGGGGGCAAACCGATCCGATCGTGGGGCGAACCGATCTGATGAAGGTGCCATGCTCCGAGTCGACGAGTACAATGCAATCCGGACTGCTGAAGGAGTTGTTACTCGACCCCGTGATAACGTCCTGAATCCTCCTCATACCATGACCACGAGCCAATCCAAGAGGGGCGCACCGAATCACCGACCTCGATCCACAGCGATCCGAATTGATGACCAGACTACAACTCGACCTGGAAAGGAGCCTATGGCTCGCTCCTACCGTCCTGGCCCCTCCGCTCGACCTGGCTCAAGCTCTTTGCGCATAAGAGAAAATGATGATGATCAATATGACCCTTCTGCTCCCGTTACCGAGGGAGATCTTTCTAGCTTTTCTGAAATGTGGGAGAGGCTGTTTGATGAATTGGCTGCTCAAAGGCAGGAGAGCTCCATTCTGCGACAGAACTTGACTGCTATGGATAGAAGGCTCAATGATCTCGCAAGGCAAAGGACGCCCCCAGTTCGTCCGCTCACCCCAGAGTACTCTTCTTCGTCAGAGGAATCGCCGAGACTTCTGTGGCGACCATATGAGAGGCCTGAAAACATAGAGCAGCTTCGATTTGGAACCCTATCATCACGGGAAGAAGAGGCACTGGGTGCAGGGCCCTCAAACCGCAATGTGAATGATCGCGCCGCAACTCCCAGAGCTCGAGGTGTGGACAACCCTGTTCAGAATAGACTACCTCAGCCCCGTCGCCATACAAATGCTCATGGTAACAGGGGGCAGCGAAGCCCAATCCGAGCTCTAGATTTCGTGGCCGCTCCTGGAAGGGAGATTAGAGAACCCCACCGAGCAAGAAGCGCTGACCCCGAGCCTCCGCTGACCAGTGCAAATGTTGCAGCTACGATCCATCAAATTTTGGCAAATAACCGTGGACAACGGAATGAAGATTGGGGAATTGACCGCAGTCACACCCCTTTCACTGATTACATTTTAGATGCGACGTTCCCAAGGCGCTTCAACATGCCGCAGATGAACCGTTACGCGGGTAGATCTGATCCCGTCCAACATATGATGAGATATTCTTGGTCAATGACCGCTGCCGCAGCTTCTGACGCTGTCAAGTGCAAAGCATTTCCCATATTCCTGGAGGATGTAGCATTATTATGGTTTACTCGCTTACCAGCAAGATCAATTTCCAGCTTCAGGGAGTTGAGTGAAAGGTTTGTGGAACAGTTCTGCATCTATGCACAAAAGACGAAGAGTGTGATTGACTTGTTCCTTGTCGAGCAACGACCAGGCGAGAGTTTGAGGGTGTATCTATACCATTTCAACCTAGCCGCTACTGAAGTCAAAGATCATCATGAGCCAACTATTGTGGCAGCCCTAATTGATGGGGTAGATAAAGACACCGAATTTGGGAGATACCTGGTCGGAAAGCCACCTCACACTAGAGAGTTATTCTACAAAAAAGCTAATGTGCACTTACGCCGGGAGGAGGTATATGCTAACCGAAAGGCAAAAGTGGCCGATAAGGAGGAAATCCAGAGCAATGTCGCCATTAAGCAGACCGGAGACAGCTCGGGGAAGGTCGAGGTTAATGTCGGAAATCGGAACCAGGGTGGTCGTCAGTCACGAAACAATGGTAATAACAGTAATGGCAACAACCGGAAGAGGAATCGAGGGAACGACTCCCAGAGAAGGACTCATCCCAGGTCTTTTGAGAGTTATACGCCAATAAACGATACTTTGGAGAATATCTTCATGGATTCGTACAATGTCCTCCAAAATAAAAGGCCTCCTCCCAGAGAGTCGACGGAGAAAGAACGTGAAACGGGGAAGTTTTGTCTCTTCCATCAGATTCATGGCCATTCGACAAATGAATGCCGTCACCTAAGAGACGTGGTCGAGAGGCTTCTCCGAGAAGGAAAATTGGATGAATATAGAGTGACACCCAGAGACAGGGGGCAAGCCTTACAGGCCCCAAATTAGAACCAGAATCAACCTGCTGTCAGGCCAACTGCCCAGCAAAAGGGAAAGGACCTTGTTATCAATACCATAATCGGAGGGCTTTATCTCGCCAGGCACGGTTCCAAGGCATTGGATCAGTATGTCAATGCAGCCAAGCAGCACCTCGGGGTAGGGGAGTGTAGCAACCCTGAGGACAATGCCCCGGTAAAGCAACAAAAGATGATGTCCGACGACGTCATTTTCCGCAAACGAGAAAGCATTGGAGTCCATGCTCCGACTGAAGATCCATTTGTAATCACAGTACCTATTGGCCCGGCCACTGTTCATAAAGTCTTGGTGGATAACGGGAGTTCCGTCAACATTCTTTTCAAAAAGACATTCGACCAGATGAATCTCGAGATAAAAGACTTGAAGCCCTGTGAGGGATGGATCCGTGGATTTAACGGAGCATCCACCGCTCCAATGGGTTATGTAGAGCTACCAGTTACACTTGGGGAAGGAGAACGCCAGAGAGTGAGAATTCTTCCCTTCGTGGTTTTGGATATTGAATCACCATATAATGCCTTCTTGGGCCGACCGACCCTCGCAAAGTTTAGAGCCTGTATAGCCCCCTGGTGCTTGTTATTGAAGTTTCCTACAGAAGCTGGTGTTTTTATTGTCATAGGAGATCAGGTTGCCGCACGAGCATGTTATATTGCAGAGCTAAAGCTACTCTGCAACGGAGGAGACATAGAAGCCAAGGGCGCTTCTCCCCCCACAAGGGCGGAGACCTTATAGCAATTAAAGAGGATAACCGTAGGAGAGTCGCCCAGAGAGTTACCCGAGGATATAGATCCCAGAGAGGACAAAGAACCTGGGGGCAGAATGGCGACTCCCAACGAGACAACTGTGGATGTACCGATCGATGATAGTGACCCAGAGAAGGTCCTTAAGATTAGATCCCAGTTAAATCCGAATTTAGCTAAAGAACTGACGGATTTCTTGAAAGACAATTTGGATGTATTTGCTTGGACCCACGCAGACATGTGCGGGATATCCCCATCAATCATGAGCCATTCATTAAGCATTAACCCTAAGCATCCTCCGGTAAAACAAAAAAGGCGAATGCTGGGCCAAGAGAGGTCCGTTGCCTTGAAAGAAGAAGTTGGAAAGCTAAAGAGTAATGGATTTATCAGAGACTCAATCTACCCAGACTGGATTTCAAATCCAGTTCTGGTAAAGAAGGCCAATGGGAAGTGGCGAACATGTATCGATTTCTCGGATTTGAATAAAGCCTGCCCGAAAGACAGTTTTCCGTTACCCAGGATCGATCAGTTGGTGGACTCAACGGCTGGTCATGAACTTCTCTCCTTTATGGATGCTTATTCAGGATATAACCAGAACCCAATGCATGTTCCAGATCAAGAACACACTAGCTTTATTACGGATCTGGGATTATACTGCTACGTGGTAATGCCCTTTGGCTTGAAGAACGCAGGCGCTACATATCAACGGTTAGTGAACAAAATGTTCTATAACCAGATTGGGAAAACAATGGAAGTATACGTCGACGACATGTTGGTTAAGTCCAGGCAATCCTCCAATCACACTAAGGACTTGGCAGAGATGTTTGGCATTCTTCGAAAGTACGAGATTAAACTCAACCCAACAAAATGTTCATTCGGGGTTGCCTCCGGAAAATTCTTGGGATTCATCGTTAGTTCTCAGGAGATTGAGATTAATCCAGATCAGGTCGCAGCAATCAGAGACATTCAGGAGCCTAGGCAAATTAAAGATGTGCAAAGCCTTGCAGGGAAAGTAGCCACACTAAGCAGATTCATCTCCAGGGCTACGGACAAATGCATCCCATTCTTCGAATTGATAAAGCGAGGAAAACGCCACTTCAAATGGACGCCCGACTGCATAGAAGCGTTTCAGAACTTGCTGAGACACCTGGAGAAACCTCCGATATTATCTAAGCCGGTGGATCACGAGGACTTATTCGTGTACCTGGCACTGTCATCCCACGCGATCGGCTCAGCATTGGGGAGAGAAGAAGATAAAGTTCAAAGACCAGTGTATTACGTGAGCAAAAAATTGACGGCAGCAGAGCGTAATTATCCAAGGATAGAAAAGTTGGCATACAGTTTGCTGATTGCCTCTAGAAAGCTTCGACATTATTTTCAGGCTCATCCCATTACCATATACACTGATCATCCACTCAAGCAAGTTCTACAGAGACCAGAAGCGTCTGGAAGACTACTCAAATGGAACATTGAGTTGAGTCAATTTGATCTGAACTTTCATCCCCGACGGTCAAAACAGGGGCAAGTGATAGCCGACTTCATAGCAGAATTTACTGTCCCGGAGGAAGATATAGCGAACGAAGAAGTTGATCCCTCAAAGTTACTTCTCGACCCCAGTGCCTGGAGATTGTATACTGATGGCGCTAGGAATGACAAGAGATCCGGCGTTGGAGTAGTGCTTGAAACTCCCGAGAAACGGCTGATATCCTATGCTATCCGGATGGAGTTTCACTCCACTAACAACCACTCCGAATATGAAGCCCTGATAGCCGGGCTAAGGGTCGCAAAGGAGTTGGAAATCACAAAGCTAGACATATTTTGCGACTCCAAGTTAGTTGTGAACCAGGTTACTGGAAAATTCCAAGCCAAAAGCCCAAGAATGATTTTATACTTACAAAAATTAAAGGAGTTGCTGAACGACTTCGATCACTATAGCATATCTCATATTCCACGGTCAGAGAATCAACAGGCGGATAAGTTGGCAAAGATGGCTAGTTCCGACGATCCTGAAGAGACCGGGCTAGCCCCGGTTGAAGTACTTCAGTCTCCTAGTATAGATCAGATGGAAATTGATCTGGTACTGGAGACGGAACCAGAAAGGGAGTCATGGATGACCCCTCTAAAGAATTTCTTGATGAATGGAACGCTTCCGACCAAGAAAAGCGAGAGGCGTAAAGTAATTCGTAAAGTTGCCCGATACGTTCTGCAAGGCGGAGTTCTTTACAGACAGGGATTTTCGATGCCCCTTCTCCGGTGTATAGCTCATGACGACATCAAGCGTGTGCTGCAGGAGGTACATGAAGGTGAATGCGATGATCACACTGGATGGCAAACATTGGCGAAAAAGGTGTTGCGGCATGGTTATTTCTGGCCTACCATAAACAAAGATGCGGCGAAATACGCACGACGGTGTGATGCATGCCAGAGATTTTCAAAGATACTTAGGGCACCTCCTAGTCAGTTAAAAACGATGACGAGCCCATGGCCTTTCGCTATGTGGGGAATTGATATCATTGGAAGTCTCCGTATAGCTACGGGCGGAGCGAAGTTCGCTATTATAGCTGTAGATTACTTCACTAAGTGGGTCAAGGCTGAGCCACTGACTACAATCACAACCAAACGAGTGATCAATTTCGTCGTTAGAAACATCATCTGTCGATTTGGGATTCCAAAGATTGTTATAACTGACAACGGAACTCTGTTCGATAGCACTGAATTCAGAGACTTCTGCCAGAAATACCACATTGAGAAACGGTACACCTCTGTGGCGCACTCGCAATCGAACGGACAGGTCGAAGCGGCGAATAAAGTGATTAAGTCCATTCTGAAAAGAAGACTGAAGATGGCCAGAGCCTTGTGGGTTGATGAATTACCCTTAGCACTATGGGCCTACAGGACAACGTATAAATCGGCAACAGGCCATACCCCCTTCTCCCTTGCTTTTGGAGCAGAAGCAGTCATCCCGGTTGAGATAAAAGTACCTTCTCACCGAGTGACTTATTACGATCCGATGACTAATAACGAATTTCTCCTTGAATCCCTGGATATGATCGAAGAAAAGAGGGACGAAGCAGACCTGCGTGCCTTGAGATGCAAACAACAGGTCGCCCGATACTACAACAAAAAGGTTCGATCCCGAACCTTTGAACCCGGAGACTTGGTTATGAAGCGTGTCTTTCCAGCCCCAACTCATATGGGTGCGAAGTGGGAAGGACCGTACTCCATTCTGTGCAAGCTTGATAATGGAACCTTCAAGCTAGCAACCGTAGATGGAAAGGAAATCCCCAGAGTGTGGAATGCCCAACATTTACGGCCGTATCTAACGTAAAGATGTCAGATTTGTTCTTTTGCTTTATTAAGGACCATGTACAAGGCACGACTTGCCTAGAATAGTCCGATTTCTTAAGCAAAAAATTATAAAGTGGACGTAGGTCATGATTCGACCGAACCACTATAAAAATATTGTGTGTCATTTACCTTTATTGCACTATTATTTATCTGCCTTTCTATTTTTATGGAAATTGCTATGAACCATGCAACGATCACAGAAGCGTATAATTATAGGTGCCTTCCATCAGAATGGAATGCAATCACCAGTCAAAACTCTGAGGATGCGATAAAGTAAATCATATCATTGATAGCGCTCTAACTCTCCAGAGCCGAGAGAGAGCATAACGGACATGAAGGCGATGTCTGTAAGTCATGGAGGTACACCATGATCGGAACCGCCTTGACGAAACTCTAACTCTCTAGAGCAGAGAGAGAGTATAAAAGCGTCTCCGACTGAGCGTTGAGAAAGAGCTCCTACCCCGCTGAAGGATCGGGGAGTGATTGAACTGCTGAGCTCGAACTCTAACTCTCCAGAGCAGAGAGAGTATAAAAGCGTCTCCGACTGAGTGCTGAGAAAGAGCTCCTACCCCGCTGACGGATCGGGGAGCGATTGAACTGCTGAGCTCGAACTCTAACTCTCCAAAGCAGAGAGAGTATAAAAGCGTCTCCGATTGAGCGTTGAGAAAGAGCTCTTACCCCGCTGAAGGATCGGGGAGAGACAGAACTGCTGAGCTCGAACTCTAACCTCGGCGACTGCTAGGAGAGTATAAAAGCGTCTATGATTAAGCACTGGGAATGGTGCTGGAGACTCATCGCCAGCAGGATTTCTACCCCGCTGAAGGATCGGTGCGTAGCCTATGACATGAGTTCGAGCTCTGACCCGTAGATGGATCGGGAGAGTATCGAGGTGCTGGAAACTCAGCACCACAAGGACAATTATCTTACTAAATTTTCTAAGTCCCCCATATTCAGAAATAGAGGGCAACGTGCAAACAACACTAATCAATCCTTAATAAGCCCTAGTTAGGCGCTACGTTAATGATTGATTGGGGGCATATACATATACACATGAACCTTGATGCAGCACGGAAATTTTTAAATTTTTCTTTCTGTTGCTTGACTGATTTGTAGTTATAATCAGATGATCTATGACTAAGCATGAAAAGTTTATTAAATGCAGTTACACGATGATGCAAAAGAGATAAACTTTCATTTATAAACTGCAAGCCTACAAAGTGAAAAACAACCTGAAACAAAAGTGAGGGCCAGTCTCACAATTACATTTCATGGCCAGTGGGAAGCCTAAAGACAAAATATAGACAAGCGACAATATCCTATTTACGCTTGGACTTCTTCTCCTGTTTCTGCTTCTCCAGCTTCGCCTTGTCAGTTTCGGATTGATCACCCTTCTTTCTTTTCCTTTTGTCTATAAGAGGAACATCCTACTCATCAGAAGATTCCTCCTCCTCCTTTCTCTTTCTTTTATCAGTAAAGGAAGTTGGGAAATCATCAGGGTTCGCAAAACGAAGCTGTTTGCTGATGGATTTGGGCTGGAGTTTCAGAACCATCCCAGTTTTGGGATTAAACTCCGAGATAGGAGCTACGTTCAAAGGCTCTTGTCCCACTTTCTTTAAAGCCAGCTGCTTTTCCTGCCTAGCCTTTCTTTTGGCCAAAGTCTCGTCGTCATCGCCTTCGACTTCTTTGGTACTGATGATATCCTCCTCATCATCTACATGGAGCCCGTCCATATCTTTCAAGGCATCGATGGTTTCTTCATCCTTGGGAGCATCAGCACTGGGTGCCAGGACACCCTTCTCCGCTATTGTACCTTCAGCCTGCTTCGGTATATCAGCACCAGCGCTAGGCGAGACGTCAATCTTCTCCGCCTCTGTCCTTTTCTCGACATCCTTGTCGATGGGCTCGCCACATGTATTATGAGGAACACATGTTATTAATTCGATTGGTTGCTCCACCAGACGACGACAACTCATAATTGCTTTGACAAATTGTAGGGAAAAAAGGGAGATACCTTCCGCTGACCCTCCATCCAGGCTAGCTGCAGAAGCTCCGACAACCACAGGAGTCAGGCCCAAAGGAATTAATGGATCATTAGGATTGTATTCCTCAACTTCGGAGGCCTTGGGCTCTACAGCTGAGCTCGAACCTTCGTCAATCTTGTTTTTTCCCTTAGCCAGGGTCCTCTTCTTTTCCATTTCTTCTTGAATTAGGCGCCGGCCTTCTGCCAAATCCTTGGGCTCGTTATCCCTCAGAATGGTCCGCATCAGCTCATCTTCGTCAATCTCTTCAACTCCTAATCTCTGCTTCTCACCCTCGACGACGGCGTCCCATATGTTGGCTAAAGTGACGTGGTAGTCCGGGATCCACGAGATGTTACGGGTTTTGAGGACGTGGCCGAGGAAGTCAAATATCATCTCTTCAAACCCTTCGGTATCCTTTTCTCTCTCGAGGAGCTTGTTGTTAGAAGCAGTAGCCATTTCAATGGCACTTTCTACATTTTTTTCGGCGAGAGCCGCGCGCCTCTCCGCATCCACAACTTGATCATTCAAAATCACCTTATCTGCTTTGGCCAAAGCTAGACTTTCTTTCAAACATGCTTTTTCTTTCTCCCAAGCAGCTCTCTCAACTTCAAAATGGCCCTATGCCGTCTTCAACTCAATGTTGGCCATTTTAAGATCTTCTACCTCCTTCTTTAAGGCCATTTTCTCTTGACTATTTGAGTCGAGTTCAAAATGAAAGCGTTTCCTAGCATTCTCTAATTCAGTCTTATAATTTTCAGCATCTCTCCGCGCTAAGGCAAGTTGGGATTGGGCGTCTTCCAAGTCCTTCTCCATTTTTGTCCTGGCCCTTTCATTGTTATCTATCTTCACTTTGGATCTGGGTGCTTTCATTTCAAGCGTGCGGATGACCTCTGGAAGATTAACAGCATGTTTCTTTATCACTTCATACTGCCTGGCTACATGGCGAATGTGCCCGATGACCTCAGTATCCCAGTTCCTAGGGATTGGTTCCAAGGCTGGAACAAACATCATCCTTTCGAAGAAGATGTTAGGTAATTGTTCTCGCAACTTTTCCAGCTTAGCCTGAGTCTCAGGACCATAGATGTAATCTCGTGACCCGGGGGCAACCAAATCTTGCAGGCTAGAAGGGACAATGTCAATTTTCTCCTTCTCAGAATCCTTGATTGGATCCTTGCTTTTATCCTTGGGCTCGTAGTGTCTTTTTGATAACCTGCTGTGAGAGGGTGCACTCTTCGGAGGGGTTAATTCTTTGGGAAGTTGTTTTCCCCCTGTAAGTGGCACCGAATAACTGGGAAGCTTGCCAGAGGTCGGTTTTGATGGAGACCGGGATTGTGAAGAAGTAGGCTTGTGAGAAAGACCGCGAGAACGCTCAGGATTTGGAAGAAGGCTAGGTGTGCCTTCACGAAGAGAGCGATAAGAATAAGACCGCCTGCGAGACATCTTTCCTGCAAAAGAAAAAAGAGCATATTACAACCTTGAATGTTGTTGATATAAAAGTGTTAGGTTAGGCAGTGTGTGTGATTTGTGCATCCCATATAATTCCCCCTAACAGACCAGGGCCCAATGTCAGGCTCATCTGAGTAGTTTCTTGTTCTCTAATTGGAACAGTTGTTTCCTCAGAAACAGGGAAAAATGGCTCCCCTTCAAAGTCACCCTGTGTGTTTACATCATCAGGCAAAGGAATTTTGCTCAGCTCTATAAATAGTTGTTCTTCTATTAAATCATCGGAAGCTGCAGGTTCAATCGGAAGAGAGGCCCTTGAGGGGAAACCCCCTGGAGAAACTGGGATTTCCTTAGACTTTTCACCACGGGTCTCATCTCCTCTATATATGTTTAGGTCCTCGTCGTCCTGGATGATTACTGGCGAAGGACTCTTACGGAATTTAATTGTTTCTGCTACCCGTGACGTTCCTTCTCCCTCCTTTGAGGGCACGTATTTGTAGGGTTTGCCGCCTGCACCAAGTCCAAACCTTATATCCAGAAGGCGATGCTTGTGAAGGATCTCATCAGTAATGCACTTCTTAATCTTTAAAAAATCGGATTTGCTTTGTAGAAGAAGAGACAGTCGATTATTGTATACCGAGCCTTCCGTCTTGGGAAAGACGTGATCTGCTTAAAAAAAAGGGCATGTTAGTGCTTCGATTTCTTAAACAAGTTATTCAGTCAAAAGATTAAAGCTTACTTGATTTAAGCCATCTCCTTGAACACCCAGCCTGTCACTTTATATAGAACCAATCAGCCTTGGGATCCCCTATATTGCTGTATCCGTCAGACAGAACCTTCCTATTCGCTACCGATTCGAAGAAAGAGAAATTTGGAGTTGCCGAGGAGCGATGCTTGAAAAGATAAAAGAATTTTAAATCTTTAAATGTGAGCTCGGTTTGCAGGATTTCCGCGTATGCGACATATAGAGTATATAGAGCCGGTAGGCATTGGGATGAAGCTGCATTGGAGCAATACCCAATCGTTTTAAGGTCTCAATAACGATTGGGGGAAACAGACGAATAGCTCCTACCCAGCACATGAGTCGGCTGACTGTCATATACCCTTCTGGAGCTAAGTGAGGTCTATCTTCGCTACCGGGTGTCCTCACATCATCCCAGGGGATCCCATGCCTCAAGAAAATTCTCTTAAGTTTTATGTCATCGAGTTTGGAAGCTAGAGAGCATGTGAATTTCTCTATTTCTATTGCACCAGGGACTTCGTCAGGAGCTCGGCCATCTACCTCTGATTCTTCATCAAGTGAGGTACTCTCAGACGGATTCGATTCTGTTTCTGCCTCATATTCGGATCTAGAATCTGCACCCTCTAGATTGGATGGAAGAACCTCGGGGTTGAGATGCTCATACACCCCGGGATCCGTCTCTGTGTCAGATCTTGAAGGGGAATGATTATCCGACATTACTGTTTAGGCGAGTAAACATGAGAAATAAATTTATAATTACCCATCCCTCCTGTGTGTGCAAGTGCCGGTGTGTGCTTGTGCGTGCATTAAAGAAAAGTACGAAGGTCAACAAAATCATCGAGACATTGGTCGTTGTTCAATTGGTAGATTATACATTTGTTCAGTCCAGAAAGTCCGACATCGAGGCTCTAACCTAACTGTCCGGATTCTTGTGATAACAGTACATTGTTTAAAGTTTAAAATATGTTTGGATCGTAGGTTGGAGACTCGGTTCACTCGAGGAATATGGCCGGGTCGCGATACACGTAGCGAATCAAGGCATTAGGATCGCGGCGCGTGGTCAGTTCGCGGTGAAGGGATCGATACATGGAAAGACTACGGATCGCGGCGCGTTCCAATTCAGTCCATTCGGATCGTGACGGCTTCCAAGCGATCCATCTCGCCTCCCTTCCACAACGATCCGAAGCTCTTCCCTTCCCGTGACCCGATCCTTTAGCTGAATCTATACTTCGTCCTCTTCCCCACTGAACCTCGCATCACCACGAACCAATGCTCCTACCCGATCTGATTCGTCCTTCTTCTTCTCCCTCGCCACTTCTTCGTCACCCCTCCTTGCTCCGTCACGCGAGCACCTGAACCCATCATCCATCGCGAATGCGGTCTCAAACATCACCAATTTTCCCATTTTCTCTTCTTAAATTCCAGAAAAACGAGTGAGAAACTGCATGAGAATGATTTCGACGAGATTACCTCTCTTAAATTGGGAAGAACAATTGGGTTTCTTGGAAGAAAAAATTAGGGTTTTTCTCGAAAAGATTTGGCGGCGCATTGCTGAAGGAAGAAGAAGAAGGAGAAAAGTGAAGTTCGGTTCGATTTATATAGAGAAAACGGTGACCGTTGGCCTCCCCTTTTTTGTCCCATACGAACCGTGGGCTTCGGTGGATCGTAGGGACAAGCCCATTGGGCCCAACAGAGAAGAAAGAGGCCGATCCCTAGATCGACTCGCTACCAAGGATGGGCCACCATACCCAAGGCCCGCACGAAGGCTGGAACGAGACGAGCATCTCGTCTCACTAGACCATGACAAAGAATGCTCCCACGAATCAAGGTCCATCGCGCTTCGTGAAGAAGCCCGCTCGATCGCTGGATCGTGACGAAGGATGTACTTACGGATCGCGGTGACAAGGAGCGATCCGAACCAAAAAAAATAGAAAAAGAAGAAGAAAGAAGGGAGAAGAGAAGGAAAGTTCAGAAATTTACCTGGTACACACAACAATGAGGTCTCCAAAGATTCCAAGAGAAGAATTGCCTAATGAACGAGAAATGATCGAAGACTGTACCGATATTTATACTCGTCAAAAGATACGACCTTTTTGAAGTGACAAGGTTTTTCAGACAGGCGCGACTATTTGATTGCACCACTTCGCAAAAAGACATCTCTGCAACTTCAAAGCATGTTCCATCCTCGATAAAACATACTTCGAGGGGGCAAAATGTTGGCTAGCTTTTTGACCAAGGCACCAAGGTTCACATACAAGAAGGAAATACGATGCTCCATTTCTCTCAACCTTCAGAGATCAGGTCACGATCGCTCACCACCCTTCGAATCGCCAAGCACCCTTGGATCGCCAGGGCAGAACGCGACCCGTTTCGTCCATAGGAACGCGACCCAATCCGTCCATGGAAGCACGACTCGATCCGCCCAGGGAAGCACGACCCCGATCCGCACCTATGTCGCCACCTCACTCCGATCCGATCCCTTGCTACGTGGCGAAACCTCTGACTTGTTCAAACCACGAGCGGGTCTTCAGCGATCCAAAATGCACGGATCTCGCGACACCTGTCCACAACTGTCATATTGACCAATTCCTCCTCAACGCTCGATCCGATCCGATTTTCTTGGGATCTGCACCACGTGTGACCGCGAACCGCCTGACAGAATCAGCTATAAATAGCCCAGAGACTGGCATTTTTAAGGATCTTTTGGCAGTATTGAGCACTGATTCCACCATTGCTGTCATACCACTATTTCTCATCAGTTAAACTTCGAGATTATTGAGAGAAATCATAATTGTAAGAGGGAGTTTGAGAGAAATCATTGATTGTACTAACATTCAAAGTATAATCGATAACATATAAAGTGGATGTAGGATCGTAAACGCCGAACCACTATAAATTCTGTGTGTTCTCTGCTTTTTCTTCATTCTCCAGTTATAATTCTTTACGAATCAGAACAATTTGGGTGTTAGGTCCAAATTTTGATCTAACAATTACATTAAAGAAAAAATGTAATTTCTTATCCAGTGTCACATTTTACATACAAATGAAATTTCCGTTGTCTTCCTACTTTCTAATGTTTTATATTGCAACAAAAATATAATATTTATTGTCTTCACTTTTCTAATATTACAATAAAAATATAAAATTTTCCATCCTTATATTACATTACAAAGAAATGTAATCCTTTCTTTTCTTATATTACATTTATGAAAAATGTAATCCTTTCCTTTCTTTTGAAATCTTTCATTTTCTTTTACAAAATGAAATCTTTCATTTTGCCTTTAATTACATTGCAAAATGTAACCTTTATATCTTTCTTTAATTACATTACAAAATGTAACTTTTATCTTTTATTACATTGTAAAAGAAAAGTAATATTTTCTCTCTTATCTTTATTACATGAAAAATATAATCTTTCCTAATGTAATCTTTTTCTTCTTTTTTCTAATGTATGTTCACAATTACAAAAAAAAAAAATTCTTTTTTCTATATTTTATTTCTAATATGACATAATTTAACACAAAGGGTATTTTTATTCTACATCTCTAACACGACAAGCTTGACATTTTTATACTAATACAACATGTATAACATAAATGGTAAATGTATGTTCTATCACAAATGACATAATTTAACTCCTAACATAATTGACAAAAATTTGTGCTAACATGAATGACATATAAAAATAAATTTTATATATTCACATTCTTCTATGAATACTAATGACATATGAAATGATATTTCTATTTGTTTACATTTTCTATGCAGTCTAATTATCATATAAAAGTATAATTAACATGTTCACATTTTTCTATATATCCTAATATCAAAATAAAGAACATTTATTTGTTTTCATCCAATGCATAATCACAAAATGAAATTTTTGATTTTTTTTTCCTGTTATTATTTAAATAAATTATTTTAAATAGCCAAAACTCATTAAAATAACTTAAAATAAATTTTAAATTAGTCCAAAAATTCAGGGTTGTTACAGTCTCCCCCACTTAAAATCTTTTCGTCCTCGAAAAGGAACGAAGCTAAAAGTTGATTAATTAACTAACTAATATATATATATATATATTTTCTCCATTGGTTTAAATAATTTTATTAGTTGATTAACTTTCAAATATATAACTTTTATATATTCAAAAATCATATTTTCTAAAATAGATTATATATAATCACAAATACATTAATTATAAGCCTATCACTCTGCACTTATTCTAGGGTATTACAAACCCCATCTCTAATGAGTTTTCTCATTCTAGGATACTACTGATCCTATCTCTAATGAGTATCCTTATTGGATATTACTAATCCAATCTCTAATGAGTCTTTTGTTCCGTTCTAATGAGCTGTACCCCAAAGATTTGAGCTAACCAAAGTTCTGATACCAAAATGAAACGACCCAAAAATTGCCCTTGCGGGAAATCGCCGGATACGCTTACTTTGGGCTACAACACATCAGAACAACAACAACAGACTTTTATTACATCACCATAATGTTACATCAGAGTACAGAATATCAGAGTACATCGAATAAATTTATAGCGGAAGATAAATTACAATATTTTAATACATTGCAGTGGAAATAAAGTAACTAAGGCAGCGGAAGACAACTATGCTCTGGACAGAGCTTTAGGCTTCAATCCAGAATCCTGCTCGAGATAAGAACCTGTAGACAAACTACTCGACTGCCCATGTGGAAAAGAGGGCACCCGAGTTTGCAAAGGTGGAAACAAACAATGGGTCAGTCATGGGACTGGTTTGAGAATTCTGAACTAATTTCACTAATAACAATAAGACAAATCCAAGGACTACTCCGCTAACGCGGAACGGGTTTACTCCAATGGATTGTCGTGCATAAATTAAAGTAAATCGTTAAACAACGCAATGCTTTTTGGAAAAATGAAACCATCATAAGACCCAAGTCCCATTACACAATGCAACGCAAACCGGAGGATAGGGTGTCACCTTATAATGGTCAAAAATGTTTGATACGATAAAACGAATTTGATATTATTACTAGTGTGTATATGTTTCAAAAACATTTCAAAGTAAATGTATCAATCCTAGGACACATAGATACCATAATACTATGCTTCCATACTAGTAATACAATCAAAACCGCATGAGGTCGTATTGGAAATTGGGTTTCCATCATGAGTCAAGGCTAGGGAGGAGCTCCTTATCGATTTGAGACACTCTAGCTAATGTTTCAGGATTCCCCGCAGTTAACCCTTGGATCTTGCAGGGCCGGTCCACCATACGAGTTGCGGATTAGTTATTCCTGAACACACGTTTCCCGATCCTGTAGGACCTATCATCTGAGGCGCCTCATTCCATCATCCACATAAGTAAAATGTCGGGCCGTGTTAAAGCCCAAACACCACTTCTAGCCAGAAAGAAATGTGATGCTCTCCCTGCGTTGCCTTCTCTCGTTTTAGACTCCACCGGGTTGTGAGGCTCAAGAAGTCACGCTACACACAAAGCTATGCCTAAACAGGCTATGCTTTGATCATCCCACAAGGCCTGCTTTTCAACAAAACCTTGATCATATGCAAATTAGCATGCCACATCGTCAATCCATACCATACCATTGATTTCTACCAACATATAACTCTAAGCTCGTACGTCTCAGAGAAGGGTGTAAAATACCAAACAGATATATGTTTAGCAGAGATCAACGAATACAGTATAAAAGAATACAATGTCAGACATACAATCCATTTATAAGCTTATGCTTTGGGTCTGAGCGAAAGCCCAATCCGTGCAATCAACACTACGTTTGGACGGCTACTACTGTCGCCCCTTAAAGGTAGCTACTCCCATCATGGATCTCAATAGCAACACATCCACTCGATGTGAAGATCGTCGATCTTCAATCACCGTCTTCCATATCTTCCATTTAAACATCGTATGATTATTTGAAATGAGTATAACTCGGTCTTTTCAAATAATCCTCACATAATTATCATTTTAAATATTTCGTAACATTATCAATTGTCACTATTTTTATTTTGATAAAAATATTTCATTTTCATTCCACTATAATTTTGCTAGCAACAAATATCCCTATTTGTGGATATAGTATCAAGGTATAACATGACACACAATAATGTTTATTTTATTACAATTCACATACACGTACTATACCCAACAATGTACATTTTTCTTTCATCTTTCAAATTATACAAAATGTATATTTTGCTTCTTATTCTTTTTAATGAAGATCCATTCATTAAAATGTACATTTCTAATCCTTATTCCTTTTAAATAAAAACCTATTCCTAATTAAAGTACCTTTACTTTTATTAAATTACCTGAAAAATGTAACTTTTACCTTTAATTTTAATTTCATGAAAATGTAACTCTTATTTTAAATCTTAATTACATGAAAATGAAATTCTTCCTTTAAATAGAAAATGTACTTTTCTTTCTTTAACTTTAAATTATATTAAAATGTAATTTTCCTCCTTTATCATAATTTACGTGATAAATGTAAATTTTTTCACTATTAATCTAGTTCACATGGAAATTGACTTAATTACCTAAAAGTGTAATTTTTCTAATTTTTATTAATGTAACTTTTCACTTTCCTTTATTATCTTATATCAAAAATGTGGTGTTTGATGTAAACATATTTTTATTTCAAAAATATGATCATCTTTCTAGTTTCATGACTTGCATTTAAAAAAAAAATGTACTCTTTTCTTTTAATGCATTATTTCTATTTTAGAATGAAATCTTTTACTTCAACCCTTGATTTCATTAAAAATGCAAATTTTCATTTCATTCTTTATTTACATAGGAAAATGTAAATTCCTGGGAAATCTTTATTTCATAAATGAACTTCATATTAAATTATTTCTCACCCATTTATGTTTTATAATGGGCCAGACCCCTCACATTAGGCCTACAACATGTGGATGCTGGATATGCCGGTTGGTTCCGGGCAGACTTATTCCACTTGTTGGGCTTAACCTCGTGTCTGAGCCCAATTCATATTTGTGCACTTAGACCTCTTACATTAGGCCCAACATTTGTGGCTGCTGGATAGGCCGGTTGGTTCCGGGCAGTCTTCCACCACAAATGTGACCTAACCTCATGTCCAAGAACAATTATGATTTATAATTGTAATTATTTCACTGTAAACATTCATTATTTTAAACTGTTATTTATTTAAAATATTTTTTCTTCATTCTAAAATATTCTTTTTCTAAAATATTCCTTTTCTAGATAACATTTATATCAAAAATGTTATTTCTCTTTTAAGGCAACATTTTATAACAAAAAGCCATTTTTAATTACATGACATAATTCCAATTTAAATGACATTTTTAATTGCATCACATAATTCTAACATAAATGAAACTTTTAATAAATGACAATTCCATATTAACATCACAATTCCATACTTTCTATGCAGTCTAATTATCATATAAAAGTATAATTAACATGTTCACATTTTTCTATATATATCTTAATATCAAAATAAAGAACATTTATTTGTTTTCATCCAATGCATAATCACAAAACGACATTTTTGATTTTTTTTTTCCCGTTATTATTTAAATAAATTATTTTAAATAGCCAAAATTCATTAAAATAACTTAAAATAAATTTTAAATTAGCCCCAAAATTCAGGGTTGTTACATTCCGTACGTAAATTATTCCCAGTTTAATTATGCCATAATTATCCTTTTAATTATGCTCACAATTAATGGTATACTAAATATACCATTTCACGAACCAATCTATGCCATATAATTTTTCATGTTTATCCTACATATTTATATGTAAATTATGAATCAATTATTGTCATGGCCCACTTTCCTTCTAAATCACGTTCAAAATTGTAGGTATATAGATTATACCATTTTCATGCCACTTATCATGCTTATGTGTCAAACATGCCAATTACTGTAATTTCATGTTTTCCCCAATGTTACCCCCGTTGTACGTTCGCAAAATTACATAGAATGTTAGGCTCGATATTTTAGCCTAACTTATAAAACAAAAAAGGGGAAAGAGGAACTTTGCAACATTCCAACATCATACAAAAGTATGGATCTAACTACACATATGTCACATGGATTTGGCATAGAACAATATACTTTTAAATATGAACTTGTAAATTTGATCTATGCAACATGAACCACAAGCATATGAATTTACATAAAACTATACAAGTTAAACTTGGCATGTAGCGGTGAACTTGCAAATTAGATCTATCATAAAGGCATATGGATCTAACATATAAAGTTGTAGATATAAACATATCAGGTCGTAGATCTAAACATGTATGCATAATGGCTCTAAACAATTAGGCATAAATGACATGACTTAGCCTAAAACTTGTATGTATCATAATATCACCAAACTTACATATGATAATTTCATTCCAAATTCCTATATAACATCACAGTTTACTCACCAATTTCCTCATAACATGATAAGTTCGATAGACCACAATAGTTCATGGTCATATATGATAGAATAGACATGAATAAACATGAATCAACATCATAAATAACTTTATACAATTCTATTTTACAATTCATTACAAATTATGTCTTTAATTTATTCACATCTGAAAGACAACTACACTTACAATCAAAAGGAAAAACTTGATTTCAGGGATCTGTATTCTAAAACTGAATTGCTTGCCTTTGATGTAGATCATGGAATTCTCTTAGTTGAATTAGATTAGATTTAATTTGACTTAGGTTTTAGTAGTGGCTAGGTTTAGATAAGAGTGAATAATAGAATTAGGTTTTAGGTTTAGGGTCCTTATATAGTTGTAGAGAGTGTTTTAGGACCATAAGATTAACCCTAAACCATGAGAACCAATCAGATGCCACATCTGCTTTAGAGCGAATCGGCCCACGGGATATTCCCTCTGCTGATTCGCAATTTTGAATTTTTTTGAATATTTATTTATTTAATTTTTTATATATATCTATATATATTTCTCTCATATGCATACAAACTTCAAGGCTTAATAACATCTTCATAAGGTATTCGTTTTGTGCAAACCAAATGTCTATCTTGAACCAAAATTTTGAATCGAACATAATAGCGCAACCCATTTCACTTAATTCTTCTTCTAAAAATTAAGTATACTTTAATTTGTGAATTTTAATGTTATAAAATTATGGGGTGTTACATCCCACCTTTGGTTCCCACTCCGTCATTCTTTAATTGAACGGTTTGGATTTGGATTTGTTTGCAGTGTATAGCGTTCTTCATCTTGATTCCAATGTAATCTGTTTCTTGTATTAAAAACCCCATTTTTACAGTGCTAAATATATTTTTAAAAATCCCATTTTTAAAACAACGCTTTTAAATTTAAAAAAAAAAATCACATTTTTATTAGCTGTGATATAAATTAAAAATCATATTTTTTTATACTATGTTATTTGTTTTAAAAAATCATGCGATTTATGTTTTTAAAGCAATGCTATTTAAATTTAAAAAATCACATTTTTATTATTAAAAATTATATTTTTTATACAATGTTATTTGTTTTAAAAAAAATCCTGCGATTTTTATTTTTAAACCAATGCTAAAATGTCACATTTTTATTTTTAAAAATAATGCTTATTTTTATTTTTAAAACAATACTTTTAACCTATGCTATTATATAAAAAAAATAAAAAGAAAAACATACTAAAAAAACTGCTTTAACAATGTTAATATATAAATTAATTACCATTAATCAATTAACTACATAATCAATTACAAAGTTAAGGGTTTATGCCCTTCTTCCTCTGTCTGCAGCCATTAAGCCATACCATCGCTACAACCGTTCACCCACCGCCACCACTTGGTCCCGTCGGACCCCAATCAACTGCAACCACGCTGAGTGCCGAAGCATTGCCTTCCTCTGCGCTCAATCCAGTCAAGCTCGATCGTCGCAAGCGGACAGAAAGTGGCCCCAAACTCGCCAGCTTTCAAGGCGAACTCCGACTAATTCAATCAACGAAAAATCATCTCCACCGGTAGATAGAGAGGGCTCTAGGGGATCTCGAAGTTGATAGTTATGGATCTGGGCTAAAGATGACGGGGAGAGAGATTGGTGAGGAGAACCGAGGGAAAACGAGGGTCGTTTATTTCATTTACTGTTGGAGGCTAGGTTTGAGCAATTAGGGTTAGGGCGAATCTAAAAGGTATTATATTGGAAATTAAATATTAATATTTTAGTTCTTTTAATCTCAAAAATACATGTATACCAATACGAACTCCAAAACGAACCCGATGACTGTCGCCCCGAGCCAAATAACCCCATTCCAAACACAATGGGATATGTCCCATAAGCCAACTCGACTGTTTCGATCAGTTTTCATCAAAATTAAAATATAAATTAATATATATTTAATTTAAATTTACATTTTAATTTACCGAGGCCACATATTGACTCCAAAACCATAAAAATAAATCTAGCTATGTTTTGACGATACAGACCTAAAAAACTAATTTCATCGAATTTGGAGACCGACTGAGAAACGGTCATTTCCTAGTCGATGAAATTCAAACTAAAATCACCAAACACGTTTAAATCTGCCATGCTTACACATTGATTCCAAAAATAATGAAAATTAGAATCTAGTAATAATTTGACATTCTGGATCCAACTAAAGTGGTTTCATCAAAAACGGAGGTCGTTTCCAAATTGGCGATTTTTAAGGGCTATATATATATATATTCCATAACGACTATTCTAAATTTTAAACTGGACATAACTTTCAATTCCTGTTATGAAATCTCAGTTTTTCACATTCTTAGAAAGATATAATTAAAAAGATTCAAATATTTCTGCTTTTACTGAAATCTGATTTATTTTGAATCCTGTAAATTCATTTGCAGTTTGAAATCTAATTTTCAAACTACCACTCCATTCGAGGCTCGTTATATAATTAAATTAATTATATTCATTCTAACTTCATTCAAAATAAAATTATAGTTCTAATTTTTTAAAATAAATCATTTTAAATATTCAAAATGTAACAACCCGGAAAATACAAGCCAATTTAAAAATTTTAAATTGGTTATTTCAACAGAATTTGAACAATTGAAATAGAATATTTCAATAAAATAGTGAATTAGAAATAGTGTGTAAGTTTGAAAATTCGAATTCAAAATTTGACTGACTGCATCGGGTGTAAAATATAACGGATTTTGGTGAAACCAAAAATATTTAAATTTGTTAATGAATATCTTTCTAACGAATCTGAAAAATCGAAGTTTCATAGAGGGAGTCAAAAGTTATGGCCAAATGAATTTTTAGAAAGGTTGCTATATAGAATATATAGCCCTTGAAAATAGACATTTTGCAAACGACCTCGGAATTCGATGAAACCACTTTTGTTGGGTCCGAGATGTCAAACTATTGCTAGATTTCAAATTTCATAATTTTTGAAGCTAGTATGTGAGTGTGGCAAAAGAAAATGTGTTTGGTCAATTTCTGTTAAATAGGATCGACCAGAAAAGGGCCATTTTTCAAACGATCTCAGAATTCGATGAAACTAGTTTTGTTGGGATTGTAGCATCAAAACATAGCTGGATTTATTTTTCGGGAATTTTTCGAATCAGTTTGTGGCCCTGGCAAATTGAAATGTACATTCAAATTGAATATAAAATATTTTATACTTTAATTTGAAAAATAACTGACTGTAACAGTCGAACTGGCCCACGAAACATATCCCATTGTGTCCGGGATGGGGGTATTTAGCTAGAGGCGACAGTTGTTGGGTTTGAATGGGGTTCATAAGTGAAAACCATAATTTTCTGAATAATATATATATATCGGCGAATCAGAAAATTCCATTCATAAATTAAAAATAAAAAAAACGCTCAAAACCCTCGCCGCCTCTCTCGTTAACGGTGGAAATCGCTCCACGCTTCCCTCCCTTTTTCCGATCGCCTCCTTCAACGTTGACCTCCGCCACCACCCTGACTCGACGCCGTCGCCTCCCCTCAACAGATCCGACCAAACCCCGACCTCCCTCGTCGCCTGTGCCGCCCGAATCGCCTCTCCAAAGTTCGATGCTTCAAACCACCGCCCCGACCAAATCCGACCACCGAGCTGCCCCCAACCACCACCGATCGACTCCCCTCTCCTCCCTCTTCCACGCTGTACCCTCTGATCATCGTATCGTGCCTCGGTTTTCGCGAAAACTGAAAACCTAGTTTTGAACCATCGTGAAAGGTGAGTGCTTTATCACATTTAAACTTTGAAAAATCGTATCTTTATGGTGTGTTGACGAAATTCGATGAAACAGGAAACATCGGGACCGCAAGGAGGCTCTCTACCACATAGAAGAGACCGCGGATTTTTCTGAGCCATCTATGATTTTTAGTGTAGCAACCCGGAAATGCGAGCCAGCTTAAATTTTTTATTTTGGCAATTTTAGCGAATTTTGGATATTTAAAATGGATTATTTTAAATAATATCAACGAGAAATTTATTTTGAATTGAATTAGGACATTTATAGTTATATAGATCGTCGTTAGAATGTAAATAATTATTTATAATTATAAAAGAAATTGAAAATGGCGCGGTAGTTCGATAATTCGATTTCCAACTTCAAATGAATGTACTGGTTGCAAAACAAACCGGATTTTAGCGAAACCAAAAATATTAGAATCTAATTGATAATATCTTTCCAACGAATCCGAAAAATCGAAATTTCATAGCGGGGATCAAAAGATATGTCCAATTGAAATTTCAGAATAGAAGCTATGGAATTCAAGCCCTTAAAAATGGAAATTTTGCAAACGACCTCGGATTTCGACGAAACCACTTTTGTTGGATCCATGATGTCAAGTTATTGCTAGATTCCAATTTCCATAATTTTTCGAATCAATATGTGAGCGTGGAAAAGGAAAACCACTTTTGTTTGGATCCATAATTTTTCGAATCAATATGTCAAGTTATCGCCAGGGGGTGGTGTCAAGTTGTTGGATCCATAATATTTCGACGAAACCACTTTTGTTTGGCCAGTTTTAGTTGATTTTAATCGACTGGAAAATGACCATTTTTCAAGCGGTCTCAGAATTCGACGAAACTAGTTTTGTTAGGACTGTATCGTCAATACGAAGCTAGAAAATATTGTGACGGCCCACCCCGCACCAACCGACATTTACTCCAAAAGTGCGCTGTACACATGTCCAGTTAGCACGGAACGGGTCGTCATAAAGAAAAGGAAAAAGGAAATGAACATACAAAGAACCTGTAGAATGTCTCATAGCGCATAGAACAAAATATAATAATAACATACTTGACATAAAACAGGAGAGACAGTGCATAAGCTGAAAATCAGAACTAAACATCATAGCAGCGGAAATTCAGAATACAGCTTATTACAACTTTCAAACTGTCTCAAAGCAAAAGTAAGATAAATGAGGTACGCTACTAATGCCCAAGTAGCGACCACCAACGACACAGGGAGAATGTGTGTGTGTGTGTGTGTGTATATATATATATATATATATATATATATATATCATACGTGGAAGCTTCATGCCCGCCTCCGAATCAGCTACTCGCACATCTCCAGCTAACCTGTCTCTAGTCTGCTCGTGTGAGCACTCAGAGTAATAAGAAGAGACATAAAACTCTGGGTCAGACATAAAACCTGGTATGAGCGATAAGCATCTAAAGTGAACAATAACAGGTAGACTAAAACATACCTGAACCTGGATCTGCAACCAAAGAGTTAGCACTACAAACTGTACAACACTCTAAGGTACTATATCAAACAGTGTAAAGATACAGAGGTGGGGGAGGTGTGCATGTCATAATGATGGCAAACAATCAACCATAGCATCCATCCTCACATCTCTCACTCAGTGCATAAAGCATACGATGTTCACCACTTCGATCACCCAACATACCTTACTACGATCACTTTGCCCCATGAAGTCATAAATGGATTCACTGCACTGATAACGTACCACAAATCCTTTTCTATGTCCACTTTGCCCCATGGAGTCACAAGAACCCCACTGCACTGGCTCATAGCTTTACTAATCCTTACTATGTCCACTCTGCCCCCATGGAGTCAGAAGAACCCCACTGCACTGGCTCATAGTCTTACTACGCATCACCTTGCCCCTCGGGTCATAATGACCCTACTGCATTGATAACGTAGTCTTGCTACCATCACTTTGCCCCTCAGGTCATAATGACCCTACTGCACTGATAAGTAGCCCATCATTCCTTTTTAGTGGTGAATTGAAGTTATGAACGTCGACAACTCCTTAGCACACGTCCCGCAGCAAAGTCCAACACATGAAGTGAACTCCTTGGTTCCCAACTGGTTCCGGGATCCTGAGCTCTAACTTCCCCTATTGGACTACCTTTGCATCTCGGGTTATTGGTCAATACTGGGTCGGGTCGGGTTCCTCCTTCTGGTTATCGGTTCGGGTCGGTGTTCTTCATCCGTTCGTGTCGGGTCCCCCTTCTGGTGCGGTTCGGGTCGGCATTCCTCTGGGTTCGAGTCAGATGCTCTCTTCGGGTCGGGTCGGGTGCTTCCCTTCGGGTCGGGTGTCCCTTCTTGGTTCGTGCTTTCGATCTGTCTTCATGCTCCCTTTATGTGCTCCTATCCGATCCGCTTTCATGCTCCCGCTCTGATTCGTCTTCGTACTTCCGCTCCAATCCGTCCTCCTCGATCTGATCCGTCTTCCTTTATCCGATCCGATCCCAGTTCAGCTAGCGTGGCCTTCCTTTTTGCCACTTTTCCCAAGTGTTGGGTTCCGGTCCGATGGGATTCTTTGCTCAGTTCTACATATCCGATCCGAGCCCCCTTATCCGATCCGATCCGAACCCTGCACTGTTTTCTGAAACTGTTCCAGCAAGTGTTTACGCCATTCGACGACGTTTTTGACCATTCTAACTATTGGAATCAATCACAAAGCATTTCATACAGTCATAGCAACATATATAATCAACCACAAACATCAAAACATCCATATGATAGGCTAAAATGGATCAAACATACCCAAAATCCCATATTTCCCCTTAAGCATGTTTAGGTGAAACTAATGATAGGATTAGCAAAACTTAACCAAATTAACCCAAATTCATATCAGAGGTCTAAAACATCATTTAGGAATTTATGAACATTTTTCCTGAATTTATTGGTGTATAAATTCACTAATTAACACTAATTACCCTTAACTAGCCATAATTAGTGTAAAACTATGCAAATCACTCACCTTAGCCACAAATTAAACTAAGATCTGAAATAATTCTCTGATTTGATGTGAATCTCAATGCCAACAGCAACTCCTATGTTGATTTGGTGAAGATCTTCCTTGATTAGGGGTTGCTAAGCTTAATTCTTGACCAAAAGATGATTTGGAGGTGATTTAGAGGTTAGAGGCCATTTTTAGGGATCCTTGGTGATAAGTGGAGGCTAGAAAACTGAAATGGAATGATTCTCCATCTCATTTCAGCCCTCCCATGACCCTAATCCCGAAATGGGTTATGGGCCTACTCACTAATCACCCGATTTGGCCCGGTTATGCAGTTTTTCACCCTCCAAAACTTATTTCAGCCATATCTCCCAAACGGTAAGTCCGTTTGGCTATTAAGACCACTCTACGGAAAGGTAAACCATCAAACGAATCTAATGGAAGTGGTTTCAGGTCAAAATTCCTTTCCAATCAAAAGTTATGGCCAAAACAGTACCAACTAGGGGCAAAATGGTCATTTAGCAATCGACAAAAATCATGAACATGGGAAATGACTCTAATGGATGTTTCCCAAAGTTACATGACCATACGACCTCATACGGGAAAGAAATAAATATTCTACGATCCCCCGATAAGTCTACCCTAGCATGCGGAAAACTAAATTACAAAGTAAGTCTTACCAGGCAAAGAGTTCTGGATATGCCTCCCTAATGCTCTCCTCTGTTTCCCAAGTACAATCATTCTCGTCCTCGCCCCACTGAACCTTGACTTGCTTCACCGCCTTCCTTCGAAGTTGCTTCGTATCGTGCTCCACAATACGAATCGGCTTGCGGTTCCCAACCGCCTCGGGTTCTACCTCGAAGTCCTCTAACTGATCAGGTGAAATAGTCACATTTGAGTCGTGAACGAACTTCCTTAGTTGAGAAACATGAAATACATTGTGAACTCCCGCCATTTTCTCTGGTAAGCCAACTCTATATGCCAAATTCCCGACTAGTTCAAGAACAGGGAACGGGCCAACAAATCTTGGTGCCAACTTTCCTCTCCTGCCAAATTGTATCACGCTCTTTAACGAAGAGATCTTGACGAACACCAAGTCACCGACGGAGAATTTCAAGTCTCTTCTCCTCTTATCGGCATAACTCTTCTGCCTATCTTGAGCAGCTTTCATTCGTTGTTGAATGACCTTAATCTTATCTGAAGTTTCCCTCACCACATCTGGTCCAAGCACAAACTTCTTGCCAGTCTCTATCCAACATGATGGTGAGTTGCACGGTCTTCCGTACAAAGCTTCATATGGAGCCATACCGATACTGGATTGGTAGCTATTATTATATGCAAACTCTACTAGATGCAAATGGTCATCCCATGATCCACCAAAATCCAATATACACGCTCTCAAGAGATCTTCCAATATACGATTCACCCTCTCCGTCTGACCGTCGGTCTGAGGATGATATGCGGTACTGAGATGTAATCTTGACCCTAGAGCATCTTGTAAGCTCTTCCAAAACCCACTAGTGAACAACGGGTCTCGGTCACTCACAATGCTTTTGGGTACTCCATGAAATCTCACTACCCACTTCATATACAATTCGGCCAACTTGGCTGCCGTCCTGGTCGATTTGACTGGTATAAATCTTGCACTCTTAGTCAATCGATCCACAATTACCCAAATGCTATCATATCCCAATCTAGTCCTTGGTAAGCCATCGATGAAATCCATCGAAACTTGCTCCCATTTCCATTCGGGAATTTCTAATGGTTGCAACAACCCACTAGGCTTCTTTTGCTCGGCTTTAACTAGCTGGCAATTCATGCATTTGGATATAAACTTCCCAACGTCTCTTTTCATCCCTACCCAGTAGTAAGTCTGTCTCATGTCTCGATACATCTTATTACCACCGGGATGTATAGTCAGTTTTGAGTGATGACATTCTCTAAGCACTTCATCTCTCAAACCATTCACGTTGGGCACAACTAGGCTTCCATTCTTTTGAAGCCATCCATCTCGATCAAGCCCATACACATTCATTTCCTCATCGATACCCATCTCTAACTTGGAGATGATTTTTAATAGATTAGGATCATCCCTCTGGCTGGAACCAATCCGCTCTATCAAAGTGGGTCCGATCGTCAAACTAGCTAGCATAACTGGATAATTCGCACTTTGGTCTGAAATCAAACCCCGCGATATACTCCAGTTGCTTCCACTCAAGAAACATTGCCCCTAAGCTGGCATGTCTCCTACTCAAGGCATCGGCTACCGCATTACCTTTCCCAGGTGTGTATGCTATATCAAAATCATACGAAGCCAAGAACTCTAACCATCTCTGCTGACGGAGATTCAGATCTTTCTGAGAGAAGAGATACTTTAACGATTTATGATCGGTAAACAACTCAAATCTTTCTCCCAAGAGATAGTGTCTCCACATCTTCAGCGCAAATACAATCGCTGCTAATTCCAAATCATGGGTAGGATACTTCTTCTCATGCGGCTTTAGCTGTCGACTAGCATAAGCTACAACCCTACCTCCTTGCATCAATACTGCACCCAGTCCGGTACCACAAGCATCCATGTATACCGTCATCTCTTCATTCCCTTTAGGAATGACTAATACTGGCGCACGTGTCAATCTCTCTTTTAGACTCTTGAAGGCATCCTCACACACTCCGTCCCAGACGAAGGACTGATTCTTCTTAGTCAACCGAGTCAACGGTGCTGCTATCTTGGAGAAGTCTTGGATAAACTTACGATAATATCCAGCTAATCCCAAGAAACTTCTTATATCTGTTGCATTCTTGGGCGTAGGCCAATCCTGTACCGTAGCCACCTTCGCAGGGTCCACGACAATACCACTCTCTGAAACAACATGACCCAAGAATCTCACTTCCCTTCTCCAAAAATGACACTTAGAGAATTTCGCTTTCAATTGGTGTTTCCTCAACACCTCCATCACTATCCTTAAGTGTCCCTTGTGTTCCTCCTCTGTCCTTGAGTAAACAAGGATATCATCCACGAACACAAGAACAAACTTATTTAACTGATCTCTGAATACTCGATTCATAAGATCCACAAAATAGGCTGGTGCATTGGTCAATCCAAACGGTATGATCAACCACTCATAAAATCCAGACAGCGTCCTAAATGCCGTTTTCGGAACACTCTCATCTGCTACTCGAAGCTGATGAAATCCTGTCGCGAGGTCCAACTGGGAGAACACTCTTGCTCCTTCCAGTTGATCAAACAAATCATCAATCCGTGGTAGAGGATACTTATTCTTCGTCATTACCTTATTCAACTCGCGATAGTCCACAACGAAGGGAACCATCTGCCTTAGTGGCAAACACAACTGGTGCTCTCCACTCGGAGACACTCCTTCTAATAAATCCCTTCTTCAAAAGATTGCTGACTTGCACCCCGAGCTCTCGCTGCTCCCTTGGTGCCATACGACGAAGTGGAATCACTATAGGTGTAACACCCCACACCCGCTATGGTCACTCACTAAGGGAATGCCATAGCATCGGTGGAGTATTTTAGTGAATATAGAACAGAAAAATTACAACAAGACGGATATAAATAGTACTTGAAAATTTTAAACATCATCTCATAACAGCGGAAATAAACATGTCTGGTTACATCATAAAACCACAATAAAATTCAAGTACAATATCCGTCAAAATAAAGAAGTACATAATCCCACTCTCTCATACAATAGCCAGAACAAAAGGAAAGGTAACTGGATAACTGGAGCTTTACATCTATCCAAGCTCCTAAAGACTGGAACAGCAATCCGATCAAGCTCTACTACTGCTAGGATCCACCGTCGGACCTGAGGGTTGGGAAAAAGATAAAAACAACGGGGTCAGACATACGTCTGAGTGAGCCCTATAACTTTAACAATACAATCATTAAAGTAACCAGAGAAGACATAAACTGGAACTACGGTAATATCTGGGGATGAATGGCTACACTAAGCAGCTTGGTAGACTTAGGATAAACTAAGATAACCGTAAGGACGCATCTACCCACCCAAGGATAATTACTAACTGCACCACACCAGTCATTCCTACTTAAAGGTTGATCCCTTCTAAGGACTTAGAAAATTTCCCCAGTAGTCTCGTGTACCCCTAGCCACTACATAGGTGCCGTCTGCCCCTATCTCCACTAGGGGTACTCAGTAATTCTTACCCAGTAGTTTCGTGTACCCCTACATAGGTGCCGTCTGCCCCTATCTTTATTAGGTGTACCCACTACTCCCCATCGATCGGCTCCCTACCGTAGATACCCGTGCTGGTCCCACAGTGGGGTGTATCACTCCCCTAAAGTGGCTACCCAATACTATCAACGGTGCACGGCTTTATATCTACACGATGCAACAACGGCTTATCTACCAGCCCGGGCCCACACACGCATATGAAACCCGTTGGACTTGCGTTGCCACCGCTAACCCGTTTTGGCCTCTTATAATCAAGCCCAATATGCGTGTCCCGTCACTCGACATGGGTCGAGCCCACAAAGATACGTTTGGGATATTGGTTGAAATGGGCCCCCACAAGCTACCCACCTAAGCTTGTCATATATCTAGTGTATCCCACTTAAATCTTTAATCATGTTTAATTACATGTTTCCACTTGGTTAAGTATTCTAATCGTATTTTCCATTGCCACCCAAGGCAACCCACTAGATTCCACATGCCACCCAAGGCAACCACAAAATTTCCACATGCCACCCAAGGCACCCACTTAACCCCTCATGTCCCACTACATGCTAATATGGTTAAGTGTTTCTTAATTAATTAAGACCGTGATCTCCCATAAAGACCTCCCACATTAGACTGGCTGTTATGACCGCCTGGTTAAGCTGGTAGAGTCCGGGCAGTCTTACGTCATAACAGAGCCTAACCTCGTGTCTTTACTTTAATCACATATTTAATTTATGTCTAAGACCTCTCACATTGGGCTGACATTTGTAGCAACTGGCTAAGCCGGTCGGGTCCGGGCAGTTTTACACTACAAATGAGTCCAACCTCGTGTCTTAGTCGATTAATTACACCTAATTAATCACCCCCATATTAATTATCCCTAATTAATATCAAGTTTTCCATAACATGGGTAGACCTAACTCAATAGGTAAATTCCCATGGGGTAGACCTAACTCAATAGGTAAATTCCCACTTATGGTAATTTATTTTTATGGTATGCTTAATCATACCCAATCATACTTTTATTAACATATTTACCAACCCCATCGTTTCCCACGTAAATCGTGCTCATTTCATGACATAAATAAGGGGAAGATCATCACAAATATCATGGGTTTAGCATACAACTTTGTCATGGATTAAGAGGATGTCAACTTGCATATATGAGCATATATTAACCCAACTACATATAACCCAAACTTGCATATTATCACACACATGATTTGCATAACATATGACATATGAGCTTGCATATTATCATACACATATCTCGCATAACATGTTGAACTTGCATATAAGCATTCTCATAACTTGCATAACATGTTAAACATGCATTTAAGCATACTCATAACTTGCATAAGCATTCACATACTTGCATAAGCATTTACATACTTGCATAAGCATTCACATACTTGCATAAACATTCACATACTTGCATAAGCATGCATGACTTGCATATCATGTTAAACTTGCATTTAAGCATATACATATCTTGCATAAGCATTCATATACTTGCATAAGCATTCATAACTTGCAAATCATGTTAAACTTGCATTTAAACATATACCTAACTTGCATATGAACTTGCATAACTCACTTTGTTAAACATGCATAAATCCACTTATTAAATATGCATAAACCCACATATTAAACATGCATAAATCCACTTGTTAAATATGCATAAACCAACTTGTTAAGCATGCATAAACCAACTTATCAAACATGCATAAACTCACTTATTAATTATGCATATACATAGAGAAACATGGAATAGCATATCATTACAAATGATTCAAACTCACTAATCCGCATCTAAGACCATAAGTCTCATTACACCCAATCTACTTACTTTAACAATTGATGTTAAAGTGATAGAAACTCACCAAACCCAAAATTAACCAACTTATGAAGTGGAATTAGTTGCTAAATATGAAGATGGTGATGATTAGAGAATGATTTGAGAGGGATTAGCTTGCAACTTCCTTCTTAGATTAGTGGAGACTCCTTCTAGGATTTAATTTGGCGGCATGAGGCCTTCATTTCTATTTTTAGTATGGATTAAGGTAGGTTTAGGGTGTATTTATAGATTAGGAGAGTGTTTTAGGCCCTTAGATTAACCCTAAATTAGATTAGGTCCGTTAGATTTAGGAAATCTCTAGAACCCAGCCCAGCCCTAGCCAGAAAACCAGATCTGGTGCACCCAAGCACCCTGGTTCGACACGCCGTGTCGACAGGCAAGTCGACACCCCTGTCGACAGGCCTGTCGACAGCCCTGTCGACATGCTTAGGGCGGGAATCTTCCCGCCTGGCCCCGCTGGTTCTAATTTAAAATCTGAATTTAAGTTTCTAAATCTGTTTTTAGCTCTAAATTTTCTGCAAACTTCTTTGGGCCATAACCGGGCCATACGGACTCCGATTCTCGAAAACTCGGACTCTATTTCGCGTATTTTTCCGAGACGAACGCAATAACGCAACCCGTTACCCCCAATTCCCATGTCTGAGATTATTTATCCTGTAATTAGTGAATTTTAGTATTAACTAAAATTCGGGGTGTTACATTCTCCCCTCCTTAAAGGATTTCGTCCCCGAAATCTCTAAGCTAAGGAGAATGCATATCCTACCATCCAAACAACCATCTACTCAAATCATCAACCACGGGCATCCATTGTCCTTAAACAGTTTCTAATGATGTATGAGCATATGCAAAAAGTGTGTGTATATGTTCCCTATCTAATGTATGAACATATGCAAACCATGATAGTGCCATGCATCCATTATGTATGCGAGAGAACCCTATCGACACATACAATATCTACATAAGTGCACAATCATTCACCAAAATGCATCATCCATGTGATAACACAACCATTATACATCCATAAATATATCTTCCTACACACAATTTTATGCAGTATGCAATATGAAGTGACTGAGCCGATCTAGTGCCTAGAGTGTGTGTATATGCATCCACGAGCAACCACTAGCAAACACTTGCATCCACTTGCATCCATCAACCATAACATGTCTCAAACACATGTTTCAACCATAGGTTTACCCTATCTAATGGTCAAAGGTACTAACGAGAGGACATACCAAAGATAATATAAGTACTAGACAGGCGATAAAGGAGAAAGTAAAGACGTACCCTCAAAAAGAAATGGGTAAAATGAACGCATCTTCGCTTCCGTCTCCCAAGTCGCGTTGCTCTCATCTTCTCCCCATTGCACCTTGACTAGCTGAACCTCTCGATTCCTCAATTTCCTAGTCTCTGACCCAAGGATGCGAGTAGGAGCTCGTCGAATCGTCGCATCACGCTCAACCTCTACATCTCTAAGCAAGCTCGGCTCTACCACCTCTGCGGTCTCATGTAAGCACTTCCTCAGATGTGATACATGGAATACATCATGAACACCACTAAGTCTGTCGGGCAACTCCACCCTATATGCCATCCGTCCAATCCTTTCCTTGATAGGAAATGGCCCAACAAACCTCGGTGCTAACTTCCCAACGGATCCGAAGCGAACAACATTTCTCAACGGAGATACCTTGACAAAAACCATATCCCCTACCTCAAACTCAAGATCCGTCCTTCTTTTGTCCGCATAAGATTTTTGCCTATCTTGCGCTGCTTTCATCCTTCTTCGAATCAAATCGATCTTCTCTGAAGTCTCCCTAACCATATCAGGCCCAAGCAAGATCTTATCCGTAGATTCCCACCAACATGTAGGTGATCGACAAGGCCTTCCATAGAGAGCTTCGAAAGGAGCCATACCAATACTGGACTGAAAGCTGTTATTATATGCGAATTCCACCAATGGAAGATGCTCTTCCCATGTACCTCCAAAATCTAGGATACAAAGCCTCAAAAGGTCTTCTAGAACACGATTCACCCTCTCAGTCTGGCCGTCCGTCTGAGGATGATATGCGGTGCTCAGACACAATTGAGTCCCCACTGCTTCTTGCAAACTTCTCCAGAACTCGCTAGTGAAGATAGGATCTCGATCACTCACTATGCTAGAGGGTACCCCATGCAATCGAACTATCTCTCGAAGATATACTGAAGCTAGCCATGGAGCAGTCCTCTTGCTCTTCACAGGTATGAAATGGGCGCTCTTAGTAAGTCTGTCTACCACCACCCAAATTCCTGTATTACCCTTCCTCGATCTGGGTAACCCGTCGATAAAATCCATCGAGACGCTATCCCACTTCCATTACGGAACTTCCAATGGGTGTAGCAACCCACCAGGTTTCTTTTGCTCCGCCTTCACTTGCTGGCACACCAAACATCGAGCGACATACTCGGCCACATCTTTCTTCATACCGTCCCAGAAGAAAACCCTCTTAATGTCTTGGTACATCTTGTCCCCACCGGGATGAATGGTCATCCTAGAACGGTGTGCGTCATCAAGAATTGCCTTCCTCAAACCCTCGTCTTGCGGTACACAAAGTCTACCGTCTCTGCGCAAGCACCCCCTGTCGTCTAGGGTGTACCTACTCAAATGGCTGGACGACTCCCCCCTTATGAGCTTCTCTACTAACTCAACCAACTGTGGGTCGCCCCTCTGTGCTTCTCCAACCCGCCCCAAAAGAGTAGGTCTAACTTTCAAAGAAGCTAGTAAACGGGGTACATAGTCAATGGAAGGTCTGAAATCAAACATCGAGATAAATTCCAAGCTTCGTCGTTCCACGAACAATGGACTCAAGGACAACCTCTTCCTGCTCAAGGCGTCCGCCACCACGTTACCCTTGCCAGGGGTTTACGCTATCTCGAAATCATAGGATGCTAAAAACTCCATCCACCTTTGTTGTCTCAGATTCAAATCCTTCTGAGAAAACAAGTACTTCAATGATTTGTGGTCAGTGAACAACTCGAATCTCTCACCAAGAAGATAATGACGCCAAATCTTAAGTGCAAAAACAATAGCGGCCAGCTCTAGATCATGGGTAGGGTAATTTTTCTCATGTGCCCTCAACTGCCTTCCACCATAGGCTATTACCCTTCCCTCTTGCATTAAGACTGCGCCAAGTCCTGTCCCACAGGCATCGGTATAGACAACAAATGGCTTGCTCCCATCTGGCAACACTAAAACTGGAGCGGTGGTTAAAGCTCTCTTTAACCGTCGGAACGCATCATCACAATCTACGTCCCATGTGAAAACAAGATTCTTCTTTGTTAAGCGGGTTAATGGGGCTGATATCTTCGCGAAGTCTTTAATAAACTTCCTATAATAACCCGCAAACCCCAAGAAACTTCTTACTTCGGTAGCATTTTTCGCAACCTTCCAATCCTGAATTGAAACTACCTTCGCGGGATCCACAGCTATGCCTTCCTTGGAGACCACGTGCCCCAAGAACCGCACCTCTTTCCTCCAGAAGTGACATTTAGAGAATTTAGCCTTAAGGCTATGTGCTCGAAGAGTCTTCAAAACCTCCCCAAGATGTAGGGCATGCTCTTCTTCACTCTTAGAAAATACTAAGATGTCATCCATAAAGACCACCACGAATTTATTAAGGAACTCCCTGAACACCCTACTCATCAAATCAACAAAGTATGCAGGGGCGTTCGTCAACCCAAATGGCATCACTAGCCACTCATAGAAACCATCAGGAGTCCTAAAGGCAGTCTTGTCTATGCTATCCTCAACCACCCTCAACTGATGAAACCCCGTGGCTAAGTCCAACTGAGAAAATACTGAAGCGCCAACCAACTGATCGAAAAGATCATCAATCCTCGGCAATGGGTGTCTATTCTTCTTTGTGAGCTTGTTGAGTTCTCTATAGTTTACACAAAGTCTGAGGGACCCATCCGCCTTTGTAGCAAATACTACTGGAGCACCCCACTCCGATATGCTCCGTCTTATGAACCCCTTCTCAAGCAACTCCCCTACTTGCTTATGGAGTTCCCTCCTCTCACGAGGAGCCATGTGGCGCACTGGTAAAGATACCGGTTTAGCATTATCCACCAAATATATTCGGAAGTCAATCTCCCGCTTCGGAGGTAAGCCCTTCACCTCCTCAAACACATCCGGATATTCCCGGACCACTCTAACAGATTGCAAACTCTCGACCGAAGCGTCAAGCGATTCAAGATAACTTAGCATAACAGAGTCCCTGGGATTACAAGAAATCTCGAGAGTGTTACCCAAGCGGGTCATGAGCCTAACAACTCTCCTTTCGCAATCAAGAACGGCACCATTACTGGATAACCAGTCCATGCCCAAAATCAACCCATAGCCCGTGAAGCCCAACACAAAAGCATCACATCTAAACTCAATGCTAAGTATAGAAATCTTCAAACCCAAACATATCATGGACAAGTAAGTGGAGCCCCCAATTGGGTTTGAAACAACCAAGGGATCATCTACCAGACTGGTGTCTAGGTGCAGTGACTCAACTAATGATGATGAGATAAACGAATGCGATGCGCCTGAATCAAACAATGTACGGACAGGATGATCAAATAGAAAAACCAGACTTTCAACGGAAATAGTTCTACCTCTCTCCTGAATCGGTGGAACCGCGAGAGCCTATACTTGCCCCCTATCCTGACTTGGTGCCATAAGAGCTTGCACCTGTGCTCCTGAGGTAGATCCCGTCCTTTGCCCCTTCTTAGGGCTATCCTTCACTAAATGCCCTGCTTCGCCACAGTGGAAGCAGCCAGTCTTCTTCTTCTTGCGACAATCCTTGCTTAGGTGGCCAGGTGTCCCACAATTGAAACACTTCTTCTTCTTGCCCTTGCCACCGTTGCCTTTCCCACCTTTGCTTTGTTGTTGTTGCTGAGGTCTCTTTTGATCTCCCTTCTTCTCGGGTGCCCTATTAGCATTGGGACCCTTCTCTTCTTCATACATGAGTGCCATGTCAACTAGCTTCTCAAAAGTGGCCCCCATAGGGATATGAGTCATAGCCAACCCATGCATCGGTTCATTCAAGCCTTTCACGAACCTCAAAGCCTTCTTCTCCGGTGTATTCACCATGTCTAGGCCAAACCTTGCCAATTGATTAAACTTGTTGACATATTCCTTCACCGAGAGATTCCCTTGCTTTAGAGTCAAGAATCTTTCCATATACAAGTTTTCCTCCGCCCTTGAGAGAAACTTTGCCACAAATCTTTGCCTAAAATCCGCCCAAGAGTCAACGGGGCGTTCTCCATTAGTGACCTCCCACCAGAATGAGGCCTCTCCCTTCATTAACCAAGCAGCCAACTTGACTTTCTTTCCTTCTTCCATCTCAAAGATATCCATCAACTCTTCCACCTCTTTAAGCCAATCTCTAGCCTCCACAAAGGTTTCAGATCCTTGAAAAGGTTTCCCTCCCATAGCTCTAAATTCCTTGCAAGTCTTAGCAAAAGTATCCGTGCGAGGAGGAGGGGGAGGAGGAAGATCGGGTGCTACGGTTGGTGGAGGAACATTTGCTGGACCCGCAGTGGTGGCCCTAGCCTCCATCAATCTCCTATACCATGCTGGTACCGTCACACCCTCCGGAAGGTTAAGATTCTCGGCCATGCTGAAACGAAAAGGAAAGATTCAAAACGAAGGATTCGAAGGATATAGATATGGCTATTGGGGATTATGCTTTTCTTTCAAAAACTTTTCTCTTCCAAAAATGTTTTAGAAAAATAGTTTTCTAAAAAAAAATTATCTGTTCCGGTAACCTATGCTCTGATACCACGTGTAACAACCCACACCCGCTATGGTCACTCACTAAGGGAATGCCATAGCATCGGTGGAGTATTTTAGTGAATATAGAACAGAAAAATTACAACAAGACAGATATAAATAGTACTTGAAAATTTTAAACATCATCTCATAACAGCGGAAATAAACATGTCTGGTTACATCATAAAACCACGATAAAATTCAAGTACAATATCCGTCAAAATAAAGAAGTACATAATCCCACTCTCTCATACAATAGCCAGAACAAAAGGAAAGATAACTGGATAACTGGAGCTTTACATCTATCCAAGCTCCTAAAGACTGGAACAGCAATCCGATCAAGCTCTACTACTGCTAGGATCCACCGTCGGACCCGAGGGTTGGGAAAAAGATAAAAACAACGGGGTCAGACATACGTCTGAGTGAGCACTATAACTTTAACAATACAATCATTAAAGTAACCAGAGAAGACATAAACTTGACCTACGGTAATATCTGGGGATGAATGGCTACACTAAGCAGCTTAGTAGACTTAGGATAAACTAAGATAACCGTAAGGACGCATCTACCCACCCAAGGATAATTACTAACTGCACCACACCAGTCATTCCTACTTAAAGGTTGATCCCTTCTAAGGACTTAGAAAATTTCCCCAGTAGTCTCGTGTACCCCTAGCCACTACATAGGTGCCGTCTGCCCCTATCTCCACTAGGTGTACTCAGTAATTCTTACCCAGTAGTTTCGTGTACCCCTACATAGGTGCCGTCTGCCCCTATCTTTATTAGGTGTACCCACTACTCCCCATCGATCGGCTCCCTACCGTAGATACCCGTGCTGGTCCCACAGTGGGGTGTATCACTCCCCTAAAGTGGCTACCCAGTACTATCAACGGTGCACGGCTTTATATCTACACGATGCAACAACGGCTTATCTACCAGCCCGGGCCCACACACGCATATGAAACCCGTTGGACTTGCGTTGCCACCGCTAACCCGTTTTGGCCTCTTATAATCAAGCCCAATATGCGTGTCCCGTCACTCGACATGGGTCGAGCCCACAAAGATACGTTTGGGATATTGGTTGAAATGGGCCCCCACAAGCTACCCACCTAAGCTTGTCATATATCTAGTGTATCCCACTTAACCCTTTAATCATGTTTAATTACATGTTTCCACTTGGTTAAGTATTCTAATCGTATTTTCCATTGCCACCCAAGGCAACCCACTAGATTCCACATGCCACCCAAGGCAACCACAAAATTTCCACATGCCACCCAAGGCACCCACTTAACCCCTCATGTCCCACTACATGCTAATATGGTTAAGTGTTTCTTAATTAATTAAGACCGTGATCTCCCATAAAGACCTCCCACATTAGACTGGCTGTTATGACCGCCTGGTTAAGCCGGTAGAGTCCGGGCAGTCTTACGTCATAACAGAGCCTAACCTCGTGTCTTTACTTTAATCACGTATTTAATTTATGGCTAAGACCTCTCACATTGGGCTGACATTTGTAGCAACTGGTTAAGCCGGTCGGGTCCGGGCAGTTTTACACTACAAATGAGTCCAACCTCGTGTCTTAGTCGATTAATTACACCTAATTAATCACCCCCATATTAATTATCCCTAATTAATATCAAGTTTTCCATAACATGGGTAGACCTAACTCAATAGGTAAATTCCCATGGGGTAGACCTAACTCAATAGCTAAATTCCCACTTATGGTAATTTATTTTTATGGTATGCTTAATCATACCCAATCATACTTTTATTAACATATTTACCAACCCCATCGTTTCCCACGTAAATCGTGCTCATTTCATGACATAAATAAAAGGAAGATCATCACAAATATCATGGGTTTAGCATACAACTTTGTCATGGATTAAGAGGATGTCAACTTGCATATATGAGCATATATTAACCCAACTACATATAACCCAAACTTGCATATTATCACACACATGATTTGCATAACATATGACATATGAGCTTGCATATTATCATACACATATCTCGCATAACATGTTGAACTTGCATATAAGCATTCTCATAACTTGCATAACATGTTAAACATGCATTTAAGCATACTCATAACTTGCATAAGCATTCACATACTTGCATAAGCATTTACATACTTGCATAAGCATTCACATACTTGCATAAACATTCACATACTTGCATAAGCATGCATGACTTGCATATCATGTTAAACTTGCATTTAAGCATATACATATCTTGCATAAGCATTCATATACTTGCATAAGCATTCATAACTTGCAAATCATGTTAAACTTGCATTTAAACATATACCTAACTTGCATATGAACTTTCATAACTCACTTTGTTAAACATGCATAAATCCACTTATTAAATATGCATAAACCCACATATTAAACATGCATAAATCCACTTGTTAAATATGCATAAACCAACTTGTTAAGCATGCATAAACCAACTTATCAAACATGCATAAACTCACTTATTAATTATGCATATACATAGAGAAACATGGAATAGCATATCGTTACAAATGATTCAAACTCACTAATCCGCATCTAAGACCATAAGTCTCATTACACCCAATCTACTTACTTTAACAATTGATGTTAAAGTGATAGAAACTCACCAAACCCAAAATTAACCAACTTATGAAGTGGAATTAGTTGCTAAATATGAAGATGGTGATGATTAGAGAATGATTTGAGAGGGATTAGCTTGCAACTTCCTTCTTAGACTAGTGGAGACTCCTTCTAGGATTTAATTTGGCGGCATGAGGCCTTATTTCTATTTTTAGTATGGATTAAGGTAGGTTTAGGGTGTATTTATAGATTAGGAGAGTGTTTTAGGCCCTTAGATTAACCCTAAATTAGATTAGGTCCGTTAGATTTAGGAAATCTCTAGAACCCAGCCCAGCCCTAGCCAGAAAACCAGATCTGGTGCACCCAAGCACCCTGGTTCGACACGCCGTGTCGACAGGCAAGTCGACACCCCTGTCGACAGGCCTGTCGACAGCCCTGTCGACATGCTTAGGGCGGGAATCTTCCCGCCTGGCCCCGCTGGTTCTAATTTAAAATCTGAATTTAAGTTTCTAAATCTGTTTTTAGCTCTAAATTTTCTGCAAACTTCTTTGGGCCATAACCGGGCCATACGAACTCCGATTCTCGAAAACTCGGACTCTATTTCGCGTATTTTTCCGAGACGAACGCAATAACGCAGCCCGTTACCCCCAATTCCCATGTATGAGATTATTTATCCTGTAATTGGTGAATTTTAGTATTAACTAAAATTCGGGGTGTTACAATAGGTCTGGCATCTTTCACTAAATCAATACGGAACTCAATCTCTCGGTGTGGTGGAAGCCCGATCACCTCCTCGAAGACGTCCGGATACTGGCCAACCACGGGCACCTCTGACAACTCATCATGTGGGATGTCGAGGGAATTTACAAAACTAGCCATAACCCCATCACTAGGTAGGCTACCAAACACTACCCTCCGCCCATAATCCGCCCTCATTGTCACCAAAAAGCCCTCACAGTCTACCACCACCCCGTATCTTTGGAGCCAATCGACTCCCAATATAATGCCATACCCAGTAAAGCCTAAAACAAAGCAATCACATACAAACATACATCCATGACTCGATAAGACCAAATTCATGCAAATCATACTAAGGCTAGTCGAACCACCAATCGGGTTCGTCACAACTAATGGTCTATCGACTATCTCGGGTTCCAGTCCCAACCTATCTACCAGGTCACTAGATATGAAGGAACGGGAAGCCCCAGTATCAAACAAAACTCGAACTGGCATATCATAAATAGAAAGCATACCTTGAATAACAACATTCTTTCCTTTCTCCGCCGCAGTCGGGGCATTCGACGAAGAAGGAACAGCATCAATAGCATATGCTTCCACAATCTGCTTCTCCTTAAGAGGTTGTGTACACTTATCCTTCTGATGTCCCACTTGGCCACAGTTGTAGCACTTCCTTTCCGCTGGCTTGGCCCGACATTCTTTAGCATAATGGCCCTTCTTTCCACAGCTGAAGCACTCAACATCCTTCTTGCTCTTTTTCTGGCCACCTTTAGATTGGTCCTGCTTCCTCTTGTTCTGAGAATTATTCTTGCCTCTACCGCCTGCTTGCGGCTTTGGCCCTTCTGCAGATGCAGCCTCAGTCTTTGACTTAGGGTAAAGGGTCTCTGATCTCAAAGCTTTCCCCACAATCGATTCAAAAGTCTCATCGATGTGGTTGATAAGCCTTTCCCCCAAGTACCCATCCAAACCAGTAATGAACTTCTCATTCTTCTTCTCAGGAGTATCGATAAGAGATAGTCCATACTTCGACAAAGTGTCGAATTCAGCAATATAATCAGAAACTGCCCTTCCATTCTGCTTGAGTTCCAAGAACCTCTTAAACAACACTGACTTCTGGGCAGCTGGAATAAACTTCTCGCTAAAGCGAGCCTTGAACTGATCCAAAGTAACCTGATCCTCTGGAGTAGCTGTTCTAATGGCATTCCACCAATTCATCGCTCGCCCTTGCAGCTGACGAGACGCTAGCCTTCTCTTCATCGCATCCTCAAGACCCAAGTCATCAAAGATACAGTCACAGCTATCCATCCAATCTTGAACATCCGTGGCCGACTCCGTTCCGTGGAACGGCTTCCCACCAAGATTAGTGTAATCTTTGCACAACTTGGGGAAATCGACCCTAGGCACCTGCACTACTGGGCCAACACCAACTCCGGGATTGGGAATTGCCCCTTGCACTTATCTAAGCATATCTCTCATGAGGTTAGTAAACATAGCCCTCATGTCAGCGGCATTCCCTTGGTTGGTCCCTCTACCAGCACCTCTCGTATCTCGGCTCATCGTCAATCTGAAAAAGGGAAACGATTAACGACCCCATAGTGGTGCTAATGCAGTGCGACTTCATCTTTATACTACTAATAGTATATACATACATAGCTTTTGGAAACCAAAGTAATCACAAATACGCGCTCTCATATACATACTAACTCTCCCTAGTGTCTTTCCCTAGGTTAACTACGCAACCTAGAGCTCTGATACCAAGTGTGACGGCCCACCCCGCACCAACCGACATTTACTCCAAAAGTGCGTTGTACACATGTCCAGTTAGCACGAAACGGGTCATCAGAAAGAAAAGGAAGAAGGAAATGAACATACAAAGAACCTGTAGAATGTCCCACAGCGCACAGAACAAAATATAATAATAACATACTTGACATAAAAGAGGAGAGACAGAGCATAAGCTGAAAATCAGAACTAAACATCATAGCAGCGGAAGTTCAGAATACAGCTTATTACAACTTTCAAACTGTCTCAAAGCAAAAGTAAGATAAATGAGGTACGCTACTAATGCCCAAGTAGAGACCACCAACGATATAGGGAGAATGTGTGTGTGTATATATATATATATATATATATATATATATATATATATATATATATATATATATATATATATCATACGTGGAAGCCTCCTGCCCACCTCCGAATCAGCTACTCGCACATCACCAGCTAACCTGTCTCTAGTCTGCTCGTGTGAGCACCCAGAGTAATAAGAAGAGACATAAAACTCTGGGTTAGACATAAAGCCTGGTATGAGCGATAAGCATCTAAAGTGAACAATAACAGGTAGACTAAAACATACCTGAACCTGGACCTGCAACCAAAGAGTTATCACTACATACTGTACAACACTCTAAGGTACCATATCAAACAGTGTAAAGATACGGAGGTGGGGGGAGGTGTGCATGTCATAATGATGGCAAACAATCAAGCATAGCATCCATCCTCACATCTCTCACTCAGTGCATAAAGCATATGATGTTCACCACTTCGATCACCCAACATACCTTGCTACGATCACTTTGCCCCATGAAGCAATAAATGGCTTCACTGCACTGATAACGTAGCCACAAATCCTTTGCTATGTCCACTTTGCCCCATGGAGTCACAAGAACCCTACTGCACTGGCTCATAGCCTTACTAATCCTTACTATGTCCACTCTGCCCCCATGGAGTCAGAAGAACCCCACTGCACTGGCTCATAGTCTTACTACGCATCACCTTGCCCCTCGGGTCATAATGACCATACTGCACTGATAACGTAGTCTTGCTACCATCACTTTGCCCCTCAGGTCATAATGACCCTACTGCACTGATAAGTAGCCCATCATTCCTTTTTAGTGGTGAATCGAAGTTATGAACGTCGACAACTCCTTAGGACATGTCCCGCAGCAAAGTCCAACCCATGAAGTGAACTCCTTGGTTCCCAACTGGTTTCGGGATCCTAAGCTCTAACTTCCCCTATTGGACTACCTTTGCATCTCGGGTTATTGGTCAATACTGGGTCGGGTCGGGTTCCTCCTTCTGGTTATCGGTTCGGGTCGGTGTTCTTCATCCGTTCGGGTCGGGTCCCCCTTCTGGTGCGGTTCGGGTCGGCATTCCTCTCGGTTCGAGTCAGATGCTCTCTTCGGGTCGGGTCGGGTGTCCCTTCTTGGTTCGTGCTTTCGATCTGTCTTCATGCTCCCTTTATGTGCTCCTATCTGATCCGCTTTCATGCTCCCGCTCTGATTCGTCTTCGTACTTCCGCTCTGATCCGTCCTCCTCGATCCGATCCGTCTTCCTTTATCCGATCTGATCCCAGTTCAGCTAGCGTGGCCTTCCTTTTTGCCACTTTTCCCAAGTGTTGGGTTCCGATCCGATCGGATTCTTTGCTCAGTTCTACATATCCGATCCGAGTCCCCTTATCTGATCCGATCCGAACCCTGCACTGTTTTCTGAAACTGTTCCAGCAAGTGTTTACGCCATTCGACGATGTTTTCGACCATTCTAACTATTGGAATCAATCACAAAGCATTTCATACATTCATAGCAACATACATAATCAACCACAAACATCAAAACATCCATATGATAGGCTAAAATGGATCAAACATACCCAAAATCCCATATTTCCCCTTAAGCATGTTTAGGTGAAACTAATGATAGGATTAGCAAAACTTAACCAAATTAACCCAAATTCATATCAGAGGTCTAAAACATCATTTAGGAATTTATGAACATTTTTCCCGAATTTATTGGTGTATAAATTCGCTAATTAACACTAATTACCCTTAACTAGCCATAATTAGTGTAAAACTATGCAAATCACTCACCTTAGCCACAAAATAAACTAAGATCTGAAATAATTCTCTGATTTGATGTGAATCTCAATGCCAACAGCAGCTCCTGTGTTGATTTGGTGAAGATCTTCCTTGATTAGGGGTTGCTAAGCTTAATTCTTAACCAAAAGATGATTTGGAGGTGATTTAGAGGTTAGAGGCCATTTTTAGGGATTCTTGGTGATAAGTGGAGGCTAGAAAACTGAAATGGAATGTTCTCCATCTCATTTCAGCCCTCTGATAACCCTAATCCCGAAATGTGTTATGGGCCTACTCACTAATCACCCGATTTGGCCCGGTTAAGTAGTTTTTCACCTTCCAAACCTTATTTTAGCTATATCTCCCAAACGGTAAGTCCGTTTGGCTATTATGACCACTCTACGTAAAGGTAAACCATCAAACGAATCTAATGGAAGTGGTTTCAGGTCAAAATTCCTTTCCAATCAAAAGTTATGGCCAAAACAGTACCAACTAGGGGCAAAATGGTCATTTAGCAATCGACAAAAATCATGAACATGGGAAATGACTCTAATGGATGTTTCCCAAAGTTACATGACCATACGACCTCATACTGGAAAGAAATAAATATTCTACGATCCCCCGATACGTAGGATACGGGTTATTACAAATATTTTTCTGGAATTTTTCGAGTCCGTATGTGGCCCCTGTAATTTGAAATGTACGTTTAAAATTTAATATAGTGATTTAAATGTAAATTTGACGAAAACTGATCGAAACGATCAAATCAGCCTACAATACATATCCCATTGTGTTCGGAATGCGGGTAATTAGCTATGGACGACAGGCGGTGGGCCTCGATTAGTGGTCAAATGAAAAAGTCAACTTTTTGAAATTAAATAATTAAATAAATTAAAAAATAAAACTCTCCCCTTATCTCCTCTCAGCCCCCCCCCCCCCCCCGATTCATTTTCAAATCAAAAAAAAAAGAAGAAAAAGGCGTAGCCGCCGCCCCCTGGCGATCGCCACCCCGATGCGCCAACACCTCCCCCATCCGACGCGCCCCCTCTATTTCTCTCTCCTCCTCGTCCTTCCTCTTCACCTTCCCACATCGACCCTCCCCCCTTCTGCTCGACGCATGAGACCACCGCGTCCTAGGGCGGCGCCGTCACCCGAACCCCCAACCACCCGGCTGTGCCTCCCCTTCCCAGGCCGACGCACGACAAGAACGCCCCTTCCTCGAACGAACGATGTGAGGTTTTCTTTATTTATTTCTATAACTTAAATTCGATTTTTCTTTATATGAAATGGAAGTATAAATTCAATTTTTATATATTTATAGCAGCGATAAAAATACGGTTTATATGTATGCAGATTTGAAATATAAAATATGATTTTTATTCACATAAAGATTCGATTTTTTTATATATTATAAAAATTTGATTTTTGTAAATATAGAGAAGTGATAAAAATGTGATTTTTATCAGATAAAAGGCGTTGTAAAAATATATTCTTTTATATAAAAATAGCGTTATAAAAATATAATTTTTATAATATAGATAGGCTAAAAGTATGATTTTTATGTAATAGAGAATATAAAAATATTGTTTTTATATATGTAGCGAAACAAAAATATGAATTTTAGTGAAATAAAAATACGATTTTTATATTATATAGATAGTAAAGATTTGATCTTTATATTTGAAGAGATTTGATCTTTATATTTGAAAAGGCGAAATCTTTATATTTGAAAAGGCGAAATCTTTATATAGAGAATAGCGTGATAAAAATATAATCTTTATTATATGAACATCGATGTAAAAATAGAATTTTTATCTATATAGTAGCGATGTATAAATAGAATTTTTATCTATATAGTAGCGATGTAAAAATAGAATTTTTATCCATATGGAGTGATTATAAAAATATAATTTTTATATACATAGCAATTATAAAAATGTGATTTTTATATACATAGCAACAATATAAAAATGTGAATTTTATATATGTAGTGACTACGGGTAACGAAAGTGACAAAAGATGAAAAGGTGAAGATTTCCTACATTTGAAGTGTCATGGAGTTGGGATAGCTTTGGTGAGAACTTCTCACTTTAAATTCCTTTTTCTAGTGGTATATATTATATACTAGTATGCAGACGGTGCTTAGCAGCACCCGACACCCGTCGTCCACAGACCATGGACGGCTTGTAAGCTTGTTTGTTGTGTTGTAAATTTGTTTGTGATGTTGATGTGAAATAGATAATGAAAATATTCATGTGTGGAAATAAATTAGTTATCGTTGAAAATATAATTTTTAACGTGAATATGAATATAGTGAATGTGAATAAATAAAAATTCATTTACAAACCGGACGGTTTGTTTATGTACAACTATTTGAAGGATATTGATTGGGATGATAAATTTTACACATCACCCAACTGCACAAATAATATTCAGTGTTTGTTGATTTGAAACCCCACACAGGTGTTGGGATGAAATTTGGCGTACACTAATCCCAATTATTTAATTGTATGTCGATCGATTGGCCGACAAGCTGTATAAGAGTTAATTATTTATATTTGATGCTTATGCAGTTGTGTGGTGCACTTTGGATGATGGTTGATTGTTTATCATTGCTATTATATACATGTGTTGGGTGGAATCCATATAATTAGCATTATATGGTGATTGATTGGGCCTCATTCCAGTTGGGAAAATAATGAATATTATAAAAGAAAATTCATGTGTTGAATATAAAAATAGTCATGTGTTGACGATGTTCATGCGTTGAAACTATTTATGTGTTGAGTAAAATATTTTAACAATAAAATTTACATCTTTATCATATTTAAGATTAGAACCACTTTACGGTTGGAGTCTAATTGAAAATCAAACGATATATACCATAATTTTATAAAATATTTTACATAACAAAAATAGTCATGTGTCGACAGTACTCACATGTTGAGATTAGTCATGTGTTGAATGGAATAAATATTCATTTGTTGAATAGAATAACGAATTTATTGAAATATATAAAGATGTGTTGATTAGAGTTGCGCTATTTTGACGTGAACGATTTTTATATCGATTATATTCGTTTTTATAGTGAATATCGAAAAGGTAGTGATTTCAAAATATAACGTTTCGAAAATATTATCATTTATATAGTAATGATATGAAATATTCAATTTTGATTTGAAATTGAATATAGAGTTGAAATGGTTTTGAAAACGAATTTAAAGCGATTTATAAAATACGTTTTAAAAAAGGAAGTCGACGATATATAATATATATATATTATATATATAATGGCCTGAATAGAACGCGCCGCGCCACGGCAGTTCGTGAATTTCGACCACTGACTTCGAATGGACATTACGGGAGATCCGATCGTCGAATTCCCCTAAAACCGGAACCGTTGGGTTCATATCGAAAAGAGCTTTCCAATGAATATTTGAAATTTGAAATCTAACGGTTGGATTTGGAATTTTGTCCAAATCAATTTTAGAAAAGGTCGTTGTATAGTGCAGTTCGATGGCCGTTGATGGAAATCGACTGTACGGGCCTTGATAAAATTATTAAAAATATCAATAATTTGTGTAAAATCATAATATGTGAATTGGAAAGAACTGGGGTGAAAATTCCACATTTGAAAAGATAAAAATAGATTTTATCGAAATGAACTAGTTTTGAACTAGAATTAAAACCGATTTATTTTTGAAATGAATAAATTGAATTTGAATTGGTTTTGAAAATAATCAATATTCCCAATACATGAATTGGACTGGAGTTGAATCAAAATTATCTTCGGAATATTTCGATGTTGGATTTCGTGACTATACAGATATTGTTATGGGAATTTGAAAGATATATTTTATATCGTTATTTCCAATACGATATTTGTTGGTTTCAGGATTTGATATTGAATATAAGCCGGTATATTTTCTATTCAGAACCTTGTATTTAATATCAAATGTGATTTGGGTTTGTCGGGAATGGTGTCTTCATTAACACTATTCTTAAGCCCAATAAAGGGAAAGATTAAATCTTTCTATTTAGATTTAATGAAGTGTATCAATTAAATAATATTTAATTGGAATTGAATTTGAATTGCTTTTTGGGTTTATCGTGAGTGGTGTTTTGAACAACACCCGTTCTTTAACCCAATTAACAATAGAGTGTGATTTTGGGTTTATCGTGAATCGTGTTTTAGATGACATTGGTTCTTTAGCCCAGTTAAAGACAGGTTATTGATTTTTGAGAAGATTAAAACTAAGTGGAGTTTTAATGAATCTTTAATTAGATTGAAAAGTGAATTGATAATTTAAATTATCAAACTTGAAAGGTGATCGAGAATGGAGTACCACCAGTTTTGCTCCAAAACGATAGTTAAATCTTTAATTAGATTTGAACGTGAAATGGTAATTAAATTTACCGATAACACCGTGGGGTTAGTTATGGGGTAATAACAGTTTTGCTCCATGGGATGAATAGGTTGGGATTGGGAAATAAAATAAATAATTACTTCGGTGTGGTTCGCTAATCCCGACTAGTTTGGAAAACCATAATATGGTTTGAAATGATATCCAAAGGAAGATTAAAGAATAAATTTAAAAAATTATCTTTGATAAAATTAATGGGAACCTATTTCCTAAGAATGTGATTTTGTGAATAAAAGAATATTCTGAATTGGAATGGGGCGTTTGTTGTGTTTGTGTAACATTTGTTTATCATATACGTGGGTTATTCAGAAAGGCCGGGTTTATACCCATTCTGAATAACCGATTCGACGAGATGTCGAAGATGAAGACGGTGGTTGAAGACCGAAATTCTTCACATCGTTTGGGTGATTACTGATGATCTCGATTGGGCTGTACACCCAAGATGAGGGAAACAGTTGGTGATCGTCCAGACGTACTTGGAGATGGATGGATATGCGAGGAAAGTGCCTCCCGTTTCGTTCAGACCCAGAACGAACTTGTAAATGGATTGTGTGTCTGACATTGGATTTTATTCTGTGTTGATTGATCTCTATTAAATATACATCTGTTTGGCGGCGAAGAATTTATTCTCTTGCTTAACGCCCTTCTCTGAGACGTACGAGCTCAGAGGTTGTATATCGATGGACATCAGTCGCATGGAGTGAATTGCCAGTTTGGCACGCGTAAGTGGCAGTTGATCAAGGCTTCTGTTGAAAAGCAAAGTCTTGTGGTTGATGATCAAAGCACAGCCTGTGTGGCGTAGCTTTGTGTATAATGTGAATTCGCGAGCCTCACACCTCGGTATGAGTCAAAAACGGGAGACGGACCGCTGGGAGAGCACAACGTTTCTTTCTAGCTAGGGTGGTGTCAGTGACCTACCAGCCCTGACATTTATGAACTTTTCACCTGTGTGGTTGTTGGAATGTGAGGTGCCTCGGATATAGGTCTGTAAGGACCGGGAAACGTGTGTTCAGGAATTGCCAATCCTCAAAAGTAAGAGAGGGTCGGCCCAGCCGATTCCAAGGATCAAAGTGGGGTCCTGAGACATTTGCTAGAGTGTATCGAACGGAGAGGAGCTTGCTCCTTGCCTCGACTCATGATGGAAATCCAATTTCCAATACGTGATATTGCGGTTTTAATTGTAGAACTAGTATGGCGACATGATATATGGTACCCATGCCGTCTATGATTGATATTTATGATTGAAATTGTTTTGACACTATACACTTATAATAGTATCAAATGATTTGTTTTAAACATACCAAGCATGTTTAGCTATTATAAGGGAAAACCCTATCCTCCGGCTTGCGTTGCATTGTGTGATGGGACCTGGGTCTTATAATAGCTTCATTTTTCCAAAAAGCATTGCGCTGTTTTGTTATATGCACTAGTATTCTTGGGAGGAAACCTGTTCCGTGTTATACGGCGTGGTCTCTTGAATTACTCTCTTTTAAAGTAAAGTTTTAAATAACTATTTTAGTTCTAACACCAGTCACATGACTGACCTAGAGTTTATTGTTTTAACCTAAACTCTGGGTGCCCCTATTTTCTACACAGGCAGCTAGTAGTTTTGGTTTTGCAGATTTATATTCATAGGATCCTGGTTTACAGCTGGAATGATATCCAGAAAGCTCTGTATCCATATATCACCTTCAGTTGTGCTTTGTATTATTTTTCTGCTGCTATGTAATTTATTGTAATCTCTGATATTTATCGAATGTAATTTATTCAATTATACTCTGTATATTTTTGTATTCTGATGGAATTGTTGTAATAAGCAATGAAATGTTCTTCCGTCTGCGTTCTATTTTGTCCTGTTCTCAACGCCATCCGTGCTTTCCTTCACGGGGAAGTTCGGGTCGTGTCATTTAGCACTCCGAAAACCAATGTCAGAAATCTAAATTAAATGAAATGGAATGGAAAATGTCATGTATAAATTATACCAACGAAATATAAATTATACACGTGTTGTATACCTCATGTACATGCGTTGTGTAAGCTATATGAGCGAAGTATGAATTATACATGCATAATATAAATGATAGTGTGTTGAAATGCAAGTGAAATATAGAAATAATATATATATGTATACTCCCCTCGTCCACAAACCATGGACGATATTTATTGTGTGAAATATTGGATGAAAAATGCGAATGGTTGAATAATTGTTTGTGGTTGAAAAATACCCATTGGTGATTGAAATAAATTGGAAATAATTGTGGAAATGAAAATAAAACATGTCGCCTGCATGCGAATTAGATGCATGAATCCCCATTGTCAAAAACCGCGAGGTTTTAAGGTAGAGCGAGGAGCCGTACTCGGGACGGTGCCGGTTTTAACTACCCTACCGTTATGCTGCCGAAATTTTGAATAATATTCATGTGTTAGAACTATTTTCATATGTTGAAATTATCTTCATGCGTTGAAATTAAAGTCATGTGTTGAAACAATATCCATGTGTGGAAATGTTCATGTGCTGAGAAGTGATATGTGAAAATTAAATTCATGTGTGAATGAATAAGGTGTTTAAACAATAAAAATCACATTTTTATAATATATATGAAGTATGTAAAATATTTGCCTTATATATAAATAGTTTCAACAATTAAAATTTCATCTTTCTTATATGAACAAACTATATAAAATATCCATGTGTGGAAATGCTCATGTGTTGAGAAGTGTATGTGTAGGAAAGGTTCATGTGTTGAATAAAAGATTGAACAGTAAAAATTACATTTTTATTGAAATTATGAAGTGTTAAAAGCATTCATGTGTTGAATAAATATTTTAGATGATGAAAATACCATTTTTATTATATATGTGATATGTTAAAGATATGCGAGCGTTGAAATAAATATTTGTGAAAGAAATATTATTTTTAACATGCATAGGAACTAAATAAAATAGTCATGTGTTGAAATATATTTTAGTTCGTCAAAAATATCATTTTTATTGAAATGTGAAGTGTTAGAAATAACCACTTGTTCAAATAAATATGCATGAGTTGAAATATTCATTAATTAGCTAATGATATGATTTTTGCCTATGTATGCAACATTAGAATGAATGGTGTATTTAAACCAAATTGAATCAAATACGAAGTTGAATGGAAAATGATAAGTGATAAGAATTGCATATATGTACATGCATATTTATTGAATAGGTTATAGCAAAGAGGCTAGAGAAGAGGAATAAAATTTTGTGCCTGACAAATAGGTACATGTTTACTGTTTTGCTTGGGTGATGATTTTATGAGCCTGTTGGCTAGCCGCTTGGCGTTTTCTTTTTCTTTTTGAGATGAGACACCCGTGTGGCTATTTGGGAATTTTCCCAGCCCCTCCCATACAAAGGAGGTTATGGCGAAATTTTTCAAAATTTAAAGGCGTTAGTGAAATATTTGAAGTGAAAGCGATATAGGAATTTTCAAATGAACTATATTTATATAAATATATAAATATAAATAAAATTATAACAAATCGTGGCCATGCAGTTCATGTTTTGAAATCGTGATTTCAAAAGACTAGTGTGGGAAATCCGACAATTGGATTTTCCCGAAACTGCAACCGTTGGGTTCGCCTAGGAATTACCTTTCCAACAGCACCAACTGTGTAAAGATCCGACGGTTGGAATGTCTGGAATGTTTAATTCAAATCTGAAGAAAAACAGCGCCAGAAATGATTACATTTATATATATATAAATATAATTAAATTAAATTGAATAACGACGCTGCAGTTCGTAATTTGAAATCGTAACTTCAAACGACTAGTGTGGAAGATCCGACAGTTGGATTGTCCCAAAACTAAAACCGTTGGATTCGTTTTGAAATGATCTTTCTAATGATATAAAATTTGTGAAGATCCAATGGTTAGATTTTCAGATATGTGAAAAACAAATTTAGTGAAAAACAATGCCAGTGCCTCGGCACGACCTGAAACGTCGTTTAATTAAACATGGCCGTTTAAATAAATAAAAATGGCGATATATCATTATAAAATACTATAGACGATATAGAGTGGAAATAAACCAATTTTGTTGTGTTTGCTTGATATGTGATGGTTGAATATGTTTAACATGAAAATTATACTAAGTAACTGAAATGTGAATGTAGAATAGTTTAACCATGTGAAAAATTGATTTGAAAGTCTAAATATACGTGAGTTATTTGGAAAGACCGAGTTCATTCTCATTTCAAATAATCGATCGACGTTGAGAAGTCGAAGAGTCGAAGACGGTTGAAGACCGACGATCTTCACATTGGATGGATGGGCGCTACTGATGCTCGTGATTGGAGTAGCTATCTTGAAGGATCTGAAGTAGTAGCCGTCCGGACGTGTTGTTGATCGTGCGGATATGCGAGGAATTGGTGCCTCCGTTTTCCGGTTTCGTTCAAACCCCGAACGAACTTGTAAATGGACTGTGTGTCTGACACTGGATTTTGTTCTGTGCTAATTGATCTCTGTTAAATATATATCTGTTTGGCGGCAGAAAATTTATTCTCTTGCTTAACGCCCCTTCTCTGAGACGTATGAGCTCAGAGGTTATGTATTGATAGAAATCAGTCGCATGGAGTGGATTGCCTGTGTGGCACGCCTAAGTGGCATATGATCAAGGCTTCTGTTGCAAAGCAAAGTCTTGTGGTTGATGATCAAAGCATGGTCTGTGTGCCGTAGCTTTGTGTATAACGTGAATTCGCAAGCCTCACACCCCGGTATGAGTCAAAAACGGGAGAAGGACCCAAGGAGTGCATGACGTTTCTTTCTAGCTATGGTGGTGTCAGTGACCTACTAGCCTTGACATTTATATCTACTTTTCACCTGTGTAGTTGTTGGAATGCGAGGCGCCTCGATTATAGGTCTATAAGGACCGGGAAACGTGTGTTTAGGAATTGCTAATCCTAAAAAGTAAGAGAGGACCGGCCTTGGAGGATCCAGGGATTGCTGTGTGCAGTCCTGAGGCATTTGGTAGAGTGTCTCGAATGGAGAGGAGCTTGCCCCTTGCCTCGACTCATGATGGAATCCAATTTCCAATACGAAATTTCGGATGTGATTGTATTACTAGTATGGCGACATAGTGGTATGGGTCATTTATGCCGCCTAGGATTGATATTTATGATTGAAATTTGCTTTTTGAAACATATATGCACTAGTAATAATATCAAACACTTTTGTTTTATACATATGAAGCATTTTTGGACATTATAAGGTAAAACTCTATCCTCCGGCTTGCATTGCATTGTGTGATGGGACCTGAGTTTTATAATGGCTTCATTTTATAAAAAACATTGCGATGATTTAATCATTTACTTTATTTCATGCACTAGCAGTCATTGGAGTAAACCCGTTCTGCGAAAGTGGCGTGGTCCTTTGATTTGCCTTATTATTGTTGTTAATAAGTTAAGTAGATTTCTCATACCAGTCCCATGACTGACTCGTAGTTTGCTTCAGCTTGCAAACTCGGGTGCCCTCATTTTCACACGGGCAGCCTAGTTACATGTATCTGGTGCACTTTTGGCTCATGGCGAGGCTTGACTACACCGTGTTGACTATGACTTTTTCAGCCATTATTGTATATGTATTATGATTCCGCCACTGGCGATGTAGACTGATGTTTAGTTTGTGTACTCTTTATGTATGATTCCGCCTCTGGCGATGGTGACTGATTATGCATTCACTAAGTTGTATCCTGCACTGTGCTCTCTGATGTGGTGATATCTATATGATTCCGCTGTCATACGTGTGTAAATTATTCTATTTCATGTTTATGTTATTATCTGTGATCTGCTAATGATGATTAATGTGTTATATTCCAATGATTATCCTTAACACCGTGTCACGGGGTTTTGGGATCGTCACAGCTGGCATCGGAGCTTTGGTTAACCATAGTTCTGGAGTTTAACACATTAAACACTTCGTCAAAATAGAATCAGTAGTATTCTAAGGCGAGTAGCTCATTAGAGATAGGACCAGTAATGTCCTAGAATGAGCTAAGCAGATTAGCAAAAACAATTTGATCAGTCCACCGTTATCTTTTTTTTAAGTTTTCTGCTTAACCATGCAATAAAATTATCATTTCTGTAGGCTGACTCTTTTCTTGCTTATACAGAATTTGAACAATGGCTACCCGAGCAGCCGCTGCTAGAGGAGGCCGAGCCGGCCATGGCAGAGGACGAGGAGAAGTCCCAGCTGAAGAAGGACCCTTGATACAACCCCCGGCCGCTCAACAATTCGAGCTGGACCACGTGGCTAAGAGGTACAAGAACCTAGGAGGCAAAACCTTCTCTGGAACTGGCATTGTGATAGAGGCCCTTGCATGGCTGAAAACATGCGAGAAGATACTAGAAGGCCTAAGGCTTGTTGATCAAGATAAAGCTTTTATGGGCGCTTGGCTCCTACAAAAGAAGCTGAACTATGGTGGGAAGCTCGTACCGCCGGAAATAGAGATGCCGGTAGAACCTGGGGCGGATTCAAAGAACTATTCAAAGAGAAATACGTCCTAGAGCAAGCCCTTGAGCGCATGCACGACGACTTCGCAAATCTCCAGCAGGGGGATCTCTCGGTGCAAGATTATCTGAATAAGTTTACACAATTATCCCGCTATGCTCTAGAGCACGTCGCCACTACAAAGTCCAAGAATAAGAGGTTTATCCTCGGGCTGAAGCGACAGTACCATGATAGAGCCATGGCCCACATCAAGTTGGGGTTTAATGAATTAGTGGAAATGGCGTGAAACTACGAAGACCTGGATCAAAGGCACCTGGAACAGGACCGTGCTAAAAGCCAAGCCGAAAATAAACGCAAGCCCACTGTGAATCAAGCGGAGTCAAGCCAAGCGGCATCCTCGAAACCACAGACTGGCAGGCCGCCAAAAGGAAGCTGTTATAATTGTTGCAAGGTGGTGCACTACTCTAATGTTTGCACAGCCCCGAAGAGGCAGAAGACAAATTCTCAAGGTTCAAGCTAAGGCTCTCAGAACCCTCGCTCCTGCTTTAATTGCCGTAAGACGGATCATCTGGTCAAAGACTGTCCTTTGCTTAAGAAGGCTGCAGTAGCTCACGTGTATGACGGGACGAACCCGCCGGCTGCTTCCGATGGAGCAGGTAAACCCGATGTTTTGGGAGGTACCCTTACAATTAAAAATATTCCTATTTCTGTATTATTTGACACGGGTGCATCACATAGTTTTATTGCTAGTAACACAGTTCACAAATTAAAGTTAAAACAAAGAAAGCTGAAAGAATCAGTTGAAGTACATAATCCGATAGGAGGATCTCTTATTCTCAGCTCATACTGTAGAGTGCCAGTCTCTTATTCTTTTTATAAGTTTCCTTTCAATCTAATTGTTATGGACTTTCCCGAATTTGATATCATTCTCGGGGTAGATTGGTTAACGAACTACGAAGCTGAGGTAAAGTGTGCAGAAAGGATAGTAAAAATTCGAATGAAGCTTGGACATATATTTATACCCTGTCATGGTTCGAATCCAGATAGAGAGGAATTTTGGTCTGCATTAGAAGTTATCCCCACTTCCTTAGAAAAGATTCCTGTTGTTAGAAACTATGCGGATGTGTTTGAAGAAGTCGAAAACTTACCTCCACAAAGAGAAATAGAATTTAGAATCGATCTAATTCCCAATGCCAGACCAGTAGTACATCCAATTCGCAGAATGACTCCAAAGGAATAGGAAGAATTAGGCGATCAAACTCATCAACTGCTATGGAAGGGTCTGATCAGACCTAGCTTTTTTGTTGAGGTGCAGCTGTAGTGTTTGTCCCAAAGTCAACTGGTACTCTTCGATTGTGTGTTGATTACCGAGACCTCAACAAACAGACGCTCAAAAACAAATACCCATTACCCCGCATCGATGATCTGCTAGACAAGTTAAATGGGGCGAGTGTATTTTCCCGAATGGACCTAGCTACGGGTTTTCATCAATTGAGAATTGTAGAGGAGTGTGTTCTTTTGACAGCTTTAAGAGGTCCAGACATATTTTACGAATGGTTAGTAATGTCGTTCGGCCTGTGCAATGCTCCAGCATACTTTGTCGATCTAATGATTAGAGTGTTCAGGGGAGTTCTGAATAAATTTGTCCTCGTATTCATCGATGATATTTTATCCTGCTCCAAATCAAGACCCGAGCATGAAAAACACTTAGAACAAGTATTGGAGATTCTAAGAAAGAACGTCTTCAAAGCTAAATTCTCAAAATGTGTCTTCTGGCAAGAAGAAGTGAAGTTCCTTGGCCAAGTAATGTCAAAGAAAGGGATTTCTTTAGATCCGAGCAAAATAACTGCGATTCAAGACTGGAAACAACCCACTACACCCATAGAGGTTAGAAGTTTTATGGGGTCGGCTAGTTATTATCGAAATTTCATTAAGGATTTTTCGAAGATATCCGGTCTGTTAACGAAGCTCACGAAGAAGCATGAGAAATTTAAGTGGACTTGCGACTGTGAAGAAGCTTTCCAAGAACTAAAATCGAAACTGACAACTGCTCCAGTGTTAACCATTATCGATGGCAATTAGAGTTTGATGGTTTGGACAGATGCTTCTATTAGAGGTCTTGGTGCAGTGTTAATGCAAAGAGGCCAAGTAGTCGCTTATGCAAGCCGCCAGCTAAAACCACATGAGAAGAATTATGTAACTCATGATCTTGAGTTGCTAGCTATCTTTTTTGCTTTGAAAATATGGAGGCATTACTTGTTAGGTGAGAAATTTGAATTGTACACAGTTCATCAATCATTGAAATATTTATACACCTAGAAGGATCTGAATTTGAGACAACAGCGTTGGCTAGAATTTCTTGCAGCGTATGATCTAGATATCCTGTATACGCCGGGAAAGGCTAACGTTGTAGCGGATGCGCTTAGTAGAAAAACCGCAATCATTGCCAATCTTATAATTACGCCAGGATTGATTGATAAAATATATGTTCTTCAGAAAAACAACAATTTTGTGAAAGAGATGATAAAAAGGATTTGAAGGGGCGAAGGCTCCCGTTTCCAAGTGGATAGTGAGGGAGTTCTGAAATTGAATAGAAGAACATGTGTTCCTGACATCCCTGAGCTCAAAAGAGAGGTGTTAGATGAATGCCATAAATCCAAGTTTTGCATTCATCCTGGGGTAAGTAAAATGTACAACGATATCAAACGCACTTTCTGGTGGAAGGCAATGAAGAGGGACATTTATTTATATGTTAGCAGATGCCCTACTTGTCAATTAGTCAAAACCGACCAACAGAAGCTAGCTGGATTGTTGCAACCATTGGAAGTCCCAGGTTGGAAATAGGAACCGATTTCCATGGATTTCATAGATGGTTTGCAGCGAACCAGGAGAGGTAATGACAGCATTTGGGTAATCGTAGATCGCTTCACGAAGACTGCCCATTTCATACCGGTCAGATCCAATAGAACCGCTCAAAGTCTAGCACAGATATATTTCAAAGAAATCGTTAAGCTACATGGAATTCCCATCAGCATAGTTAGTGATAGAGACCCAATATTTGCTAGAAAATTCTGGGAGGCATTCCAGACAGAATTGGGAAAGAAACTAAATACGCTTATCACCCTCAAACAGATGGCCAAACTAAGCGGGTGAATAGAATTCTAGAAGATTTATTGCGGGCTTGTATAATTGATTTCGGCGGGTCATGGGAAGATCACTTGCATTTGGCAGAAATCTCATATAACAATAGCTATCAAGAAAGTTTGGGAATGTCGCTGTTTGAAGCATTATATGGCAGACCGTGCAGATCTCCAGCATGTTGGGTAGAACCTAGCAACAGACTTGTGTTAGGACCCGATATGATTAGAGAAGCGTCTGATAAAGTCGACTTCATCAAAAAGCGATTGAAAACCGCACAAAGCCAACAAAAAAGTTACGCAGATTCTAGAAGAAGAGATTTGACATTTGCTATTGGTGACCATGTTTATTTGAAGGTTTCTCCGATGAGAGGAGTAATCAGATTTGGCAAAACTGGGAAGTTGGCACCGAGATTTATTGGTCCCTTTCCTATAATTGAACGAATTGGAACTCTTGCTTATAGGGTTCAATTACCTGATTGGTTGCCTGGAGTGCATGATGTGTTTCACGTATCTCAACTTAGAAGGCATGTGCATGATCCGGATCTTGTTGTAGAAGAAGCAGCGCAACAGGACTTGGAAATAACTCCAGAATTAGCAACAAGAAGAGAGACATTAATGATTGTTGGCAAAGAAACTAGATAGCTAAGAAGCAAAAAGGTTCATCTAGTTAAAGTGTAGTGGAGTAGTGATCCTAGAGACTGTACTTGGGAGACTGAGGAAAGCATTAAGCAAGCTTACCCCAAATGCAGAGTGGACATCTCTGGCTAACTCCGGTGCAAGGTACCTTTACAATACTTTACATTTACATTTTGTTTCCTACTTTACTGTTGTTTCCTTTTCGGGGACGAAAAGTTTTAAGTGGGGGAGATAGTAACAACCCGAAAAATAGGAGCCAATTAAAAATTTTTAAATTGGTTATTTCAAAGGAATTTGAACAATTGAAATAGAATATTTCAATAAAATAGTGAATTAGAAATAGTGTGTTAGTTTGAAAATTCGAATTCAAACTTTGACTGACTGCACCGGGTGCAAAATATAACGGATTTTGGTGAAACCAAAAATATTTAAATCTGTTAATGAATATCTTTCTAATGAATCTAAAAAATCGAAGTTTCATAGCGGGAATCAAAAGTTATGGCCAAATGAATTTTCATAAAGGTCACTATATAGAATATATAGCCCTTGAAAATAGACATTTTGCAAACGACCTCGGAATTCGACGAAACCACTTTTGTTGGGTCTGGGATGTCAAACTATTGCTAGGTTTCAAATTTCATAATTTTTGAAGCTAGTGTGTGAGCGTGGCAAAAGAAAATGTGTTTGGTCAATTTCTGTTAAATAGGATCGACCAGAAAAGGGCCATTTTTCAAACGATCTCAGAATTCTACGAAACTAGTTTTGTTGGGACCGTAGTGTCAAAACATAGCTGGATTTATTTTTCTGGAATTTTTCGAATCAGTTTGTGACCCTGGCAAATTGAAATGGACGTTCAAATTGAATATAAAATATTTTATACTTTAATTTGAAAAATAACTGATTGTAACAGTCGAATTGGCCTACGAAACATATTCCATTGTGTCCGGTATGAGGGTATTTAGCTGGGGGCGACAGTCGTTGGGTTTGAATTGGGTTTCGTAAGTGAAAACCCTAATTTTCTGAATAATATATATCGGTGAATCAGAAAATTAAATTCATAAATTAAAAATAAAAAAAGGCTCAAAACCCTCGTCGCCTCTCTCGTTCACGGGGGAAACCGCTCCACGCTTCCCTCCCTTTTTCCGATCGCCTCCATCAACGTTGACCTCCGCCACCACCCTGACTCGACGCCGCCGCCTCTCCTCTACAGATCCGACCAAACCCCGACCCTCCTTGTCGCCTGTGCCGCCCGAATCGCCTCTCCAAAGTTCGACGCTTCAAAACGCCGCCTCGACCAAATCCAACCACCGAGCTGCCCCCAACCACCACCGATCGACTCCCCTCTTCTCCCTCTTCCACGCTGTACCCTCTGATCATCGTATCGTGCCTCGATTTTCGCGAAAACTAAAAACTTAGTTTTGAACCATCATGAAAGGTGAGTCCTTTATCACATTTAAATTTTTAAAAATCATATCTTTATGGTGTGTTGACGAAATTCGATGAAACAGGAAACATCGGGACCGCAAGGAGGCTCTCTACCACATAGAAGAGACTGCGGATTTTTCTGAGCCATCTACGATTTTTAGTACTCCAAAAACCAATGTGAGAAATCTAAATTAAATGAAATGGAATGGAAAATGTCATGTATAAATTATACCAGCGAAATATAAATTATACACGTGTTGTATACCTCATGTACATGCGTTGTGTAAGCTATATGAGCGAAGTATGAATTATACATGCATAGTATAAATGATATGTGTGTTGAAATGCAAGTGAAATATAGAAATAATATATATATATATATATATACACACACACTCTCCCCTCGTCCACAAACCATGGACGATATTTATTGTGTGAAATATTGGATGAAAAATGCGAATGGTTGAATAATTGTTTGTGGTTGATATTGATTGGTTGTGGTTGAAAAATACCCATTGGTGATTGAAATAAATTGGAAATAATTGTGGAAATGAAAATAAAACATGTCGCCTGCGTGCGAATTAGATGCATGAATCCCCATTGTCAAAAACCGCGAGGTTTTAAGGTAGAGCGAGGAGCCGTATTCGGGACGGTGCCGGTTTTAACTACCCTGCCGTTATGCTACCGAAATTTTGAATAATATTCATGTGTTAGAATTATTTTCATATGTTGAAATTATCTTCATGCGTTGAAATTAAAGTCGTGTGTTGAAACAGTATCCATGTGTGGAAATGTTCATGTGTTGAGAAGTGATATGTGAAAATTAAATTAATGTGTGAATGAATAAGGTGTTTAAACAATAAAAATCACAGTTCTATAATATATATTAAGTATGTAAAATATTCGCCTTATATATAAATAGTTTCAACAATAAAAATTTCATTTTTCTTATACGAACAAACTATATAAAATATCCATGTGTGGAAATGCTCATGTATTGAGAAGTGTATGTGTAGGAAAGGTTCATGTGTTGAATAAAAGACTGAACAATAAAAATTACATTTTTATTGAAATTATGAAGTGTTAAAAACATTCATGTGTTGAATAAATATTTTAGATGATGAAAATACCATTTTTATCATATATGTGATATGCTAAAGATATGCTAGCGTTGAAATAAATATTTGTGAAAGAAAAATTATTTTTAACATGCATAGGAACTAAATAAAATAGTCATGTGTTGAAATATATTTTAGTTCGTCAAAAATATCATTTTTATTGAAATGTGAAGTGTTAAAAATAAATACTTGTTCAAATAAATATGCATGAGTTGAAATATTCATTAATTAGCTAATGATATGATTTTTGCCTATATATGCAACATTAGAATGAATGGTGTTTTTAAACCAAACTGAATCAAATATGAAGTTGAATGGAAAATGATAAGTGATAAGAATTGCATATATGTACATGCATATTTATTGAACATGTTATAGCAAAGAGGCTAGAGAAGAGGAATAAAATTTTGTGCCCGACAAATAGGTACATGTTTACTGTTTTGCTTGGGTGATGATTTTATGAACCTGTTGGCTAGCCGCTTTTCTTTTTCTTTTGGAAATGAGACGCCCATGTGGCTATTTGGGAATTTTCCCAGCCCCTCCAGTAAAAAGGAGGTTATAGTGAAATTTTCCAAAATTTAAAGGCATTAGTGAAATATTTGAAGTGAAAGCGATATAGGTATTTTCGAATGAACTATATTTATATAAATATATAAATATAAATAAAATTAAAACGAATCGTGGCTGTGCAGTTCATGTTTTGAAACCGTGATTTCAAACGACTTGTGTGGGAAATTCGTCCATTGGATTTTCCCGAAACCGCAACCGTTGGGTTCGCCTTGGAAATATCTTTCCAACGGCACCAACTTCGTAAAGATCCGACGGTTGGATTGTTTGGAATGATTCCAGTGCCTCGGCACGACCTGAAACGTCGTTTAATTAAACATGGCCGTTTTAAATAAATAAAAATGGCGATATATCGTTATAAAATACTATAGACGATATAGAGTGGAAATAAGCCAATTTTGTTGTGTTTGCTTGATATGTGATGGTTGAATATGTTTAACATGAAAATTATACTAAGGAATTGAAATGTGAATGTTGAATAGTTTAACCATGTGAAAAATTGATTTGAAAATCTAAATATACGTGGTTAGGCCGAGTTCATTCTCATTTCAAATAATCGATCGACGTTGAGAAGTCGAAGAGTCGAAGATGGTTGAAGACCGACGATCTTCACATTGGATGGATGGGCGCTACTGATTCTCGTAATTGGAGTAGCTACCTTGAAGGAGCTGAAGTAGTAGGCGTCCGGACGTGTTGTTGATCGTGCGGATATGCGAGGAATTGGTGCCTCCGGTTTCCGGTTTCGTTCAAACGCAGAACGAACTTGTAAATGGACTGTGTGTCTGACATTGGATTTTGTTCTGTGCTAATTGATCTTTGTTAAATATATATCTGTTTGGCGACGGAGAATTTATTCTCTTTCTTAACGCCCCTTCTCTGAGACGTACGAGCTCAGAGGTTATGTATTGATAGAAATCAGTCGCATGGAGTGGATCGCCTGTGTGGCACGCCTAAGTGGCATATGATCAAGGCTTCTGTTGCAAAGCAAAGTCTTGTGGTTGATGATCAAAGCATGGTCTGTGTGACGTAGCTTTGTGTATAACGTGAATTCGCGAGCCTCACACCTCGGTATGAGTCAAAAACGGGAGAAGGACCCAAGGAGTGCACGACGTTTCTTTCTAGCTATGGTGGTGTCAGTGACCTACCAGCCCTGACATTTATATCTACTTTTCACCTGTGTGGTTGTTGGAATGCGAGGCGCCTCGATTATAGGTCTGTAAGGACCGGGAAACGTGTGTTCAGGAATTGCTAATCCTCAAAAGTAAGAGGGGACCGACCTTTGAGGATCCAGGGATTGCTGTGTGCGGTCATTAGGCATTTGTTAGAGTGTCTCGAACGGTGAGGAGTTTGCCCCTTGCCTCGACTCATGATGGAATCTAATTTCCAATACGAAATTTCATATGTGATTGTATTACTAGTATGGCGACATAGTGGTATGGGTCATTTATGCCGCCTAGTATTGATATTTATGATTGAAATTTGCTTTTTGAAACATATATGCACTAGTAACAATATCAAACACTTTTGTTTTATACGTATGAAGCATTTTTGGCCATTATAAGGTAAAACTCCATCCTCCGGCTTGCGTTGCATTGTGTGATGGGACCTGAGTCTTATAATGGCTTCATTTTATAAAAAGCATTGCGATGATTTAATCATTTACTTTATTTCATGCAATAGCACTCATTGGAGTAAACAAGTTCCGCAAAAGTGGCGTGGTCCTTTGATTTGCCTTATTATTGTTGTTAATAAGTTAAGTAGATTTCTCATACCAGTCCCATGACTGACTCGTAGTTTGTTTCACCTTGCAAACTCGGGTGCCCTCATTTTCACACGGGCAGCCTAGTTACAGGTATCTGGTGCACTTTTGGCTCATGGCGAGGCTTGACTACACCGTGCTGACTATGACTTTTTCCGCCATTATTGTATATGTATTATGATTCCGCCACTGGCGATGTAGACTGATGTTTAGTTTGTGTACTCTTTATGTATGATTCCGCCTCTGGCGATGGTGACTGATTATGTATTATTATGCACTATGTTGTATCCTGCACTGTGCTCTCTGATGTGGTGATATCTATATGATTCCGCTGTCATATGTGTGTAAATTATTCTATTTCATGTTTATGCTATTATCTGTGATCTGCTAATGATGATTAATATGTTATATTCCAATGATTATCCTTAACACCGTGTCACGGGGTTTTGGGATCGTCACACAAAATCCATTAAAATTGCTAAAATAAAATTTTTAAATTGGTTCTGAAAATCCATCTTATTACACAAATATTCGAAATCGTTACTAATAATTTCGAACAATTCATAAAATTTGGTTTTACCCGTTAAAACATATGTTTTAGTCGATTTATAAAATTCAACACTTAGGTTCAAAATTCCGTTCAAAACGAATCTTATATTTCAATTTAAAGCCAAATTGTATCTTCTCTTATAATTCAAGTCATATAGTTAAAAATCGTTACTTACAAATTCGTATCAAACCTTATATTTCAATTTCAAATAATTCATACAGATTAAAACCATTCTTATAAATTCGATTTAACAAATTTTCTTAATTCAAATCAAATGATTTATAAAACCAATTTCATAAAGGGGAATTTTACAATAATGGCTTACTTCCCTCAACCAATTAATTTTAAGTACACAGGTTCTGGTTAATCCTTTTCCAGGCCAAAGTTTCCCAAATCACTATCGGCTGATAAATCATTGTCAATACTCAAATTCAAAGCTTCAAACGAAAATAAAAATTAGGTTTTTCAAAGCCGATTTGTGTACAAAATCAAAATCGTGTAACCGAATTTGATTATTTGTTGAAGAAATCAGATCATCTCACCTATAGATACACAGACAATCCACGCTAACGATTTGCAATGATTTGGATCTGCCGATTACCGAACAAGTAAATACTCCTTTGCCGATTACATTTTGTTGTTTATCAGTTTCTTTAGTTTGCATTTTTATTTAATGATTGCTGATTGAAGTTGTTCATTAATTGTTTGTATTCACTGAGTACTGATATTAAGCTATTTTTTTATTTTGTTTGATTAGATGTAAACTCCATTTATGTAGGTAAAGTTGTTGCTAAAACTTCTGAATGACATTGTCAACACCATATTTGTAGTTATCTTTTACTAAATGATAAAATTTGTATATTATATTGCATGAAAACATATAATTTCTGTAAAAAGATAAATGTATTTGTCTTTTTAAAATAATAAACATATCCAAATCATAGGATTGTCTGAGTTTCTTAGTTGCAGCATATGATAAATTCACTTACTCATAGTAATATTAAAACATATAATATGTATATTATATTGTGTGAAAACATGTAAATTGTTTGAAATGATAAATTCATCTTTTAAACAAAAGATAAATAATTTTATTTTATGTTCTAGTACGGAATTTTTTTCTAGCATGCATATATGGTAATTTGCCTCCATGTTTAACTTTTAAACGTACAACTAAGTAAATTTTCTATTATGTATAGATGATGAATGCAATGGATGGTCATGGGTTATGTGTGTTTTATCTATAAAAGACAATTGATTTTATCTTTTTTCAAAAAGGGGGACAAAAAATGATTTCCTATGTAGAATTTATGCTATTAAATTCTAACTAAGAAAAATTTTATATAGATATTTATTTGTTTATTTTTTTTGCATGTGTGATTCATTTGTTATATTTGTGTCTGATTTCAATAATAATTGTTTTAGTTCTCGTTTTTGAGTGGATGCTTCTATTTCTTTTGCTAGGACAAAGATTATTGCATTTATCTTTTACTAAAACATAAAAGATAAGTTACATAGAATATCTTATATTAGCTTTTACTAAATAATAAATTTTAACATGTTTATTTTGTTACATAGAATATCTTATTTTATTATAGATTTAAAAAAGATAATTGCATATTTAACTAAAAGATAAAAGATAAGTTACATAGGATATCTTATTTTATCTTTTACTAAATGATAAATATTAACATGTTCATTTCTTACATATAATATCTTATTTTTTTAAGATTTAGAAAAGATAAACTGTAATGTCCCAAAATTTCGACATCTGGAATGTGAGATTTATTGAAAATTTAATTATTTTAATCAATTTTATATTGATACTGAGATTTGAAATTTAAAATTTAATATATTGTTTTATGTATGAATTGAATATAATATTTAATTCAGAATGGTTGGTTATGAATCAAATATTTAGTGCTGAATATTTGAACTAAACTTGGTTGGATATTTGAATTGGACACGAAGTTCGATTGAGAGATATGAACATTTGAAATTAAAAATATATGACATTATCGTTGAATAAATTGGATTTTGACAAAATATGTCGAAATTTGGTTTGGATAGAGTATATTTGAACATATAAAGAAAAAGGAAATTTTATAGTTAAAAATTTGAAAACGAATAGACTTATTATTGAACAAACAGAATAAAATTAGTGAATAGATAAATGGTTTAAAATTTGAATTACATCGTGTATAAACAGAGTCGGATAACAATAGAAGTATTTTTATGTGATTCAGAACGCGAAGGCGAAGAAGTCCATATAGTTTTTGTCGCATTTGAAGTCGGCATTAGTGGTACAAATTCTGAGCGTTACCCGGTAAATTTCGGTAGAATTTAATATTATAAACCTACTTTAGATATTTTTCCGCCATCCAGAAAATTCCCGTTCCTTCTGCTGATTGACATCGTTCTTATCCTTTTTATTTCCCCTTTATAAAATCCCATCCTCCCCAATTCATTCAGCAACAAAAAAAAATCATTTTCCCTTTTTAATTTTTAATGGTTCCTCCCCTAAATTATTGTTTACCTCCTCCTGTAAATCAATCGCGTTTCACTCCTCACTTGTCCGTAAACCCTCCTCCACCATCCGCTCGCTCCCTTGTACCCGAAGCCCTAATTCCATTCCTCCTTAAAAATCAAAAACTTGCTCCATCTAACAAATCGGTCGCCTCCTCTTGGCCACGGAAAATTTGCCGCATCACTAGTGAGCAGCGAACCACCAAAAGTCGTCGACTTTAAAGCTTTCACATGCGCCTACCTTGTCACTACAATGCTTGCTCGCTTGAATTCAATAATTCCTGAACTTAAAATATGTGTTTGCACTTTACTAGAGCTACTTGTATGCTTGTTGGCCACTTATATTTGCACCTAATCTGATAAGCATGCTAGTGCTGTAACAAATGGAACTTAAGGAACTTAGGCTACTTATGCTTGTTGGCCACTTATTTTAGTACTGTAGCATGAACCGAAGACACTACCATATGTACCTCTTATCTCACTGCATGTTTCTTATCTTATATCCTGTTTTGTTGGACCGTTCCTTGATGGTGCACACTATGGACTGTTTCACCCGAAGTACTTTGAGTTGTGGGTTGGAGTTCCTTAACTTTGTTGTATCTTTTGCATTTCAATACTAATTGGAAACCGTAATCGTTTGTTTAGGACTTGAACTTTTTTAATTAGATGCTCATGTCCTTGTTATATTTAGTTTTTTATTTTATTCTCTTTTAGTTGCATGCACAATTCCACTTCACAGAGGCATTTCATTCAACTATTTTATTTTATTTTGTAGTTCATTTGATCATTCTGCATTACCTTTGGTTCGTGTTCTATTATTTGCAGAGGTGTGAGAATTGTTTAGTTTTAATGGGCCTTTAGAAACTTTAAATGTTCTTATTAGTTTTCCCAACTTTTGAAAATAAATATGATGTAAATATTGAGCAAGTGATATCTGATCTATATGAAAATTCAAACACACTCATTCACATATGCCATTTAAATGTTGCTTTTGACGAAATTTATTTATCAAACTAATATACTAAGGACATTTGAACATAGAACCATATTGGTTCTGTTTATTTTCCAAACTATTGTTAAAATCAAGTTAATTATATTTATGTAACTTTTAGTTAACTTGAATTTTCATTGTAAGATGGCAAATTTTCAGCTACTCTTACAATGTGTTGTATGACTAACTTTACCCATTGAATGTTGTTATTTTTTTTTTTTTTTTGCATTAACAGTTTGAACCAAACTTATGTTGGTTTTCATTACAAATATTTAGTCCTGGTTTTTGTAGGCCTTGAATAAATAGATTATGTATAGAACGTATTATACCTTTCTAAATCAAACTCAATACTAATATACGTTCATTGCTCAGTCCTGTTGTGTAATTGGTTCATGTGATCCCACCCGCTATTATAAAGGGAATTCGAAATATGGTAGGTAGGTACAAAATATATGCTCATTATATATCATATCTATAGGGAAAGAAACAAACAAAAGTAGATGGTTCATTTAGTAAAGGACAGAACATACAATACACGGTTTTGTTGCAAATGTGCCCTTTGTAGGAAATGGACTGTTTTTGGTAATTTCACTATATTAATAAAGGCAATAGAGTTCAGCTGTGTAAGATGTTACGGTTCTATTGGTCAGTGCTTATTTATCTATACTTGTTTATATTGTACAGTCATGTGCGAATCACCATTGATACATATATGCACTACACCGTATCAACAAATGTTGAATGTTCTAAAATATGTATTTATGCACCATGTGTGGCTTCTAAGCTTTAGTTGCATGTGCCTAGTTTCTTTTTGGATTAATGGATAGTACTTTGCTAGAGATGCATACACATTGAATATTGACTGGAGGTAATGTGGTTTTAATCATGTTTTGCAGCACCAATAAAATTTTCGCATGCCCCCTTTTATTTGACAGAACGGAGGAGGTTTAAATCACATAATTAATAACCTTATATGCTTCCTTCACATTGCGTTATCTTGACCATGCTTTCTTGAAACCGTTGCAAGATTGTGGTCCATTTTTGCTGACTTGCCTACGTGAATGTGTCGTGTTGCTGTACCTTTATCGGTGGCCATGCCCAAAGCTATCGGTTTATGGCATATTGCAGGCACCTTATGTACCTCCTCATAATTTTTATTTATAGTAGCGGAATACTAAGGTAGTGGACACATGTACTTGCACACATGTGCTTGTACACATGTGTACATGCAGGCTTCCGGGACCATGGTCGCTAAAATAAAAATTGATAAACCCGAACATTATACCTAGTTCTGAATAGATACGGCACATGTGTATACTTGACATTTTACATGTGAAATATTGATGTTGAGATTGACTCTTATATTTTAGTTTTTATCGGTGGTGATTTACTTGAACAAATGATTAATCTTAACTCGAGTATTTTATGTTTTGCATGGAATGCTCGGGTCATACCCGAGCATTTCAGATTTAAAGATAACAGCTTTATGATTCGAAGATTGGCAAAGCTGGAAATTCCAAGAACGGCGCACTCTGAAGTTTTAAACAGTAAAGATTTTTCTTGTATTCAAATTATTTCCAAATTCCACTGTATAGAAAAATATTGTATTAAAAATTCTGATTTATAAATAAAACTTCATTTCGATGTTCAATATTGTGTTATTTATTTATCTTGTATTTTCTGTGTTGATTCTGTTTTAAACTCAATAACTAAATAACGATTTGTCGATTTGGCTATTTTAAATTGGTTTAATTACCAATTGAAGCAGTCAAAAAGGCGGGATGTTACAAGTGGTATCAGAGCTTTGGTTTATTCAAAGCTTAGTTTATCGGGTTTAAAGTGAAAAGGATCGACACTAGTAAAATGATTTTTTTTAAATTGAAAGAGTTTAGAAAAATAGATTTTGATAAATAAAATATTTTGAAGCTTATATTTTGAAAGTAATATAGTGGAGAAAATTATTTTGAAAATTAAAATTTGTTTGGAATCCCCAGTCTTCGAATCTAGAGAGCTATTCATTGGTAAAGATCCTTTAAGTTTGAATCTCGAATCCATAATCGATAGAATCGACGAGTCAATTGTGTGTGTTTAGCCATCAAAGAGAATTGAAAATTTATTAAGAATAAGAATTCATATGAGAATTTGAATGAGAAGAGGAAGTTGGAAATCGTTTCAGAAATGGAACGATGACTTTTATTTTGAATTCGGAATATAAATTAATATAATTGGAAAGAGTATAATTGTAATTCGATGGTGTCGAAGTTTATTGGCAAGACAATTTATAAATGGTTTCGAACCAATCATGTATAATCGAATAGATGAATAGGATAACCAGTTACAAACTTGTGAATTGATTAACAAGAAGTGAAGTATAAACGAGGATACAAATGAAGTGAAATACGAATAAAGATTAAAAGAAAAAAAAGGGGATTTGAACTGATATATAAATGTAATCAAAGCTGATTAATGTGACGAGTTCAAACTCTTATAAAAGGGGAATGATATTCATTTTAAAAGTAAATAATTATTGAAAACAGAAATGTTGCAAATGGATTTGGAAATAAAGGGAATAAAGTTGACCAGTGCAGTGAGATTATTCTGAAGTTCAAAATAGATATCAAATGAGATTTTTACAAAGTTCGGAATGTACTGTTGGAAAAGAGATTGTTCGGAAGGAAATTTTCATGGGAATCAATTATGCGAATTGTAGGAAAATATTATTTATCTTCTGTTTTAATCAAAATTTAATGTATCATTAATTAATTGTTTATGTATTCAAATTAAGGAACAAAATATATTTCTAAAGTTAAAAATCTTGAAAACATGAATTACTATAGTCTGTAATTTTTGTAAATGAAGTGAATTCTTTATTCGGATATTATGGGAATTGATGTTTTATTCGAAGTGGTGAATTTTATTCTAACAATTGGAAATTTCGCTCGATCCGAATCGGTCGCTAAACCGACCAAGACCGTTCGAAACCCATGATTGTTTTGAGAACACGACAAATCGGATCGCAAACAGAAGAACATTTCATTGTTAATTACAACAATTCCATCAGAATACAAGAATATACTGAGTATAAGCAAATAATATACATTTGATAAATATCAGAGATTACAGTACATTACATAGCAGCCGAAAATAATACAAAACGCAACTGAAAGTAATACACAGATACACAGCTTTCCGGATATCGTTCCAGCTATAAACCAGGTTCCTGTGAATATAAATCCGCAAAACCAAAACTACTAGCTGCCCATGTCAAAATAAGGGCACCCAGAGTTTAGGTTAAAATAATAAACTCCAGGTCAGTCATGTGACTGGTGTGAGAACTAAAACAGTTTTTAATCTTTATTTTAAAGTTAGGTAAATCAAGGGACCACGCCTTATAACATGGAACGGGTTTCCTCCCAAGAATACCAGTGCATAAAACAACAGCACAATGCTAAATAAAGAACAATGAAGTGTAATAACCCGGAAATCTGGGCCAATCTAAAAAATTTATTTTGGCAATTTTAGTTAATTTTGATTATTTAAAATGAATTATTTTAAATCATATCGGCAAGAAATTTATTTTGAATTGAATTCAAACGTATATATTTATTCGAATCATCGTTAGAATATAAATATTTATTTATATATATAAAAGGAATTGAAAATGGCGCAGTAGTTCGATAATTCGATTTCAAAATTCAAATGAATGTACCGGGTGCAAAATAAACCGGATTTTAGTGAAACCAAAAATATTAGAATCTATTTGAAAATATCTTTCCAAAGAATCCGAAAGATTGGAATTTCATAACGGGAATCAAAAGATATGTCAAGTTAATATTCAGAAATAGTCGCTATGGAATTCTGGCCCTTAAAAATGGGAATTTTGCAAACGACCTCGGATTTCGATGAAACCACTTTTGTTGGATCCGTGATGTCAAGTTATTACTAGATTCCAATTTTCGTAATTTTTCGAATCAATATGTGAGCGTGGCAAAGGAAAACGCGTTCGACCAGTTTTAGTTGATTTTAATCGACCGGAAAATGGCCATTTTTCAGACGGTCTCAAAATTCGACGGAACTAGTTTTGTTAGGACCGTATCGTCAATACGAAGCTAGAAATTATTTTTCGGGAAATTTTAGAGTTAGTATGTGACCTCGGTAAATTGAAATGCGCGTTCAAATTCAATATATAGAGTTATATGTTGATTTTGACGAAAATTGATCGAAACGATCGAATCAGCCTACGATAAATATCCCATTGTGTTTGGAATAGGGGTAGTTAGCTATGGATGACAGTCGGTGGTTCTGGTTTCGAGTTCGAAATTAAAAGTTGCCTTTTGAAATAATTAAATAATAAATATATATTTTTATAATAGCCCCTACCCCCACATTCCTCTTCTCATTTCAGAAAGTTTTTAAAAGAAAAAAAAACCTCCACCCCATTCAGATCTCAAACCCCTTCGCCCTTTGCTCAAACCCTACCGCCGCCGCTCCTCTTCCTTCCCCCACCCTCCATCGATCGCCCTCCCTCCCCTTAGTGAGCATCTCCGTCAACCGCGCTCGAGACCCACCCAATCGTCGATTAGAAGCAGCGTTTCCACCGCCTGCGCACTTCCCATTCTCCCCTGCGCCACCAGAGGCCGCCGACCACCGCGAGGCTGCCACCAAGCCCAGAGACCGCCGCCGAACCCCTCCGAGCCCTAGCCACCCACATCCGAATTACAGTGAGTTTTTAAAACTAATTTCTTTGTTAGTTAAAACTAATTTTCTTTGTTAGTTAAAAAAAACTAATTTTAATTTGGTTATTTAAAAAAAAATTGAATTTTGTTAACTTTAAAAACTGATTTTTGCATAGTTAAAAACTGAAAAAAAATTGATTAGAATTGATTTCTAAAACAAACGAAAAGATTTGATTTTTTATAAAGATAAGATTTTTGATAACCAAAAGATTTGATTTTTATAAGGATAAAATTTGATTTTTCTACTTTAAAGGGATGTGATTTTTTATCTATGTGAACAATAAATAAAGATGAGATTTTTATTGTATGAATAACAAAAGAAAGAGGGGATTTTTATACATATGATAGCGGCATAAAGGTTTGATTTTTATTTATATAATAACGAATAAAAATGAAATCTTTGTTTGAATAAAAAAATGTAATCTTTGTTTAGATAAAAATACCATCTTTGTTTATTTAAAAATATAATTTTTATTTGAACAGCGTGGAAAGAACTGAATTGGAATTTCAAAGAAATCCAGATGTTCAACAATTCAACAGCAAAGCACGACGGAGTGGAACCCTCTGTAAGAACTTCTCACCTTTTAATTTTATTTCTAGTTGAAATATATACTAGGATACAGACGGTGTTTAGTAGCACCCGACACCCGTCGTCCACAGACCATGGACGGCTTGTATGCTTGTTTGTTTGATCTTGATGTGTACTTGATTGTGTCATGTGATGTGAAATGAAATAAAATATTTATATAGTTAAAAATATTTTATAGTTGAAAATAGAATTTTTAAAGTGTATATAAAATAAATGAAAATAAACAAATCGGGCAATTTGTTTATATACACACATTTGACTGATATTGATTGGGACGATAAATTTTACACATCGCCCAACTGCACAAATAAAATCTGTGTTTGATTGTTTGAAACCCCGCACGGGTATTGGGATGATATATGACATACACTAATCCCAATAGTTAGTTGTATGTCGATCGATTGATTGACAGACTGTTATGAGCGTTAAATATTTATATTTGATGCTTATACAGTGTAGAATGCACTTTGGGTGATGGTTGATTATTGGTCATTGTTGATATACACATGTGTTGTAGAAAATCCATATAATTAATATTATATGGTAATTGGTTGGGCCTTATTCCAGTTTTGAAATAGAATATTTGAAATAGAAATATTTGAAAAAAAAGAAATATTTGAAAATAGAAATATATGAAGCCGTGTTGATTAGATTTACGCCATTTTGACGTGAACGATATTTATATCAATTTTATTCATTTTATAATGAACATCGAAAGTGATTTCAAAATCAGGAATTTTGAATAGAAACGAATTCGAATTGAAATTGATTAGAAATGAATTCGAATTGAAATTGAAAAGAATTGAAAGTGAAAAGAATTCAAATCGAACTGAAATTGAATTAAAAATCGATTTGAATTGAAATCAATTTGAAAAGAATTTAAAACAAATTTATAAGGAAAAATTCAATTTTGATTTGAATTTGAAAAGAAGTTGAAATCGCTGTGAAAAAAAATTTAAAATGATTTATATAATACGTTTTAAAAGGGAATCGACGAAGTATATTATATATATATATATAATATAATGGCCTGAATAGAAAGCGCCGCGCTGCGGTAGTTCGTGAATTTCGACCATTGACTTCGAATGGATATTGCGGGAGATCCGACCATCGAATTTTCCTGAAACCGGAACCGTTGGGTTCGTATCGAAAAGAGCTTTCCAATGAATATTAGAAATCTAAGATCTAACGGTTGGATTTGGAATTATGTCCAAATCAAATTTGAAAAAGGTCGTTGTAAGTCCAGTTCGATGGCCGTTAACGGAAATCGACTGTACGGGCCTTGATAAAATTATTAATAATTTGTGTAAAATCATAAGAAATGATTTAGAAAGAATCGGGATGAAAAACTCCACATTTGAAAAGATAAAAATAGGTTTTTATCGAACTGAACTAGTTTTGAACTAGAATAGTAATTCTATTTATTTTTAAATAAATAAATTGGATTTGAAAAGGGTTTTGAAAATAACCAGAATTTCCAATAATTGCATTGGAATGGATTTGAATCGAAATTGTCTTCGGAATATTTCGATGTTGGATTTCGTGATTATACAGGTAGCGTTATGGAAATTTGAAAGATATATATATCGTTATTTCCAATAAGATATTTGTTGGTCGTAGAATGTGATATTGAATATAAGCCGATATATTTTCTATTCAGAGCCTTGTATTTAATATCAAATGTGATTTGGGTTTGTCGTGAATGGTATCTTCATTAACACTGGTCTTAAGCCCAGCTGAGGAAAAGATTAAATCTTTTTATTTGGATTTAATGAAGTGTACCAATTAAACAATATTTAATTGGAATTGAATTGGTATTGATTTTTGGGTTTATCGTGGACAGTGTTTTATATAACACTTGTTCTTTAACCCGATAATTGATAGAACGTGATTTTGAGTCGTCATGAACGGTATCTTCAATAATACTGTTCTTAGACCCAAAGGAGTTAAGAAAATAAGAAACTAACCGGAGATTAGTTAAGTTGAATGGTTTCTGGGGTATTGATCTGATGTTGGTTTCGGCCTTCGGGGTTAATACTTAGGGAATTGCTCACTTGTTAATTTACGGTTAGGGACTGATTGAAATGTGATGTGATTTTGGGGTTTATCGTGAACCGTGTTTTGAATGACACTGATTCTTTAACCCAGTTAAAGATTAAAACTAAGTGGAGTTTTAAAGAATCTTTAATTAGATTGAAAAGATCGAGAATGGAGTATCACCAGTTTTGATCCAGGCGACAGTTAAATCTATAATTAGATTTGAACGAGAAATGGTAATTGAATTTACCGATAACACCGTGGTGTTAGATATGAAGTATGACCAGTTTTACTTCATGGGATGAATAGGTTGGGGTTGGGAAATTAAAACAAATGATTACTTCGGTATGGTTCGCTAACCCTGACTAGTTTGAACTGATATTCAAAGGAAGATTAAAGAATACATTTAAAATAATTTATCTTTGATAAAATTTATGGGAACCTTTCCCTATGAATGTAAAATTTAGAAACTAACTATAGGTTGGCTAAGATGAATGGTTTCCTGGGTATTGATCTGATGTTGGTTTCGGCCTTCGGGGTTAATATTTGGGGAATTATTCTCTGGCAAATTTACGGTTAGTGACTGATGAACTGGAATGAGGCGTATGTTGTGTTTGTCTAACACTTGTTTATCATATACGCGAGTTATTCGGAAAGACCGGGTTTATCCGATTCTGAATAACTAATATGACGATAAGTCGAAGATGAAGACGGTGGTCGAAGACTGGAGGTCTTCATGTCGTTTGGGTGATTACTGATGATCTTGATTGGGATGTACACCCAAGAAGATGGAAACAGTTGGTGATCATCCAGACGTACTTGGAGATCGATGGATATGCGAGGTACTAGGTGCCTCCGGTTTCGTTCAGACCCAGACTGTGTGTCTGACATTGGATTTTAGTCTGTTTGATTGATTTCTATTAAATATATATCTGTTTGGCGGCGGAGAATTTATTCTCTTGCTTAATGCCCTTCTCTGAGACGTACGAGCTCAGGGGTTATATATTGATGGATATCAAACGCATGGAGTGAATTGCCTGTGTGGCATGCCTAAGTGGCAAATGAATAAGGATTCTGTTGAAAAGCAAAGTCTTGTGGTTGATGATCAAAGCACGGCCTTTGTGGCGTAGCTTTGTGTAACGTTTAATTCGCGGGTTTCAACCCCGGTATGAACCAAAAACGGGAGAAGGACCTCAGGGAGGGCATGCATTTCTTTCTAGTTAGAAGTGGCGTCAGTGGTTTTACACGCCCTGACGAGTTTGACTTATGTGGTTGTTGGAATTGGAGGCGCCTCAGATATATCGGTGACTATGTGAAGCCGATGGAGTCATTCGTTGGCTCATTTACGCCCCATAGGGTGGGGAAATGCATGTTCAGGCATTTTAATCCACTCCGTGTGGACCGGCCCTGACGATCCAAGGGTCACTCGAGCTCTGATCCAGAGACTCGGACTAGACAGTCTCGAATCGGTAGAGGACTATCTTTTGCCTCGGTTCATACCATAAATGATAACCCAACTTCCAATACGACATTTGCGGTTTTAATTGTAGAACTAGTATGGCAACACGATATATGGTACCCATGCCGTCTATGATTGATACTTATGATTTGAAGTTGTTTTACACACTATGCACTTATAGTAGTATCAAATGATTTGTTTTAAACGTACTGAGCATGTTTGGATATTATAAGGGAAAACCCTATCCCTCGGCTTGCGTTGCATTCTGAGATAGGACCTGGGTCTTATAATAGCTTCATTTTTCCAAAAAGCATCGCGCTGTTTTGTTATATGCACTGGTATTCTTGGGAAGAAATCTGTTCCGTGTTATACGGCGTGGTCCCTTGAATTACTCTCTTTTAAAGTAAAGTTTTAAATAAATGTTTTTGTTCTCACACCAGTCCCATGACTGACCTGGAGTTTATTGTTTTAACCTAAACTCTGGGTGCCCTTATTTTCGACACGGGCAGCTAGTAATTTTGGTTTTGCAGATTTATATTCACAGGATCCTGGTTTACAGCTGGAACGATATCCAGAAAGCTTTGTATCCGTATATCTCCTTCAGTTGTGTATTGTATTATTTTCCGATGCTATGTAATGTATTGTAATCTCTGATATTTTCTATTGTATAATATTTGTTTATACTCTGTATATTCTTGTATTCTGATGGAATTGTTGTAACAAACAATGAAATGTTCTTCCGTCTGCGTTCTGATTTGTCGTGTTCTCAAAGCGATCAGGCGTTTCGAATGGTCTGGGTCGGTTTAGTGACTGATTCGGATCGAGCGAAATTCCTTTTCGTTACATGAAGCTATTATAAGACCCAGGTCCCATCACACAATGCAACGCAAGCCGAAGGATAGGGTATTTACCTTATAATAGCCAAGAATGCTTGGTACTTGAAATTTCATGTTTTATTATTACTATAAGTGTATAGTGTCAAAACAATTTCAATCATAAGTATCAATCATAGACGGCATAAGTGCCCCATACCACTATGTTGCCATATTAGGCTCTATAATCAAAACCGCAAAGTCCAGTATTGGAAGATGGATTTCCATCTGTGAACCAAGGCAAGAGATAGTCCTCACCGAATTCCAGACAATCTAGCCCATGTCTCAGGCAAGTACTCTGTCAAGCCTTTGAATCGTTAGGGCCGGTTCACCGATGTTGATTAAAATGCCTAAACACTGCGTTTCCCCGCCCTTTGGGGCGTAAATGAGCCAAATGACTCCATCGGCTCCACATAGTCACCGATATATCTGAGGCGTCTCGCAACAGCAACAACCATAGAGATGAAAATAATATAAATGTCAGGGCTGGTAGGTCACTGACACCACCCTAGCTAGAAAGAAACGCATGCCCTCCCTGATGTCCTCTCCCATTTCTGGTTCACAACCGGGGTGTGAGGATCGTGAATCAACGCTACACAAAGCTATGCCACACAGGCGGTGCTTTGATCATCAACCACAAGACTCTGCTTTTCAACAAAAGCCTTGATCATTTGCCACTTAGGCATGCCACACAGGCAATTCACTCTATGTGATTGATATCCGTCAATATATAATCTCTGAGCTCGTATGTCTCAGAGAAGGGCGTTAAGCAAGAGAATAAATTCTACGCCGCCAAAAAGATATATATTTAATAGAAATCAATCACACAGAATAAAATCCAATGTCAGACACACAGTCCATTTACAAGTTCGTTCTGGGTCTGAACGAAATCGGAGGCACCTTGTACCTCACATATCCATTAATCTCCAAGTACGTCTGGACGATCACCAACTGATTCCCTCCTCTTGGGTGTACAACCCAATCAAGATCATTAGTAATTATCCAAACGATGTGAAGACCCCCGGTCGACCGACCGTCTTTATCCTCGACACATCGTCGAATCAGTTATTCAGAATGGGATAAACCCGGTCTTTCTGAATAACTCGCGTATATAATAAACAAATGTTACACAAACACAACATACGCCTCATTCCAATTTAGAATATTCTTTTATTTAAATATTCTTATACTTTGGGAAAGGTTCCCATTAATTTTATCAAAGATAAACTCTTTAAATTTATTCTTTAATCTTCTTTTGAATATCAATTCAAACCAAATTATGGTTTTTCCAAACTAGTCGGGATTAACGAACCTTACCGAAGTAATCATTTGTTTTAATTTCCCAATCCCAACCTATTCATCCCATAAAGTAAAACTGGTAATACTTCATATCTAACACCACAGTGTTATTGGTAAATTCAATTGCCATTTCATATTCAAATCTAATTAAAGATTTAACTATCGCCTGGAGCAAAACTGGTGATACTCCATTCCTGTTCATTTCAATCTAATTAAAGATTCATTAAAACTCCACTTGGTTTTAATCTTCCAAAAATCAATATTAATGATTAATTAACTTGGGAAATCATATCCTGTCTTTAACTGGGTTAAGGAACATTTGTCATTTAAAACACGGTTCACGATAAACCCGAAATCACATTCCATTCCATTCCAATTTATTTTACTAAATTGGAAAACTTTACTTTGGAAAACCTCCTTTAAATCTTAACAAAAGATTTATAAATTCCAAATCACATTTCACTATAAATCGGGTTAAAGAACAAATGTCGTTAAAACACAGTTCACGATAAACCCAATTCCCATTTGATATTAAATACAAGGCTCTGAATAGAAAATATATCGGCTTATCTTCAATATCAAATTCTACGACCAACAAATATCATATTGGAAATAACGATATCCATATATCTTTCAAATTTCCATAACAATACCTGTATAATCACGAAATCCAACATCGAAATATTCCAAAGACAATTTCGATTCAAATCCATTCCAATTCAATTATTGGAAATGCTGGTTATTTTCAACATTTTAAATCCACTTTATTTATTTTAAAAATAAATGGGATTATAAATCTAGTGCAAAACTAGTTCATTTCGATAAAAATCTATTTTTATCTTTTAAAATATGTAGCTTTTCATCTAAATTCTTTCTAAATCATTTCTTATGATTTTACACAAATTATTACTATTTTAATAATTTTATCGAGCCGCGTACGGTCGATTTCCATCAACGGCCATCGAACTGCACTTACAGCGACCTTTTCCAAATTTGATTTGGACATAATTACAAATCGATCTATTAGATTTCTAATTTATTGTATTCTTTAGAAAGCTCTTTTTGATACGAACCCAACGGTTCCTGTTTTAGGAGAATCCGACGGTCGGATCTCCCGTAATGTCCATTCAAAGTCAATGGTCGAAATTCGCGAACTGCCGCAGCGCGCCGCGTTCTATTCAGGCCATTATATATATAATATATATATTATATATATTTCATCGATTTCCTTTCAAAACGTATTTTAAAAACCGTTTTAAATTCGTTTTCAAAACGAGTTCAACTTCATATTCAATTTCAAATCAAAATTGAATATTCCATTTCATCGATATATAAATAAAGTATTTTCAAAATATTATATTTTGAAATCAATTCCTTTTATATAATCATTATAAAAATGAATATAATTGATACAAATATTGTTCGCGTCAAAATGGCGCATATCTAACCAACACGGCTGTATATATTTCAATAACTTCGTTATTCTATTCAACAAATGAATTTTTTCTTCAACACATGAATATATATTTTTATTCAACACATGAATATATATATTTTATTCAATACATGAATATATATTTTATTCAACACATGAATTTTTATTCTATTCAACACATGAATTTTTATTCTATTCAACACATGAATTTTTATTCTATTCAGCACATGAATTTTTATTCTATTCAAAATATGAATTTTATTTTATAATATCCCTTATTTTCCAAATTGGAATGAGGCCCAATCATTTACCATATAATGTTAATTATATGACATTTCTACAACACATGTATATAATAGCTACAATAAATCATCAACCATCATCCAGAGTGCACCACACAACTTCTATTCAACAAATGAATATTTTCTTCAATACATGAATATATATTTTTATTCAACACATGAATATATATATTTTTATTCAATACATGAATATATATTTTATTCAACACATGAATTTTTATTCTATTCAACACACGAATTTTTATTCTATTCAACACTTGAATTTTTATTCTATTCAACACATGAATTTTTATTCTATTCAGCACATGAATTTTTATTCTATTCAAAACATGAATTTTATTTTATAATATTCCTTATTTTCCAAATTGGAATGAGGCCCAATCATTTACCATATAATGTTAATTATATGATATTTCTACAACACATGTATATAATAGCAACAATAAATCATCAACCATCATCCAGAGTGCACCACACAACTTCATAAGTATTAAATATAAATAATTAACACTTACACAGTCTTTCAACCCATAGATTGACATACAACTAAACAATCGGGATTAGTGTACGTCAAATATCATCCCAATACCTGTGTGGGGTTTCAAATCAACAAACGCAGATTTTTATTTGTGCAGTTGGGCGATGTGTAAAATTTATCGTCCCAATCCATATCAGTCAAATGTGTGTATATAAACAAATCGTCCGATTTGTTTATAAATATTTATTTTATATACACGTTAAAAATTATATTTTTAACTATAAAATATTTTCTTCTCATTCCACATCACACCATCAATTTTCGCAACAGATCAATCAAACATACAAGCCATCCATGGTCTGTGGACGACGGGTGTCGGGTGCTGCTAAGCACCGTCTACATCCGAGTATATATTTCTAACTAGAAAATAAAATTTAAAGTGAGAAGTTCTCACCGAATAGCTAAACCTGACACCACGACTCTTCCTATGTATAAAATCTTCGCTGTGCTCGCCTTTTGTCACCTTCGTTGTCCGTATCCACTACATATATAAAAATCGCATCTTTATATTGTTGCTATGTATATAAAAATCACATTTTTATATCACTGCTATATAGATAAAAATCGAATTTTTATATAGCTATTCACTTCTTTTTATTAATAATGACATACATAATAAAAATCACATCTTTCTATATATAAAAATATCATCTTTCTATGTATAAAAATATCATCTTTACTATCGCTACTTCATTCATGATAAAAATTATATTTTTAACTTGCTAGTAATATAATAAAAATTATATTTTTATACCTTCTACATAATAAAAATTATATTTTTATTCCTTCTACAATATAAAAATCATATTTTTATTCTTTAACTTCATGATAGAAATCTTATTTTTATCGCCTCTTTACATATAAAAGATTATATTTTTATACGATAAAAGACCTCACCTTTACATACACAAAAAATCAACTTTTATGTATCTAAAATTGAAATAAAAATCACAACTTCATGTTAATGAAAATCATACCTTTCATATGTTTATAATCCCTATCTTTTCATATACTATATAAATGAAACACTCATTTTCAATATTATTTTAAATAAACAAAACTGAATTTAAAACAATTTTTAAACTAAATAAAGGAAGAAAACCTCACCTTGGTCAGAGAGAGGGTCTGAGGGGGGGCCGGAATCGGTTGGTGGCCAGAGGAGGTGTCAGCAGCAGTGTAGGAGGCAGAGGGGGTGGAAGCGGTGGATTTTGGTGCTCGGTGGGGGCTGCATCGGGTCTTCAGGGGGTATGGGGTTTAATGCCGGGGAAGGGGAGAGGGAGGGCGATGGGGGTGAGGGGAGGGTGACCTACGGCGATCGAAGGTTGGGGGGAGAAGTGGGGACGGGCAATGGTGGCTAGGGCTACAAGGAGCAACAACGGTTTTGTTTTTCTCTTTTCTTTTTCTTTTTTAATTTCGTTCGACGATCTGAATGAAGGGGGGATGGAGAAAGTGGATATAAGGGTTGACTTGATAATTAATTAATTATTCAATTTTATACCCAAAAAGTAACTTTTTCTTTCAAACTCAAAATCGAACCCTTCGACTGTTGTCCCTAGCTAATTACCCTCATTCCGAACACAATGGGATATGTATCGTGAGCCAGTTCGGCTGTTACAATCAGTTTTCTTTTGAATTAAAATATAAATCAATATATTGAATTTGAATGCACATTTCAATTTACCGGGGCCCTATACGAATTCTGAAAATTCCCGAAAAATATTTTCTAGCTTCACATCGATGATACGGTCTAATTTCGTCAAATTCCGAGACCGTTTGAAAAATGGCCATTTTCTGGTTGATCGAAATTGACTGAAACTGTTAAAACACGTTTTACTTTGCCACGCTCACATATTGATTCGAAAAATTACGAATTTTGGAATCTAGCAATAATTTGACATCCCAGATCCAACAAAAGTGGTTTCGTCGAAAAATGAGGTCGTTTGCAAAATGACTATTTTTAAGGGCTAGAATTCCATAGCGACTATTCTGAATTTTCAACTGGACGTATCTTTTGATTCTCGCTATGAAATTTTCATTTTTCGGATTCGTTGGAAAGATATTCTCAAAAAGATTCTAATATTTTTGGTTTCACTAAAATCCAGTTTATTTTGAATCCTATACATTCATTTGAAATTTGAAATCGAATTTTCGAACTACCATGCCATTTTTGATTCCTTTTATAATTAAAAATAAATATTTATATTCTAACGTCGATCTATATAAATATATTCATTCTAATTCTATTTAAAATAAATTTCTCGTCGTTATTATTTAAAATAATTCATTTTGAATATTCAAAATTCACTAAAATTGCCAAAATAAATTTTTTAATTTGGCTTGGATTTCCGGGTTATTACAATCTCCCCCACTTAAAACTTTTCATCCCCGAAAAGGAACGAAGCTGAAAGTTGTTTAACTAACCAACTCAACTTCCATTATTTTCTTTACGGCTTAAGTTCTTCAACTTTTCAGTTTCTGAGGACTTTTCAAATTTTCGAAAAATTTGGCTAACACCCTAAATATTTGAATTTTTTTCCATAACCTCCGCTGCACCGGGAGCTTCGGGATATTTCAAATAGCCTCCCATGGCACTCACCAATCCAAAAAGAAAAAGAAACAGCCAAGCGGCTAGCCAATCGGCTCATAAATTTATCAAAGACTCAAGAAATACAATAAATATGTACCTATTTATTGGGCAAACAATTTTATTCTTCTGCTCTAGCCTCCTTGCTATGACCTGTTCAATGTATGTACATGTGCATGCATGCAAATGCGATAGATTTTCAATACAATCCACTTTTTGTTTCAATTTGGCTAAAGGTTCAACATTTAATTAATCAAACAATAATCAAACAACACAACCATCAATCAATTAGATGATTATCATTTCAAATTCATAATTTTGATATATAGTCAAAAATCACATTTTTGGTGCCAAGTCACAACAATATATTCCAACTATATTTTGGTGCTCACACCAGTCTAATGGAAATATATAGAAATCCCACTTTCGGCACTCGAATATAAATTCTGATGATATTCGAGTAATCATCAGAATCACCTTCGGGCGACTAGAGTGTGATTCCATATCTATCCAGTATATTAAAACTTCAAATAACACGCGGATCAGATGTATATGCAAAATCTTTATATATTAGATTTTCCAAATTCAATACAAATAGATATTCAAATACGTTGAATAAGGTTTAAATTTTCAAATCAAAACTCGTTTTCATTTAAAAAATATACTCTTCACACTCGTTCGAAGATACTACTGATCCCATCTCTAACGAGTCATTCTTATTGGATATTACTAATCCATCTCTGATGAATTCTTTCGTTTGGTTCTAATATGTCTTGTTCTCCAAGTTCTGTAAAACAAAGCTCTGATACCACATGTAACAATTGGGAATTTCGCTCGATTCGAATCGGTCGCTAAACCGACCAACACCGTTAGAAACCCCTAATTGTTTTGAGAACACGACAAATCGGAACGCAAACAGAAGAACATTTCATTGTTAATTACAACAATTCCATCAGAATACAAGAATATACTGAGTATAAACAATTAATATAAATTTCATAAATATCAGAGATTACAATACATTACATAGCAGCGGAAAATAATAAAAAACACAACTAAAAGTAATACACGGATACAGAGCTTTCTGGATATCGTTCCAGCTATAAACCAGGATACTATGAATATAAACCTGCAAAACCAAAACTACTAGCTGCCCGTGTCAAAATAAGGGCACCCAGATTTTAGGTTAAAACAATAAACTCCAGGTCAGTCATGTGACTGGTGTGAGAACTAAAATAGTTATTAATCATTATTTTAAAGTTAGGTAAATCAAGGGACCATGCAGTATAACACGGAACGGGTTTCCTCCCAAGAATACCAGTGCATAAAACAACAGCGCAATGCTAAATAAGGAACAATGAAGCTATTATAAGACCCAAGTTCCATCACACAATGCAACGCAAGCCGGAGGATAGGGTTTTTACCTTATAATAGCCAAGAATGCTTGGTACGTGAAATTTCATGTTTTATTATTACTATAAGTGTATATTGTCAAAACAATTTCAATCATAAGTATCAATCATAGTCGGCATAAGTGCCCCATACCACTATGTCGCCATACTAGACTCTACAATCAAAACCGCAAAGTCACGTATTGGAAGCTGGATTTCCATCTGTGAACCGAGGCAAGAGATAGTCCTCACCGAATTCGAGACAATCTAGCCCATGTTTCAGGCAAGTACTCAGTCAAGCCTTTGGATCGTCAGGGCCGGTCCGCCGATGTGGATTAGAATGCCTGAACACTGCGTTTCCCCGCACTTTGGGGCGTAAATGAGGCAAATGACTCCATTGTCTCCACATAGTTATCGATATATCCGAGGCGCCTCGCAACAGCAACAACCACACAGGTGAAAATAATATAAATGTCAGGGCTGGTAGGTCACTGACACCACCCTAGCTAGAAAGAAATGTATGCCCACCCTGATGTCCTCTCCCGTTTTTGGTTCACAACCGGGGTGTGAGGCTCGCAAATCAATGCTACACAAAGATATGCCGCACAGGCGGTGCTTTGATCATCAACCACAAGACTCTGATTTTCAACAAAAGCCTTGATCATTTGCCACTTAGGCATGCCACACAGGCAATTCACTCTATGCGATTAATATCCATCAATATATAACCTCTGAGCTCGTACATCTCAGAGAAGGGCGTTTAGCAAGAGAATAAATTCTCCGCCTCCAAACAGATATATATTTAATAGAAATCAACCACACAGAATGAAATCTAATGTCAGACACGCAGTCCATTTACAAGTTCGTTTTGGGTCTGAATGAAACCGGAGGCACCTTGTACCTCGCATATCCATCAATCTCCAAGTACGTCTGGACGATCACCAACTGATTCCCTCCTCTTGGGTGTACAGCCCAATCAAGATCATCAATAAATATCCAAATGATGCGAAGACCTCCGGTCTTCGACCACCGTCTTCATCCTCGACACATCGTTGAATCAGTTATTTAGAATGGGATAAACCCGGTCTTTCTGAACAACTCACGTATATAATAAACAAGTGTTACACGAACACAACATACGCCTCATTCCAATTCAGAATATTCTTTTATTCAAATATTCTTATACTTTGGGAAAGGTTCTCGTTAATTTTATCAAAGATAAATTCTTTAAATTTATTCTTTAATTTCTTTTGAATATCAATTCAAACCAAATTATGGTTTTTCCAAACTAGTCGGGATTAACGAACCTTACCGAAGTAATCATTTGTTTTAATTTCCCAATGCCAACCTATTCATTCCATGAAGTATAACTGGTAATACTTCATATCTAACACCACGGTGTTATTGGTAAATTCAATTACCATTTCACGTTCAAATATAATTAAAGATTTAACTATCACCCAAACCTAATTAAAGATTTAACTATCGCCTAGAGCAAAACTGGTGATACTCAATTCTCGGTCATTTCAATCTAATTAAAGATTCATTAAAACTCCACTTGGTATTAATCTTCCCAAAAATCAATATTAATGATGTTTAACTTGAGAAATCATATCCTGTCTTTAACTGGGTTAAAGAACCATTGTCATTTAAAACACGGTTCACGATAAACCCGAAATCACATTCCATTCCAATCTATTTTATTAAATTTGAAAACTTTACTTTGGAAAACCTCCTTTAAATCTTAACAAAAGATTTATAAATTTCAAATCACATTTCACTGTAAATCGGGTCAAAGAACAAATGTCGTTAAAACACAGTTCACGATAAACCCAATTCCCATTTGATATTAAATACAAGGCTCTGAATAGAAAATATATCGGCTTATATTCATTATCAAATTCTACGACCAACAAATATCGTCTTGGAAATAACGATATCCATATATCTTTCAAATTTCCATAACAATACCTGTATAATCACGAAATCCAACATCGAAATATTCCAAAGACGATTTCGATTCAAATCCATTCCAATTCAATTATTGGAAATGCTGGTTATTTTCAACATTTTAAATCCACTTTATTTATTTTAAAAATAAATGGGATTATAATTCTAGTGCAAAACTAGTTCATTTCGATAAAAATCTATTTTTATCTTTTAAAATATGTAGCTTTTCATCTAAATTCTTTCCAAATCATTTCTTATGATTTTACACAAATTATTACTTTTTTAATAATTTTATCGAGGCTCGTACAGTCAATTTCCATCAACGGCCATCGAACTACACTTACAACGACCTTTTCCAAATTTGATTTGGACATAATTCCAAATCCAACTGTGAGATTTCTAATTTCTTGTATTCATTAGAAAACTCTTTTCGATACGAACCCAATGGTTCCGATTTTAGGTGAATCTGACGGTCGGATCTCCCGTAATGTCCATTCGAAGTCAATGGTCGAAATTTGCGAACTGTCGCAGCGAGGCACGTTGTATTCAGGCCATTATATATATATATATATATATATATTATATATATATTTCTTCGATTTCCTTTCAAAACGTATTTTAAAAAGCGTTTTAAATTCATTTTCAAAATGATTTCAACTTCATATTCAATTTCAAATCAAAATTGTATATTCCATATCATCGATATACAAATGATAGTATTTTCAAAATATTATATTTTGAAATCAATTCCTTTTCTATAATCATTATAAAAATGAATATAATCGATATAAATATCGTTCGCGTCAAAATGGCGCATATCTAACCAACACGGCTTTATATATTTCAATAACTTTGTTATTCTATTCTACAAATGAATACTTTCTTCAACACATGAATATATATTTTTATTCAACACATGAATATATATTTTTATTCAACACATGAATATATATTCTATTCAATACATGAATTTTTATTCTGTTCAACACATGAATTTTTATTATATTCAACACATGAATTTTTATTCTATTCAACAAATGAATTTTTATTCTATTCAACACATGAAATTTTATAATAATCCTTATTTTCCAAATTGGAACGAGGCCCAATCAATTACCATATAATGTTAATTATATGGAATTTCTGCAACACATGTATATAATAGCAACAATAAATCATCAACCATCATCCAGAGTGCACCACACAACTGCATAAGTATTAAATATAAATAATTAACGCTTACACAGTCTATCAACCCATCGATTGACACACAACTAAACAATTAGGATTAGTGTATGTCAAATATCATCCCAATACCCGTGTGGGGTTTCAAATCAACAAACGCAGATTTTTATTTATGCAGTTGGGCGATGTGTAAAATTTATCGTCCCAATCCATATCAGTCAAATGTGTGTACATACACAAATCATCCGATTTGTTTGTAAATATTTATTTTATATACCCGTTAAAAATTATATTTTTAACTATAAAATATTTTCTTCTCATTCCACATCACACCATCAATTTTCGCAACAGATCAATCAAACATACAAGCCATCCATGGTCTGTGGACGATGGGTGTCGGGTGCTGCTAAGCACCGTCTACATCCTAGTATATATTTCTAACTAGAAAATAAAACTTAAAATGTGAAGTTCTCACCAATTAGCTAAACCAGACACCGCGACTCTTCCTATGTAGAAAATCTTCGTTGTGCTCACCTTTTGTCATCTTCGTTGTCCGTATCCACTACATATATAAAAAGCACATCTTTATATTGTTGCTATGTATATAAAAATCACATTTTTATACCTCTACTATATAGGTAAAAATCGAATTTTTATATAGCTATTCACTTCTTTTTATTTATAATGATATACACAATAAAAATCACATCTTTCTATATATAAAAATATCGTCTTTATATACATAAAAATATCGTCTTTACTATCTGTAACACCCCTCCTCTGCTAGGGTCACTCACAAGGGGAATGCACTAGGTTTGGTGGAGCATTATCTAGGTAAACATACACAGAAATATTACAAGACAGAACATATAAAACAGCGGAAGAAAAACCAAATTTCATTTCTTTAAAATTTGGTAAGGTATAAAGCCTTTTACATCAAAATGCCATTAAATCCATTACATCGAAATCTGTCTTGCAATAGTAAAGAAGCATAAAACCATAGTCATAAATCATTCCCAAGTAAAACTGTAAAGCAGCCATAGCCAAGAAAGGTCCAAGCCTTATATGATGATCATGAAGCAGAAAGAATTCCAAACTAAGTAGTAGTGCTTCCTCCTTGAGAACCTGGGGGAAGGAGGGGAGAAACAGAAGAAAAAGATGCGAAACAAAATGGGTCAGTCATACAGACTGGTAAGTCCTAGTGACTTTCAGCATAGAAACAAGTAAAGGTAACATGACATGTATAAACTGAAAGTAAACATAAGGATGATGACAAGATAGGCAAGTTAAACTAAAATGACAAGATAAACTATATTAACCAGATAAAATACGGTAACAAGATAAACTATGGAAACCAGATAAACTACGTATAACATCGCATGTTTAACATTCTCTGCACCAACTGTACTAGGACCCCAACCCGTATCATCCTTTCCATGTATATGTACAGTCCCTTGCTGTATATCGTACGGGTTTCATCACGTATTTCTATACTACTTCAACGTAGTGCCACCATTTTTGAAATCGTTTGAACTGCCACTCTTGTTCTGGCTAGGTTTCCTTATCATGAACTATCGCGTGTTCAACTAGGATTTATGCCAACTAGGACCACTAGGGATTATGATACTTATTAAACGTTTTTTAGATTCGATTAGGGTTTATGCCACCTAGGATCACTAGGGATTATGCCACCTAACGAACAACACCCTTTTCCACGTAACGATCTATTAATCGATCGGCTCCCTACAAGTCCTAGCTCGTTCATGTGTCTGTGTCATACGGCCCAATCATGAAATTCAGTCACCTGTGCTAGGTCCATCATAGGGTGTATCAAGCCCTAGGGTGCCAACCACCGACACGAATCAAGGACGCATAGTGTAAACCTACCGGTGCCCAATGCCTGCTTTTTCAACTCCGGACTATGTGCACGACCGTAATCCGCCTGAACCTACAATGGCGCACCAACTCAGCCGTCGTTCTGATCGCTTACAATCAGCCCAGTAATCGTGCCCCACACTGCCTAGTTCCAAGGTACCGTGATACATCTAGTGGGTTACTGCTGAAAAGGACCGCGTAACTAGGGTTTCCGTCCAGCAGGTTAAGTGTTGTCATTTAAATTCGAGACTTAACCCCATCAATCTAGCATGTCAATTTGGTTAAGTGTGGTCATTTAAGTTCGTGACTTAACCCTTCTACGTGTCATGTCAAATTGGCTAAGTGTTGTCATTCAAGTTCATGACTTAGCCCCACGAATCATGTGTCAAGTTGGTTAAGTATATTTAAGCGGTTCATGACTTAACCCTATCAAATCATCATGTCAATTTGGTTAAGTATATTCAAGCGGTTCATGACCGAACCCTATCAAATCATCGTGTCAAATTGGTTAAGTATATTCAAGCGAATCATGGCTTAACTCTATCAAATCATCGTGTCAAATTGGTTAAGTATATTCAAGCGGTTTATGACTTAACTCTATCAAATCATCGTGTCAAATTTGTTAGGTATATTCAAGCGGTTTATGACTTAACCCTATCAAATCATCGTGTCAAATTGGTTAAGTATATTCAAGCGGTTCATGACTTAACCTATCAAATCATCATGTCAAATTGGTTAAGTATATTCGAGCGGTTCATGACTTAACCCTGTCAAATCATCGTGTCAAATTGGTTAAGTATATTCAAGCGGTTCATGACTTAACCCTATCATTTGGCATTAATTCATTAATGCACCCCAACCTCTCACATCAGACCTGTAGTTGTGGTCACTGGATATGTCGGGCGGTTCCAGGAAGAATTACACCATAACTCAGTCTGACCTCGGGTTTTCAAGTGCGATATGACCAACTACCCACATTGGGTCCTATTGTTTGCAGTAACTGAATTTGCCGGGTGGTTCCGGGCAGAATTACACTGCAAACTCAACCCAACCTCAAGTTGGCCATTTTCAAGTTCATTCTAAGTGTCATGTCCATGTTCAAGTTTCATGTCAAGTTATTATCAAGTTTCATGGTGAGTTTCATGTCCATATCCAGGTTTAGGTTACAACAGCGTTCATGTTTCATGTTTTGCCTTTTATCAAGTTCATAATTCATGTTCATAACAAATTCATGTTTTGCCTATTCTACCCAAATCGGGTTCCCATCGCACGTAAACGTGATCGATCCATACTACAAATAAATCCAAATCTCAGAATAAAGGGAATAACATCAAAACTATGAAAGGCAAGAGGGACGAGCATAAAGCGATAAAAGGGGTTACAAGACTAGCATGACATAACTTGAGATAATTGGTTACAACATCACTGGCATATAGGATTTCAAATCTAGCAAGGTAAGGCGATAGTCATGGTAAACGTTGACATAAAAGAATAGGCATGCAAAAGAAAGCCAAGTACAAGGATAATGGATCCAATGGTTTTGGTGTACATAATAGCGAATAAACTAAGCAAGTCACACCCTAGGTATACAATCCAACAAAATGCATGAACAATCAACTATAATAGTCTTAGGCAATTATCCCCAATAGTCATAGGTAGAAATCTCATAGTTATGAATCATAAGCGACTCATCACAATAATCATGGATAATTATCAAAAATAGTTCTAGGAAAATAGTCATAGGCAATTAACAGTAATAGTTTCAAAGTCATGGTCATAGATAATGGCCTTATGTTCATAATCATAGGTAATAATTCTCATAGTCAAGATTCATAGGTGATTAGCCACAATTGTCTTCGTCATAGTCATAGGCATAGTCTTATGTTCACAGTCATAGGCATAGGCATAGTCTTATGTTCACCGTCATAGTCATAGGCATAGGCAAAACCTAATTAAGGTTATAGACATGAAAGAATTTGATTTACAACATGAATTGGCCCCAAATAGAAATATTCCCACAAGTCAAGATCCAAGCATTTATGTTACAATCTAGCGTTTGAATAATAAACTAGGTCCAACAACATGAGTGGGCATGATTCAATCGATAAGAAATAAACCAAAATCATAGATTCAAGAAGAGACAAGAACAAATCTAAATAGATAATCAAGCTTGGGTCCAATTTCATTTCATTCCATGTCCATATTAAATTTAACAAGTTTAAATCTCAAAGTAACTAGAACTTACAGAGCGCGGATCGAGAATTAGAGTGCAGAGATTTGATTCTAGAAACGGCTGTTGCAGTTGTTGAATCTCTATTCGTTTAGTCTTGTTCTAGTTGAAAACCCCCAACTTGCAATTCCTAGATGTTGTCTTGACGAATAAGTAGTAGTCTCTTTTAATTTTAATATTATCATTTTGATTTACACAGAGGTAGCATAAGGACAGAATGAAATAGTGTAGAGAGAATGAGGCTAGGGGGGCTATTTATATATGGTAAGGAAGACAAATCTAGTCACAAAACAAGTCTAAATACATCAGAATGCATCTGGTTTAGGAAATAGGTTCGGGAGGCAGGTCGACCCCCAGGTTGACCTAGTCATGGGGAGGTCGACACCCTAGTCGACTCCCTAGTCGACCTGGTTGGGGGGAGATCGACTCCCTAGTCAACCTGGGTATATGGGCGGGAATTTTCCCGCCAGCCTTCTCTGGGTTTGAATTTCGAATTTTCTGGCTTTATTTTCGAGCTGTTTTATTTTATTCAAATTCCTGAAACTTCTGAGGGTCATAACTTAGTCATACGTACTACGATTTTCGAAAACTCGGACTCGATTTCATGCAGAATTTCGAGACGAACGCAATGGTGCACGTTTCCCTTGGTTCTTATTTTAAAATTTTAGTCTACCTTGATTTATGGTTATAATATGTTATTAAAATAGGGTTGTTACATTCTCCCCTCCTTAAAGGATTTCGTCCCCGAAATCTCTAAGTTAGGAAGAATGTATCCTACCATCCATCATCCATCTACTCAAAACATCATCCACAAGCAATCACTGTCCTTAAAAGATTCCTAATGTTGTATGTATATATGCGAAAAGTGTGTGTATATGTACTTATCTATTGCAAAAGATCAGGCGGTTACTGACTCAGTAAACCTCCATAATGCAAAGTATGCTAGTGCGATGAGTCCAACATGTATGCAAATTCCTATTACATTTCACAATTTCTAAATGAGTGCTCAAACATTCATTCATATGCAAAATCCAAATGATAACATATCAAGTTTCCATCCATGTAAATATAAACATTCATGCATATGCAATATGAAAATGTGACTGAGCCGATCTAGTGCCTAATGTGTGTTATGCAACCATGAGCAACCACTTGCAACCACTTGCAACCATTTGCAAACATCAACCATAACATGTCTCAAACACATGTTTACACCCAATTGTTCCTTCCTAAAGATATAGTCGAACGATAGGAGCAAGTAAAAATTTTGTGCCCATTAGGCAATGTCAAAACTGGAAATCTATGTCACATATATACTGATTATGAGAAGAACTCCCTAGGCACCAGCCCGAAGATGCAAATCAACATCAGGCTAACACCCAAAGAATTACTCAACCCAGCGGACACCCTCAAGCCCCAACATGAATTACTAATAGATGATCCCTATGGGGTTTTGCAACAGAAATAGGATTGAGAATAGGACCGAGAGGTTATACTTAAAAGATAGCATGCAAATAAGCTCTACAGGAAAAAAGGGATCAAGGATATACTCTTAAAAAGAGATATGATGCGCGTGTCTAGTCTTCAATCTTCTAAGTCGCATTTCCTTGAGCTTAACTCCATTGTGCTTTGATCGTATTTAACTTCACATTTCATAGCTTCTTAATTCCTATTTCCAAAATATGAGTTGGAACTCATTTCACTGTCGCCTCTTGTTCCACTTATTCTTTTTCTAGTACACTCAGCTTAAACATAACTGCATACTCATGGTTTCGTGCAAGCTCTCCAAAATTCACTAGTGAATCTTGGATCTCATTCACTTACTAGAAGGTATTCCAAAATGAATTATCTCTTGAAAATAAACAAGTGCCAACCATGTTGCCGAATGTACTTACTAAGGTAATTTCCTATAACTCATGCATAAGCAAAATGAACCATCCGCCTTAGTCGCGAACACTACTCGAGCGGATCAACAAATGTATCAAGAGATTCTAGGTAACTAAGCATGAGAAAACCCTAAGGATTACACTAGACTTCGAGGGCATTACCAAGGCAAGTCAAGGGTATAACTACCATGGAACTAGTACAAACAAGTCATGAATATACACTTAGCATAGACATTCTCAAATCCAAAGAAGTCAAGAATAAATGAGTCGATTCCCCAACAGGATTTGAGACACACAAAAAATGGGATCCTTTACTACGTGTAACACCCCGTATATTATATAACCGTGAAATTCATAAATTAAAGTGTAATTAATTCTAATGAAAGAATTAAGGAAAATGGCTTACGCCATTGCGTTCGTCTCGGAATTCTGGTTAAGATAGAGTCCGAGTTTGCGTAAAATGGACTCCGTATGAAGGAGCTACGACCTCTGGAAGTTTCAGAATAAATTTGAATTCAAAAAAAAACATCTCAGATCACGTTTAAAATTTGAAACTTGAGTTCAAACTGGGCTGGGCGGTAAAACTCCCGCCCAGTGACCAGGTCGACACTAGTGACGACTGGTCAGTCGACCTGGCCCCCCCAGGTTGACTACGCAGTCGACTTGGGTGTCGACCTGCAGGTCGAATTGCCTGGTCGGTCTGACCAGGTGGGTCTGACCCTGTTTGCATCTGACGGCTCAAATTAACTTGAAAACTCTATAAATATACACTAAGACTCAACTAATTCACATAAGAAAATAAGAGAGGAGTCGTCATGCTGTCTGGAAGGAGTTGATCGTAGCCGCCAAGAATCAAACTAAGAAGCAAACTAAAGTCTAATCAAATCAATCGACAAATTGCTACCCAAAGGAGAGCATCTCCAAATTCAGAAAACAAAAATCATAAAACAAGAATTCGTCACACGTTGTAAGTATAGTGGTCTTTCAGAATTTGAATAAAATTATGATGTGATACGATGTACTTGGGAATAGAATTGTTTCATTGTAATGATGTTGATCTTATGTATTGTAATGTTTCTATCGTGGTTATTTTTGGTGAATTGATTTGTGGCATAAATGGATCGATGCAAGTTTATTATATGTTTGTACATGAAAGTGATGGTAATTGCAAGTTTTGTGGCAAAGTCTATGATTAGATCCCTCTCATGTTTATGTTAATATCCCCTTTATGTTTATGTTGATATCATGGGTCCTATACTTATGTAAATACACCCTAGATCTGAGATCCTTTATGCTACATGACTCAGAACTTATGTATACATCTTAGATCCATTACAAGTATGATTAGAACTATGTTAAATTCAGTTTGGGCTACATAAACAATGTAAGTTCATGTGGAAATAGACTATATATTAGATTTGGACATTTTGGGTTAATTTACAACATGCTAGTTTTGTGTTCGACGTTATGCCAAGTTAATATGTTAAAACCCAAGTTTGTATAAGTCTACATATGCCATCCTATGTGACACCCATTTAGTTGTATGCCAATTTTGAATGCAAGTTCACATGCTCCAATGTTTATGTTAACGCCAATTTGCAAGTTCATGCGCTGCACCTTCTATGTATCATAGAAATATTATATGTTCTGAATTTCCCCTTTTCTCACGCTTATCAAGTTGGGCTGAATCGTGTCGAGCCCAACATTAATATGTACAAACGGGGGTAATAGCGTTGGGTGTAAAACATGATATAAATAAATATGTTGGCATGTTTGGCGCGTGCCAACGGCTGTGACATTTTTGCGGTGTAAATTGTTATACCCAAATTAAAAGACGACATGACATTTACACAAATAATGAAATATGTAAATTTAGAAAAGACGACATGTTTAACCCGAGGTTGGATTGAGTTGTGACATAAACCTGCCCGGACACGCCCGGTTGTCCAATAGTCACAACAATACCTATCCAATGTGGGTGGTTAAACATTGAGCCCAATAAAGACCCAAGGTTAGACTGAACTACGGTGTAAACCTGCCCGGAACCAACCGGCACATCCAGTAACCGTAGTGATATCTGTCTAATGTGAGTGGTCGGTGCTCTAAAAGGCTAAGGGCAGGTTCTAGGGTTAAGTCAACTGAAAACACTTAACCAAAGATTCAACATGTTAACAAATACTAATGGATAGGGGTTAGGTATATACATACACTTAACCACTTAACATGTTTGACTAGAAAATCCTGGTAACGTAGGGACCCGTTTCAGCAGTAACCCAATTTAGGTATCAACGGTACTCTGAAACTAGGCAGGGTGGGGCACGATTACTGGGCTGATTATAAGCGGTCAAATAACGGCAATGTTAGGTGCACAGTGTAGGTCTAATGGTGTGCGGTCGTGCACGCACTCCGGAACAGACAAGCAGGGCACCGGGGGCACCAGTAGTATATCCTATGCCTTCTAGTAATTGTGTCGGGACCGCCACCATGGGTCTTGATACACCCCATGGTGGGACCATCATAGGTATCTATACTTCTTGGGGTAGCCGTAAGACACACGTACGAGTAGGAGCCGATCTTTAGAAAACAAAAAAGATCACTTCACCCTCAGCATGGGGTGCCGGTTAGAGTAATACTAGTAAATGCAGAGATATGGTGTGGGTTCGATAGTATATTCGACTCTAGACTACACTCCCTTAGTTATGATACTATCCTGTTTTCAGTTTATGTCTATCATATCCTTTTCTTATTCACATACTGAAAAGTCACTAGATTTACTCAGGCTTTATGTCTGACTATGTTTTTCTTTTCGTCTTCTTTTCTTTCGTCCCCCCCCCCCCCCCGGTCCACAGGGAGGAAACAACTCAGCCTAGTCAGATGCTTTTGCATGCTTGAAGACAGTAGATGTACGGTTTGGATCTCTTTGGCTTGGATCATGGCTTTGGATATCATTATGGGGATTTTTTTGCTTTACTTTATGTTTTATGCTTCTTTGTTAATCAAGACAGTTATGGAAATGTAATGTTTTTGGAAGTATTGTAAGACAATTATGGTGTGGTTTGTGTAACACATATTTTGGTGAAATAAAAGTTGTTTTTGTTTCCGCTGTTTAAAAATATGTGTATTTATATCTGTCTTGTATATATGTGACTTATACTTATAAACCTCCACCAAAGTTAGGGCATTCCCTTTGTGAGTGACCCTAACGGAGGTGGGGTGTTTCACTTGGTATCAGAGCATAGGTTTACCAGACAAGATAAAAGTTTTTGAAATTGTTTTCATAAGAAAATTTAAAGAAGCATTTTTTTTTAGAAAGTGTTATATTTTAAAAGGCATAATTCCCTGAAGCCATGTACACTATCTCTCTCTATCCTTCGTTTTGAATCTTTTCTTTCTGTTTCAGCATGTCCGGAGACCTTAACCTTCCTGAAGGAGTAACGATACCCAGCTGGTTTAGGAGGTACTTAGAAGCAAGGGCCAATGACGTGGACACAGCAAACATTCCTCCTCCAGTGGCAGCGGTTCCTCCTCCTCCTCCTCCTCCTGCCCCTCCTCTTGGAAATGCTTTTGCCAAAACATGTAGAGACTTCAAATCTATGGGTGGAAAGGACTTCCTTGGAACTGAGCCTTTTATAGGAGCAAGAAATCGGCTAAAGGAGACTGAGGATCTGTTTGACATCTTCGGAGTTGATGATAGGCAAAAGATACAGCTAGCAGCGTGGTTGCTCAATGATGAAGCTTCCTATTGGTGGGAGATCACTAATGCTCAGAGGGCAGTGGAAACTTGGGATGATTTTAGGATAAGGTTCGAACTGAAATTCCTCCCCCAAGCTGAAAGGAGCCTGCAAATAGAGAAGTTCTTGAATCTTAAACAGGGAAGCATGACGGTCAGGGAGTATGTCAATCAATTTAATCAACTGGACAGATTTGGGTTGGACTTAGTAAATACCCAACACAAGAAGGCGCTTCGCTTTGTCAAATGTCTGAATGAGCCTATACACAGCCTTGCCATGACCCATGTGTCCACGGGAGCGACTTATGAAAGCTTGGTGGACATGGCGTTGCTACATGAGGAAGACCACGGCAAGAAGGAGACTAAGGATGAGGGAAAGAAAGAAGGTTTACAGGCTAAGAAGACAGACTTTAAGAAAGGAGGAAAGAACAAGAAGTCCCGTGAGAAGAGAAAGTGCCATTTCAGTGGCATAGTTGGGCATATAGAGAAAGACTGCCGGAAGAAGAAGGTAAAGATGGGTGGTTACTTCCATTGCGGGGAGACTGGGCACCAAGCTAAGGACTTCCCAAAGAAGAAAGGACAGGGACAGAAAGCTAGATCTACTTCAGGGGGACAAGTTCATGCTCTGACAGCCCCTTCACAGGAGCGAGGTAGTAATATTTCTGTAGAAAGTGTAGTCTATCTTTATGATCATCCAGTTCGCACACTTTTTGACTCTGGTGCATCACACTCCTTTATTTCATCTGCTTTAATAGAATCTCTGCATCTAGACACTAGTATGGTTGAGGATCCCTTAGTAGTTTCAAATCCAATTGGGGGCTCTGCTTACTTGTCTATGGTTTGTCTGGGTTTGAAAATCTCTATTCTCAGTGTTGAGTTTAGTTGTAATGCCTTTGTTCTAGCCTTCTCGGGATATGGTTTGATCTTAGGCATGGACTGGTTATCCAGTAACGGTGCCATTCTTGATTGTGAGAAAAGAGTAGTTAGACTCTTGACTCGGCTTGGTAACACTCTAGAAATTTTCTGTAATCCTTTGAATGCTGTTATGCTTAGTTATCTAGAGTCGCTTGATGCTTCTGACGAGAATTTGCAGTCGGTTAGAGTAGTCCGGGAATATCCGGATGTCTTCAAGGAGGTGAAAGGCTTACCTCTGAAGCGGGAAATAGACTTTCGAATCTATCTTGTGGATAACGCAAAGCCCGTAGCTTTACCTATCAGACATATGGCTCCAAAAGAGAGAAAGGAGCTCAATAAGCAGGTTAAAGAACTTCTTGAGAAGGGGTTCATTCGAAGGATCATTTCAGAATGGGGTGCTCCAGTGGTGTTCGCAACCCAAGCAGACGGTTCACTTCACCTTTGTGTTGACTATAGGGAGTTAAACAAGTTGACCAAGAAAAATAGGCACCCTCTTCCCCGAATCGACGATTTGTTTGATCAGCTTGTAGGTGCGTCGGTTTTCTCCCAACTTGATCTAGCAACTGGGTTTCATCAGCTAAGAGTGGTTGAAGATAGTATTGATAAAATGGCGCTCAGAACCCCAGACGGTTTGTTTGACTGGCTTGTCATGCCTTTCGGCCTGACAAATGCACCCGCTTATTTCATGGACCTAATGAGCAGAGTGTTCAGAGAATTCCTCAACAAGTTTGTGGTTGTCTTTGTGGACAATATCTTGATCTTTTCAAAAAGTGAGGAAGTGCATGCTCAACATCTGAAGGAAATCATGGATACTCTCCGAGCACATCAGCTAAAGGAAAATTTTTCAAAATGCCACTTTTGGAGAGAAGAAGTAAGGTTTCTTGGCCATGTAGTATCTAAAGAAGAGTTGGCCATAGACCCCGCGAAGGTAGTTGCGGTGCAAGACTGGAAAGCACCAAAGAATGCAACTGAGGTCCGAAGTTTTCTAGGACTGGCAGGCTTCTACCGAAAGTTCATAAGGGATTTTGCGAAAATCTCAGCTCCACTGACAAGGCTGACAAAGAAGAATCTAGTGTTCAATTGGGACTTGGATTGCGAGTTGGCTTTCCAACGCCTAGAAAGGGCTCTTACAACAGCCCTAGTCCTGACTCTGCCAAACGGAAGCAAGATGTTCATAGTTTATACAGATGCATGTGGGACAGGGCTAGGCGCTGTCTTGATGCAAGAAGGGAGGGTAGTGGCTTATGGTGGAAGGCAAATGAAAGTTCATGAAAAGAACTACCCGACCCACGATCTTTAGTTAGCTTCCATCGTCTTTGCACTTAAGTCTTGGCGACAATATCTCCTAGGTGAGAAGTTCGAACTTTACACTGACCATAAATCGTTGAAATATCTTTTCTCACAGAAAGTTCTTAACTTGAGGCAACAGAGATGGATGGAGTTTCTTGCCTCGTATGACTTTGAGATTTCCTATACTCCGGGCAAGGGCAATGTGGTGGCAGACGCCTTGAGTAGAAAGAAACTGACCTTAAGCCCACGCTTTGTAGAAAGGCAAAGCCTAGAGTATATAGCCAGTTTTAACTTTAGGCCCTCCTCTGATTTCGTACTGGGTTTGTTAGCATCTCTTGAGGTGCGCCCTAATCTTTTGGACACAATAGGGATGACACAACATGAGGACCCTCAGCTAGTCGAAGTGGTTGATAAACTAATTAAGGGTGAGACTTCTAGTCACCTCAGTAGATACTCTATTGATGATAAAGGCTGGTTGAGACGCGACGGAAGATTATGCATTCCATAAGCAAAGGAGTTGATAAAGAAAGTTCTCGAGGAAGCACATCGTTCCAAGATGACAATACATCCAGGCGGAGACAAAATGTACAAGGACATGAAAAGAGTTTTCTTTTGGAACGGCATGAAGAAGGACGTGGCAAATTTCGTTTCTAAGTGTATGGTATGCCAACAAGTTAAAGCGAAACAGAAAAAGCCTGGAGGACTGCTTCATCCCCTAGAGGTCCCACAGTGGAAGTGGGATAGCATTTCAATGGACTTCGTTGATGGGCTACCTAGGTCGAGAAGGGGCAATACTAGCATTTGGGTAATAGTGGATAGGCTTACAAAGAGTGCCCACTTTTTACCTGTCAAGAGTAGAAGGGCTGCCTCATCCCTAGCATCTCTTTACATCAAGGAGATAGTTCGACTCCATGGGATACCCTCCAGCATTGTTAGTGACCGATACCCTATCTTCACAAGCGAGTTTTGGCGAAGTTTGCAAGAAGCTGTAGGCACACAGTTATGTTTGAGCACGGCCTACACCCCCAGACCGATGGACAGACGGAAAGGGTGAATAGAGTTTTAGAGGATTTTTTGAGACTTTGCATTCTAGACTTTGGAGGGACATGGGAGGATCACCTTCCCTTAGTGGAGTTTGCTTACAACAATAGCTTCCAAGCTACCATAGGCATGGCACCCTTCGAAGCATTGTATGGAAGACCGTGCAAGTCACCAACTTGTTGGTGGGAGTCTACAGATAAGGTTATTCTTGGTCCAGACATGATCAGAGAAACTTCAGAAAAAGTGGACTTGATTCGAACAAGGATGAAGACGGCCCAGGATAGACAGAAATCCTACGCCGACAAGAGAAGGACTGACCTCGAGTTTGAGGTTGGGGACAGAGTTTTTCTTAAGGTATCTCCTCTAAGGAACGTTGTTCGCTTTGGATCCATTGGAAAGCTAGCACCAAGGTTTGTAGGACCATTTCCTATCATCGAGAAGGTTGGGAAGATGGCCTTTAGATTAGAGCTACCCGAGAGACTGGCCGGAGTTCACAACGTCTTTCATGTTTCTCACCTCCAGAAGTGTTTACACGAGTCTGCTGAAATAGTAGAGCCTAGCATTCTAGAAGAAGCCAAAGTGGAACGTGAAGTAACTGTGAGAAGAGTTCCAACACGCATCTTAGGAGCTGAAGTGAAAAAGCTACGCAACCGCGAAGTCAAGCTCGTCAAATTTCAGTGGAGCGACGCCGAGGAAGACGCTACTTAGGAAACTGAGGATAGAATACGCGCTGCCTACCCTTTTTTTTTAGGGTACATCTTTGATCCCTCTTTTTCCTTAAGTTATGCTTTATCTATCTTTTAGGTATATCTCCTCGGTCCTTTTCCTAACTCTTTAGGTAGAAAGCAAATGGATGCAAACATGTATTTGAAAACATGTTATGGATGATGGCTGTAAGTGGTTGCTAATGATTGCTACTGGTTGCTCGTGGATGTATATACACACACATTCTAGGTTTTAGATCGGCTCAGTCACTTCATATTGCATATGCATATATGTATTCTCGTTCATATGTGGTTGAAATTTTATATGTTATCATATGATTGTCGCATTTGTATGAATTGTTGTGCACTCATGTAGAATTATGAGTAGGAAAATTTTGCATACATAATGGATTCATGACACTTACATGATTCACATTAAGGAGGTCAACTGAATCAGTGGACCGCCTGATTTGTGCATTAGATAAGGACATATACACACACAATGCATATGATCATAAAGCATTAGAAGTCTTTAAGGACAATGGACACCTATGTTTGTTGGCTGAGTAGATGGACGATTGGATGGTAGGATATACATTCTTCCTAACTTGAAGATTTCGGGGACGAAATCCTTTTAAGTGGGGGAGAATGTAACACCCCGTATATTCTATAACCGTGAAATTCATAAATTAAAGTATAATTAATTCTAATGAAAGAATTAAGTAAAATGGCTTACGCCATTGCGTTCGTCTCGGAATTCTGGTTAAGATAGAGTCCGAGTTTGCGTGAAACGGACTCTGTATGAAGGAGTTACGACCTCCGGAAGTTTCAGAATAAATTTGAATTAAAAAAAAAACAGCTCAAATCACGTTTAAAATTTGAAATTCGAGTTCAAACTGGGCTGGGCGGGAAAACTCCCGCCCAGTGACTAGGTCGACACTAGTGTCGACTGTGCAGTCGACCTGCCCCCCCCCCCCCAGGTCGACTACGCAGTCGACTTGGGTGTCGACCTGCAGGTCGACTTGCCTGGTCGGCCTGACCAAGTGGGTCTGACCCTGGTTCGACTCTGGTGTGCTATACGGTCTGATTTCCCCTCCCTGTTTGCATCTGACGGCTCAAATTAGCTTGAAAACTCTATAAATACACACTAAGAATCAACTAATTCACATAAGAAAATAAGAGAGGAGTCGTCATGCTGTCTGGAAGGAGTTGATCGTAGCTGCCAAGAATCAAACTAAGAAGCAAACTAAAGTCTAATCAAATCAATCGACAATTTGCTACCCAAAGGAGAGCATCTCCAAATTCAGAAATCAGAAAACAAGAATTCATCACACGTTGTAAGTATAGTGGTCTTTCAGAATTTGAATAAAATTATGATGTGCTATGGTGTAACTGGAAATAGAATTGTATCATTATAATGATGAAGATATTGTTTATTGTAATGTTTCTATCGTGATTATTTTTGGTGAATTGATTTGTGGCATAAATGGATCGATGCAAGTTTATTATATGTTTGTATATGAAAGTGACGGTAATTGCAACTTTTGTGGCAAAGTCTATGATTAGATCCCTCTCATGTTTATGTTAATATCCCCTTTATGTTTATGTTGATATCATAGGTCCTATACTTATGTAAATACACCCTAGATCTGAGATCCTTTATGCTACACGTCTCAGAACTTATGTATACATCTTAGATCCATTACAAGTATGATTAGAACTATGTTAAATGCAGTTTGGGCTACATAAACAATGTAAGTTCATGTGGAAATAGACTATATATTAGATTTGGACATTTTGGGTTAATTTACAACATGCTACTTTTGTGTTCGACGTTATGCCAAGTTAATATGTTAAAACCCAAGTTTGTATAAGTCTACATATGCCATCCTATGTGACACCCATTTAGTTGTATGCCAATTTTGAATGCAAGTTCACATGCTCCAATGTTTATGTTAACGCCAATTTGCAAGTTCATGCGCTACACCTTCTATGTATCATAGAAATATTATATGTTCTGAATTTCCCCTTTTATCACGCTTATCAAGTTGGGCTGAATTGTGTCGAGCCCAACATTAGTACGTACAAACGGGGGTAATAGCGTTGGGTGTAAAACATGATATAAATAAATATGTTGGCATGTTTGGCGCGTGCCAACGACTGTGACGTTTTTACGATATAAATTGTTATACCCAAATTAAAAGACGACATGACATTTACACAAATAATGAAATATGTAAATTTATAAAAGACGACATGTTTAACCCGAGGTTGGATTGAGTTGTGACATAAACCTTCCCGGACCCGCCCGGCTGTCCAGTAGTCACAACAATACCTATCCAACGTGGGTGGTTAAACATTGAGCCCAATAAAGACCCGAGGTTAGACTGAACGATGGTGTAAACCTGCCCGGAACCAACTGGTACATCCAGTGACCGTAGTGATATGTGTCTAATGTGAGTGGTCAGTGCTCTAAAAGGCTTAGGACATGTTGTAGGGTTAAGTCAACTAAAAACACTTAACCAAAGATTCAACATGTTAACAAATACTGATGGTTGGGCGTTAGGTATATACATGCACTTAACCACTTAACATGTTTGACTGGAAAACCCTGGTAACGTAGGGACCCGTTTCAGCAGTAACCCAATTTAGGTATCAACGGTACCCTGAAACTAGGCAGGGTAGGGCACGATTACTGGGCTGATTGTAATCGGTCAAATAACGGCAATGTTAGGTGCATAGTGTAGGTCTATCGGTGTGCGGTCATGCACGCACACCGGAGTAGACAAGCAAGGCACTGGGGGAACCAGTAGTAGATCCTACACCTTCTAGTAATTGTGTCGGAGCCGCCACCACGGGTCTTGATACACCCCATGGTGGGACCCGCATAGGTATCTACACTTCTTGGGGTAGCCATAAGACACACGTACGAGTAGGAGCCGATCTTTAGAAAACAAAAAGGATCACTTCACCCTCAGCATGGGGTGCAGGTTAGAATAATACTAGTAAATGCAGAGATATGGTGTGGATTTGATAGTATATTCGACTCCAGACTACACTCCCTTAGTTATGATACTATCCTGTTTTCTGTTTATGCCTATCATATCCTTTTCTTATTCACATACTGAAAAGTCACTAGATTTACTCAGCCTTTATGTCTGACTCCGTTTTTCTTTTCGTCTTCTTTTCTTTCGTCCCCTCCCCAGGTCCACAAGGAGGAAACAACTCAGCCTAGTCAGACGCTTTTGCAAGCTTGAAGACAGTAGATGTACGGTTTGGATCTCTTTGGCTTGGATCATGGCTTTGGATATCATTATGGGGATTTTGGTTCTTTACATTATGTTTTATGCTTCTTTGTTAATCAAGACAGTTATGGAAATGTAATGTTTTTGGAAGTATTGTAAGACAATTATGGTGTGGTTTGTGTAACCCGTATTTTGGTGAAATAAAAGTTGCTGTTGTTTCTGCTGTTTAAAAATATGTGTATTTATATCTGTCTTGTATATCTGTGACTTATACTTATAAACCTCCACCAAAATTAGGGCATTCCCTTTGTGAGTGACCCTAACGGAGGTGGGGTGTTTCACTACGCTAGTACTAAGGTGCAGAGACTCAACTATCGAAGCGGAATTAAAAGGATGCGATGAAAAAAAACGAAGTTCTAACGGGATGAAACTAAACCTTCAACAGAAACATTACCACCTCTCTTAGGTATGCTAGTAATGAGAGCGTACAATTGCCCTCTCGACGATCTTGTTCTTTGCCCTTGTCCTTGTCCTATAACACTTAACTACATGTCCCTTTTTACCATACTAACGATACTCTTTCTTGTCATGGGTTTTATTATTCTTTCACTTTGGCCTCTTCCTTTTCACTTTTTTCCTCCTTCGTGGATTAAGCCATATCAAAAAGTTTCTTATCCTTAGGCTTGTGTTCTTTTATCCTCGTTCTAACTATCCTTGTATAGCTTGTTGACAAGTTTCTCGAAATCTACCTCCATTGCACGGCAACCCTACAAAGCTTGAAATAATATTAGGTGCAATTGGAACTACTGCGGCTATTGATGGAGGTTGGGCACTCCTTTACCCTCCGAGAAGTGTCGTATGCCTACAAACTATGATGAAAAAAAATAAGAGAGAAGAGACTCAATGAGAGAATCAAAAGATAGTGCATATGACTTTGGGGAATATGCCTTTAAAATAAACAAAACTTTTCGTAAAAAATGCTTCTTTGTAAACGTTTTGAAAATAATTTCAGAAGGTTTTTAAAAGCTTTTGCCCAATCTGGTAACCTTTTGCTCTTATACCAAATGTAACACCCCACCTCCGCTAGGGTCACTCACAAGGGGAGTGCACTAGCTTTGGTAGAGCATTATCTAGGTAAACAAACACAGAAATATTACAAGACAGAACATATAAAACAATGGAAGAAAAACCCAATTTCATTTCTTTAAAATCTGGTAAGGTTTAAAGCCTTTTACATCAAAATGACATTAAATCCATTACATCGAAATCTGTCTTGCAATAGTAAAGAAGCATAAAACCATAGTCATAAATCATTCCCCAAGTAAAACAGTAAAGCAGCCATAGCCAAGAAATGACCATGCCATATATGATGATCTTGAAGCAGAAAGAAGTCCAAACTAAGTAGTAGTGCTTCCTCCCTGAGAACCTGGGGGAGGGGGGAACGGGAGAAAAAGAGGCAAAACAAAATGAGTCAGTCATACAAACTGGTAAGTCCTAGTGACTTTCAGCATAGAAACAAGTAAAGGTAACATGATATGTATAAACTGAAAGTAAACATAAGGATGATGACAAGATAGGCAAGTTAAACTAAAATGACAAGATAAACTATACTAACAAGATAAACTACGGTAACAAGATAAACTATGCAAACCAGATAAACTACGTATAGCATCGCATGTTTAACATTCTCTGCACCAACTGTACTAGTACCCCAACCCGTATCATCCTTTCCATGTATATGTACAGTCCCTTGCTATATATCGTATGGGTTTCATCACGTATTTCTATACTACTTCGACGTAGTGCCACCATTCTTGAAATCGTTTGGACTGCCACCATTGTTCTGGCTAGGTTTTCTTATCATGAATTGTCGCGTGTTCAACTAGGATATATGCCACCTAGGACCACTAGGGATTATGCTACCTATTGAATGTTTTCTAGATTCGATTAGGGTTTATGCCACCTAGGACCACTAGGGATTATGCCACCTAACGAACAACACCCTTTTCCACGTAACGATCTATTAATCGATCGACTCCCTACAAGTCCTAGCTCGTTCATGTGTCTGTGTCATACGGCCCAATCATGAAATGTAGTCACCTGTGCTAGGTCCACCATAAGGTGTATCAAGCCCTAGGGTGCCAACTGTGACGGCCCGTCCCGCACCAGCCTGCATTTCCTCCGAAAGTGCGCTGTACACATGCCCAGCTAGCACAGAACGGTCGTCAGAAGAAAAGAAAGAAGAGAATGAACTAATCAAGGAACATGTAGAATGTCTCACAGCGCATGGGATAAGATATAATAATAAAATACTTGACATAAAACAGGCGAGACAGTGCATAAGCTGATAACTAAAATCAACATCAATCATCAGAGCAGCGGAAATCCATATACAGCTTATTACAATTTTCCAAATTTACTGTCTCTAAATCAAGGAAAGCTAAAGTAGAAGATACACCAACAATGCCCAAGCAGTGATCTTCAACAACACAGGGAGAATATTATGTATATAGTACGTGGAAGCCTCCTGCTCGTCTCCGGACCATCTACCCGTGCATCACCAGCTAACCTGTCTCTAGTCTGCTCGTGTGAGCACCCAGAGTAATAAGAGGAGACATAAAACTCTGGGTCAGACATAAAGCCTGGTATGAGCGATAAGCATCTTAAACAGAACAATAACAGGTATACTAAACCATACCTGAACCTGGACCTGCAACCAAAGAGTTAGTACCACATACCGTACAATACTCCAAGGTGCCATAATAAATAGTGTAAGAATACGGGGGTGGGGTGTGCATGTCACAATGATAGCAAACAAATCATCCATATCAACCATCCTCACACCTCTCACTCAGTGCGTAAAGCGTACGACATCTACCACTTTGGAACACTAGACAGACTGAGGTAACGACGAATCCCGACTTGTAGAAACCCTGCTGTGACCAAGCCAAACACTTGGAGTCATGACCAAACATTTCAATGACCCACTTCATTGGTCGTAGCCCTTGGTTCTACCGATGCCATAATGGCCCTGAATCCGCCTTCGTACCTCCTACCATAGTGGTCCAAAGCTATAGACGTCGATAACTCCTTGGCACGCGTCCCGCAGCAAAGCCCAACCATGAAGCGAACTCATTGATTCCCATCTAAATCTTGAGCTCTAACTTTTCATTTGGACTTCCTTTGCATCTCGGGTTTTGATCGAGTTGGAGTGGGTCTTCAGAAGAGTTGTCGTGCATTAACAGTCCTAGAATTCTGTTCGGTTCGGTAGTCATCACCTTCATCGGTTCGGGTCGGATACTCCACTTCGGGTCGGGTCGGTGTCCTCCTCCGGGTCGGGTCGGTTCAGTGATTCTCCCCCTCCAGATATCGGTTCGGTTCGGGTGTGTCTCTGCTTGAGTTCGGTTCGGAGGTCGTTCATCCGATTCAATTCTTTCTGATTGACTTGTTTGCCTGCTCCGATCCGTCATGTTCCCTTCCTCCGATCCGGTCTGCTCCCTTACTCCGATCCAATCTGCTCCATTGCTCCGATCCGATCTTCTGTCCAACTCTAAGTAATGACCTTCCTTCCTGCCAAACTTCTTCCAGTGACAAGTCACAATCCAGTTCGGATTCCCTTGGTCAGTTCACTAGTCCGATCCGACCCCTGCTCCGATCCGAACCGGTTCGGGATCTGCACATTTCTGCAACTTTCCAGCGAGCTTTCTACGCCATTCGACGACGTTTTCGATCAATTTAACTATTCTAATCAATCATAAAACATACCATAGAGTCATAGCAACATGTAAGAACAACCACAAACACCTAACAACAATTCAAATGAACCAAAATGGATCAAAAGTGGCTAAAACCTCACATTTTCTTATAATCCCTCTTAATCATGTTTAAGCATACGATTAGCAAAACACATCGAAATTAACCCAAATTTCTAACAGAGCCTTAAAACATTATTTTAGAATTTTAAGAATTTTTCCAGAATTTATTTACGTATAAATTCGCTAATCTTCACTAATTACCCTTAATCACTGTAATTAGTGCAAAAACTATGCAAATCACTCACCTTGGCCACAAATGAAACACCAAATCTGAAATACTCTCTGTTTGGGTCGAATTCCTATGTATAGCAGCAGCTCCAACCTTGCTTTGTTGCTATTTGGCCTTGCTTTGATGTAGTTTAGGCTTAATCTTCACTAAAAATGTGTTTTGGAGTGGTTTTAGAGGATGGAGGCCATTACTAAGGTCTCAAGGAGGTTTGTGGCGGCTCAAAACTGAAATGAAAGTGATAACCTAACCCTAATCAGTCTTCCTATACCTCTAAACCCGAAATTCCCCTTGGGCCTAGCTGCTAATCACCCGGTTAAGCCCAATTAAGCTGTTTTTCACCATCTGAAACTTGTTTCAGCCATATCTCCCAAACGGTGAGTCCGTTTGACTAATGTGACCACTCTACGGAAAGAGAAACCATCATCCGGAGCCAATGGAAGTGGTTTCAGGTCAAAATTCCTTTCCAGTCAAGAGTTATGGCCAAAACAGTGCCAACTAGGGGTAAAATGGTCATTTAAAAAAATCGAGAAAAATCATGAACATGGGAAATGACCCCAATAGTCGTCTCCCAAAGTTACATGACCATACGACTTCGTATGTGAAAGAAATAAATATCCTACGATCCTATGATGCGTAGAATACGGGTCGTTACACCAACCACCGACACGAATCAATCACGCACAGTGTAAACCTACCGGTGCCCAATGCCTGCTTTTTCAACTCCGGACTACGTGCACGACCATAGTCCGCCTGAACCTACAATGGCGCACCAACTCAGCCGTCATTCTGGTCGCTTACAATCAGCCCAGTAATCGTGCCCCACCCTACCTAGTTCCAAGGTACTGTGATACATCTAGTGGGTTACTGCTGAAAAGGACCGCATAACTAGGGTTTCCGTCCAGTAGGTTAAGTGTTGTCATTTACATTCGAGACTTAACCCCATCAGTCTAGCATGTCAAGCTAGTTAAGTGTGGTCATTCAAGTTCGTGACTTAACCCATCTACGTGTCATGTCAAATTGGCTAAGTGTTGTCGTTCAAGTCCATGACTTAGCTCCACGAATCATGTGTCAAGTTGGTTAAGTATATTCAAGCGGTTCATGACTTAACCCTATCAAATCATCGTGTCAAATTGGTTAAGTATATTCAAGTGGTTCATGACTTAACCCTATCAAATCATCGTGTCAAATTGGTGAAGTATATTCAAGCGGTTTATGACTTTACCCTATCAAATCATCATGTCAAATTGGTTAAGTATATTCAAGCAGTTTATGACTTAACCCTATCAAATCATCGTGTCAAATTGGTTAAGTATATTCAAGCGGTTCATAACTTAACCCTATCAAATCATCGTGTCAAATTGGTTAAGTATATTCAAGTGGTTCATGACTTAACCCTATCAAATCATCATGTCAAATTGGTCATGTATATTCAAGCGATTCATGACTTAACCCTATCATGTGGCATTAATTCATTAATGCACCCCAACCTCTCACATCAGACCTGTTGTTGTGGTCATTGGATATGCCGGGCGGTTCCGGGCAGAATTACACCAAACTCAGTCTGACCTTGGGTTTTCAAGTGCGATATGACCAACTACCCACATTGGGTCCTATTGTTTGCAGTAACTGGATTTGCCGGGCGGTTCCGGGCAGAATTACACTGCAAACTCAACCCAACCTCGAGTTGGCCATTTTCAAATTCATTCTAAGTGTCATGTCCATGTTCAAGTTTCATGTCAAGTTAGTGTCAAGTTTCATGACGAGTTTCTTGTCCATATCCAGGTTCAGGTTACAACAACGTTCATGTTTCAAGTTTTTCCTTTTATCAAGTTCATAACTCATGTTCATAACCAATTCATGTTTTGCCTATTCTACCCAAATTGGGTTCCCATCGCACGTAAACGTGATCGATCCATACTACAAATAAATCCAAATCTCAGAATAATGGGAATAACATCAAAACTATGATAGGCAAGAGGGACGAGCATAAAGCGATAAAAGGGGTTACAATACTAGCATGACATAACTTGAGATAATTGGTTACAACATCACGGCATATAGGATTTCAAATCTAGCAAGATAAGGCGATAGTCATGGTAAACGCTGACAAAAAGGAATAGGCATGCAAAAGCAAGCCAAATACAAGGATAATGGATCCAATGGTTTTGGTGTACATAATAGCGAATAAACTAAGCAAGTCACACCCTAGGTATACAATCCAACAAAATGTCGATTCGGTGCACAACATGGTTTTCAACTACAGTGTTATGGGCATGAACAATCAACTATAATAGTCTTAGGCGATTATCCCCAATAGTCATAGGTAGAAATCTCATAGTAATGAATCATAAGCGACTCATCACAATAATCATGGATAATTATCAAAAATAGTTCTAGGAAAATAGTCATAGGCAATTAACAGTAATAGTTTCAAAGTCATGGTCATAGATAATGGCCTTATGTTCATAATCATAGGTAATAATTCTCATAGTCAAGATTCATAGGTGATTAGCCACAATTGTCTTCGTCATAGTCATAGGCATAGTCTTATGTTCACAGTCATAGGCATAGGCATAGTCTTATGTTCACCGTCATAGTCATAGGCATAGGCAAAACCTAATTAAGGTTATAGACATGAAAGAATTTGATTTACAACATGAATTGGCCCCAAATAGAAATATTCCCACAAGTCAAGATCCAAGCATTTATGTTACAATCTAGCGTTTGAATAATAAACTAGGTCCAACAACATGAGTGGGCATGATTCAATCGATAAGAAATAACCCAAAATCATAGATTCAAGAAGAGACAAGGACAGGTCTAAATAGATAATCAAGCTTAGGTCCAATTTCGTTTCATTCCATGTCCATATTAAATTTAACAAGTTTAAATCTCAAAGTAACTAGAACTTACAGAGCGCGGAGATTTAATGCTAGAAACGGCTGTTGCAGTTGTTGAATCTCTATTCGTTTAGTCTTGTTCTAGTTGAAAACCCCCAATTTGCAATTCCTAGATGTTGTCTTGACGAAGAAGAAGTAGTCTCTTTTAATTTTAATATTATCATTTTGATTTTCACAGAGGTAGCATAAGGACAGAATGAAATGGTGTAGAGAGAATGAGGCTAGGGGGTTGTTTATATATGGTTAGGCAGACGAATCTGGTCACGAAAAAAGTCTAAATACATCAGAATGCATCTAGTTCAGGAAATAGGTTCGGGAGGCAGGTCGACCCCCAGGTCGACTCCCAAGTCAACCTGGTCATGGGGAGGTCGATACCCCATTCGACCTGGTTGGGGGGAGGTCGACTCCCCAGTCGACCTGGGTATATGGGTAGGAATTTCCCCGCCAGCCTTCTCTGGATTCGAATTTCGAATTTTCTGCCTTTATTTTTGAGCTGTTTTATTTTATTCAAATTCCTGAAACTTCTGAGGGTCATAACTTGGTCATACGAACTCCGACTTTCGAAAACTCGGACTCGGTTTCATGCAGAATTTCGAGACAAATGCAATGGCCAACCCATTTCCATTAGTTCTTATTTTAAAATTTAATTCTGCCTTGATTTATGGTTATAATATGTTATTAAAGTACGGGTTGTTACACTATCGCTACTTCATTCATGATAAAAATTATATTTTTAACTTGTTAGTAATTTAATAAAAATTATATTTTTATACCTTTTACATAATAAAAATTATATTTTTATTCCTTCTACAATATAAAAATCATATTTTTATTCTTTAACTTCATGATAGAAATCTTATTTTTATCGCCTCTTTACATATAAAAGATTATATTTTTATACGATAAAAAACCTCACCTTTACATACACAAAAATTCAACCTTTATGTATCTAAAATTGAAATAAAAATCACAACTTCATGTTAATCAAAATCATACCTTTCATATGTTTAAAATCCCTATCTTTTCATATATTATATAAATGAAACACTTATTTTAAATATTACTTTAAATAAACAAAACTGAATTTAAAACAATTTTTAAACTAAACAAAGGAAGAAAACCTCACCTTGGTCAGAGAGAGGGTCTGAGGGGGGGGCCGGAATCGGTTGGTGGCCAGAGGAGGTGTCAGCAGCGGTGTAGGAGGCAGAGGGGGTGGAAGCGGTGGATTTTGGTGCTCGGTGGGGGCTGCATCGGGTCTTCAGGGGGTATGGGGTTTAACGCCGGGGAAGGGGAGAGGGAGGGCGATGGGGGTGAGGGGAGGGTGACCTACGGCGATCGAAGGTTAGGGTGGAGGAGGGGCGATGGGCGATGGTGGCTAGCGCTAGAAGGAGAGACGACGGTTTTGTTTTTCTCTTTTTTTTCCTTTTTAATTTCGTTTGTCGATCTGAATGAAAGGGGGATGGAGAAAGAGCATATAAGGGTTGACTTGATAATTGATCATTTGTTCAGTTTTATACCCAAAAAGTAACTTTTTCTTTTGAACTCAAAAGCTAACCCTTCGACTGTCGTCCCTAGCTAATTACCCCCATTCCGAACCCAATGGTATATGTATCGCAAGCCAGTTCGGCTGTTACAATCAGTTTTCCTTTGAATTAAAATATAAATCAATATATTGAATTTGAATGCACATTTCAATTTATCGGGGCTCCCTACAGATTCTAAAAATTCCCAAAAAATATTTTCTAGCTTCGTATTGACGATACGGTTCTTAAAAAACTAATTTTGTCAAATTCCGAGATCGTTTGAAAAATGGCCATTTTCTGCTTGATCGAAATTGACTGAAACTGTTAAAACACATTTTACTTTACCACGCTCACATATTAATTCGAAAAATTACGATTTTTGGAATCTAGAAATAATTTGACATCCCGGATCCAACAAAAGTGGCTTCGTCGAAAACCGAGGTCGTTTGCAAAATGGCAATTTTTAAGGGCTAGAATTCCATAGCGACTGTTCTGAATTTTTAACTGAACGTATCTTTTTATTCCCGCTATGAAATTTTGATTTTTTGGATTCGTTGGAAAGATATTCTCAAATAGATTCTAATATTTTTTGTTTCACTAAAATCCGGTTTATTTTGAATCCTGTACATTCATTTGAAATTTGAAATCGAATTTTCGAACTACAGCACCATTTTCGATTCCTTTTATAATTAAAAATAAATATTTATATTCTAACGTCGATCTATATAAATATATTCATTCTAATTCTATTCAAAATAAGTTTCTCGTCGTTATTATTTAAAATAATCCATTTTAAATATTCAAAATTCACTAAAATTGCCAAAATAAAAATTTTAAATTGGCTCGATTTCCGGGTTATTACATGTATCTGTTTCGAAGTTAATAATGTTGTTCAGTTAAGGTTTGAGAGGTAAATATTCCCCAACTTGACCGGCTTCATTGTTAACTAAGAAATGGTTAAGATTCGATAGCCAAAGTGGTTAAATAAAGTAAGGAATATAGTTAAATGAAGTAAGAAATGAGTGTTAGTGGTTAAGTGAAAATAGCGGTGTGTATTCGATATCCGTTTTAGTTCAAATAACGAATTTAGAAATGTTTCCCTGAGGATAAAATGTATTTTCTATAGAAAATAAAGGGTTGTGAATATATGGAAATGTTTTCCAATCAGAAGTATAAGGAATCAATAGGCTAATTGGAAATATTTTTCAGAAGACCGTGAGAGGCTAACGGGGTTTGATAAATTAGAATGGCAAGAACTGAAGAACAATGAGCCACACGGCGAGAACAAAGAGTTGCAGAATGTACGGAAAGTGGATTTGAAATTTGAATCCGAGAACTGCGTAAGGGATGTTTTGATAAGAAGTTAAGAATGGAGTTAAGAAATTTAGAAAACTGAATGGAGATTAGTTAAGTTGAATAATTTCCTGAGCATTGATCTGATGTTGGTTTTTGGCCTTCGGGATTGACGCTTAGGGAGTTGTTCGCTTACTAGTTTACGGTCGAAGGATGTGAATATGAAAAAGAAATAGAGCTTGAATGAGAAATGGGTTATAGGGAGAAAGAAAAGAATTATGGAATTTTAGAAGTGTAAAGATTTGAGTTAAGTGATGAATTGAATAATTGGAAAATTTGAGTAACGAGAAGATTTGGAAGAAAATTTGGTATATAATCTGAGAATGGGAAATCTGAATTAATTGGGAGATCAAAAATAAAGTTTTGAAGTAGAATTTGAGGATATTCGATTGTATATATTGAATGCAGAAGTTTCGTAACTCATATGAGATATTTAAGAAAATAATGAATTTGAAAACGATTGATTTGAAAGATAATAGATTTGAGGTAAACCTTATATAAAAAAATTCATATAAGAATGAAATGTTTGTTTTGGAAAGAAAATCTTATGTAAATCGATATAAATATGATTTATGGGGAGTATGAAATGAAGTACTATATATATAGTATCATATGTTTTAAATCAAGATAAGGGAAGTACCATCCTTCTCCTTGAATTTCAAGCTTAGTGAAATGTGCTGCTGGTGGTAGTAGGTTGTCCATACATAACATTCGAGTTGTCTAAAAGAATATGATCGTGTAGCGTAATTCACAGGGCTATAGTTGGCTTATGGCGGATGGATTTTTCTTGGGGGAACCAAGCGTAACCTTTGTGTCTGTTACGACTTAGTCGTGAAAAGGGCGTACTCCGCAGAGCTGCGAAAGCTTACGGGTATGGATGTTTCCTGATGGAATCAGGCGTAGCCATTATATACCTGCAGTCCCCATGACATATCGACACGTGAAAGAGATATAACCACTAGAGTTACTAAAGATAGAATGGAGCCATGTGTTGTGAGTTGTTTGAGACATCATAGTGATGTGGAACCACCCGGTTGATGCAGCACTGGTCTTCGTGACTGGATTTGGTCTTCATGATCTGATTTGTCCTTGTGACTTGATTGATCCTCATGTCTTGAATTATCTTATAATTTGGTGATTTGTTTCCATGAACCTGAGATGGAGTAGCCAACGCCCAATGACCTTAGATTTTCTTTTGATTCTAAAATATCTTCTGTTGATCTATCCATGACGAAATTCGCAGGGAAGTGATTTTCCATGGATACGGATGTTTTCTGGGGGATCCAGAGGAAACCATTATGTATCTGCGATTCATGAACAATCAACATATCGATATCACATTGGTACTTTCCGTATCTATTTTAAAAAGAATTTTTGAATTATTTTAACTGGGAGTTGAAACAAGAATATTTAGTACTTGTTGATTTTAGTCGTGCGCCTGGCCAGCGTATGCCTAACATCTATAAGGGCAACAATACACTTGTCAAGCTTCGAGTTATAAAGTATTTTTAAAATAAATAATTTAAGATTAAAATATATCTAATTTTAATAGGTTAAGAAAGAGAATTTCGGAGTATTTTCAATTCCATAACTTTGGAATATTAAAAATATTTTTTGCACGAATTTCGTGTATAAGAGTTATAAAGAAAATTTCAGAGTTTGAAATGTTCTGAAGTTTACAATCTATAATTGTCAACTTAAACAGATGTTATTTACGCTCTTCAATGAGTGTTGAAAAAGTTCAAATGGATTGAATATAAGGGGATTGAGTTGAGTGTTGCTAAGCTTAGACCCATTACAATTGCAATGATGGATAAATAACATTGACAAATGATGTTATAATGAAATTTGGAATAGTTGAAATGCATAAATCCAACTTATGCAGAAATTGAAATTTAAAGAGATTAGTTTTGAAAAGAAATTACATGATATTGAATTTGTTAGAAGATTAGATAAAATGAGAATTAGGAGATATCTCAAAATAATTTAAGATAGAAATTGGCCTGAAGAAGCTGAATATAATAAATAAAACCCGATTGGGAAGATAAAGAAGATTGTGTTAATCAAAATTTATCTCCAACTTTAAGAAAAGAAATCTGATTTTCTGAGATAATTGAATAATGGATAAGTAAAGAGGAGCAATGACTTGAATGTCAATATTTAAATTGGTTGTGGGAAATTTTGACAAATATGAAAATTTGGAAAATACGTTGGTATAACTCTAGCGATCTCTCCTTTTCGAGGACGAAAATTTAAAGGGGGTAGATTGTAACATCCTAAAAATTTCAACATTTGGAATGTGAGATTTATTGAAAATTTAATTATTTTAATCAATTTTATATTGATACTGAGATTTGAAATTTAAAATTTAATATATTGTTTTATGTATGAATTGAATTCGATATTTAATTCAGAATGGTTGATTATGAATCAAATATTTGGTGTTGAATATTTGAACTAAACTCGGTTGGATATTTGAATTGGACATGAAGTTCGATTGAGAGATATAAATAGTTGAAATAAAAAATATACGACGTTATCGTTAAATAAATTGGAGTTTGATAAAATATGTCAAAAATTGGTTTGGATAGAGTATATTCGTACATATAAAGAAAAAGGAAATTTAACGGTTAAAAATTTGGAAATGAACGGACTTATTATTGAACAAACGGAAAAAAATCAGTGAATGAATAAACAGTTTAAATTTTCAATTACATCATATATAAACAGAGTCGGATAATAGCAAAAATATTTTTATGGGATTCAGAATGCGAAGGCGAAGAAGTCCATATAGTTTTTGTCGCGTTTGGAGTCGGCGTTAGTGGTACAAATTCTGAGCGTTACCCAGTAAATTTCGATAGAATTTAATATTATAAACCTACCTTAGATATTTTTCCACCATCCAAAAAATTCCCGTTCCTTCTGCTGATTGACATCGTTCTTATCCTTTTTATTTCCCCTTTATAAAATCTCGTCCTCCCCAATTCATTCAGCAACAAAAAAAATCATTTTCCCTTTTTAATTTTTAATGGTTCCTCCCCTAAATTATTGTTTACCTCCTCCTGTAAATTAATGGCGTTTCACTCCTCACTTGTCCGTAAACCCTCCTCCACCATCCGCTCGCTCCACTGTACCCAAAGCCCTAATTCCACTCCTCCTTAAAAATCAAAAATTTGCTCCATCTAACAAATCGGTCGCCTCCTCTTGGCCACAGAAAATTTGCCGCATCACCAGTGAGCAGCGAACCACCAAAAGTCGTCGACTTTGAAGCTTTCACATGCGCCTACCTTATCACCGCGGTCCTTTAAAGACACTGTCGCCCGAGACTTGCGTCGAAGCCGCTGCTTGCTTTTTTCTATGTCGTTCAAAGGTGAGTGTCAACTCACTCACGATTAATTAAGAAAAATTAACAATAAATTTTAGTTGTTGGTCGACTACAATGCTTGATCGCTTGAATTCAACAATTCCTGAACTTAAAATATGTGTTTGCACTTTACTGGAGCTACTTGTATGCTTGTTGGCCACTTATATTTGCACCTAATCTGATAAGCTTGCTAGTGCTGTAACAAATGGAACTTAGGCTACTTATGCTTGTTGGCCACTTATTTTAGTACTGTAGCATGAACCGAAGACACTACCATATGTACCTCTTATCTCACTGCATGTTTCCAATCTTATATCCTGTTTTGTTGGACCGTTCCTTGATGATGCACACTATGGGCTGTTTCACCCGAAGTACTTTGTGTTGTGGGTTAGAGTTCCTTAACTTTGTTGTATCTTTTGCATTTCAGTACTTGGAAACTGTAATCGTTTGTTTGGGAATTGAAAATCTTTTGTATTAGATGCTCGTGTCCCTATTATATTTAGTTGTTTATTTTATTCTCTTTTAGTTGCATGCACACTTCCACTTCAAAGAGGCATTTCAATCAATTATTTTATTTGATTTTGTAGTTCATTTGATCGTTCTGCATTACCTTTGCTTCATGTTCTATTATTTGCAGAGGGTGTGAGAATTGTTTAGTTTTAATGGGCCTTTAGAAACTATAATTGTTCTTATTAGTTTCCCCAACTTTCGAAAATAAATATGACATAAATATTGAGCAAGTGATATCTGATCCATATGAAAATTCAAAAACATACCTTCACATATGCCATTTAAATGTTGCTTTTGACGAAATTTATTTATCAAATTAATATACTAAGGACATCTGAACATAGAACCATATTGGTTCTGTTTATTTTCCAGACTATTGTTAAAAGCAAGTTAATCATATTTATGTAACTTTCAGTTAACTTGGATTTTCATTGTAAGATGGCAAATTTTCATCTACTCTTATAATGAATTGCATGAATAACTTTACCCATTGAATGTTGTTAATTTTTTTTTTGCATTAACAATTTGAACCAAGCTTACGTTGGTTTTCATTACAAATATTTAGTCTTAGTTTTTGTATTCCTTGAATAAATACATTATGTATAGAATGTATTATACCTTCCAAAATCAAACTCAATACTAATATACGTTCATTGCTCAGTCCTGTTGTGTAATTGGTTCATGTGATCCCACCAGCCTCTATAAAGGGAATTCGAAATATGGTAGGTAGGTACAAAATATATGCTCATTATATGTCATATCTATAGGGAAAGAAACAAACAAAAGTAGATGGTTCATTCAGTAAAGGACAGAACGTATAATAGACGGTTTTGTTACAAATGTGCCCTTTATAGGAAATGGATTGTTTTTGGTAATTTCACTGTATTAAGAAAGGCAATAGAGTTCAACTGTGTAAGATGTTATGATTCTATTGGTCAGTGCTTATTTATCTATACTTGTTTATATTATACAGTCATGTGCCAATCACTATTGATACATATATGTACTACACCCTATCTACAAATGTTGAATGTTCTGAATTATGTATTTATGCACCATGTGTGGCTTCTAAGCTTTAGTTGCATGTGCCTAGTTTCTTTTTGGATTAATGGACAGTACTTTGCTAGGGATTCATACACATTGAATATGTAATAACCCGGAAATTCTGAGCCAAATTAAAATTTTTATTTTGGCAATTTTAGTGAACTTTGAATATTTAAAATGATTTTTTTAAATAGTGACGACGAGAAATTTATTTTGAATAGAATTAGAACGTATATATTTATTTGAATCGCCATTAGAATATAAATATTTATTTTAAATATAAAAGGAATTGAAAATGGCGCCGTAGTTTGAAAATTCGATTTCAAATTTCAAATGAATGTACAGGATTCAAAATAAATCGGATTTCAATGAAACAAGAAATATCTGAATCTGTTTGATGATATCTTTCAACGGATCTAAGAAACTGAGATTTCACGTTAGAAATTGAAAGATATGTCCAGTTCAAAATTCAGAAAAGTCGTTGTGGAATTTATATATATTTTAATATATATAAAGGCCTTTGAAAATGGAACATTTGCAAACGACCTCGAATTTCGACGAAACCACTTTTGTTGGATCCGGGATGTCAAATTATTGCTAGATTTCAAAATTCATAATTTTGTGAATCAATATGTGAGCGTGGCAAAGTTAAACGCATTTGACCAGTTTCAGTTAATTTTAATCGACTGGAAAATGGCCATTTTTCAAACGGTCTCAAAATTCAACCAAATTAGTTTTGTTAGGACCGTATCGTCAATACGAAGCTAGAAAATATTTTTTGTGAATTTTTAGAGCCCATATGTGGCCTCGGTAAATTGAAATGGATATTTTGATTTTGATGAAAACTGATAGAATCAATCGAATCAGCTTACGATACATATCCCATTGTGTTTGGAATGGGGTAATTAGCTAGGGACGACAGGCGGTGGGTCTCGTTTCGAGGTCAAAATAAAAAGGTACCTTTTTATAATTAAATAAAGAAAACCCCTCACTCTATTTACTCTCTCCCTCCCTCACCCTTCAGGACACAAATCGAATGAAGAAAGAAAAAAAAGAAGCCGCTCCGATCCACGTCGCACCCCCTCTGCCAAGCCACCGCCGCCTCCATCCCCCACATCGCCGAAGTCCGACCCCCCCATCTCGATCGAAGTCCGATCCCCCCATCTCGATCGAAGTCCCACCCCCCCCCCCCTCGAGCATGCCGCCGGAAGAACTCTCTCACTGATGAGCGTCGCTGGACCCTCCCCTTCGTCAGCTCTAACCCCTCCATTCGCAAACCGGTGAGCCTTTGTTTACTTTATTTACTTTAGTTTATTTTTATTTGAAATCTGAAAATAAAGTTGTGATTTTATATGAAAAATCTAAAAATAAAAATGCAATTTTGGATAGAGAAAATGTCATTTTTATTGTAATAAAAGATCGAATTATTAATTATATAAAGAAGTGGTTTTTGCTTATGGAATGATTATATATTTATCACAAACAAAGATTAGATTTTGTTAAGAATAAAAATATGATTTTTATATTATAGAAGTATTAAAAATCCGATTTTTATTATGTAGAAGAGATAAAGATATAATTTTTATATGATGTAGAGTATAAAAATATAATTTTTATAGATGCAGGGAAACAAAAATCTGATTTTTATTATATATACGTTGAAATAAAAATGGGATTTTTATAGCGATGATATAAAAATTCAATCTTTATATTAGAAGAAGATATATAAAAATATAATTTTTATATAGGAAGGAGCGTTATAAAAGTAGAATTTTTATCTATATAGTAGCAGTGTAAAAATGTGATTTTTTTATATACATGGCAACAATATAAAAATGTGATTTTTATATATGTAGTGAATACGGACAACGAAGTGACAAAAGGCGGGCACGACGGAGATTTCTACATAAGAAGAGTCATGGCGTTTGGTTTAGCTAGTTTGTGAGAACTCCTCACTTTTATTTTAATTTCTAGTTGAAATATATACTAGGATGCAGAAGGTGCTTAGTAGCACCCGACACCCGTCGTCCACAGACCATGGATGACTTGTTTGTTTGGTTGCTATGTTGTGAAATTTGATTGTGTGATGTGAAATGAAATAAAATATTTTACAGTGGAAAATATTTTATAGTTAAAAATATGATTTTTAACGTGTATATAAATATTTATAAACAAATCGGCCGATTTGTTTTTATACACTGATTTGACTGATATTGATTGGGACGATAAATTTCACACATCGCCGAACTGCACAAATAAAATATGTGTTTGATGATTTGAAACCCCACACGGGTATTGGGATGAGATTTGACGTACACTAATCCCGATTGTTTAGTTGTATGTCAATCGATGGAGTGACAGACTGTGTAAGTGTTAATTATTTATATTTAATGCTTACGCAGTTGTGTAGTGCACTCTGGATGATGATTGATGATTTATCATTGTTGTTATATTCATGTGTTGTAGAAAATCCATATAATTAACTTTATATGGTAATTGATTGGGCCTCATTTCAATTTGAATATAAAGGAAATTCATGTGTTGAATATAAAGGAAATTCATGTGCTGAATTGAAAATAAATTCATGTGTTGAATAGAAAATAAATTCATGTGTTGAATTGAAAATAAATTCATGTGTTGAATTGAAAATAAATTCATGTGTTGAATTGAAGCCGTGTTGATTAGATTGACGCCATTTTGACGTGAACGATATTTATATCGGTTTTATTCATTTTTATAATGAATATAGAAAAGGAAGTGATTTCAAAATATAACGTTTTGAAAATATTATCATTTGTATATCGATGATGTGGAATACTCAATTTTGATTCGAAATTGAATATGAAGTTGAGATCGTTTTGAAACGAATTTAAAACGATTTATAAAATACATTTTAAAAGGAAATTGATGAAATATATATAATATATATATTATATATATAGAATGGCCTGAATAGAACGCGCCACGCCGCGGCAGTTCGCAAATTTCGACCATTGAGTTCGAATGGATACTACGGGAGATCCGACCGTCAGATTCTCCTAAAACCAGAAACGTTGGGTTCGTATCGAAAAGAGCTTTCTAGCGAATATTAGAGATTAGAAATCTAACGGTTGGATTTGGAATTATGTCCAAAACAAATTTGGAAAAGGTCGCTGTAAGTGCAGTTCGATGGCCGTTGATGGAAATCGACTGTACGGGCCTTAATAGAATTATTAAAAATAGTGATAATTTGTGTAAAATCATAAGAAAGGATTTGTGAAGAGTTGGGATGAAAATCTCCATATTTGAAAAGATAAAAATAGATTTTTATCGAAATGAACTAGTTCTGAACTTAAATTATAAATTCATTTATTTTTATAATAAATAAATTGGATTTGAAATGGTTTTAAAAGTAACCAGAATTTCCAATAATTGAATTGGAATGGATTTGAATCGAAATTATATTTGGAATATTTCGATGTTGGATTTCGTAATTATACAGATATTGTTATGGAAATTTGAAAGATATATTTATATCGTTATTTCCAATATGATAGTTGTTGGTCGTAGAATTTGATATTGAATATAAGCCGAGATATTTTCTATTCAGAGCCTTGTATATAATATCAAATGTGATTAGGGTTTGTTGTGACTGTTGTCTTCCTCAACCCTGTTCTTAAACCCAGTTGAGAAAAAGATTAAATCTTTTTATTTAGATTTAATGAAGTGTACCAATTAAACGGTATTTAATTGGAATTGAATTTGAATTGATTTTTGGGTTTATCGTGAATGGTGTTTTAAATAACACTTGTTCTTTAACCCGATAATTAATGAATGTGATTTTGGGTTTATCATGGGTCGTGTTCTAAATGACATTGGTTCTTTAACCCAGTTAAAGACAGGATATTGTTTTCTATGAAGATTAAAACCAAGTGGAGTTTTAATGAATCTTTAATTAGATTGAATGATGGAGAATGGAATGTCACCAGTTCTTGTTGTAGACATGATGAGGGGTTCTCGCTTCGCGGTTTGGTGGCGAACGGGAAACTCTTACCCCCACATGTCCCTTACGGGGATTGGTTAGGCAGTGGCCGGGAGGCTCGAGAGGGTCGTCGTAAAACAAGCGTACTGGAGGACCACTTGTAAGCCACATTGGGTTTTACCTGCTGTACTGGAGGATGAAGGGATGGCTGCAAAGCCTACTGGATTTTGTGGTATCTTACAGTGGTATCAGAGCTTTGGTTTACATAGCTCAGAGAACAAGACACATTATAACCTTACAAAAGAATTCATCAGAGATTGGAATAGTAATATCCAACGGGAAAGACTCGTTAGAGATAGGATCGGTAGTATCCTAGAATGAGTGTGAAGAGTAGTGTTTTTGAAATAAAAATGAAAACAAATTTTGTTTGAAAATTTAAATCAACTATTCGTATTTGATTATTTATTTTATATTGATTTGGACAATCCAGTATATAAAGATTTTGTGTATATGTCTGATCCGCGTATATTTGCAGTTTTAATATACTAGATAGATATAGAATCACACTCTAGTCACCCGGGGATAATCCTGATGATGGTGCATCATCATCAGCATTTATATTCAAGTGTCGAAGGTGGGATATCTATATATTTCCAATTGATTGGTGTGAGAACCAAAATTAGATACGGCTTATTGTTGTGATTTGGCATCAAAAATTGATTTTTTGACTATGTATCAAAGTTATGTGATTGAAAAGATAATCAACTAATTGATTGCTGGTTGTGTTGTTTGATTATTGTTGGATTAATTAAATGTTGAACCTATAACCAAATTGAATCAAATAGTGAGTTGTATTGAAAATTTATCGCATTTGCATGCATGTACATGTACTTACATTGAATAGGTCATAGCAAGGAGGCTAGAGCAGAAGAATAAAATTGTTTGCCCGACAAATAGGTACATGCTTATTATATTTCTTGGGTTTTGGATGATTTTGTGAGCCGATTGGCTTTTTCCTTTTCTTTTGGATTGAAGAAGGCCATGGGAGGCTATATTAAATATCCCGAAGTCCCCGGTGCAGGGGAGGTTATGGTGAAATTTTTCAAAAATTTAGGGTGTTAGCCAAATTTTTTAAAAATTAGAAAAGTTCTTAGAAACTGAAAAGTTGAAGAACTTAAGCCATAATAAAAATAATAAAAGTTGAGTTGGTTTTTAAAACAACTTTCGGCTTCGTCCCTTTTCGGGGACAAAAAGTTTTAAGTAGGGGAGATTGTAATAACCCGGAAATTCTGAGCCAATTTAAAATTTTTATTTTGGCAATTTTAGTGAATTTTGAATATTCAAAATGATTATTTTAAATAATGACGACGAGAAATTTATTTTGAATAGAATTAGAACGTATATATTTATTTGAATCGCCGTTAGAATATAAATATTTATTTTAAATATAAAAGGAATTGAAAATGGCGCGGTAGTTTGAAAATTCGATTTCAAATTTCAAATGAATGTACAGGATTCAAAATAAATCAGATTTCAACGAAACAAGAAATATCTGAATCTGTTTGATGATATCTTTCTAAAGGATCTAAGAAATTGATATTTCACATTAGAAATTGAAAGATATGTTCAGTTCAAAATTCAGAAAAGTCGTTATGGAATTTATATACATTTTAATATATATAAAGGCCGTTGAAAATGGAAATTTTGCAAACGACCTCAGATTTCGACGAAATCACTTTTATTGGATCCAGGATGTCAAATTATTGATAGGTTTCAAAATTCATAATTTTCTGAATCAATATGTGTGTGTGGCAAAGTTAAACGCGTTTGACCAGTTTTTGTTGATTTTAATCGACTGGAAAATGGCCATTTTTCAAACGGTATCAAAATTCGATGAAATTAATTTTGTTAGGACCGTATCGTCAATACGAAGCTAGAAAATATTTTTTGGGAATTTTTAGAGCCCATATGTGGCCTCGGTAAATTGAAATGCGCGTTCAAATTCAATATATAGATTGATATTTTGATTTTGATGAAAACTAATCGAATCGATCAAATCAGCTTACGATACATATCCCATTGTGTTTGGAATGGGGGTAATTAGCTAGGGACGACAGGCGGTGGGTCTCGTTTCGAGGTCAAAATAAAAAGGTACCTTTTTATAATTAAATAATTAAATAAAAAAAACCCCTCTCTCTATTTACTCTCTCCCTCCCTCACCCTTCAGAAACCAAATCGAATGAAGAAAGAAAAAAAAGAAGCCGCTCCGATCCACGTCGCCCCCCTTTGCCAAGCCACCGCCGCCTCCATCCCCCCATCTCGATCGAAGTCCGACCCCTCCCCCCTTCTCGATCGAAGTCTGACCCCCCTCTCACGATCGAAGTCCGACCGCCCCCCCTCGAGCACGACGCCAGAAGAACTCCCCCACTACTGAGCGTCGCTGGACCCTCCCCTTCGTCAGCTCTAACCCCTCCCTTCGCAAACCGGTGAGCCTTTGTTTACTTTATTTACTTTAGTTTATTTCTATTTGAAATCTGAAAATAAAGTTGTGATTTTATATGAAAATTTAAAAATAAAAATGCAATTTTGGATAGAGAAAATGTGGTTTTTGTTGTAATAAAAGATCGAATTTTTAATTATATAAAGAAGTGGTTTCTGCTTATGGAATGATTATATTTTATCACAAACTAAGACTAGATTTTGATAAGAATAAAAATATGATTTTTATATTATAGAAATATTAAAAATCCAATTTTTATTACGTGGAAGAGATAAAGATATTTTTTTTATATGATGTAGAGTATAAAAATATAATTTTTATAAATGTAACGAAATAAAAATCTAATTTTTATTTTATATATATATATATGTGTTGAAATAAAAATGGTATTTTTATAACGATGATATAAATAATCAATCTTTATATTAGAAGTAGATATATAAAAATATAATTTTTATATAGGAAGGAGCGTTATAAAAATAGAATTTTTATCTATATAGTAGCAGTATAAAAATGTGATTTTTTATATACATGGCAAGAACATAAAAATGTGATTTTTATATATGTAGTGAATACGGGCAACGAAGTGACAAAAGGCGGGCACGACGGAGATTTCTACATAAGAAGAGTCGTGGCGTTTGGTTTAGCTAGTTTGTGAGAACTCCGCACTTTTATTTTAATTTCTAGTTGAAATATATACTAGGATGCAGACGGTGCCTAGTAGCACCCGACACCCGTCGTCTACAGACCATGGATGACTTGTTTGTTTGGTTGCTATTTTGTGAAATTTGATTGTGTGATGTGAAATAAAATAAAATATTTTATAGGGGAAAATATTTTATAGTTAAAAAATATGATTTTTAATGTGGAAATAAATATTTATAAACAAATCGGCTGATTTGTTTATATACACTGATTTGACTGATATTGATTGGGACGATAAATTTTACACATTGCCCAACTGCGCAAATAAAATCTGTTTTTGATGATTTGAAACCCCACACGGGTAGTGGGATGAGATTTGACGTACACTAATCCCGATTGTTTAGTGGTATGTCAATTGATGGATTGACAGACCGTGTAAGCGTTAATTATTTATATTTAATGCTTATGCAGTTGTATGGTGCACTCTGGATGATGATTGATGATTTATCATTGCTGTTATATTCATGTGTTGTAGAAAATCCATATAATTAACATTATATGGTAATTGTTTGGACCTCATTTCAATTTGAATATAAAGGAAATTCATGTGTTGAATATAAAGGAAATTCATGTGCTGAATTGAAAATAAATTCATGTGTTGAATAGAAAATAAATTCATGTGTTGAATTGAAAATAAATTCATGTGTTGAATTGAAAATAAATTCATGTGTTGAATTGAAGCCGTGTTGATTAGATTGACGCCATTTTGACGTGAACGATATTTATATCGGTTTTATTCATTTTTATAATGAATATAGAAAAGGAAGTGATTTCAAAATATAACGTTTTGAAAATATTATCATTTGTATATCGATGATGTGGAATATTCAATTTTGATTCGAAATTGAATATGAAGTTGAGATCGTTTTGAAACGAATTTAAAACGATTTATAAAATACATTTTAAAAGGAAATCGATGAAATATATATAATATATATATTATATATATAGAATGGCCTGAATAGAACGCGCCACGCCGCGGCAGTTCGCAAATTTCGACCATTGACTTCGAATAGATATTACGGGAGATCCGACCGTCGGATTTTCCTAAAACCGGAACCGTTGGGTTCGTATCGAAAAGAGCTTTCTAACGAATATTAGAGATTTGAAATCTAATGGTTGGATTTGGAATTATGTCCAAATCAAAGTTGGAAAAGGTCGTTGTAAGTGCAGTTCGATGGCCGTTGATGGAAATCGACTGTACGGGCCTTGATAAAATTATTAAAAATAGTGATAATTTGTGTAAAATCATAAGAAAGGATTTGTGAAGAGTTGGGATGAAAATCTCCATATTTGAAAAGACAAAAATAGATTTTTATCAAAATGAACTAGTTTTGAACTAAAATTATAAATTCATTTATTTTTAAAATAAATAAATTGGATTTGAAATGGTTTTAAAAGTAACCAGAATTTCCAATAATTGAATTGGAATGGATTTGAATCGAAATTATCTTTGGAATATTTCGATGTTGGATTTCGTGATTATATAGATATTGTTATTTAAATTTGAAAGATATATTTAAATCGTTATTTCCAATACGATATTTGTTGGTCATAGAATTTGATATTGAATATAAGCCGATATATTTTCTATTTAGAGCCTTTTATATAATATCAAATGTGATTTGGGTTTGTTGTGAATGGTGTCTTCATCAACCCTGTTCTTAAACCCAGCTGAGAAAAAGATTAAATCTTTTTATTTAGATTTAATGAAGTGTACTAATTAAATGGTATTTAATTGGAATTGAATTTGAATTGATTTTTGGGTTTATCGTGAATGGTTTTTTAAATAACACTTTTTCTTTAACCCGATAATTAATGAATGTGATTTTAGGTTTATCTTGGGCCGTGTTCTAATTGACATCGGTTCTTTCACCCAGTTAAAGACAGGATATTGATTTCTGTGAAGATTAAAACCAAGTGGAGTTTTAATGAATCTTTAATTAGATTGAATGATCGAGAATGGAGTATCAACAGTTTTGCTCCAGGCGATAGTTAAATTTTTAATTAGATTTGAACGTGAAATGATAATTGAATTTACCGATAACACCGTGGTGTTAGATATGAAGTATGACCAGTTTTACTTCATGGGATGAATAAGTTGGGATTGGGAAATAAAATAAATGATTACTTCGGTGTGGTTCGCTAATCCCAACTAGTTTGAATTGATATTAAAAGGAAGATTAAAGAATAAATTTAAAAGAATTTATCTTTGGTAAAATTAATGGGAAACTTTCCCTAAGAATGTGTAGTTTAGAAACTAACTATAGGTTAGCTAAAAAGAATGGTTTCCTGGGTATTGATCTGATGTTGGTTTTGGCCTTCGGGGTTAATATTTCGGGAATTGTTCCCTTACTAATTTACGGTTAGTGACTGATGAATTGGAGTGAGGCGTATGTTGTGTTTGTGTAACACTTTTTTATTATATATGCGAGTTATTCAGAAAGACCAGGTTTAGCCTATTCTGAATAACTGATTCGGCGTGGTGTCGAAGATGAAGACGATGGTCGAAGACCGGAGGTCTTCACATCGTTTGGGTGATTAATGATGATCTTGATTGGGCTGGACACCCAAGAGGAGGGAATCAGTTAGTGATCGTCCAGACGTACTTGGATATCGATGGATATGCGAGGTACAAGGTGCCTCCGGTTTCGTTCAGACCCATAACGGATTTGTAAATGGACTGTGTGTCTGACATTGGATTTTATTCTTTTTGATTGATTTCTATTAAATATATATCTGTTTGGCGGCGGAGAATTTATTCTCTTGCTTAACGCCCTTCGCCGAGACGTACGAGCTCAGGGATTATATATTGATGGATATCAATCGCATGGAGTGAATTTGTAACACCCCGAAAATTCTATAACTGTGAAATTAACAAATTAAAGTATAATTAATTTGAAATCAAAGAACCAAGGGAAACGGGATACGCCATTGCGTTCGTCTCGGAAAAATACGCGAAATAGAGACCGAGTTTTCGAAAAACGGAGTCCGTATGAAGAAGATATGGCCTTCGGAAGTTTTGAATTAAATTTAAAATTCAAACAGAATAAAATAATTCGAAAATGGGGCCCAATGGGCCAGGGCGGATAAACACCCGCCAAGGCCACCCAGGTCGACTGGGCTGTCGACCTGGGCTACCCATGTCGACAGGGCTGTCGACAGCCCTATCGACAGGGGTGTCGACCTGGTCGAGCCCAGTCAACCTGGCTGGCCAGGTCTGTGTTTGGTCGAATTTCTGTGGTCTGCTTTGTCATTAGGGCTAGGTGGCGGGTTCTAATTGGTCTCTCTATCTAATGAATGGCTACGATCTAACCTAGCAACATCAATGGTCCTAATCAATTCCTAACCTCTATATAAACAACCCTAGACTAAACCCTAATCTATTCATTCAAATTAAGAACATAGCCGCCATGTTGCTGAGGAACGACTAAGAGTAGCCGCCGACTAGAGAGAGAATTAGAAAGAAAGTTCTAAAGCCTAAAGCAATTCAAGCAACCTAAAGCCAATCAATTCAACAAAGGAATCATATCTCTTAATTTGAGAATTCGCCGCAACCATTGTAAGTAGAGTATTACTTTGGTATGAATAAACAACTGTATTGATTTGTATGCTTGAATTGGGATAATAAAGTAATTCATATTTGTGCAAAATTATGTTATTCATTATAAAGAACTACATGCGGTAGTTCTATGCAAGTATACGTTTGGAATATTGCGCAAATTATGTAATCTATGTTGAAGCTACATGTATGTAGTTGATGGAAATTCATGCGAGTTTGGGGCTTTGTTATTATGCCATCATGATGTATATTTTTGTGCATAAATCATTTTGCAAGTAATCGAAACAAGTTTGGTTGTTATAGTTCACATGAAACTATGTTGGAATTTTGACACCATAATCCATGTATTAAGTCATGCTTTTGCAAAACTTATGAATATGGCTAGGCTATGAATGATATTTGGCATAATTGAAATCTATGATTAAGTCTATCTTGTTTAAAAGAATTATATGATGACATATGTGAGACATGGCTAGGTTAGACTCAAAAATCCCTTTTTGCAAGTTTAAAGCAAACACCATGATTAGGAATATTTATGCCATGCTTATGTTTGACATTATGCCATGTTTATGCTAGAAGTATTTATGCCATGCTTATGTTTGACATTATGCCATGTTTATGCTAGAAGTATTTATGCCATGCTTATGTTTGACATTATGCTATGCTTATGCTAGGAATATTTATGACATGCTTATGTTTGACATTATGCCTAAATAAGAATATAGGTTCATGTTGTAGTTAAACCTATGTAAGTTCACATGCTTTGATTCATGTCATCTATGTTACCACTATGCAAGTACACCAATTTCTATTTTGTATTTCCAACGTCGTATTGCAAGTTCATGCGCTCACCTTCCCCTCTTTGTGTATACGCCATAAGCCTCCCCTTTTCGCATGGCTAAATTGGGCTTTAAAAGGCTAAGCCCAATGTATATAAACGGACGTGTAAAACGGGGGAAAATAACGTTGGGTTAAAATTAATTAATGAATAAATGAAAATATAAAATAGAAGGGCCCAAATTCAAGTATGGGTTGGGCCCATGATTGGTGTAACCTTTACACCATTAACTTAATAATGGGCCGCAAATATTTACATATAAGAAATAAAGAAGAATGACAAGATATGTAAATGTAGAAAATACGATGTGTTTAACCCGAGGTTGGATTGAGTTGTGATGTAAACCTGCCCGGAACCGCCCGGCTGTCCAGTAGTCACAACAATACCTATCCAATGTGGGAGGTTAAACATGGAGCCCAGCAAGGACCCGAGGTTAGACTGAGTTGTGGCGTAAGACTGCCCGGAACCAACCGGCAACAGGCAGCCACAACAATACCTGTCTAATGTGAGAGGTCAGGGCCTTAATAAGACAATTAAGGCTGAGTCAGGATTGTTAGGATTAAGTGGACTAAAGACTTAATCAAAATGGAACATGCTAAACTAAACGGACTGGTGGGGGTTAGGTTAGAAACACTTAACCAACTTAGCATGTTGGCTAGAGATAGAAAACCTAGTAACGGGGGACCCTTTTCAGTAGTAACCCTAAAAGGTGTATCATGATACCCTGAAACTAGGCAGGGTGGGGCACGATTACTGGGCTGATTGTAAGAGGTCAAAGCGACGGCGGTGGTGTAGCAGTGTAGGTTCTAACGGAGTGCGGGCGTGCACACACTCCGGCGCAGAAAAATAAGGCACTGGACACCAGTAGCATACCTGTGCACTCTAAGGTTGTGTCGGGTTGCCACTATGGGACTTGATACACCCCATGGTGGGACCAGCATAGGTAACTACAGACATCGGGGGCCGTAAGACACATGTAACTATGCGAGTAGGAGCCGATCATCATTGAATGGATCACATCACCCTGATTATGGGGTGCCAGTTGGAAACTAGTTTATATGGGTTCAGAGATCAACATGGGGTACGATAGTATATTCGACCCTAGACAACTTAACCAAGTTTATAGTGCATGCCCACTTCTTGTTTATACTTATCATACCCAGTTCTTTATTCATAGACAAAATAGTACTAGACTTACTCAGGCTTTATGTCTGACTCTACTTTTCTTTCGTCTTCTTTCTTCCGTTTCCCCCCCCCCCCCCGGGTCCTCAGGGAGGGAACACAGCAGCTTGACCAACCTCAACATCCAGCTCGAAGAAGAGAAATGTATTGCTTGGACTTTCCTGTTTTGAACTATGGCTTTGGACAATCCACTATGGGGCTTTTGCAGTTTATCTATGTTTTATTTATGCTTCTTTAAATAATGTACTCAAGACAGATTATGAAAGTGTTATGTTTTTGGGAAGGATGTTGTTGTAACACGTATTTGATTTTATGAAATAAAATTTGTTGTTCTTCCGCTGTTTACAAATATGTGTTCTTATATCTGTCTTGTATATCTGTGACTTGTACTTATAAACCTCCACCAAAATTAGGGCATTCCCTTTGAGAGTGACCCTAACGGAGGTGGGTTGTTTCACTTGGTATCAGAGCATAGGTTTACCAGATAAGATAAAAAGTTTTGAAAATTATTTTCAAAAAGGAAATTTAAAGAAGCATTTTTAAAAGAAAAATATTATTTTATTCTAAAAAGGCAAAGTCCACCCCCAAAGCCATAGGAACTATCTCTTATCCTTCGTTTTGAATCTATCCTTTTTGTTTTAGCATGTCCCAAGATCTTAACTTGCCAGAAGGGGTGCCAATACCTGGTTGGTTTAGACGGTTCTTAGAAGCAAGGGCCACTCAGCCAGGTCCTACCGTTCCTCCTCCCCCATCGGAAGGAAATCATCCAGCTGCAGCAGCACCTTTTCCTCCACCTCCTCCTCGGGGAAACACGTTTGCTAAGATATGTAAAGATTTTAAAGCTATGGGAGGAAGGGATTTCCATGGAACTGAGTCCTTTGTGGCAGCTAGAAATTGGCTGAAAGAAACTGAGGACCTATTCATCATCTTTGAGGTAGAGGATAGACAAAAAGTACAATTGGCAGTTTGGCTATTGAAGGGCGAGGCTTCCTACTGGTGGGAAGTCACTAATGCTGAAAGACCAGTGGAGACATGGGAGGACTTTAGGGCAAGGTTTGAGACCAAATTTCTCTCAGATGCGGAAAGAAGTTTGCAGTTGGAAAAATTCTTATTTCTTAAGCAAGGGGACAAGACAGTCAGAGAGTATGTAAATCAGTTCGATGAGCTGGCTAGGTTTGGACTTGACCTAGTCAACACCCCGCACAAGAAGGCTCTCCGTTTCGTCAAAGGGTTAAATGAGCCATTACACAGTTTAGCCATGACCCATATACCCATGGGGGCCACGTATGAAAGATTGGTGCAAATGGCATTGCTGAATGAGGAGGATAAGGGCAAGAAGTAGACAAAGGCAGAAAGCTCTCAAGGGAAGAAAGAGGGTTTGCAGCCCAAGAAGATAGACTTTAAGAAGGGCGGGAAAGGCAACAAAGAGAAGAGGAAGTGTAATTTCTGTGGCAAAGTGGGGCACTTAGTAAAGGACTGTCGGAAAAAGAAGGCCAAGGAGAATGGTGGGTGCTTTTCTTGCGGTGAGACAGGCCACAGGGCTAAGGACTGCCCAAAGAAACGAGGACAGGGGCAGAGGGCTGGATCCACCCCAGGGGCACAGGTCCATGTGCTAGAAGCGCCACCTCTGCAACAGCGAGGTATAAATACTTCTGTAGAAAGTGTAGTTTATCTTTATGATCACCCCGTTCGCACTTTATTTGATTCTGGCGCATCACACTCCTTTATCTCGTCTGCTTTAGTAGAATCTCTGCACCTAGAAACTAGTATGGTAGAGGACCCCTTAATTGTTTCAAACCCAATTGGGGGCCCAGCTCATTTGTCTATGATCTGTGTGGGATTGAAAATTTCTATTCTAAGTGTCGAATTTCAATGTAGTGCCTTTGTTTTGGGCTTTTCGGGGTATGGTTTGATTTTGGGTATGGATTGGCTATCCAGTAATGGGGCCATCCTTGATTGCGAGAAAAGGGTTGTTAGGCTCCTAACCCAGCTCGGTAATACTTTGGAAATTTCTTGTAATCCCTCGTATGCGGTTATGCTTAGTTATCTTGAATCGCTAGATGCCTCTGTTGAAAATTTGCAATCAGTTAGAGTGGTCCGGGAATATCCGGATGTCTTCGAAGAGGTGAAGGGCTTGCCTCCGAAGCGGGAAATAGACTTCCGCATATATCTTGTAGATAATGCAAAGCCCGTTGCGTTGCCCGTTAGACATATGGCTCCACGAGAAAGGACAGAGCTCAGTAAACAGATTAAAGAGCTTCTAGAAAAGGGGTTCATTAGGAGGAGCATTTCAGAATGGGGCGCTCCAGTGGTGTTCGCTACAAAGGCGGATGGTTCACTCCGTCTATGTGTTGACTATAGGGAGCTCAACAAGCTAACGAAAAAGAATAGGCACCATCTCCCTAGAATTGACGATTTGTTTGACCAGCTTGTAGGAGCGTCTGTTTTCTCCCAACTCGATTTAGCAACCGGTTTTCATCAGCTAAGGGTGGCTGAAGATAGCATCGATAAAACGACATTCAGAACCCCAGACGGCTTCTTTGAATGGCTTGTCATGCCTTTCGGCTTGACAAATGCACCTGCTTACTTCGTGGACCTGATGAGTAGGGTATTTAGAGATTTCCTCAACAAATTCGTAGTGGTCTTCGTAGATGATATCCTTATCTTCTCAAAGAGTGAAGAGGAACATGCTCAGCACTTAAGGGCAATCATGGAAACTTTGCGAGTCCATCAACTAAAAGCCAAATTCTCCAAATGCCACTTTTGGAGAGAAGAGGTAAGGTTCCTTGGGCACATAGAATCCAAACAAGGGTTAGCAGTGGACCCTGCTAAGGTAGTGGCGGTACAGGACTGGAAGACACCAAGGAATGCAACTGAGGTCCGAAGTTTTCTAGGACTAGCGGGTTTCTATCGAAAGTTTATAAGGGATTTTGCGAAAATCTCAGCTCCGCTCACGAAATTGACTAAGAAGAACCTAGCGTTCAATTGGGACTTGGATTGCGAGTTTGCTTTCCAACGACTAAAAAGGGCTCTCACAACAGCCCCAGTTTTGACACTGCCAGATGGGAGCAAGATGTTCACTGTTTATACGGATGCATGTGGGACAGGGCTAGGCGCCGTCTTAATGCAAGAAGGAAGGGTAGTAGCTTATGGCGGGAGGCAATTGAAGGTGCACGAAAAGAACTACCCAACCCACGATCTCGAGTTAGCCGCCATCGTCTTTGCACTCAAGTCTTGGCGACACTATCTCCTAGGTGAGAAGTTCGAACTTTACACTGACAATAAATCGTTGAAATATCTTTTCTCGCAGAAGGATCTTAACTTGAGGCAACAAAGATGGATGGAGTTTCCTGCCTCGTACGATTTCGAAATCTCCTACACTCCGGGCAAAGGCAACGTAGTGGCAGACGCGTTGAGCCGAAAGAAATTGACCCTAAGCCCGTTGTTTGTTGAAAGACAAAGCCTAGAGTTTATAGCCAGCTTCGACTTTAGGCCCTCCTCCGATTTCATACCAGGCTTGCTAGCATCTCTCGAAGTACGCCCAACTTTAGTAGATTCAGTAGGGGCAGCACAACGCGAAGACCCTCAGCTTGTGGAAATGATTAATAGGCTAATAAGGGTGAGACTTCAAGTCACCTCAACAGATACTCCATCGACGATAAGGGGTTGCTAAGGCAAGACGGAAGACTATGCGTCCCACAGACAAACGATTTAATAAAGAAGGTTATCGAGGAAGCACATCACTCCAAGATGACGATACACCCAGGCGGAGATAAAATGTACAAAGACATAAAAAGGACTTTCTTTTGGAATGGCATGAAAAAGGACGTGGCAGAATTCGTTTCTAAATGTATGGTGTGCCAACAGGTTAAGGCGGAACAGAAAAAGCCTGGCGGACTACTACATCCTCTGGAGGTCCCGCAGTGGAAGTGGGATAGCATCTCAATGGACTTCATCGATGGGCTGCCTAGGTCTAGGAGAGGCAACACTAGCGTTTGGGTAATAGTGGATAGGCTTACTAAAAGCGCCCACTTTTTACCTGTCAAAAGTAAAAGAACTGCCTCATCCCTAGCATCACTTTACCTCAAGGAAATCGTTCGACTCCATGGAATACCATCTAGCATTGTTAGTGACCGAGACCCCATCTTCACCAGCGAATTTTGGCGGAGTCTGCAAGAAGCAGTAGGAACGCAGTTATGCTTGAGCACAGCCTATCATCCCCAAACCGACGGCCAAACAGAGAGAGTGAACAGAGTTTTGGAAGACCTTTTAAGGCTATGCGTCCTTGACTTCGGAGTGACATGGGAAGACCACCTTCCTTTGGTGGAATTTGCCTACAACAACAGCTATCAAGCAACCATAGGAATGGCGCCCTTCGAAGCTTTATATGGAAGACCGTGTCGATCGCCCACTTGTTGGTGGGAGTCTACTGATAAGCTTATACTTGGACCAGATATGATCCGAGAGACTTCAGAGAAAGTAGACTTAATACGAAGAAGGATGAAGACGGCCCAAGACAGACAAAAGTCCTATGCCGACAAGAGGAGGACCGACCTTGAATTTGAAGTTGGAGACAGAGTTTTTCTCAAGGTATCACCGCTAAGAAACGTTGTTCGTTTTGGAACCACAGGAAAGCTAGCGCCAAGATTCATAGGGCCATTCCCTATTATCGAGAAAATTGGGAAAATGGCCTATAGATTAGAGCTACCCGAGAAGTTGGCTGGAGTCCACAACGTTTTTCACGTTTCACATCTCCGAAAATGTCTGCATGAGTCAGCTGAAGTGGTAGAGCCAAATATCCTCGAAGAGGCCGAAGTGGAACGCGAAGCAACCATAAGAAGAGTTCCAACCCGCATCTTAGGAACGGAAGTGAAGAAGCTACGCAACCGTGAAGTCAAGCTCGTCAAAGTTCAGTGGAGCAACGCCGAGGGAGACGCGACTTGGGAAACTGAAGCTAGAATACGTACTGCCTACCCTTTTCTGTTCGAGGGTACATCCTTGATCTTTCTCTTTCCTTAAGTTGCGCTTTTATCTTTTTATGTATATTTCCTCGACCGTATCTTTTAGATAGAATCTTTTTGGATGGAAACATGTAGTTGAAACATGTTATGGATGATGGTTGCAAGTGGTTGCAAGTGATTGCTAGTGGTTGCTCGTGGTTGCATATACACACACAATCTAGGTTTTAGATCGGCTCAGTCACTTCATATTGCATATGCATATATGTTTGCATTCGTATGTGGTTGAACATTAGTGTGTGGTCATGTGGATGCTGCATTTGTATCGAATGATTGTGCACTCATGTAGAATCAAGAATAGGAAAATTTGCATACATAATGGATTCATGGCACTTACATAATTCGCATTAAGGAGGTCAACTGAATCAGTAGACCGCCTGATTTTGCATTAGATAAGTACATGTACACCCACACTTCGCATATGATCATGAAGCATTAGAAGTCTTTTAAGGACAATGGATGCTCGTGTTTGATGGATGAGTAGATGGATGATTGGATGTTAGGATATACATTCCTCCTAACTTGAAGATTTCGGGGACGAAATCCTTTTAAGTGGGGGAGAATGTAACACCCCGAAAATTCTATAACTGTGAAATTAACAAATTAAAGTATAATTAATTTGAAATCAAAGAACCAAGGGAAACGGGATATGCCATTGCGTTCGTCTCGGAAAAATACGCGAAATAGAGACCGAGTTTTCGAAAAACGGAGTCCGTATGAAGAAGATATGGCCTGCGGAAGTTTTGAATTAAATTTAAAATTCAAACAGAATAAAATAATTCGAAAATGGGGCCCAATGGGCCAGGGCGGATAAACACCCGCCAAGGCCACCCAGGTCGACTGGGCTGTCGACCTGGGCTACCCATGTCGACAGGGCTGTCGACAGCCCTGTCGACAGGGGTGTCGACCTGGTCGAGCCCAGTCAACCTGGCTGGCCAGGTCTGTGTTTGGTCGAATTTCTGTGGTCTGCTTTGTCATTAGGGCTAGGTGGCGGGTTCTAATTGGTCTCTCTATCTAATGAATGGCTACGATCTAACCTAGCAACATCAATGGTCCTAATCAATTCCTAACCTCTATATAAACAACCCTAGACTAAACCCTAATCTATTCATTCAAATTAAGAACATAGCCGCCATGTTGCTGAGGAACGACTAAGAGTAGCCGCCGACTAGGGAGAGAATTAGAAAGAAAGTTCTAAAGCCTAAAGCAATTCAAGCAACCTAAAGCCAATCAATTCAACAAAGGAATCATATCTCTTAATTTGAGAATTCGCCGCAACCATTGTAAGTAGAGTATTACTTTGGTATGAATAAACAACTGTATTGATTTGTATGCTTGAATTGGGATAATAAAGTAATTCATATTTGTGCAAAATTATGTTATTCATTATAAAGAACTACATGCGGTAGTTCTATGCAAGTATATGTTTGGAATATTGCGCAAATTATGTAATCTATGTTGAAGCTACATGTATGTAGTTGATGGAAATTCATGCGAGTTTGGGGCTTTGTTATTATGCCATCATGATGTATATTTTTGTGCATAAATCATTTTGCAAGTAATCGAAACAAGTTTGGTTGTTATAGTTCACATGAAACTATGTTGGAATTTTGACACCATAATCCATGTATTAAGTCATGCTTTTGCAAAACTTATGAATATGGCTAGGCTATGAATGATATTTGGCATAATTGAAATCTATGATTAAGTCTATCTTGTTTAAAAGAATTATATGATGACATATGTGAGACATGGCTAGGTTAGACTCAAAAATCCCTTTTTGCAAGTTTAAAGCAAACACCATGATTAGGAATATTTATGTCATGCTTATGTTTGACATTATGCCATGTTTATGCTAGAAGTATTTATGCCATGCTTATGTTTGACATTATGCCATGTTTATGCTAGAAGTATTTATGCCATGCTTATATTTGACATTATGCTATGCTTATGCTAGGAATATTTATGACATGCTTATGTTTGACATTATGCCTAAATAAGAATATAGGTTCATGTTGTAGTTAAACCTATGCAAGTTCACATGCTTTGATTCATGTCATCTATGTTACCACTATGCAAGTACACCAATTTCTATTTTGTATTTCCAACGTCGTATTGCAAGTTCATGCGCTCACCTTCCCCTCTTTGTGTATACGCCATAAGCCTCCCCTTTTCGCATGGCTAAATTGGGCTTTAAAAGGCTAAGCCCAATGTATATAAACGGACGTGTAAAACGGGGGAAAATAACGTTGGGTTAAAATTAATTAATGAATAAATGAAAATATAAAATAGAAGGGCCCAAATTCAAGTATGGGTTGGGCCCATGATTGGTGTAACCTTTACACCATTAACTTAATAATGGGCCGCAAATATTTACATATAAGAAATAAAGAAGAATGACAAGATATGTAAATGTAGAAAATACGATGTGTTTAACCCGAGGTTGGATTGAGTTGTGATGTAAACCTGCCCGGAACCGCCCGGCTGTCCAGTAGTCACAACAATACCTATCCAATGTGGGAGGTTAAACATGGAGCCCAGCAAGGACCCGAGGTTAGACTGAGTTGTGGCGTAAGACTTCCCGGAACCAACCGGCAACAGGCAGCCACAACAATACCTGTCTAATGTGAGAGGTCAGGGCCTTAATAAGACAATTAAGACTGAGTCAGGATTGTTAGGATTAAGTAGACTAAAGACTTAATCAAAATGGAACATGCTAAACTAAACGGACTGGTGGGGGTTAGGTTAGAAACACTTAACCAACTTAGCATGTTGGCTAGAGATAGAAAACCTAGTAACGGGGGACCCTTTTCAGCAGTAACCCTAAAAGGTGTATCATGATACCCTGAAACTAGGCAGGGTGGGGCACGATTACTGGGCTGATTGTAAGAGGTCAAAGCGACGGCGGTGGTGTAGCAGTGTAGGTTCTAACGGAGTGCGGGCGTGCACACACTCCGGCGCAGAAAAATAAGGCACTGGACACCAGTAGCATACCTGTGCACTCTAAGGTTGTGTCGGGTTGCCACTATGGGACTTGATACACCCCATGGTGGGACCAGCATAGGTAACTACAGACATCGGGGGCCGTAAGACACATGTAACTATGCGAGTAGGAGCCGATCATCATTGAATGGATCACATCACCCTGATTATGGGGTGCCAGTTGGAAACTAGTTTATATGGGTTCAGAGATCAACATGGGGTACGATAGTATATTCGACCCTAGACAACTTAACCAAGTTTATAGTGCATGCCCACTTCTTGTTTATACTTATCATACCCAGTTCTTTATTCATAGACAAAATAGTACTAGACTTACTCAGGCTTTATGTCTGACTCTACTTTTCTTTCGTCTTCTTTCTTCCGTTTCCCCCCCTCCCCCCCCCCCCCAGGTCCTCAGGGAGGGAACACAGCAGCTTGACCAACCTCAACATCCAGCTCGAAGAAGAGAAATGTATTGCTTGGACTTTCCTGTTTTGAACTATGGCTTTGGACAATCCACTATGGGGCTTTTGCAGTTTATCTATGTTTTATTTATGCTTCTTTAAATAATGTACTCAAGACAGATTATGAAAGTGTTATGTTATGTTTTTGGAAAGGATGTTGTTGTAACACGTATTTGATTTTATGAAATAAAATTTGTTGTTCTTCCGCTGTTTACAAATATGTGTTCTTATATCTGTCTTGTATATCTGTGACTTGTACTTATAAACCTCCACCAAAATTAGGGCATTCCCTTTGAGAGTGACCCTAACGGAGGTGGGGTGTTTCAGAATTGTCTGTGTGGCATGCCTAAGTGGCAATATGATCAAGGTTTCTGTTGAAAAGCAAAGTCTTGTGGTTGATGACCGAAGCACGGCCTGTGTGGCATAGCTTTGTGTAGCGTTGATTCGCGAGCCTCACACCCCTGTTGTGAACCAGAAATGGGGGAGGACGTCAGGGAGGGCATGCGTTTCTTTCTAGATAGAGGTGGTGTCAGTGCTTAAACTGGTTGACATTTATATTATTTTCACCTGTGTGGTTGTTGCTGTTGTGGGGCGCCTCGGTTTGATCGGACGATCCAGGTCCGATGGAGTCATTCATTGGCTCATTTACGCCCCAAAGGGCGGGGAAACGCAGTGTCCAGACATTTTAATCCACATCGGTGGATAGACCCTGAGGATCCAAGGGCCCACCTGAGTCTGGTTCCTAAGGCTCGGGCTAGATTGTCTTGAATCGGTAGAGGACGATCCCTGGCCTCGGTTCATAGATGGAAATCCAATTTCCAAATACGTGACTTTGCGGTTTTGATTGTAGAGACTAGTATGGCGACATGATATATGGTACCCATGCCGTCTAGGATTGATATTTATGATTGAAATTGTTTTGACACTATACACTTATAATAGTATCAAATGATTTGTTTTTAATGTATCAAGCATGCTTTGGCTATTATAAGGTAAAACCCTATCCTACGGCTTGCGTTGCATTGTGTGATGGGACCTGGGTCTTATAATAGCTTCATTGTTCTTTATTTAGCATTGCGCTGTTGTTTTATGCACTGGTATTCTTGGGAGGAGACCCGTTCCGTGTTATACGGCGTGGTCCCTTGATTTACATAACTTTAAAATAAAGATTAATAACTGTTTTAGTTCTCACACCAGTCACATGACTGTCCTGGAGTTTATTGTTTTAACCTAAACTCTGGGTGCCCTTATTTTGACACAGGCAGCTAGTAATTTTGGTTTTGCAGATTTATATTCATAGGATCCTGATTTATAGCTGGAACGATACTCGGAAAGCTCTGTATCCGTGTATTACTTCTATTTGTGTATTGTATTATTTTCCGCTGCTATATAATGTATTGTAATCTTTGATATTTTATAATGTGTAATATTGATTTATACTCTGTATATTCTTGTATTCTGATGAGATTGTTGTAACATACAATGAAATGTTCTTCTGTCTGTGTTCTTTTGTGTGTCGTTCTCTAAGTATCCGAGCTTTCCTTACCGGGGAAGTTACGGGTCCTTACAGAATATTGATTGGAGGTAATGTGGTTTTAACCATGTTTTGCTGCACCATTAAAATTTTTGCATGCCTCCTTTTATTTGACAGAACGGAGGAGGTTTAAATCACACAATTAATGACCTTATATGATTTCTTCACATTGCATTATCTTGACCTTGCTATCTTGAGACCGTTGCACGATTGTGGTCCATTTTTGCTGACTTGCCTATGTGTATGTGTCGTGTTGTTGTACCTTTGTCGGTGGCCATGCCCAAAGCTGTTGGTTTACGGCATATTGCAGGAACCTTATGTACCTTACATACTTGTTATTTGTGGTGGCAAAATGTTGGTTAAGTGGACACGTGTACTTGCACATGTGTGCTTGTACACCTGTGTACATGCAGGCTTCCGGGACCATGGTCGCTAAAATAAAAATTGATAAACCCGAACATTATAACTAGTTCTGAATAGATATGACACATGTGTATACTTGACATTTTACATGTGAAATATTGATGTTGAGATTGACTTTTATATTTTAGTTTTTATTGGAGGTGATTTACTTGAGCAAATGATTAATCTGGACTCGAGTATTTTATATTTTTGCATGGAATGCTCGGGTTAGACCCGAGCATTTTAGATTTAAAGATTATAGCTTATGATTCGAAGATTGGCAAAGTTGGGGATTCCAAGAACGGCGCACTCTGAAGTTTTAAACAGTGAAGATTTTTCTGGTATTCAAATTATTTCCAAATTCCGCTATATAGAAAACTATTTTATTAAAAATTCTGATTTATAAATAAAAGTTCATTTCAATGTTCAATATTGTGTTATTTATTTATCCCGTATTTTCTATGTTGATTCTGTTTTAAACTCTATAAGCTAAATAATGATCTGTCGATTTGGCTATTTTAAATTGGTTTAATTACCAATTGAAGCAGTCAAAAAGACGGGACGTTACAAAACTGAATAATCGTTTTCTGCTTTCATTTTGTACATATATGATGATTTAAAAAAGATGATACATTTTTGTAATTAACAAATTTTAAATGTTTAGTAGAATATCTTATTTTATTTCAGAGTTAGAAAAGATAATTGCATTTATCTTTTCAAATATATATATATATATATATATATATATATAATTGCATCTATCTTTTACTACAAGATAAAATATAAAAGATAAGGCCAACTGAATGCTTATTACTTAAATATTACTTTCAAATCTGCTGCTATCTATCTTTTACTAAAAGATAAAAGATAAGGCCAATCAAAAATTTAATTGCATTTATCTTTTACTAAAAGATAAAAGATAAAATATAAGGCCAACTGAATGTTTGCTTCTTTAACATTACTTTTGAAAATCTATTGCTATCTGTTTTTACTAAAAGATAAGGCCAATCAAAAATAAAATTTTCGCTAAAAGATAAAAGATAAGGCCAACTAAATATTATTACTTAAACATTACTTTCGAAAATATGCTGCTATCTATCTTTTACTAAAAGATAAAAGATATGGCCAATCAAAAATATAATTGCATCTATCTTTTACTAAAAGATAAAAGATAAGGCCAACTGAATGTTTATTACTTAAACGTTGCATATAATTTAGCAGCAAATTTGCGTGAAATTTTGGTTTATCTTTTATCTGAATGTTTATTTATAATTTTGGCTTTACTAAAAGATAAAAAAATAGAATTGCATCTATCTTTTACTAAAAGATATAAGATATAAGATAAGGCCAATCAACAAACTTAAAGTCAGTACATACAACAAACTGAATGTTTATTTCTACCTTATAAAATTTGTTTTCTACTTCCATTTTGTTGGTGTGTGAGATTAATTACCAGTTTTTGTTGGCGTATGGACAAATTGAAAATTATATGATGATTTGTGCTTAAACAACTAAAAAGATAAAAACATTTATCTTTTTCTTTATATTAGATAACAGTTTTAAACATCAGTTCAATTACCAGCACCATTATAGTGAGATAATTTCAATTACAGTTTAGTTCATGCATTCAGTGTCTCTTTGCTATTTTTGTTACTGATACATTGTAATGAACCACCCAGCTTTCTGCATGATCATTACAGAAAACCAATGCAAAAAAGGAATATGAATGTAGCAGGTTCACTTCAAATGTACTGGTTATACCCATGCAAAAAAGTCAATATGTACCGGGAGGACTTGAACAATGTACTGCTTATACCGATTTGCTTGACTCTTGATGCATGCAAGGACAATTCCAAGGGCCACCTCATGGTAGTAATTTCCTTTGACGTGATACGAGGCGTACTTGGTGTAGCAAACTTCCCCACAATCTCAACGTAACACTACCCCTTCAACAACATATTGCACAGCGGAGTCTAAATATAAAAAAGGGTTTCCATAACAAATTGTATCTTTTCACTATAAGTGTAGACTCATACTAAGTTGTATAAATAGGCACTTTTATAGTGTAATTTGCTTTTGAAGTTGTTTCGAAGCTTTAGGCTTGTTAATAAAATGGGATACTAATGAAAAGATAAATGTATTTATCTTTCTCAAATTTATTTCTTATGAATGCTTAATTACGTTTTGTTTGCCAGCATAAATGATATGTCACCAAATTATTATTTGTATAAATCTCATACTATTTGTGTAAGTATAATATATTATTAGATTCCAATATATATTGGTGTTTCTTATGTGAATATAATATAATAATGTATATTACTATCTATTTTGTGAGGAAGATAAATGCATATATCTTTTTTTTAGTACAGACAAAATGATACTGCAAATAAGAGGTATAAATTGTTGATGCGAATCACAACCACACATAAATAACTAAAGCGCTTGCCAAGTACAAGCAAAAAACAAGAAACTTCAAATAAACAAAATGTTTCAAAACAACATTATTTCAGTGCACACGGCTTCAAACATGTGTAGCAATAGCTAATTACAACATTTATATTATGTTGCTTCTTGCTTATAAAACAACTAGACCACCACAATCTCAACCGATAAAACAATTAACACAATAAATAAGAAACAAATACAGTAGACGAGAACTAAATACAGTAGCGTCATGTCTACTAAATAGCGAATTTCAGAATAATTCAAAGCATTCCAGTCATTTTGGGGATACAATGAGCTTAATTTTTGTGTTGCAACTTCATCCTAACGCCATTTTGCATGCGAAACAATTTTGTATTTTGTTTGATTCAGACAGTTCAGCAGCATGTATATGGTAGGCTAATCCAATAGCTATAACATTAGATTAAAAATTCAATTACAACACCGGTCAGAAGTAACTAAAGCATATCAATCAGTGTAGTACCTAAAGTATTAGTGTGTATTATCGTGTAACATGCATTTTTGTATAAAAATATTTTAAAAAAATAAACTTGTTTATCTTTTTTAACTACTTAAATTCTAGCATGAAATAATTATTTTAAAAACATGCAAAACATTATATCTTAAAACTATTTTTAAGTTAAAACCTAATAGATAAATATATTTTTAATTAGAAATATAATATTTTGTATTTCTTTTATAAAAGCATTGCATTTAATAAAAAAGATAAACATATTTATATTTTTAGTACCAAAACTTTTTATATGAACTAATTACATTCAAACTAGAAATTATCTATTAGATGCAAAAAAAAAAAAAAACAATAAAATTTGAAATATAAAACAAATGCATAACAAATTATCTATTAGAGACAATATACTGTTAATAACAAATTATATCATGACGTTAAAAAATTTATCACTGAAAGATAAAATGATATATCTTTCTTCAAAAAGCAGTAGAACCATATTACAGATTACAACTCATGCCCAGTCATCTGAATAACATCATCAGCTATTAGAAATTCAGTACCAAAATCATCATTAAAGTTTCAACATCAGTTAAATTCACGTAAATTAAAAATATTACCAATAAAAGATAAAATGATTTATCTTTCTTCAAAAAGCAGTAAAATTATATGTTCGAACTTCTAAAACATAAAAAGACTTATGTTCATAATTCATGCATAAATATATTAACATAAAACAAATATGCTTTTATCTTATGTAAGAACTTCTAAAAGATAAAAATATTAACATAAAAAGCAGTAGAAACATAATTCATGCATATAATATGAAGACTTATGTTCAAACTTCTAAAACATATATGCTTTTATCTTTTATATATGTTGTTTAAGTCAGTCTATACCTTATGTAAGAACTTCTAAATCATATATGCACTTTATTTGAAGCGGTACTATATAACAGTAGACCAATGTTTTATAATGTTTTATTACAATTTAAAAAGATAAAAGCAATTATCTGTTTTATTCCTATAAAATCTGTTATGTTATTTAAATAATCATTATAACAATTTTCCATAATAAATTTTCGTTTATCACAAAGTTTAAAATAGATAAAACCAATTATCTTTTTTAGTCCTATAACATCTGTTATGTTTTTCGAATAAAAACAGTAGACCCATTTATCTTTTCTATTATACATTTCCATCATAATTCTTTTCAGTCATCCATGTTGAATTCAAAAATCCAATGTGATCCATATGCGAATTGCCAATGCATTCTATAAATTAATAAATGCACAATATTCAATAAGAAAAACACCGTACCTTTCAGCAACCCAATACTGTAAATGAGTATTTGAACTTTGAATTTCATCTCGCCTTGATAGAACTACATAATACAAAAAAATCAAGAATAAAAAATGAGAGAATGATGTATTATAAGAAATTTAGGTTTCAACTAAAAACTAAAAATCACTTAATGGAATTATAATCGAAGATTTAATTCAAAATAATGAAAACCGCCTAATAAAATTGAAAAAAACAAAAAATTGCCTCTTTAATCTCGTGAATATATTACATTGATTTTAAATTTCAGACTAGAAATAAAAAAAATAAAAAGATAAACCTCACCTGATAAAATTAACAATCGTAGCACGACATAGAAAATCATCTAAACATTTTGACAAATTTGAGATCGAAATTAAAAATCGCAGCCTAATAAAATTGGGGAAAACGAATGTTTTGAGCAAAATTTCAATTTGAGAAATCTTCTGTTTAAATGTTTAATGAAAGTCAATTTTTCAATTTGAGAAAGAGGCAAATGGGTTTGTGAAATAAGAAGCGCATTTATTTTTGTCCTTAAAACTAATTCTAAAGAAGTCATGTCCTGAAAAAAAATTGGTCCATGCTAGTAAGCCCTTCACTCAAATTTTCACTTCCGTAAATAAATATATATATATATATGTATATATATTTTAAATTCACATCAATCACTTTGAAATCGAATTCATTTCATATCAATTTTAATCTGAAATACATTATCACTTAAATTTGGAAGATTCAAATTTAAATCAATTTCACAATTCAAGTTCACTTCTTATAAATTCAAATCGTTCGAATTCAAATTCACATCTTATTTGAATTCATTAGTTAAATTAATATCGTTATTTACATTTAAAATTTTAACCTCCAATTCAAATTGCGGAAACCTTAACTTATCCATCTTTGATTTTATTATTAAAGTTTATAATATGTATATATATAATAAAATTTAAATTGAAAAAATATATATACACAAGTTTATAAAATTCTAAAAATTAATTAGAATATAGTTTATAAATATATATAAGTTTAAATAATATAGAAATATGTTAAAAAATATTTATTATAATATAGAAGTTTAAAATACTTATAAAATTTATATTATATGGTTTAAATAAATAAAAATTATAAGTAAAATCTTAAATAAGCTTTAAATCCATATTTACTCATAAAAATCATTCAAAAACATGTAATTTAAAATTCACAAATTATAAGTTTAAAATATTAAAATATAAATATAAAATCTTAAATTATTATTTTGAAATTAAATTTTCCAAATCATTTTACTTCGATAACATGACCAACGGTGTCCATATATACTTTTCTACCCTATGGTCAAGTGATACGGATATTTATCATTTCAATTCGCAATTTAAAATTTCTACGGGATATCATTTCAACCCGCGGTCCCAAATTAAATAAAGATCGTTTAGGTCTATCATTTCAACCTATGATGATTTTTGTCTAATCTAATGTCCATTCGGGTATATATCATTTCAACCCTTAGTGATTTTTCTTAAACTAGAGGAAGCAAAGCATAATAAATCATCATATGGCATCAATCACATCATAAGATATATATCATCAGTGCACCGACATGTCATATAAATATTGTGTCATATATGAAAGTGTACATATTAAACAAACAATTTCTACTGGCAATCCTATACATTCATAACAGTTCATTTGTGTTGATCTAACAATCATGATTCAGTGTAGGTCAAGTGTGAGATAAACTCATATTTTGTGGCAAAGATTGGAGACAATGGATGGATAGACACGGACTGAAATGACGACTTCCGGGCACGATTCAGAACGGATTCAACTCGATATCACTCAATATACATTTTATTTTTTTATGAGAAGAGGCTAGGGAATTTCTCAGCAGATCGGTGCGGTTATCGAGTTCCTGGGACGGGTTTTGGAACTCAACACCAAACTCGACACAAAATAAACACAATAAACTTTACATAAAATATTATATTATATATATATACATAGTAAATTTATAACTTATATATATATTTTTTTTTTTAAATTTCTCATAACTCGTATATATAATTTATATTTTAAAACCCACATAGATTTACTCCATATATATATATATATATATATATATGTATATAAATTTATAACCATCCCCAAAACACTCGTACTCACACAAAACAAACTCAGACATACACACATCTCTTCACACATGCGATCATTCACACAGTCACATAAAATAACACCACACGATTTAAACAAGTAACATGAACTCACATGCATGAACAGAAGGAAAACATACCAATATACATGACACAACACACACAAACTGTTATTAACCCACACACACATCATCCACACAGCATGCATAAAAATCTACACGTACACTTACAAACAAAGACACAACTCAAGCCACACGCTGGGAAAACATGAGGAGGTTGACTTCTGCAAGGAAGTGGATGGGCTCGGCCCATTCTGGTTAGGGAGGAGGGAAGAAAGGTGGGGATTGCTTCTAGTGGGTTGTCGGGTTCAACTGGAGGGATGGCCGGTGAGTCGGTTGAGCAAGTGGGAGGCAAGGGTGAACGAGTTGGACGTAGTGGAGATGCGGTGAGTGACTTGGACGTGGAGGAGGTGCAACTTGGTTCAACTCGCGAGCATGGCTATTAAGGCGTGGGGCGAGATGACGGGATGGACGGGAGGCAAGTGACAGGTCGGACTTGGGTCTCATGCTAGGAGGCTCAGTTGGCTGATCAAGGCGGAGGAGCAGGTGAGCTCGCCAGTGGAGTGGGATGGCAGGCATGAGCTTGGGAAGAGAAAAATAGTGGGAATATTAAAGGGGAGTCGGTTTCGATAGATGTGCGGAAAAATGTTGAGGCTACTGGAAAAATGGGCAATGGAATGAAATGGCGGAAGGGGAAGATAAGGAATAGGATGAGGAGAGAAACAAAGGAGTTTCTGTGTTAACAAAGGGGAGAAATAGGAGCTGAGTTGCATTGGTAAGGATATATGTTTGACCTTGGAAGAAATGTTGGTTAAAGCATTGCTTCCACTAATACAGCGAGCACACCAGTTGGGAAAATGAAACAAAAGCTTTGGGATGTGACAGGCACTGTTTGGAATTGGTAACAATAGAATGAACGCATGTATGGGAGAAAGTATGGCATTGGAACAAAATGGCGTGCATGCCTTTTAAAAATATGTATGCTTAAGGCTTTCTAAACAAAATGTACATATGCTCAGAATCAAATGCAAAAAAAAAAAAAAAAAAAGTCCATGCGTATGCATGTAAGGAATGCTAATTTAAAAGAATGAAAGTGACCATTTTGGAAACAAAAAAGTATTTGGGTAGTTGAATAAAATAAAAGAATAGGTTTTGCTAAGCCAAAATGTCTAGAAAAATATGCGAGACCCGGAAAGGGACATATCGAACTCAAATGGCTTTGTTTCAAAAATGAACTGTGCACGCCTTTTCGCAATTCCATCGCGAACTGAGCACCGAAAATGACAAATGAATATATGCACATATCAGCGCGATGTGACGGACGCAAAGGTATATAATTTGCAGTGTCAGGATGCTCTGTTCAAAAACGTGTTATGGACCCCTTTAAACGGAAAATACGGATGGAAAACATGGTCAGAACGTTCGATTTTCGCGAAATGAATTTCGCGTTGGATTCCCGACAACGAATAGAATATTTTTCATGTTTGTCCAAACTAATTTTGAAGAGATTTTAAAGTCGTTAAATTTTGAACTGATATGCGCAGCTTTGCACTGAAAATTTCCGTCAAACATTCAAATTTTCCAACGAAACTTTCACATCTGCTACATCTCACTATATGTATTTCAAATTACCTATGAAAAATGACAGAATAGTTTCAAAATAAAAATATCGATTTAAAATCAGAATTTAAATCGTAAAAATTAGCTGGTAGTTACATCAGGCATGCATGTGCGTTTTCATGTGGAGGTAGTATGTTGTGTGAATAAAAATTTAGGGTAGGTATAGATTTTAGGCATGTGCACACATTGAAATATAGCTACGTGAAGCATGTGTATATGAAAATTAGGCCGCACAGTTTTATTCAGCTAGGCATGTGAAAAGTTTAGGTAGCAGCACATTTTTGGGAAGGGAGATATAGCATGTGGGAGGAGACAGAGCATAACAAAATTAATTGTTTTGGGTTGGCTTGGTTTAGAGGCCTGCAGACGTGCATGCACTAGGAAAGCAGTGGGAAGTTGGGTAGGAGGAAGAATTTTTTAGAACATATGCATAGGTTAGTTTTGATAATTTATGTATATTATATATATATATATATATATATATATATATATATATATATATATGTATGTATGTATTTTATTTTGATTTGGTACGGTTATTAAATTCTACCGCTAACTGTTGTTGAACGTTCTTAAATTCGCACTATCGCCAACGAGCTCCAACCGCAATGAAAATAGATGTATTACTAAAGTTTGATGTTCCAGATCTTATAAAATTAATTTCATTGAAATCCGACTCCATTTCCAAAACAGAGTTATTTTAGTTTTAATTTATTTATCGATTTACATTAAACTTTGCACGCTCATTATACATCTCTGATTGACTCCAAATTAAAATCTAGCAATAACTAGCCATTACGGATTTAATAAAATTTGTTTCATCGAAATAGAGGTAGTTTGGAAAATAACTATTTCTAAGGCTTATATAATATCGGTAAAATAACAATTCAAATTAAATCATAATAAATTTACATTACCGTATATATTCAAATAGAATATCATATAGCTTCAAGATAAACGATTTGGGGTTTAAACTCAACATAATAAAATTTCATTGTTAAATCAGTATTCAACTTATATTAAAATCCTTTTATTATATTAAACAAATCGTTGTGGTTTATAAAAAATTCCATAATGACTTTCTGAAAATTTAATTTTGACATAACTAACAATCTATAATATGAAATCTTGATTTTTCTCCTCCATTAAAAACTTATAATCGAATAGCTTTGGAGGATTCTAGTTTCAAAGAGTTTTGACTTATATTGGATTATGTATATTTAACTGAAGGTCAAAACTCAATATTACGAACTACCGCGCTGCTGCGAGTTCATTTTAAATTAGATATAAATTTATACGTCCAATTGTCGCTTAATTAATAAATTATATATAAAAATCCATAAATATTTCTAATGTAATATTTAAAACAGGTTCAAATTCAAATGACTGAAAAATCTCGGTCGTTACATTCTTACCCCCTTAAAAGAATTACATCCTCGAAATTACAAGGTAAGAAGAATGCTCCAAACCAATTACTTTAAAATAATTACTTAGGGTTATTATCAAAAAATTCTAAATTTAAATTTTTTTGGAAAAAGTCGCCAATAACTCTTCTGCACGACTCGATAGGAACAACTACCAAATGGCACTCCGGGCCTCACATCGATCAAAGGAAAACAAAAGCCAAGCAGCTACCCATGTCAGGGGTATAAAATCAAACACCCAAACATCAATTTTAAAGTTTACGTTTTTGTCGGGCACTTGAATTCCAATTACAAAGCAAAGCAGCTAACAACTCATCCTCCTTTAAACCTGCACTTGCTCAAAAACATAAAATTCTACCAAGTTTTCACACTTTATCAATCCTACTCAATAATGTTGCTAACATTCCTTTGATTTTAAAATTAGTTATAAACTATTTCATAAAACACTACTCAAATTCACCTTTATTAGTTAATTTAAATCAAAATCTCAGTTTTACCGCATATCTTATCTTCCAAATCCAAATTTATATTTAGACTAACACATTATCATCTTAAGGTTAAGTTTGGGCATTTAAATCCCAAAGATATTCATTTCCAAATTTTAAAGAATTTAAAACTATATTTTTATGAACTACCAACTACTAAAACGCTGTGGAAATTGGATTTGGCCATAACTCAATATTTATGACTTGAATTTCAAATTTTTCTCTTCTATATGAAGATTATATTCAGTTAGATCTATATAATTCTTGTTTCGAAGAAAACCGTTCTAATTGAATTCTAAACATCAATCTGAAGTGCAAATCATAAAATTACGAACTACTTTGACATGGTGAGCTCGGCTTAAATTAATTCAAAATTTTCAATGTAATAACCCGGAAATCTGAGGCAATTTAAAATTTTTATTTTGGCAATTTTAGCGAATTTTGATTATTTAAAATGAATTATTTTAAATAATGACGACGAGAAAGTTATTTTGAATAGAATTAGAACGTATATATTTATTTGAATCGTCATTAGAATATAAATAATTTATTTTAATTATATAACAAGCCTGAAAGGGCTCGATAGTTCGATAATTCGATTTCAAGTTTAAAATAAATGTACTTGGTGCAAAATAAACCGGATTTCAACGAAACCAAAAATATTAGAATCTATTTGAGAATATCTTTCCAATGAATTTGAAAAATAGAAATTTCATAGTGAGGATCAAATGTTATGCCCAGTTGAAAATTCAGAATAGTCGCTATGGAATTCTGGCCCTTAAAAATAGAAATTTTGCAAACGACCTCGGTTTTCGACGAAACGACTTTTGTTGGATCCGGGATGTCAAGTTATTGCTAGGTTTCAAAATTCGTAATTTTTCGAATCAATATGTGAGTGTGGCGAAGGAAAACGCGTTTGACCAGTTTTAGTTGATTTTAATCGACTGGAAAATGGCCATTTTTCAAACGGTCTCGGAATTTGACGAAACTAGTTTTGTTAGGACCGTTTCATCAATACAAAGCTAGAAAATATTTTTCGGGAATTTTTCTAGTTAGTATGTGGCCTCGGTATATCGAAATGTGCGTTCAAATTCAATATATAGAGTTATATTTTGATTTTGACGAAAACTGATCGAAACGATCGAATCAGGCTGCAATACATATCCCATTATGTTTCGGAATGGGGGCAATTAGCTATGGACGACAGTCGGTGGGTTTGATTTTGATGCCAAAATAGTAAGGTACCTCTTTTTGAAATAATTAAATAAAATATAATAAAAACTCTCTCTCCTCTCCTTATTCCCTCTCAACGCCCCTCCCCTCCCCCCCCCCCCCCCCCGGGTGCCTCCGTTCTACATTCCAAAAAAAAGAGATTAAAAAAAGAAAGAAAGGAGGAAGCGCCTCCGATCGGAGGAGCTCGACGCCTCCCTTCTGGCGCCTCAGCGCCGGCTGACCCTCCCCTCCTCCGCCTGCACCGCAACACCCTCACGCACCCTCAGCCTCCCAACCACTGACGCCCTAACCCCTGAAACCGCAGTCAACCGCCATGCTGGCCCCACCACCAACCTCCGCACCACCCCACCGACCTCTACACCACCCCGTGAACCTCCAACAACCCTCCCATCTCCCAAATTTAACTGCAAATATTTTTATTTATATTTATTTTCGTTTATGTAAGGTAATGGACTTTATGAGATAAAAATCAGTTTTAGGAAATGGATTAAAAAGAAAAAGAATTGATTTTTATAAAGAAAAGCTTAGATTTCCATATAGGAAAAATTGAGATTTTTAATTTGTTAAAAATAGATATTCAACAAGAAAAAGAATTGATTTTTATAAATAAAAAAACTGATTTTTATATATTTATATAACCGAAAAGAAAAACGGATTATATATATAACATATATATATATATACATATATAATAGCATAGTAAAAATATAATCTTTTTATATAGAATAGCATAGTAAAAATATAATCTTTTTATATAGAATAGCATAGTAAATATATAATCTTTGTATATAGAATAGCATAGTAAAAATATAATCTTTTTATATAGAATAGCATAGTAAAAATATAATCTTTTTATATAGAAAGTGGTGTTGTAAAAATATAATTTTTTCCTTTTATGAAGTAGCGAGGTAAAAACGTGATTTTTATCATACATATAGCAAAGTAAAAATACGATTTTATCATTAGAATGGTTAAGGAAAAATATGATTTTTAAACTGAAAGTGAACAAATAAAAATGTGATTTTTATATACGTAGAAAGAATATAAAAATGTGATTTTTATATATGTAGTGGCTACGGATGATGAAATTGACAAAAGGCGAGCACGACGAAGATTTCAACATATGAAGAGTCGTGGCGTTTGGTTTAGCTAATCGGTGGGAACTCCTCACCTTTAATTTATTTCTAGTTTGAAATATATACTAGGATGCAGACGGTGTTTAGTAGCACCCGACACCCGTCGTCCACAGACCATGGATGACTTGTTTGTTTAATTGCTGTGTTGTGAAATTTGATTGTGTGATGTGGAATGAAATAAAATATTTTATAGTGGAAAATATTTTATAGTTAAAAATATGATTTTTAACGTTTATATGAAATAAATATTTATAAACAAATCGGAGATTTGTTTATATACACTGATTTGATTGATACTGATTGGGACGATAAATTTTACACATCGCCCAACCTCACAAATAAAATATGTGTTTGTTGATTTGAAACCCCAAACGGGTATTGGGATGATATTTGACGTACACTAATCCCGATTGTTTAGTTGTACGTCAATCGATGGGTTGACAGACTGTGTAAGCGTTAATTATTCATGTTTAATGCTTATGTAGTTGTGTGGTGCACTCTGGATGATGGTTGATTATTTATCGTTGCTATTATATACATGTGTTATAGAAAATCCATATAATTAACATTATATGGTAATTGATTGGGCCTCATTCCAATATATTAAAAATAAATTCATGTGTTGAATTGAAAATAAATTCATTCGTTGAATAGAAAATAAATTCATGTGTTGAATAGAAAATAAATTCATGTGTTGAATTGAAAATAAATTCATGTGTTGAATTGTAAAATATTCATGTGTTAAATAAAAGCCGTGTTGATTAGATGGACGCCATTTTGACGAGAACGATATTTATATCGATTTTATTCATTTTATTAATGAATATAGAAAACAAAGAGATTTCAGAATATAACGTTTGAAATTATTATCATTTGTATATCGATGATGTGGAATATTCAATTTTAATTCGAAATTGTAATATGAAGTTGAAATCGTTTTGAAAACGAATTTAAAACGATTTATAAAATACGTTTTAAAAGGAAATCGATGAAGTATATATTATATATATAATATAATGGCCTGAATAGTACTCGTCGCGCTGCGGCAGTTCGCGAATTTCGACCATTGACTTCGAACGGACATTACGAGAGATTCGACCATCGGATTCTCCTAAAACTGGAACCGTTGGGTTCGTATCGAAAAGAGCTTTCTAACGAATATTAGATATTTGAAATATAATGGTTGGATTTGGAATTATGTCCAAATAAGATTTGGAAAAGGCCGTTGTAAGTGCAGTTCGATGGCCGTTGATGGAAATCGACTGTACGGGCCTTGATAAAATCCTTAAAAATAGCAATAATTTGTGTAAAATCATAAGAAATGATTTGTGAAGAATTGGGATGAAAAAATTCCATATTTGAAAAGATAAAAATTGGTTTTTATCGAAATGAACTAGTTTTGAACTAGAATTATAATTCTATTTATTTTGAAAATAAATAAAGTGGATTTGAAATGGTTTTAAAAGTAACCAGAATTTCCAATAATTGAATTGGGATGGGTTTGAATGGAAATTGTCCTTGGAATATTTCGATGTTGGTTTTCGTGATTATACAGATATTGATATGGAAATTTGAAAGATATATTGATATCGTTATTTCCAATACGATATTTGTTGGTCGTTGAATTTGATATTGAATATAAGCCGATATATTTTCTATTCAGAGCCTTGTATTTAATATCAAATGTTATTTTGGGCTGTCATGAACGGTATCTTCAATAATACTGTTCTTAGACCCAACGGAGTTAAGAAAATCAGAAACTAACTGGAGATTAGTTACGTTGAGTGGTTTCTTGGGTATTGATATGATGTTGGTTTCGGCCTTCGGGGTTAATACATAGGGAATTGCTCACTTGCTATTTTACGGTTAAAAGCTGATAGAATGGAATGTGATTTTGGGTTTATCGCGAACCGTGTTTTAGATGACATTGATTCTTTAACCCAATTAATGATTAAAAACTAAGTGGAGTTTTAATGAATCTTTAATTAGATTTAAATGGTCGATAATGGAGTATCACCAGTTCTTGTTGTCGGCCTCCAAGCGATAGTTAAATCTTTAACTAGATTTGAACGTGAAATGGTAATTAACTTTACCAATAACACCATGGTGTTAGATATGAAGTATTACCAGTTTTACTTCATCGGATGAGTAGGTTGGGATTCGGAAATTTAATAAATGATTACTTCGGTGTGGTTCGTTAATCCCGACTAGTTTGAAGTGATATTCAAAGGAAGATTAAAGAATAAATTTAAAAGAATTTATCTTTGATAAAATTAATGGGAACCTTTCCCTAAGAATGTGAAATTTAGAGACTAACTATAGGTTAGCTAAGAAAAATGGTTTCCTGGGTATTGATCTGATGTTGGTTTCGGCCTTTGGGGTTAATGTTTCGGGAATTATTCTCTTGCTAATTTACGGTTAGTGACTGATGAATTGGAATGAGGCGTATGTTGTGTTTGTGTAACACTTGTTTATTATATACACGAGTTATTCAGAAAGACCGGGTTTATCCCATTCTGAATAACTGATTCGACGTGGTGTCGAAGATGAAGATGGTTGTCGAAGACCGGAGGTCTTCACGTCGGTTGGCTGATTACTGATGATCTTGATTGGGCTGTACACCCAAGAGGAGGGAATCAGTTGGTGATCGTCCAGACGTACTTGGAGATCGATGGATATGGGAGGTACAAGGTGCCTCCGGTTTCGTTCAGACCTAGAACGAACTTGTAAATGGAATGTGTGTCTGACATTGGATTTTATTCTGTGTGATTGATTTCTATTAAATATATATCTGTTTGGCAGCTGAGAATTTATTCTCTCGCTTAACGCCCTTCTCTGAGACGTATGAGCTTAGGGGTTATATATTGATGGATATCAAACGCATGGAGTGAATTGTCTGTGTGGCATGCTTAAGTGGCAAATTGATCAAGGCTTCTGTTGAAAAGAAAAGTCTTGTGGTTGATGATCAAAGCACGACCTGCGTGGAATAGCTTTGTGTAGCGTTGGTTCGTGAGCCTCACACCCCGGTTGTGAACCAGAAACGGGAGAAGGACCTCAGGGTGGACATGCGTTTCTTTCTAGTTAGAAGTGGCGTCAGTGGTTTTACACACCCTGACGAGTTTGACTTATGTGGTTGTTACTGTTGCAAGGCCTCAGATATATCGGTGACTATGTGAAGCCGATGGAGTCATTCGTTGACTCATTGACGCCCCAAAGGGCGGGGAAACGCAGTGCTTAGGCATTTTTAATCCACATCGGTGGACCGGCCCTGATGATCCAAGGGCCTACCTGAGTCTGGGTCCTAAGACACGGGCTAGAGCGTCTCGAATCGGTGAGGACTATCTTTTGCCTCGGTTCATAGATGGAAATCCAACTTCTAATACGTGACTTTGCGGTTTTGATTGTATAATCTATATATGGCGACATAGTGGTATGGGGCGCTTATGTTGTCTATGATTGATACTTATGATTTGAAGTTGTTTTATGCACTATGCACTTATTATAGTATCAAATGATTTGTTTTCAGCATATCAAGCATTTTTGGCTATTATAAGGTAAAAGCCCTATCCTCCGGCTTGCGTTGCATTGTGTGATGGGAATTGGGTCTTATAATGCTTCATTTTTCTCTATGTAGCATTGCGTTGTTTGTTTTATGCACTGGTATTCTTGGGAGGAAACCCGTTCCGTGTTATATGGCATGGTCCCTTGATTTACCTAACTTTAAAATAAAGATTAATAACTGTTTTAGTTCTCACACTAGTCACATGACTGACCTGGATTTTATTGTTTTAACCTAAACTCTGGGTGCCCCTATTTTCCACACGGGCAGTTAGTAGTTTTGGTTTTGCAGATTTAAATTCATAGGATCCTGATTTACAGCTGGAATGATACTCGGAAAGCTCTGTATCCGTGTATTACTTCTAGTTGTGTATTGTATTATTTTCCGCTGCTATGTAATGTATTATAATCTCTGATATTTTATAATGTATATTATTTGTTAATACTCTGTATATTCTTGTATTCTGGTGAATTGTTGTAATAAGCAATGAAATGTTCTTCTGTTTGCGTCCCGATGTGGCTTGTCCTCAATTTAATCCGGGCTTTCCTTACCAGGGAAGTTCAGGTCGTAACATTCAATTTACTTAGCTTCTAATTCACTCAACTCCTATTAAACTGTTAATGAATTTTATTCAACCAAATAAACCAATTTAAGTCGCCCACTTATTTATTTAACCAGGTTAAGTCTTATTATTCAATTAGCTACTTGATCTTTCAATTATTTTACTTTCACCTTTTTATTTTATTCCAAAAATTAACCATTTTCCTTTCTAATTCCATTTAACTTATCTTAAATTAAGTTCTGATTCATTCAATTCCATATTAATATTCTTATTCACAAATTGTATATATGAAATTTCTTCTGGTTATATTGAACCATTTGTATTTTCATTTAAATCAAACAAACCAATATCTCAATAATTTGAAAAATTATTTCTTTTATATAAAAATATGATTTGAGCAAAACTATTTCATTTACCCTCTTTACAAAACTATATTGTGTCTGTTGCTAGTATAATATGGACTCTAGACATTTAAAACGATCAAATAACACAATACAAAACAATTTTACAAAATCTACAAATACTCTTTCTCATATATACACACACACACATATACATACGCTCACACTCAATCTGGGGTTTAACTAACCTCACCTCAATTGAGTTACACAACAGAGCCAAGGTTATCACTAAACCTTATGCTCTGATACCACTGTAATGACCCAAAGGAAAATCGACACTCAAATTTCGATAATAATATATAAATCCATTTTACTAGCCAAAACCCAATTATCGAAAACACCAAATAGTTAATAGAAAGAAAATTAGAGGGTGGGAGAAAGGTAAGACAGAAAGAGAAGAATAAAAGGAAAGAAGAAGAACCAACAATACATAGAGTCTGACATCGTAGCGGATCAAACATAATATAGAAATAAATCTTTATTGAGAGCTTGAAATAATATTTACAATCATCCGAATATAGTGGACATTCAAACTCCTGAACAGTTTTAACAACTTATCCTCATCTACAACACAGAACGGCAAAATATTAGATACCAATTATTCGTCTGAATTCCTGAACTCCTCTAGCTCGTCTCCTAAAGTTTGTAACATCCTATCTTGAACCTATAAAAAAAACTCGGTCTGATTCGAGCATTGCAAAAGCCATGGATCAGTCTGGTGAACCAGCATGAGAAAACTCACTAAGTTTATAAGTATCATCCAACTGATTTGAAGTTAAAAATCCTTTTAAAAGAAAGGATAATTGTAAGACAAGTCCACACATAATCACGAACGATTTTTACCTTATAATAACCCAAAGCATTTTTGATATCAAATCCGGTGATATTATAATAGTGTCTATATCAAATAAATAACCATCTAGCAGAACGCTTGTGTAACAACCCGGAAAATCTAAACCAATTTAAAAAATTTATTTTGGCAATTTTAGTGAATTTTGAATATTTAAAATGAATTATTTTAAACAATAACGACGAGAAATTTATTTTGAATATAATTAAAACGTATATATTTATTTGAACCGACGTTAGAATATAAAATATTTATTTTAACTATAAAAGGAATTGGAAATGTCACGGTAGTTTGAAATTCGATTTCATATTTCAAATGAATGTACAGGATTCAAAATAAACCGGATTTTAGTGAAACCAAAAATATTTGAATCTATTTGAGAATATTTTTCCAACGAATCTGAGAAATCAAAATTTCATAGCGAGAATAAAAATTTATCCCCAGTTGAAGATTTAGAATAGTCGCTATGGAATTCTTAGCCCTTAAAATGGAAATTTTGCAGACTACCTCCATTTTCGACGAAACCACTTTTGTTGGATCCCAGATGTAAAGTTATTGCTAGATTCGAAAATTCATAATTTTTGAAATTAGTATGTGAGCATGGCAAAAGAAAATGTGTTTTGACAGTTTCTGTCAATTTGGATCGACCAGAAAATGGCCATTTTTCAAACGGTCTTCAAATTTGATGAAATTAGTTTTGTTAGAACCGTATTGTCAAAACATAGCTAGATATAATTTTTTTGGAATTTTCAGAGTTAGTATGTGGCCCAGGTAAATTGAAATGTACGTTTAAAATTCAATATAATGATTTAAATGTTGATTTAAATGAAAACTGATCATAATAGCCGAATTGGATTACGAATCATATCCCACTGTTTTCAGAATGGTGGTAATTAGCTAGGGGCAACAGTCATTAGGTCTCGTTTGGTGGTCGAATGAAAAGTCAACTTCTTGGAAAAAAAATTAAAATAATAAAATATAAAACTATATAAATATCCTAACCCTAAATATCCTTTTTCACTTCAGCCCCCTTTTTAAAATCAGAAAACACGATGTCCCCCCCGCCCCCCGATCGAGTGACGCCGTTGTTGCCCTTCCACCAGCCGCCGTGGCCCCTCCCACCTCGCGCCGAGCCTCCCCTCCTTTCACCTCTCCCCTCTAACGCCGGCCTCCCCCCTTCCTCTCCGTCGAAGCCCAACCCTAAGCTCCTTCCCCAATTGACGGAATGTGACGCCCCTGAAGCCGCCACTCCCCTAAAGCTGCCACTCCCCAATGCACCACTTTGAGCGCCCCCCCTTTTTCCTCCTCCGATCAACGGTAAGCTCTTTTCCCGATTTTGTTTTATTTACTTTATAAAAATCTGATTTTTATAGTATATAAAATCTGATTTTTATAGAATATAAGGTTAGGATTTTATAGAGTATAAAGCTATGATTTTTAAAATAAAAAAAATATGATTTTTATGCAAATCAAAATACGATTTTTATATATTGTGAACATCAAATAGATTATGGTTTTTGTACATGAATAGATACAATTTTTAATTAGGTAAAGGGATAATTTTTAGCTATAAAAAGTTATGGTTTCTATTTGTATGAAGATGTGAGTTTTATTTATATTAAAATATGGTTTTATCATATCAATAACAACAAAAATATTTGATTTTAATAGAAGAAAAAAATTTACATATATGAAGTAGCGATGAAAAATTCGATTTTACATATATGAAGAAAAAAAATTCGATCTTTATATAAGAAGTACAGATGTAAAAATATAATTTTTATATAGAAAGAAGCATTGTAAAAATATATGATTTTTATATATGAAGTGCCATTATAAAAATGTGATTTTTTAAAATAAACGTCATATTAAAAATGTGATTTTTACTAAGAACAGTAGGAAATGATCGCATTGGGATTTTGACATTCCGAACCGTTCAGAAATAAAGAATGGTGGAGTGTATCCCAAAGGGGAGAACTTCTCACTTTTATTTTATTTTCTAGTTAAAATATATACTAGGATGCAGACGGTACTTAGCAGCAACCGACACACGTTGTCCACAGACCATGGGCGACTTGTTTGTTTGTTTGGTTATGTTGTGAAAATTGATTGTGTGATGTGGAATGGAATAAAATAATTTATAGCTGAGAATATTTTATAGTTAAAAATATAATTTTTAACATGTATATGAATAAAATAAATATTCATAAACAAATTGGACGATTTGTTTATGTACACTGATTTGACTGATATTGATTGGGACGATAAATTTTACACATCGCCCAACTGCACAAATAAATCTGTGTTTGTTGTTTGAAAACCCCACACAGGTATTGGGATGATATTGGACATACACTAACCCCAATATTTAGTTGTATGTCGGTCGATTGATTGACAGGCCGTTGTAAGCGTCAAATACTTGTATTTGATGCATATGCGGTGTAGAATACACTCTGGATGATGGTTGACTGTGTTTGATTGTTGTTGTATACACATGTTGTATGAAATCCATATAATCAAATTATGTGGTAACTGACTGTGTCTCCAATTCAGAAAGAATGAATATTTTAAAATAATGAATATTTTAAAATAATATTCAGTAATGGATCAAAAATGTGATTTTGATGTCCGATTTGGGATGGACCCGAATATATTCAAATATATAAAGCCATGTTGATTAGATTTACTCCATTTGACGTGAACGATATTTATATCGATTTTATTCATTTTTATAATGAATATCGAAAAGGAATTGATTTCAAAATCTAATGTTTTGAAAATACTACCATTTATATATCGATGATATGGAATATTCAATTTTTATTTGAAATTGAATATGAAGTTGAAATCGTTTTTGAAACGAATTTAAAACGATTTATAAAACACGTTTTAAACGGAAATCGACGAAACATATTTGATGACCCCAAACCCCATTCCATGGTGGCAAGGGTAATCTTTGGAATATAACACATAAACAGATAACAACAGAACAGAAATAAATACACCAGATAATGTACAACAGAATACACTGGATAAACATAATCATCAGAGTTACACAGTATACAGGATCATACTTAGTACAAAATACAGTTTCAGTATTACATAAAATGTCTATAGCGGAATCAAAATATAATATGTACAACAGGAGCTGAACAGCACAAAAAGAAAGAAATGATAGAATTCGTCTTCAGCTCCATAGCTATCCAGAAAGAGCCTGCTAAAATCTGAATATAAGGCTGCCCGTGTAGAAAATAGGGCACCAGAGTTTGCAAGTGAAACAAACTACAAGTCAGTCATGGGATTGGTATGAAAAATTGTAATGACCCGGATATTTCATCGGTTAATTTTAAGTATTTAACATGGATTTAAATATTGAGTTGATAATCTAAATGAATTTTTATATTGAGTTATCGATTTAATAATCGATATACAATTTAATATCGAATATATTAAATTATCGTAATACGAAGTTAATTCAATTCGAAGTTAAAACTGAACTGAAAATAGTCTAGATGATCAGTACAAAATTCGGTTTGAGTTAGTATAATAATATTAATTTATTATCAGAGAATTTATTTGTTTTGAAATTTAATTTATATCGATTTAAATTAATATCTTCTACAGACGATCAAATGAGACATCGAAAACAGTTCCAATGACTTTGGAATAGTGGTTAAACCCTAAAAATGTCAGTTGATGGGTTCAGATAGGAGTTTAGAATCACAGGGTAATTTAAATTAAGTAAAACGGGTTCAAAACAAAACCGTGCCTTCTTTATTACCACAAACCAAAACAAAACCATGCCTTCTTTATTACCATAAACCAAAACAAAACCGTGCCTTCTTTATTACCACAAAACAAAACAAAACCGTGCCTTCTTTATTACCACAAACCAAAACAAAACCGTGCCTTCTTTATTTCCACAAACTAAAATATAAAACCTCAATTAAAAGGGGTCACTCTTCTTTAATGATTCTCAAATTTGATCAGTAATAAAGCAAATAAAATCCGCTCCTTTCCTCGATCTAAAATCAAGGCCTGCGCGCTTTATTCAAGAACCAGTAGGTGCGATGCGGTTCAAAGTTCTACGATAAACTAGGGTTCATGCTCGAGGCTACATGGGGCGACATTGATTGAAGTGGAGACCGGATTCAGAATCGTGGAAGAGGAATAACACCGATGGAGAGGTGAAGATCGATAATGGTTTTTGTAGCTGCGTTGATGAGGGAAGCCGATGCTTTCATAATCAAATACAACAAATGGAGAAGTTTGCGATTTGATGAGAAGCAGGAGTCGCGAGGTCAAGGAGGCCGAAATAAAGATGGACAGTGATTCAAGCTATGAAGTCGCGATGGTTGGTTTGGGTGTTTGACAGTGAGGACTTGGGGAGAATTACAATGCTGGCAATTAAAGAAGGAGGTTAGGGGAATTCACAGAAATAGCATAGACTGGAAATCTCAGTTTGGTGGATATTGGAAATGGGAGAAGCCAGCTTGGCTGTGTAAGCCGCAAGTTTAAGGAAATATTAAGGTAATAAAAATTAGTTGTTATTTTTCCTTTTATATAAATTTATTCAAAATTAAAAATAAAATATAAATCATATATTATTTATATGGTGTTAGATCGTAACGAAACGAAGTTGTAGGATCCATATGAATGTGGACCTCGCATGGGTTTAGAGTTTCCGAAGTTGGTTGAAATTTAAATTGAACATTCTTCGATTCAATCGCAAATAAATCACGGTGAGTAAATCTCACTAAATTTATTCTTTAGAATTATTTTTAGTCGTTAAAAATAATTGATGGTCGTTTGTTTGCATTAAAATATTACTGTGGCTATTATCAATATATATTAGTTATTTAGGATTGGTGTTTGTGGCTATTATATATATATATATATAATGTTGGTTGGATTCCTGCAGTATCATTAGCGGATGCCTGTAGAATCATTAGCAGATGATTTCCCTATGCGTCCCATAAATATATATTAGTGGATTACCTTTAATACTATGATATCCTGCTCGAAGCAGGATGGTATTATTTATGTGCTAACGTCTGTGGATGTAGGAAAACAGGTTGGAGGGACCCAACTGGATCCCTCAAATTTATTTATTATTTACTTTCATATATATCATCATATATGCTATGTTAAAAACCTATATTTGTTAAATTAGGTGTTTTGTGTGTTTAAATACCATTGGGCCTAAATGTTGATATTTAAAAATATCGTGAAAAGGAATTTAGAGATTTAAAAGGAAAATTCTATTTTTCTAAAAATAGAATTTGAGTTTTGAATGGAATTGATATATTAACTTGTTTTGAATAATGGAAACAAGCAGTTCATTTATAAACGAAGTTTATAAATGAAGTGAAATGAATTATCGTTGGATAATTCAGAAAAAAATAAATACAAGTGTGAATTTGAAAAGGGAAATTTATTTTACCAAAGTAGAAATATTTATTTCAAATGAATTTGAAAGCGAGACTTGTTTAATATATAAACAAGTAAAATAAATGGTGTTTGTAAATATAAAGGAAAAATTATCATTTGTATAATTTAAATATTTAAATTCAAATGTGAGTTTAAAATGAGAGCTCAGAATCATTTTAAATAATAAACGATAGATTTTATTCCGGAATTCAAAATATAAATAAAGTTGAATAAATCCTTAGGATTTATGTTTGAATTCGACTATGTTGGATTTATAAAAATAGATTATTCCTAATTAGGATATTTAAATTATATTAAATAGAAACTGAGATAGAACAAGAAAATAGGTTCTATATTTATATAGATAAGTGTTGATAAAGAGAGTACTACAAAATAAGATTTTGGTTTTAAATAGATTTCGAAATGGAAACTTGTTTTAACTTTATAAAACATGGAAGTTAAATTATAAACGATGTTTATAATTCAGTGAGATAAATTATCGTTAGATAACCTAGAAGTTTAAATTCAAGTATGAATTTATAAAAATGAATTGAGAATCATTTCAAAAAGAGGCGACAGGTTTTTATTTCGGAACTCGGAATATAAAATGAATTGAGATAAATCTAAGGATTTATAATTAGAATTCGATTATATCAAACTTTATATATAATTGTTAAAGGTATTGGAATGTAGTATAAAGGATGAAATTATAAATGAGTAGTGAGATAATCGATAAATAAGGATAATCAGAAATATAAGTTGAAATTGGGAGAATGGGTTTAATATATATTGAAATATATTAGAATGAAGTTAGAGATTATATATAAACAAAGTTAAAATGTTTATATAATAAAAATAATTAAAACGAACTCGCCGTGGCACGGTAGTTCGCAAATTGGCGTTTCAACTTCAGTATATAGAACCCTCCTTGAGACAAGAATCATCGGGACCGATTGAATAATAGTTTTCTAATGGAAGAGAAAAATCTAGATTTCTTCTTAAAGATTTTGAGATATGTCAAAACCAAATTTCTAAAAGTGCAGTGCCATAATCGTATAAAAACCATAAAGGTTTATTTAAATAAATAAAAGGATTTTAAGAAAATAAAAATATGTATTTCCATTAGAAAAATCTAGACTTGAGTTATAAAATAAATATGAACTCAGGTGTGAAGTAAATGAAATGATTTTTGAAACAATAATCATATTTTTGATTATTGAATAGAATTAACTAAGTAAAAGAGAAATTAGTTAATCAAGGTTTGAATCAAAATAAGATTTTGAAAAGTGAATTGGATTTGTAATGTATATTCGAAATCGAATGTGAAACATGAATAGAAATTAGAATTAAATTAGTTTTTAAGTAAGTTGAAATATTTTTTAGCATGTTATATTCAAATATGAAAGTGAAATAGGCCAAAGAGTTAATTAGCGAATTAATTAACGAACTGAGTTAAAACGATTAGGTTGAGTTGGAATAAAGTGGAAATGATTAGATATATGCCAAGCAGGTATGGAATGAAGTGTTAGAAGAGATATAAATAGAATGCTCGACAAAAAGGTATGTATTTAATTTGATTATGAGGTTTTATGCGCCGTATCGGCAAGTCGCTTGGCTTTTTGATTTTCTTTTTGAAACGAGAGGGCCTGTGTGGCAAGGTTTGAACTTTTCTGGTAACCCCGTACAAAGGTGGTTATGGCGAATTTTTCCGCAAATTTAAGGAATTAGATTATTTTTAAGAAAATTTGATAATTAGAAATCTACATATGAATATATATAGAATTCGATAAGTAAACGAACTTAAAAATAGAATAGTATAAACAAAAAGGAAATCTATGAATAAATTCTCGTAAGAATAAAAAGATAAGCATGTACATATTTAAAAATGGAATAATTGGTTTGTATGGTATAGATTATTCGAGTAAGTAGTTTTGTCTGTTTTGACATTATGACTGTTATTCAGTCAAGGTCTGAGAGGTAGTTATACCCCAACTTGATTGTAATAACCCGGAAATCCGAGCCAATTTAAAAAAAATTATTTTGTTGATTTTACTGAATTTTGAATATTTAAAATGAACTATTTTAAATAATTACGACGAGAAATTTATTTTGAATAGAATTCAAACGTATATATTTATATAGATCGTCATTAGAATATAAAGATTTATTTTTATTTATAAAAGGAATTGAAAATGGCGCGGTAGTTCGAAAATTCGATTTCAAAGTTCAAATGAATGTGCAGGATTCAAAATAAACCGGATTTTAGCAAAACCAAAAATATCAGAATCTATTTGAAAATATCTTTCCAATGAATTCGAAAAATTGAAATTTCATAGCGGGGATAGAAAGTTATGCCCAGTTGAAATTTCAGAATAGTCGCTATGGAATTCTGGCCCTTAAAAATGGCCATTTTGCAAACGACCTCGGTTTTTGACGAAACCGCTTTTGTTGGATCCGAGATGTCAAATTATTGTTAGGTTTCAAAATTTGTAATTTTCTGAATCAATATGTGAGTGTGGCAAAGGAAAACATGTTTTGACAATTTCAGTCAATTTGGTGAAATTAGTTTTGTTAGGACCGTATCATCAATACGAAGCTAGAAAATATCTTTCGGTAATTTTTAGAGACTGGGTGTGTTCCCGGTAAATTGAAATGTGAGTTCAAATTCAATATATAGAGTTATATTTTGATTTTGACGGAAACTGATCGAAACGATCGAATCAGCTTACGATACATATCCCATTGTGTTCAGAATGGGGGTAATTAGCTATGGACGACAGTCGGTGGGTTCGATTTTGAGTTCGAATTAAAAAGTAGCCTTTTGAAATTTAATAATAAAATATATATATTAATAAACCCAGTCAAACCCCCTCTACACTTTCTCTCTCCCTCCCTGGTTATTCGTTCAGACAGAAATCGAAATAAGAAAAAAAAGAAAAAAAATCCTAACTAAGCCCCCCCCCCCAGTGGCGCCGCCGCAACCGCATCCTCCCACCGCACCCCCCCCCCCTCCATCGCCTGCTCCTCCACTTCACCCTCCCTCTTCTCCTCCTCTCGATTCTCTCGCTCCCCTTCCTCACCGCGACGTGCCCACCCTTAGCCAGTCATCGACGCTCGAGACCCCCCCCAGACCCGCGTTTTCTCCACCGCACCCTCCTCCGTCGTGTAGGCCCCCCCCTCCGCAGTCAAACCGAAAGAAAAAGTGAGTATTTTATTTATTTTGTTTCGGTTTATATATGTAATCATCTGTAAAGAAATTCTGGTTCATATATATGAAGCGTAGGATTAGTTTTCAATTTTTAAAGTAATAAAAATTCGATTTTTATCATAGAAAGTTTAGTTTTTTTTTTTAACATAGGAGAGCTTAAATTTTTACATAAGAAAAGATAGGGTTTTTAATATAGAAAAGAATAGATTTTTAGTTGAGATTTTTATATGATAAAAATTCGATTTTTATATGTGAAGTAGACATGAAAAGATACGATTTTTAAATTATAAAAATATGCTTTTTATATTATAGAGATAGTAAGAATATAATTTTTATATAATAAAGAATATAAAAATGTGATTTTTATACATGTAGCGAATTAAAAATATGATTTTTATATAATAGAGAATATAAAAATGTGATTTCTATATATGTAGCAAATTAAAAATATGATTTTTATATAATAGAAAATATAAAATGTGATTTTTATATATGTAGTGAATGCGGGCAACGAAAGTGGCAAAAGGCGATAACGGCGAAGATTTTCTATATATGAACAGTCGTGGCGTTTGGTTTAGCTCTCGGTGAGAACTCCTCACTTTTATTTTGATTTCTAGTTGAAATATATACTATGATGCAGACGGTGCTTAGCAGCACTCGACACCTGTCGTCCACAACCATGGATGACTTGTTTGTTTGATTGTTGTGTTGTGAAATTTGACTGTTGATTGTGATGTGTGAAATATATATTCATGTGTTGAAATAAAATATATATTCATGTGTTGAAAGAAAATATATATTCATGTGTTGGAAGAAAATATATATTCATGTGTTGAAAGAAAATATATATTCATGCGTTGAAATAAAATATATATTCATGCGTTGAAATAAAATGTATATTCATTTACAAATCGAACGATTTATTTATGTACACCGATTTGACTGATATTATTTGGGATGATAAATTTTACACATCGCCCAACTACACAAATAAAAATCTGTGTTTGGATGTGAAACCCCACACGGATATTGGGATGATATTTGACGTACACTAATCCCGATTGTTTAGTTGTATGTCAACCGATGGGTTGACAGACTGTGTAGGCGTTAATTATTTATATTTAATGCTTATGCAGTTGTATGGTGCACTCGGGATGATGGTTGATGATTTATCGTTGCTATTATATGCATGTGTTCAGAAAATCCATATAATTTACCTTACATGTAATTGATTGGGTCTCATTCCGATTTGGAAAATAAGGAATATTATAAAAATAAATTCAAGTGTTGAATAGAAAAATATTCATGTGATGAATAGAAAATAAATTTATGTGTTGAATAGAAATAAATTCATGTGTTGAATAGAAATAAATTCATGTATTGAATAGAAATATATTCATGTGTTGAATAGAAATAAATTCATTTGTTGAATAGAAATAAATTCATGTGTTGAATAGAAATAAAATAAAAATTCATGTGTTGAATAGAATAAATATTCATGTGTTGAATAGAATAAACATTCATGTGTTGAATAAAACCCGTGTTGATTAGATTGATGTCATTTTGACGTGAACGATATTTATATCGATTTTATTCATTTTTATAATGAATATAGAAAAGGAAGTGATTTCAAAATATAACGTTTTGAAAATATTATCATTTATATATTAATGATATGGAATATTCAATTTTGATTAGAAATTGAATATAAAGTTGAAATCGTTTTGAAAATTAATTTAAAACGATTTATAAAATACGTTTTGAAAGGAAATCGACGAAGTATATACTATATATAATATAATGGCCTGAATAGAACGTGCCGCGCCGCGGCAGTGCGCGAATTTCAACCATTGACTTCGAATGGATATTACGGGAGATCCGACCGTCGGATTCTCCTAAAACCGGAACCGTTGGCTTCGTATCGAAAAGAGCTTTCTAATGAATATTAGAGATTTAAAATCTAATGGTTGGATTTGGAATTATGTCCAAATCAAATTTGGAAAAGGTCGTTGTAAGTGCAGTTCGATGGCCGTTGATGAAAATCGACTGTACGGGCCTTAATAAAATTATTAAAAATAGTAATAATTTGTGTAAAATCATAAGAAATGATCTGTGAAGAATTGAGATGAAAATTCCAAATTTGAAACGATAAAAATAAATTTTTATCGAAATGAACTAGTTTTGAACTAGAATAATAATTTACTTATTTTTAAATAAATAAATTGGATTTAAAAGGGTTTTAAAAAGTAACCAGAATTTTCAATAATTGAATTGGAACGGATTTGAATCGAAATTGTCTTTGGAATATTTCGATGTTTGATTTCGTGATTATACAGATATTGTTATGGAATTTTGAAAGATATATTATTATCGTTATTTCCAATACAATACTTGTTGGTCTTAGAATTTGATATTGAATATAAGCCGATATATTTTCTATTCAGAGCCTTATATTTAATATCGAATGGGAATTGGGTTTATCGTGAACTGTGTTTTAACGACATTCGTTCGTTAACCCGATTTACAGTGAAATGTGATTTGGAATTTATAAATCTTTTGTAAAGATTTAAAGGAGGTTTTCCAAAGTAAAGTTTTCCAATTTAATAAAATAAATTGGAGTGGAATAGAATGTGATTTTGGGTTTATAGTGAATCGTGTTTTAAATGACACTGGTTCTTTAACCCAGTTAAAGACATGATATGATTTCCCAAGTTAAATAATCATTGATAGTGATTTTTGGGAAGATTAGAACCAAGTGGAGGTTTAATGAATCTTTAATTAGATTGAAATGATCGAAAATGGAATGTCACCAGTTTTGCTCCAGACGATAGCTAAATCTTTAATTAGATTTCAACGTGAAATGGTAATTGAATTTACCGATAACACCGTCGTGTTAGATATGAAGTATGACCAGTTTTACTTCATGGGATGAATATGTTGTGATTGGGAAACAAAATAAATGATTACTCCGGTGTGGTTCGTTAATCCCGACTAGTTTGAATTGATATTCAAAAGAAGATTAAAGAATAAATTTAAAGAATTTATCTTTGATAAAATTAATGGGAACCTTTCCCCAAAGTATAAGAATATTTGAATAAAAGAATATTCTGAATTCAAGTGAGGCGTATGTTGTGTTTGTGTAACACTTGTTTATTATATACGCGAATTACTCAGAAAGACCGGGTTTATCCTATTCTGAATAACTGATTCGACGTGGTGTCGAGGATGAAGACGGTGGTCGAAGACTAGAGGTCTTCACATTGTTTGGGTGATCACTGATTATCTTGATTGGGCTGTAGACCCAAGAGGAGGGAATCAGTTGGTGATCGTCCAGACGTACTTGGAAATCGATGGATATGCAAGGTACAAGGTGCCTCCGGTTTCGTTCAGATCCAGAACGAACTTGTAAATGGACTGTGTGTCTGACATTGGATTTTATTCTGTGTGATTGATTTCTATTAAATGTATATCTGTTTGGCGGCGGAGAATTTATTCTCTAGCTTAACGCCCTTCTCTGAGACGTACGAGCTTAGGGGCTATATATTGATGGATATCAATCGCATGGAGTGAATTGCCTGTGTGGCATGCCTAAGTGGCAAATGATCAAGGCTTTTTTTGAAAAGAAGAGTCTTGTGGTTGATGATCAAAGCACCGCCTGTGTGGCATAGCTTTGTGTAACTTGAATTCGTGAGCCTCACACCCTAATTGTGAACCAGAAACGGGAGAGGACCTGAGGGAGGGCATGCGTTTCCTTCTAGCTAGGGTGTGTCAGTGACCTACCGGCCCTGACATTTATATTATTTTCACCTGTGTGGTTGTTGCTGTTGCGAGGCGCCTTGGATATATCGGTGACTATGTGGAGCCGATGGAGCCATTGTGCTCATTTATGCCCCAAAGGGCGGGGAAACATAGTGTTCAGGCATTTTAATCCACATCGATGGACCGGCCCTGTCGCTCCAAAGGCTTGACTGAGTACTTGCCTGAGACATGGGCTAGATTGTTTCGAATTCGGTAGAGGACGATCCCTTGCCTCGGTTCATAGAAGGAAATCCAATTTCCAAATACGTGACTTTCCGGTTTTGATTGTAGAGCCTAGTATGACGACATGATATATGGTACCCGTGCCGTCTATGATTGATATTTATGATTGAAATTGTTTTGACACTATACACTTATAATAGTATCAAATGATTTGTTTTTATCGTACCAAGCATTTTTGGCTATTATAAGGGAAAACCCTATCCTCCGGCTTGTGTTGCATTGTGTAATGGGACCTGGGTCTTATAATAGCTTCATTTTCCCAAAAAGCATTGCGCTGTTTTGTTATATGCACTGTTATTCTTGGGAGGAAACCCGTTCCGTGTTATACGGCGTGGTCCCTTGATATATCTGATTTAAAGAAAAGTTTGAAATAACTGTTTTAGTTCTCACACCAGTCACATGACTGACCTGGAGTTTATTGTTTTAACCTAAACTCTAGGTGCCCTCATTTTCCGCACGGGCAGCTAGTAGTTTTGGTTTTGCAGATTTATATTCACAGGATCCTGATTTACAACTGGAACGATACTCGGAAAGATCAGTATCCGTGTATTACTTCTAGTTGTGTATTATATTATTTTTCTCTGCTATGTAATGTATTTAAATGTAATTTTAAATCTCTGTTATTTACTGTGTAATATTTATTCAATACTCTGTATATTCTTGTATTGTGATGGAATTGTTGCGATAAACAATGAAATGTTCTTCTGTCGGCATTTCGATGTGTATTGTCCCCAAAGTATCCGGGCTTTCCCGACTGGGGTAGTTACGGGTCCTTATAGTGGTATCAGAGCTTTGGTTTACAAAGCTCGGAGAACAAGACACATTAGAACCATACGAAAGAATTCATCAGAAATTGGATTAGTAATATCCAGTAAGAATGACTCGTTAGAGATAGGATCAGTAGTATCCTAGAACGAGTGTAAAGAGTGTTGTTTTGAAAAATAAAATTGAAAACAAGTTTTGTTTTGAAATTTAAACCGTTTTATACGTATTTGAATATTTACTTGTATTGATTTGGACAATCCAGTAATAAAGATTTTGCATATACGTCTGATTCGTGTGTATTTAAAGTTTTAATATACTGGATAGATATAGAATCACACTGTAGCCACTTAGGGATAATTCTGATGATGTCCGGACATCATCAGTATTATCCCCGAGTGGCTAGAGTGTGATTCTATATCTATCCAGTATATTTATGTTCGTGTTTCGAAGGTGGGATTTCTATATGATTCCAACTGACTTGTGTGAGAACCAAAATTAGATAGGGCTTATTGTTGTGATTTGGTATCAAAAATCTGATTTTTGGACTATATACCAAAGTTATGAATTTGAAAAGATAATCAACTAATTGATTGCTGGTTGTGTTGTTTGATTATTGGTAGATTAATAAATTTGAACCCTTTAACCAAATTGTACCAAATAGTGAATTGTATTGAAAATTTATCGCATTTGCATGCATATACATGTACTTACATTGAACAGGTCATAGCAAAGAGGCTAGAGCAGACGAATAAAATTGTTTTCCTGACAAATAGGTACATGTTTATTGTATTTCTTTGGGTTTGGATGATTTTATGAGCCGATTAACTAGCCGCTTGGCTGTTTCTTTTTCTTCTTGGATTGGTGAGGGCTATGGGAGGCTATTTAAAATATCCTGAAGCTCCCGGTGCAGGGGAGGTTATGGCGAAATTTTTCGAAAATTTAGGGTGTTAGCCAAATTTTGAAAAGTTCTTAGAAAATGAAAAGTTGAAGAACTTAAGCCGTAAAGAAAATTATGAAAGTTGAGTTGGTTGGTGAAACAACTTTCAGCTTCGTTCCTTTTCGAGGACAAAAATTTTTAAGTGGGAGAGATTGTAATAACCCGGAAATCCGAGCTAATTTAAAATTTTAATTTTGACAATTTTAGTGAAATTTGAATATTTAAAATGAATTATTTTAAGTAATTACGACGAAATTTTTTTTTTAATAGAATTCGAATGTATATATTTATATAGATTGTCGTTAGAATATAAATATTTATTTTTATTTATAAAAGGAATTGAAAATGGCGCGGTAGTTCGAAAATCCGATTTCAAGGTTCAAATGAATGTGCAGGATTCAAAACAAACCGGATTTCATCGAAACCAAAAATATCATAATCTATTTCAAGATATCTTTCCAACGAATAAGAAAAATTGCAATTTCATAGCGGGGATAAAAAGTTATGCCCAGTTGAAATTTCAGAATAATCGTTATGGAATTTTGGCCCTTAAAAATGGCCATTTTGCAAACGACCTCGGTTTTCGAGGAAACCACTTTTTTTGGATCCGAGATGTCAAATAATTGTTAGGTTTGAAAATTCGTAATTTTCTGAATCAATATGTGAGCGTAGCAAAGGAAAATGTGCTTTGACAGTTTCAGTCAATTTCGATCGACCAGAAAATGGCCATTTTTCAAACGGTCTTAGAATTTGGTGAAATTAGTTTTGTTAGGACCGTATCGTCAATACGAAGCTAGAAAATATCTTTAGGGAATTTTTAGAGACTGGGTGTGTTCCCGGTAAATTGAAATGTGCATTCAAATTCAACATATAGAGTTATATTTTGATTTTGACGGAAACTGATAGAAACGATCGAATCAGCTTACGATACATATCCCATTGTGTTCGGAATTGGGGTAATTAGCTATGGACGACAGTCGGTGGGTTCGATTTCGAGTTCGATTTAAAAAAGTACCTTTTTGAAATTTAATAATAAATAATATATTAATAAACCCAGTCAAACCCCCTCTATACTTTCTCTCTCCCTCCCTGGTTATTCGTACAGAAGGAAATCGAAAGAAGAAAAAAAAAAAACTATCTAAGCCATCGCCTCCCCTCCCCCAAGAGGCGACACCGCAGCCGCATTCTCCCACCACACCCCCTCCATTGCCTGCTCCTCCGCCGCACCCTCCCTCTTCTCCTCCTCTCAATTCTCTCGTTCCCCTTCCTCACCGCGACACGCGGCCCCCTTGGCCAGCCGTCGACGCTCGAGACCCCTCACCCCTAGACCCGCGTTTTCTCCACCGCACCCTCCTCCGACATGTGGGCCCCCCTCCATAGTCAAACCGAAAGAAAAAGTGAGTATTTTATTTATTTTATTTCGGTTTATATATTTAATAATCTGTAAGAAATTCTGATTCATATATATGAAGCATAGGATTAATTTTCAGCTTTTAAAGTAATAAAAATTCGATTTTATCATAGAAAGTTTAGTTTTTTTTTTACATAGGAGAGTTTAAATTTTTACATAAGAAAATATAGGATTTTTAAAATAGAAAAGAATAGATTTTTAGTTGAGATTTTTATATGATAAAAATTCGATTTTTATATGTGAAGTAGACATAAAAAGTTACGATTTTTAAATTATAAAAATATGATTTTTATATTATAGAGATAGTAAAAATATAATTTTTATATAATTGAGAATATAAAAATGTGATTTTTATATATGTAGCGAATTAAAAATATGATTTTTATATAATAGAGAATATAAAAATGTGATTTTTATACATGTAGCGAATTAAAAATATGATTTTTATATAATAGAGAATATAAAAATGTGATTTTTATTTATGTAGTGAATACGGGCAACGAAAGTTGCAAAAGGCGAGAACAGCGAAGATTTTCTACATATGAAGAGTCATGGCATTTGGTTTAGCTCTTGGTGAGAACTCCTCACTTTTATTTTGATTTCTAGTTGAAATATATACTAGGATGCAGACGGTGCTTAACAGCACCCGACACCCGTCGTCCATAGACCATGGATGACTTGTTTGTTTGATTGTTGTGTTGTGAAATTTGACTGTTGATTGTGATGTGTGAAATATATATTCATGTGTTGAAAGAAAATATATATTCATGTGTTGAAAGAAAATATATATTCATGTGTTGAAATAAAATATGTATTCATGTGTTGAAATAAAATATGTATTCATTTTCAAATCGAACAATTTGTTTATGTACACCGATTTGACTGATATTATTTGGGACGATAAATTTTACACATCGCCTAACTGCTCAAATAAAAATCTGTCTTTGTTGATGTGAAACACCACACGGGTATTGGGATGATATTTGACGTACACTAATCCTGATTGTTTATTTGAATGTCAATCGATGTGTTGACAGACTGTGTAAGTGTTAATTATTTATATTTAATGCTTATGCAGTTGTGTGGTGCACTCTGGATGATGGTTGATGATTTATCGTTGCTATTATATACATGTGTTGTTGAAAATCCATATAATTATCCTTATATGGTAATTGATTGGGCCTCATTCTGATTTGAAAAATAAGGAATGTTATGAAAATAAATTCATGTGTTGAATAGAAAATATATTCATGTGTTGAATAGAAATAAATTCATGTGTCGAATAGAAATATATTCATGTGTCGAATAGAAATATATTCATGTGTTGAATAGAAATAAATTCATGTGTTGAATAGAAATAAATTCATGTATTGAATAGAAATAAAATAAAAATTCATGTGTCGAATAGAATAAATATTCATGTGTTGAATAGAATAAACATTCATGTGTTGAATAAAAGCGGTGTTGATTAGATTGACGCCATTTTGACGTAAACGATAATTATATCGATTTTATTCATTTTTATAATGAATATAGAAAAGGAAGTGATTTCAAAATATAACGTTTTGAAAATATTATCATTTATAGATTAATGATATGGAATAGTCAATTTTGATTAGAAATTGAATATGAAGTTGAAATCGTTTTTAAAACGGATTTAAAACGATATGCAAAATACGTTTTGAAAGGAAATCGATGAAGTATATATTATATATATAATATAATGGCCTGAATAGAACGGGCCGCGCCGCGGCAGTTTGCGAATTTCGACCATTGACTTCGAATGGATATTACGGGAGATCCGACCGTCGGATTCTCCTAAAACCGGAAATTTGGGTTCGTATCGAAAAGAGCTTTCTAATGAATATTAGAGATTTGAAATCTAATGGTTGGACTTGGAATTATATCCAAATTAAATTTGAAAAAGGTCGTTGTAAGTGCAATTCGATGGCCGTTGATGGAAATCGACTATACGGGCCTTGATAAAATTATTAAAAATAGTAATAATATGTGTAAAATCATAAGAAATGATTAATGAAGAACTGAGATGAAAAATTCCAAATTTGAAAAGATAAAAATAGTTTTTTATCGAAATGAACTAGTTTTGAACTAGAATAATAATTTATTTATTTTTAAATAAATAAATTGGATTTAAAAGGGCTTTAAAAAGTAACCAGAATTTTCAATAATTGAATTGGAATGGATTTGAATCGAAATTGTCTTTGGAATATTTCGATGTTGGATTTCGTGATTATACAGATATTGTTATGGAAATTTGAAAGATATATTAATATCGTTATTTCCAATACAATATTTGTTGGTCGTAGAATTTGATATTGAATATAAGCCGATATATTTTCTATTCAGAGCCTTATATTTAATATCGAATGGGAATTGGGTTTATCGTGAACTGTGTTTTAACGACATTTGTTGTTTAACCCGATTTACAATGAAATGTCATTTGGAATTTATAAAACTTTTGTTAAGATTTAAAGGAGGCTTTCCAAAGTAATTTTTTCCAATTTAATAAAATAAATTGGAATGGAATAGAATGTGATTTTGGGTTTATAGTGAACCGTGTTTTAAATGACATTGGTTCTTTAACCCAGTTAATGACAGGATATGATTTCCCAAGTTAAATAATCATTGATAGTGATTTTTGGGAAGATTAAAACCAAGTGGAGTTTTAATGAATCTTTAATTAGATTGAAATGATCGAAAATGGAGTGTCATCAGTTTTGCTCTAGACGATAGTTAAATCTTTAATAAGATTTGAACGTGAAATGGTAATTGAATTTATCGATAACACCGTGGTGTTAGATATGAAGTATGACCAGTTTTTCTTCATGGAAATAGGATGGGACTGGGAAATAAAATAAATGATTACTCCGGTGTGGTTTGCTAATCCCGACTAGTTCGTGGTGTTAGATATGAAGTATGACCAATTTTACTTCATGGGACGAATAGGTTGGGATTGGGAAATAAAATAAATGATTACTCCGGTGTGGTTAGCTAATCCCGACTAGTTTGAATTGATATTCAAAAGAAGATTAAAGAATAAATTTAAAGAATTTATCTTTGATAAAATTAATGGGAACCTTTCCCAATGTATAAGAATATTTGAATAAAAGAATATTCTGAATTGAAATGAGGCGTATGTTGTGTTTGTGTAACACTTTTTTATTATATACGCGAGTTATTCAGAAAGACCGGGTTTATCCCATTCCAAATAACTGATTCGACGTGGTGTCGAGGATGAAGACGGTGGTCGAAGACCGGAGGTCTTCACATCATTTGGGTGATTACTGATGATCTTGATTGGGTTGTACACCCAAGAGAAGGGAATCAGTTGGTGATCGTCCAGACGTACTTGGAGATCGATGGATATGCGAGGTACAAAGTGCCTCCGGTTTCGTTTAGACCCAGAACGAACTTGTAAATGGACTGTGTGTCTGACATTGGATTTTACTCTTGGGATTGATTTCTCTTAAATATATATCTGTTTGGCGGCGGAGATTTTATTCTCTTACTTAACGCCCTTCTCGGAGATAGAGGAGCGCAGGGGTTATATATTGATGGATATCAATCGCATGGAGTGAATTGCCTGTGTGGCATGCCTAAGTGGCAAATGATCAAGGCTTTTGTTGAAAAGCAGAGTCTTGTGGTTGATGATCAAAGCACCGCCTTTGTGGCATAGCTTTGTGTAACGTGAATTCGCGAGCCTCGCACCCCGGTTGTGAACCAGAAACGGGAGAGGACCTCAGGGAGGGCATGCATTTCCTTAAAGCTAGGGTGATGTCAGTGACCTACTAGCCCTGACATTTATATTATTTTCACCTGTGTGGTTGTTGCTGTTGCGAGGCGCCTCGGATATATCGGTGACTGTATGGAGCCGATGGATCCATTGGGCTCATTTACGCCCCAAAGGGCGGGGAAACGCAGTGTTCAAGCATTTTAGTCCACATCGGTGGACCAGCCTGTCGCTCCAATGGCTTGACTGAGTACTTGCCTGAGACATGGGTAGATTGTCTCGAATTCGGTAGAGGACGATCCCTAGCCTCGGTTCATAGAAGGAAATCCAATTTCCAAATACGTGACTTTGCGGTTTTGATTGTAGAGCCTAGTATGAAGACATGATATATGGTACCCACGCCGTCTATGATTGATATTTATGATTGAAATTGTTTTGACACTATACACTTATAATAGTATCAAATGATTTGTTTTTAACGTACCAAGCATGTTTGGCTATTATAAGGGAAAACCCTATCCTCCGGCTTGTGTTGCATTGTGTGATGGGACCTGGGTATTATAATAGCTTCATTTTTTCAAAAAGCATTGCGCTATTTTGTTATATGCACTGGTATTCTTGGGAGGAAACCCGTTCCATGTTATACGGCGTTGTCCCTTGATATATCTGATTAAAAGAAAAGTTTGAAATAACTGTATTAGTTCTCACACCAGTCACGTGACTGACCTGGAGTTTATTGTTTTAACCTAAACTTTGGGTACCCTCATTTTCCGCATGGGCAGCTAGTAGTTTTGGTTTTGCAGATTTATATTCACAGGATCCTGATTTACATCTGGAACGATACTCGGAAAGCTCTATATCCGTGTATTACTTCTAGTTGTGTATTGTATTATTTTCCGCTGCTATGTAATGTATTTAAGTGTAATTTTAAATCTCTGATATTTTCTGTGTAATATTTATTCAATACTCTGTTTATTCTTGTATTCTGATGGAATTGTTGTAATAAACAATGAAATGTTCTTCTGTCTGCGTTCCGATGTGTCTTGTCCTCAAAGTATCCGGGCTTTCCCGACCGGGGAGGTTATGGGTCCTTACATTGATTGATGTCATTATTAACAAATAAATAGCAAGATTCAGGCTCGAAGGTGAATGTTGAATAAGATTTAGTTGAATACAATATTTGGTTGTCGTAACGATGTTTTACACAACATCCGTTTTAACCCAAATAAATGTAAGTTGGAAATCAAATAATAAATATTTCCTAAGCGTAGAAATAATTGAGTCGGAAAAGAGATAAGTAATTGGAATATTTTCCAATTATAAATAGAAGATATTTTCTAAGTGCAGAAAATAAAAGAAGGCGATATATGGAAATGTTTTCTAGTGTTAATAACATATATTTTCTAAACATAGAAAATAAGGAAATATGAATATATATATATATATATACGTATACGTTTGATGATTTTATCGATAATTCCATTTGGAAATAAGATCATTGTGTGTACATGGACATTTTTCATTTGATAGTTAAATCACCGACTATCAAAGTTTTTGGCCATTTTAACATTGTTAATATGGAGAGACTGGTTGGATTATTATCCGAAGAACCACTCTGTATTGGCGTAAGCATTGCAAACCAAGTATGCTGAATATATTGAAGAAGGAGTAGAGTGCAAGGGATTTTTCTATTAATGGAAATTGTGCCTTTGGTTTTGTTCAATCCCAGAACAAACGTATATGGACGAATGTCTGACAAAGTATTTCCAATGATCGAATATGTTGGTCTGTATAAAAATATATGGTGGCAAAGGATTTATTCCCTTAGCATAATATCCAAAATATATTTGTGTAAACCAAATTAATGATTAACGGATCTGAAAATGTGACATTTAAAGTGATTGTGTTGTCAATGAATGAAAAGAGCGTAGCCTCAGGCCTCAACAACCGGGAAATGACAAAAATCGGGCAGGCAGCATGGCTATGTGGTTAGCTCCCATTAGGGTGTATTATCACCTATCTAAAGGAATCCGTTTAATTCCTTATTTTATTCGATGCTATCCCATTCGGGAAACGGTTGCTGATCCTAACCGTTGGTGGTATACATTCAATACACTCAAGCGAAATGAGTGGTCAGTTATGTGTGGCCAGTTTGCAAGACGTTCTTGTTGAAACCAGTGTATTCTCCTCTAGAGATACACTATCGGAAGGTGGTTCCTTACCTTGTCATAGTTGGAAATTCATTACCCAATAATTGCTTGCGGTTTTGATTGTATATTATATATGTGGAACGTGAAATGCAAACGTTCCACTAGATTGTTATTTACTTGATTTAAACACTATCATAATATCAAAAGAGTTTTGATATAAAGAATATCATTTCTTTCAAAAGGAATTTTAAAGTTAAATCAAGTGGTTTGGATTCTCATAAGGGAAAAAACCCGTTCCATATTATACAGCATGGTCTTATGAGATATCATTTAGTTTCTGAAACTGTTTTATATTATTTACTCATACCAGTCTCATGACTGACCCGGAGTTTATTTTGTTTTGTTTTACCTAAACTCTTGGGTGCCAATATTTGTACGGGCAGTCAAGTAGTTCAGGATTTTACAGATTATCTTAAGGAGCTTGGAGCAGGAGGCTTTAGTGTTAGTTATGTAGAGTTTTCTTCCGCTGTGTTGTAAGTGTTGTACTCTGATAATGAGATGTGTATACAGTACAAATTTTGTATTTCAAAAGTTATGATATATTTTATTTTGTTCCGTTGCGATGTGAGATTATGTGTTGTTGTTTCTGTTCTTCTTATATCTTTTTCTTAAAAAAAATGGTTCGTAATTTCAGGGTATTTGGATTGGACGTGTGATGTATGTAGTCAACTCAGATATTATGGATTTGCCGGCCACTATAGTTGGTATCAGAGCTTAGGTTGAGCGAATACCTAGGCTTTGGTGGGATGTGCTCATTAAAGATAGGGTCAGTATTACCCTAAAATGAGTTGAGTGTATATATATATATATACGAGAGAGCGTATTTGTTAATTGCTATAAAATCTGATTTATATTATGTTGGCTTGTCTGTTGAGTGGTTTATGAATTCTTATCGAATCATGGGACGCCATGAAGTCGATAGGAATTTCTAAACACTTGAATAGAAAATTCGACATGATATTGTTTTAAAGTGGGTAAATGAAATAATTTTACCAAAAAATTCTATTTTTGATAGGAAATAATAATTTTTTGAAAATTTTATAATATATTGATGTGTTGAATGTTAATATTATAATCAAATTAGATTATAAAATTGGAACGGTTATGTATAACCAAATAAAATTTATATATAAAAGAAATATACAAAGTGAAACAAATTAAAATTTGATTCAGAACTAGAATTTGGAATTTAATCCTGGGAAGTTGGAAAATATTTTATGAAGTAAATATATTGATTTTTCAAATAAAATGAATAAAAACCAAAAGTTTAGGTAGAACTAAAATTTGTTGAATTATGAAATATTGAATTTCAACATAAGTGGATTTTGAAAAGGTTAATGGGTTTGAAGCACTTTTCCTACCTTAGTAATTTCGGGGACGAAATTCTTTTAAGGGGGGGGGGAAGGGAGAATGTAATGACTCGGATATTTCATCGGTTAATTTTAAATATTTAATATGGATTTAAATATTAAGTTGATAATATAAATCAATTTTTATATTGAGTTGTCGAATTAATAATCGATATACGATTTAATATTGAATATACGATTTAATATCGAATATACTAAATTATCGTAATACGAAGTTAATTCAATTCGAAGTTAAAACTAAACTGAAAATAGTCCAGATGATCAGTAAAAAATTCAGTTTGAGTTAGTATAATAATATTAATTTATTATTGGAGAATTTATTTGTTTTGAAATTTAATTTATATCGATTTAAATTAATATCTTTTATAGATGATGACATGACCCGAACTTACCTGGTAAGGAAAGCACGGATGGCGTTGAGAACACGACAAAATAGAACACAGATGGAATAACATTTCATTGTATATTACAACAATTCCATCAGAATGCAAGAATATACAGAGTATGAATAAATATTACACATTCGATAAATATCAGAGATTTCAATAAATAACATTTAAATACATTGCAGCGGAAAAAAACAATACAAAACACAACTAGAAGTAATACACGGATACAGAGCTTGAAAGAACCCGTAACTTCCCCGTGAAGGAAAGCACGAATACTTTGAGAACAACACACAAATGAGCGCATACGGAAGAACATTTCATTGTTATTACAACAATTCCATCAGATACGAGAATATACAGAGTATAAATGAATAAATTACATTCGACAATTATCAGAGAGTACAATAAATTACATAGCAGCGGAAAAATATACAAAAACACAACTAGAAGTGATACACGGATACAGAGCTTTCCGAGCATCGTTCCAGCTGTAAATCAGGACCCTGTGAATATAAATCTGCAAAACCAAAACTACTAGCTGCCCGTGCGGAAAATAGGGGCACCCAGAGTTTAGGTTAAAACAATAAACTCCAGGTCAGTCATGTGACTGGTGTGAGAACTAAAACAGTTATAATTCTTTATTTTAAAGTTCGGTAAATCAAGGGACCACGCCGTATAACACGGAACGGGTTTCCTCCCAAGAATACCAGTGCATAAAACAAACAGCGCAATGCTAAATAAAGAAGAATGAAGCTGTTATAAGACCCAGGTCCCATCACACAATGCAACGCAAGCCGGAGGATAGGGTTTTCCCTTATAACAGCCAAAGCATGCTTGATACGTTTAAAACACATTATTTGATACTACAATAAGTGTATAGTGTCAAAACAATTTCAATCATAAATATCAATCATAGACGGCATGGGTACCATATATCATGTCGCCATACTAGTTCTACAATTAAAACCGCAATATCACGTATTGGAAATTGGATTTCCGTCATGAGCCGAGGCAAGGGGCAAGCTCCTCTCCGCGTTCGAGACACTCTAGCAAATGTCCCAGGACCCCACTATGATCCTTTGGAACCTCCAAGGCCGGTCCTCTCTTACTTTTGAGGATTGGCAATTCCTGAACACACGTTTCCCGGTCCTTACAGACCTATATCCGAGGCGCCTCGTATCCAACAACCACACAGGTGAAAAGTATATAAATGTCAGGGCTGGTAGGTCACTGACACCACCCTAGCTAGAAAGAAACGTCGTGCACTCCTTGGGTCCGTATCCCGTTTTTGACTCATACCGAGGTGTGAGGCTCGCGAATTCACGTTATACACAAAGCTATGCCACACAGGCCGTGCTTTGATCATCAACCACAAGACTTTGCTTTTCAACAGAAGCCTTGATCAATTGCCACTTACGCATGCCACACAGGCAATTCACTCCATGCGCTTGATATCCATCAATATATAACCCCTGAGCTCGTACGTCTCAGAGAAGGGCGTTAAGCAAGAGAATAAATTCTCCGCCGCCAAACAGATATATATTTAATAGAGATCAATCACACGGACTAAAATCCAATGTCAGACACACAGTCCATTTACTAGTCCGTTCTGGGTCTGAACGAAACCGGAGGCACTTTCCTCGCATATCCATCGATCTCCAAGTACGTCTGGACGATCACCGACTGTTTCCCTCATCTTGGGTGTACAGCCCAATCAAGATCATCAGTAATCACCCAAACGATGTGAAGACTTCCGGTCTTCAACCACCGTCTTCATCTTCGACATCTCGTCGAATCGGTTATTCAGAATGGGTATAAACCCGGCCTTTCTGAATAACCCACGTATATAATAAACGAATGTTACACAAACACAACAAACGCCTCATTCCAATTCAGAATATTCTTTTATTCACAATATCACATTCTTAGGGAAAGGTTCCCATTAATTTTATCCAAGATAAATTCTTCTAAATTTATTCTTTAATCCTCCTTTGGATACCATTTCGACTAGTCGGGATTAACGAGCCACACCGAAGTAATTATTTAGTTTATTTCCCAATCCCAACCTATATCCCATGGAGAAAACTGGTAATACTCCACATCTAACACCACTGTGTTATCGGTAAAATTAATTACCATTTCACGTTCAAATCTAATTAAAGATTTAACTATCGCTTTGGAGCAAAACTGGTGGTACTCCACTCTCGATCACTTTTCAAATTTGATAATTAAAATTATCAATTCACATTTTAATCTAATTAAAGATTCATTAAAACTCCACTTAGTTTTAGTCTTCACAAAAAAAATCAATATTCTGCCTTTAACTGGGTTAAAGAACCAATGTCATCAAAAACACGATTCACGACAAACCAACTCACATTTGATATTAAATACAAGGCTCTGAATAGAAAATATATCGGCTTATATTCAATATCAAATTCTGAAACCAACAAATATCGTATTGGAAATAACGATATAAAATATCTTTCAAATCCCCATAACAATATTTGTATAGTCACGAAATCCAACATCGAAATATCCCGAAGATAATTTCGATTCAGCTCCAGTCCAATCCACGTATTGGAAATTATCGATTATTTTCAAAATCACTTTCAAATTCAATTTATTTATTTTAAAAATAAATTGATTTCAATTCTAGTTCAAAACTAGTTCATTTCGATAAAAATCTATTTTTATCTTTTCAAATGTGGAATTTTCCAGCCCAAATCTTTCCAATTCACATATTATAATTTTACACAAATTATAGATATTTTTAGTAATTTTATCAAGGCCCGTACAATCGATTTCCAACAACGGTCATCGAACTGCACTTACAGCGACCTTTTTCGAATTTGATTTGGACATAATTCCAAATCCAACCGTTAGATTTCAAATTTCTAATATTCATTGGAAAGCTCTTTTCGATACGAACCCAACGGTTCCGGTTTTAGGAGAATCCGACGGTCGGATCTCCCGCAATGTCCGTTTGAAATAAATGGTCGAAATTCACGAACTACCGCGGCGCGGCGCGTTCTATTCAGGCCATTATATTATATATATAATATATATAATATATATTTCGTCGATTTCCTTTTAAAACGAATTTTAAAAATAGTTTTGAATTCGTTTCAAAAGCGATTTCAACTTCCATTTCAATTCAAATCAAAATTGAATTCTTCTCTATAAATTCGTTTTAAAATTCATTTCTATTCAATTCAAATTTCAATTCAATTTGAATTCATTTCAATTCACTTTCAATTCAATTTGAATTCGTTTTCAATTCAATTCATTTCGAAATCGTTTTCAATTCAATTCATTTCGAAATCGTTTTCAATTCAATTCATCTCGAAATCGTTTTCAATTCAATTCATTTCGAAATCGTTTTCAATTCAATTCATTTCTATTTCATTCAAATTCAGATTCACTTCCTATTCAATTCGAATTTTAATCTAATTCAATTGAATTTCATTTCAAAATATTTAGTTTTGAAATCACTTTTCAATATTCGTTGTAAAACGAATAAAATCGATATAAATATCGTTCACGTCAAAATAGCGCATCTCTAATCCACACGGCTTTATATATTTCAAAAACTTCTATTCAATTCAACACATGAACCTATATTTCTTTCAACACACGACTAATCTCAACACATGAGTACTGTCAACACATCACTATTTTTATTATGTGAAATATTTTATAAAACTATGGTATCTATCGTTTGATTTTCAATTAGACTTCTACTGGGAAGTAGTTCTAATTTTAAATGTGATAAAGATGTAATTTTGATTATATAAAACATTTCACTCAACACATGCACATCGTCAACACATGACTATTTTTATATTCAACACATGAATTTTCTTTTATAATATTCCTTATTTTCCCAATTGGAATGAGGCCCAATCAATCACCATATAACGTTAATTATATGAATTCCATACAACACATGTATATAATAGCGTCGAAAAATAATCAACCATCAACCAAAGTGCACTACACTGTATAAGCATCAAATATCGATATCTAACGCTTATAACAGCCTGTCAATCAATCGATCGACATATTTGATCAATCAGGATGAGTGAACTTCAAATTTCATCCCAACACCCGTGTGGGGTTTCAAACAATCAAACACAGATTTTATTTGTGCAGTTGGGCGATGTGTAAAATTTATCAACCCAATCAATATCAGTCAAATCAGTGTATATAAACAAATCGGCCGATTTGTTTATAAATATTTTATTTATTCACTTTCACGTTAAAAATTATATTTTTAACGATAAAATATTCTATTTCAACACTTGAATTTCTATTCATTTCATTTACACAATAAAAATGATATTTTTATTTTTCTAACATATTCTAGAAAATTTCGGCGGCATAACGGCACGATACTAGAAACGGGACGAGGCCTAGCCTTATCCCCGGTCTAGTGAAGGCCCACGCCATTCACACATCAATCAAATCACTTTCGTTATGCAAACCACAAAATTTGGAGTAAGAGTCTAACCTAGTCTTACTCCTTCGCCTTATAACGGCGCACGTCTAATCCTAACCAATTTATCGATTCGATTTTTCACACCACAAACCACATTCAAACCAATATCTCAATCAATCACCAAACATCCAAACAAACAAGTCCATGGTATGTGGACGGGTGTCGGGTGCTTCTAATAAGCACCGTCTGCATCCTAGTATATATATATATATATATCTAGAAAAAGAGAATTAAGAGTGAGAAGTTCTCACCGATAGCTATCCAACTTCACGACACTCCTATTGTAGAGATCTTCGTCGTTCTCGCCTTTTCTTCCATCTTCGTTGCCCGTAGTCACTATATATATAAAAATCACACATTTTTATATTTCGATATCTTTAAAATAAAAATCACATTTTTATTTATTCACTTTCAATTTAAAAGTCATATTTTTATAATTACTTCATATATTTAAAAATCGAATTTTTACTTTGCTATTCAAAATATAAAAATCATATTTTTACTTCGAAGTTCAATATATAAAAATCACATTTTTTTTCTTTGACGCTATATGGATAAAAATGCTATTTTTACACCGTTATTCTATATATAAAGATCTCGCCTTTTCAACTATAAAGATTTCATCTTTATAAATTCAAAGATTTCACCTTTTTAAATTCAAAGATTTCACCTTTTTAAATTCAAAGATTTCACCTTTTTAAATTCAAAGATTTCACCTTTTTAAATTTAATCACTTGATTTCAACGTATATAAAATAAAAATCAGATTTTTATTGCGTTACATATACAAAGATGATATTTTTATATTCTCTATCATGTAAAAATTATATTTTTAATACTTTAAAAATACAAAAGTCATATTTTTAATATTTCTATATAGTAAAGACTATATTTTTAATACTTTAAAAATATAAAAATCATATTTTTATCACTTTAAAAATATAAAGATCATACCCTTTTTTTTTTTTTTTTTTTTATAAATCGATGAAATGAATTCGAACCGGGGGGGGGGGCCTGGGTAATAGGGAAGAGAGGGGTTTCTCTTTTTTTTTATTATTTTATTATATTATTTAATTATTTAATTTTGCCCAAGGGTTGACTTTTACATACGACCTCGAAACGAGGTCCACCGCCTGTCGTCCATAGCGTTTCACCCCCATTCCGAACACAATGGGATATGTATCGCATGCTGATTCGATTGTTACAATCAGTTTTCTTTTGAATTTACATTCAAATCACTATATTGAATTTTAAACGCACGTTTCAAATTACCGGGGTCACATACTAACTAGAAAAATTCCAGAAAAATATTTTCTAGCTTCGTATTGACGATACGGTCCTAACAAAACTAGTTTCGTCGAATTCTGAGACCGTTGGAAAAAGGGGCCAATTTCCAGTCGATTAAAATCAACTGAAACTGGTCAAACGCGTTTTCCTTTGCCACGCTCACATATTGATTCGAAAAATTATGAAATTTGAAACCTAGCAATAATTTTACATCCCGGACCCAACAAAACTGGTTTCGTCGAAATCCGAGGTCGTTTGCAAAAAGTCCATTTTTAAGGGCCTTATATATATAAAAATATATATAAATTCCACAGCGACTATTTCTAATTTTAAACTGGACATATCTCATCATTTCTAAAGTGAAATCTCAGTTTCTTACATCCGTTAGAAAGATATCATCAATTAGATCCTAATGTTTTTGGTTTCACTAAAATCCGGTTTGTTTTGCACCCGGTACATTCAATTGAAGTTTGAAATCGAATTATCGAACTACCGCGCCATTTTCAATTCCTTTTATAATTATATATAATTATTTATATTCTAACGACGACGTATATAATATATACGTCGAATTCTATTCAAATTAAATTTCTCGTCGATATTATTTAAAATAATCTATTTTAAATATTCAAAATTCGCTAAAATTGCCAAAAATAAAAATTTTAAACTGGCCCAGATTTTCCGGGTTATTACAATCTCCCCCACTTAAAACTTTTCGTCCCCGAAAAGGAACAAAGTCGAAAGTGGTTTGATTAATCAACTCTACGATCGATCTGGCTTCCATTCTCCAACTTTTCAGTCTCTGAGAATTTTCAAAATTTCAAAAATTTGGCTAACACCCTAAATTTTTGAAAAATTTCGCCATAACCTCCCCTGCACCGGGAGCATCGGGGAATTTCAAATAGCTTCCCCGGTCCTTCAGATCTCAAAAAGAAAAAGAAAAAGCCAAGCGGCTAGCCAATAGGCTCACAAAATCATCATCACCCAAACAAAACAGGAAATTATGTAGTAAACATGTACCTATTTGTCGGGCAAACAAATTTTATTCTCTGCTCTAGCCTCCTTGCTATGACCTGTTCAATGTAAGTATATGTATATGCAAGCAAACGCAACCAATTTTCAATATAGTTCAATATTTGATCAAATTTGGCTAAATGGTTAAAAATTAGCAAACAAATAAACAATCAACACAAACATCAATCAATTAGTGAATTAGAGTTTCAAATTCATAATTTTGATACATATATAGAAAATCACGTTTTTGATGCCAATTCACAACAATGTGTTCTAACTATATTAATTTAGGTTCTCACACCAGCCTAATGGAAATATATAGAAATCACACCTTCGAAACTCGAATATGAATACTGATGATGATGCACCATCATCAGAATCATTCCCGGATGTCTAGAATGTGATTCTATATCTACCCAGTATATTAAAACTTCGAATATACGTTCATGACGCGTATACGCGAAATCTATATATATTCGATTGTCCATATTCAAAATAAATAAATATTCAAATACGTTTAAAACGATTTAAATTTTCAAAACAAAATTGTTTTCATTTGAAAGATATACTCTTCGCACTCGTTCTAGGATACTACTGATCCTATCTCTAACGAGTTATTCTAATTGGATATTACTAATCCAATATCTGATGAATTCTTTCGTATGGTTCTAATGTGTCTTGTTCTCGAGCTCTGTAAACCAAAGCTCTGATACCAAACTGAAAGAACCCGTAACTTCCCCGTGAAGGAAAGCACGAATACTTTGAGAACAACACACAAATGAGCGCATACGGAAGAACATTTCATTGTTATTACAACAATTCCATCAGATACGAGAATATACAGAGTATAAATGAATAAATTACATTCGACAATTATCAGAGAGTACAATAAATTACATAGCAGCGGAAAAATATACAAAAACACAACTAGAAGTGATACACGGATACAGAGCTTTCCGAGCATCGTTCCAGCTGTAAATCAGGACCCTGTGAATATAAATCTGCAAAACCAAAACTACTAGCTGCCCGTGCGGAAAATAGGGGCACCCAGAGTTTAGGTTAAAACAATAAACTCCAGGTCAGTCATGTGACTGGTGTGAGAACTAAAACAGTTATAATTCTTTATTTTAAAGTTCGGTAAATCAAGGGACCACGCCGTATAACACGGAACGGGTTTCCTCCCAAGAATACCAGTGCATAAAACAAACAGCGCAATGCTAAATAAAGAAGAATGAAGCTGTTATAAGACCCAGGTCCCATCACACAATGCAACGCAAGCCGGAGGATAGGGTTTTCCCTTATAACAGCCAAAGCATGCTTGATACGTTTAAAACACATTATTTGATACTACAATAAGTGTATAGTGTCAAAACAATTTCAATCATAAATATCAATCATAGACGGCATGGGTACCATATATCATGTCGCCATACTAGTTCTACAATTAAAACCGCAATATCACGTATTGGAAATTGGATTTCCGTCATGAGCCGAGGCAAGGGGCAAGCTCCTCTCCGCGTTCGAGACACTCTAGCAAATGTCCCAGGACCCCACTATGATCCTTTGGAACCTCCAAGGCCGGTCCTCTCTTACTTTTGAGGATTGGCAATTCCTGAACACACGTTTCCCGGTCCTTACAGACCTATATCCGAGGCGCCTCGTATCCAACAACCACACAGGTGAAAAGTATATAAATGTCAGGGCTGGTAGGTCACTGACACCACCCTAGCTAGAAAGAAACGTCGTGCACTCCTTGGGTCCGTATCCCGTTTTTGACTCATACCGAGGTGTGAGGCTCGCGAATTCACGTTATACACAAAGCTATGCCACACAGGCCGTGCTTTGATCATCAACCACAAGACTTTGCTTTTCAACAGAAGCCTTGATCAATTGCCACTTACGCATGCCACACAGGCAATTCACTCCATGCGCTTGATATCCATCAATATATAACCCCTGAGCTCGTACGTCTCAGAGAAGGGCGTTAAGCAAGAGAATAAATTCTCCGCCGCCAAACAGATATATATTTAATAGAGATCAATCACACGGACTAAAATCCAATGTCAGACACACAGTCCATTTACTAGTCCGTTCTGGGTCTGAACGAAACCGGAGGCACTTTCCTCGCATATCCATCGATCTCCAAGTACGTCTGGACGATCACCGACTGTTTCCCTCATCTTGGGTGTACAGCCCAATCAAGATCATCAGTAATCACCCAAACGATGTGAAGACTTCCGGTCTTCAACCACCGTCTTCATCTTCGACATCTCGTCGAATCGGTTATTCAGAATGGGTATAAACCCGGCCTTTCTGAATAACCCACGTATATAATAAACGAATGTTACACAAACACAACAAACGCCTCATTCCAATTCAGAATATTCTTTTATTCACAATATCACATTCTTAGGGAAAGGTTCCCATTAATTTTATCCAAGATAAATTCTTCTAAATTTATTCTTTAATCCTCCTTTGGATACCATTTCGACTAGTCGGGATTAACGAGCCACACCGAAGTAATTATTTAGTTTATTTCCCAATCCCAACCTATATCCCATGGAGAAAACTGGTAATACTCCACATCTAACACCACTGTGTTATCGGTAAAATTAATTACCATTTCACGTTCAAATCTAATTAAAGATTTAACTATCGCTTTGGAGCAAAACTGGTGGTACTCCACTCTCGATCACTTTTCAAATTTGATAATTAAAATTATCAATTCACATTTTAATCTAATTAAAGATTCATTAAAACTCCACTTAGTTTTAGTCTTCACAAAAAAAAATCAATATTCTGCCTTTAACTGGGTTAAAGAACCAATGTCATCAAAAACACGATTCACGACAAACCAACTCACATTTGATATTAAATACAAGGCTCTGAATAGAAAATATATCGGCTTATATTCAATATCAAATTCTGAAACCAACAAATATCGTATTGGAAATAACGATATAAAATATCTTTCAAATCCCCATAACAATATTTGTATAGTCACGAAATCCAACATCGAAATATCCCGAAGATAATTTCGATTCAGCTCCAGTCCAATCCACGTATTGGAAATTATCGATTATTTTCAAAATCACTTTCAAATTCAATTTATTTATTTTAAAAATAAATTGATTTCAATTCTAGTTCAAAACTAGTTCATTTCGATAAAAATCTATTTTTATCTTTTCAAATGTGGAATTTTCCAGCCCAAATCTTTCCAATTCACATATTATAATTTTACACAAATTATAGATATTTTTAGTAATTTTATCAAGGCCCGTACAATCGATTTCCAACAACGGTCATCGAACTGCACTTACAGCGACCTTTTTCGAATTTGATTTGGACATAATTCCAAATCCAACCGTTAGATTTCAAATTTCTAATATTCATTGGAAAGCTCTTTTCGATACGAACCCAACGGTTCCGGTTTTAGGAGAATCCGACGGTCGGATCTCCCGCAATGTCCGTTTGAAATAAATGGTCGAAATTCACGAACTACCGCGGCGCGGCGCGTTCTATTCAGGCCATTATATTATATATATAATATATATAATATATATTTCGTCGATTTCCTTTTAAAACGAATTTTAAAAATAGTTTTGAATTCGTTTCAAAAGCGATTTCAACTTCCATTTCAATTCAAATCAAAATTGAATTCTTCTCTATAAATTCGTTTTAAAATTCATTTCTATTCAATTCAAATTTCAATTCAATTTGAATTCATTTCAATTCACTTTCAATTCAATTTGAATTCGTTTTCAATTCAATTCATTTCGAAATCGTTTTCAATTCAATTCATTTCGAAATCGTTTTCAATTCAATTCATCTCGAAATCGTTTTCAATTCAATTCATTTCGAAATCGTTTTCAATTCAATTCATTTCTATTTCATTCAAATTCAGATTCACTTCCTATTCAATTCGAATTTTAATCTAATTCAATTGAATTTCATTTCAAAATATTTAGTTTTGAAATCACTTTTCAATATTCGTTGTAAAACGAATAAAATCGATATAAATATCGTTCACGTCAAAATAGCGCATCTCTAATCCACACGGCTTTATATATTTCAAAAACTTCTATTCAATTCAACACATGAACCTATATTTCTTTCAACACACGACTAATCTCAACACATGAGTACTGTCAACACATCACTATTTTTATTATGTGAAATATTTTATAAAACTATGGTATCTATCGTTTGATTTTCAATTAGACTTCTACTGGGAAGTAGTTCTAATTTTAAATGTGATAAAGATGTAATTTTGATTATATAAAATATTTCACTCAACACATGCACATCGTCAACACATGACTATTTTTATATTCAACACATGAATTTTCTTTTATAATATTCCTTATTTTCCCAATTGGAATGAGGCCCAATCAATCACCATATAACGTTAATTATATGAATTCCATACAACACATGTATATAATAGCGTCGAAAAATAATCAACCATCAACCAAAGTGCACTACACTGTATAAGCATCAAATATCGATATCTAACGCTTATAACAGCCTGTCAATCAATCGATCGACATATTTGATCAATCAGGATGAGTGAACTTCAAATTTCATCCCAACACCCGTGTGGGGTTTCAAACAATCAAACACAGATTTTATTTGTGCAGTTGGGCGATGTGTAAAATTTATCAACCCAATCAATATCAGTCAAATCAGTGTATATAAACAAATCGGCCGATTTGTTTATAAATATTTTATTTATTCACTTTCACGTTAAAAATTATATTTTTAACGATAAAATATTCTATTTCAACACTTGAATTTCTATTCATTTCATTTACACAATAAAAATGATATTTTTATTTTTCTAACATATTCTAGAAAATTTCGGCGGCATAACGGCACGATACTAGAAACGGGACGAGGCCTAGCCTTATCCCCGGTCTAGTGAAGGCCCACGCCATTCACACATCAATCAAATCACTTTCGTTATGCAAACCACAAAATTTGGAGTAAGAGTCTAACCTAGTCTTACTCCTTCGCCTTATAACGGCGCACGTCTAATCCTAACCAATTTATCGATTCGATTTTTCACACCACAAACCACATTCAAACCAATATCTCAATCAATCACCAAACATCCAAACAAACAAGTCCATGGTATGTGGACGGGTGTCGGGTGCTTCTAATAAGCACCGTCTGCATCCTAGTATATATATATATATCTAGAAAAAGAGAATTAAGAGTGAGAAGTTCTCACCGATAGCTATCCAACTTCACGACACTCCTATTGTAGAGATCTTCGTCGTTCTCGCCTTTTCTTCCATCTTCGTTGCCCGTAGTCACTATATATATAAAAATCACACATTTTTATATTTCGATATCTTTAAAATAAAAATCACATTTTTATTTATTCACTTTCAATTTAAAAGTCATATTTTTATAATTACTTCATATATTTAAAAATCGAATTTTTACTTTGCTATTCAAAATATAAAAATCATATTTTTACTTCGAAGTTCAATATATAAAAATCACATTTTTTTCTTTGACGCTATATGGATAAAAATGCTATTTTTACACCGTTATTCTATATATAAAGATCTCGCCTTTTCAACTATAAAGATTTCATCTTTATAAATTCAAAGATTTCACCTTTTTAAATTCAAAGATTTCACCTTTTTAAATTCAAAGATTTCACCTTTTTAAATTCAAAGATTTCACCTTTTTAAATTTAATCACTTGATTTCAACGTATATAAAATAAAAATCAGATTTTTATTGCGTTACATATACAAAGATGATATTTTTATATTCTCTATCATGTAAAAATTATATTTTTAATACTTTAAAAATACAAAAGTCATATTTTTAATATTTCTATATAGTAAAGACTATATTTTTAATACTTTAAAAATATAAAAATCATATTTTTATCACTTTAAAAATATAAAGATCATACCCTTTTTTTTTTTTTTTATAAATCGATGAAATGAATTCGAACCGGGGGGGGGCCTGGGTAATAGGGAAGAGAGGGGTTTCTCTTTTTTTTATTATTTTATTATATTATTTAATTATTTAATTTTGCCCAAGGGTTGACTTTTACATACGACCTCGAAACGAGGTCCACCGCCTGTCGTCCATAGCGTTTCACCCCCATTCCGAACACAATGGGATATGTATCGCATGCTGATTCGATTGTTACAATCAGTTTTCTCTTGAATTTACATTCAAATCACTATATTGAATTTTAAACGCACGTTTCAAATTACCGGGGTCACATACTAACTAGAAAAATTCCAGAAAAATATTTTCTAGCTTCGTATTGACGATACGGTCCTAACAAAACTAGTTTCGTCGAATTCTGAGACCGTTGGAAAAAGGGGCCAATTTCCAGTCGATTAAAATCAACTGAAACTGGTCAAACGCGTTTTCCTTTGCCACGCTCACATATTGATTCGAAAAATTATGAAATTTGAAACCTAGCAATAATTTTACATCCCGGACCCAACAAAACTGGTTTCGTCGAAATCCGAGGTCGTTTGCAAAAAGTCCATTTTTAAGGGCCTTATATATATAAAAATATATATAAATTCCACAGCGACTATTTCTAATTTTAAACTGGACATATCTCATCATTTCTAAAGTGAAATCTCAGTTTCTTACATCCGTTAGAAAGATATCATCAATTAGATCCTAATGTTTTTGGTTTCACTAAAATCCGGTTTGTTTTGCACCCGGTACATTCAATTGAAGTTTGAAATCGAATTATCGAACTACCGCGCCATTTTCAATTCCTTTTATAATTATATATAATTATTTATATTCTAACGACGACGTATATAATATATACGTCGAATTCTATTCAAATTAAATTTCTCGTCGATATTATTTAAAATAATCTATTTTAAATATTCAAAATTCGCTAAAATTGCCAAAAATAAAAATTTTAAACTGGCCCAGATTTTCCGGGTTATTACAGAGCTTTTCGAGTATCGTTCCAGTTGTAAATCAGGATCCTGTGAATATAAATCTGCAAAACCAAAACTACTAGCTGCCCGTGTGGAAAATAGGGGCACCCAGAGTTTAGGTTAAAACAATAAACTCCAGGTCAGTCATGTGACTGGTGCGAGAAATAAAACAGTTATTCATCTTTATTTTATAGTTCGGTAAATCAAGGGAACATGCCGTATGACACGGAACGGGTTTCCTCCTAAGAATACCAGTGCATAAAAAAAAACAGCGCAATGCTAAATAAAGAAAAATGAAGCTATTATAAGACCCAGGTCCCATCACACAATGCAACGCAAGCCGGAGGATAGGGTTTTTACCTTATAACAGCCAAAGCATGCTTGATACGTTAAAAACACATAATTAGATACTATAATAAGTGTATAGTTTCTAAAAAATATCAATCCTAGGCGGCATGAATGACCCATACCACTATGTCGCCATACTAGGTTATACAAATAAAACCGCAATATCACGTATTGGGAATTGGATTTTCGTCATGAGTCGAGGCAAGAGGCAAGCTGCTCTCCGTTCGAGACACTCTAGCAAATGGCTCGGGACCGCACACAGCGACCCCTGGATCCTCCAAGGCCGGTCCTCTCTTACTTTTGAGGATTGGCAATTCCTGAACACACGTTTCTCGGTCCTTACAGACCTATATCCAAGGTGCCTCGCATTCCAACAACCACATAGGTGAAAAATAGATATAAATGTCAGGGCTGGTAGGTCACTGACACCACCATAGCTAGAAAGAAACGTCGTGCACTCCTTAGGTCCTTCTCCCGTTTTTGACTCATACCGGGGTGTGAGGCTCGTGAATCCACGTTATACACAAAGCTACGTCACGTAGACCATGCTTTGATCATCAACCACAAGACTTTGCTTTTCAACAGAAGCCTTGATCAATTGCCACTTACGCGTGCCACACTGGCAATTCACTCCATGAGACTGATGTCCATCGATATACAACCTCTGAGCTCGTACGTCTCAGAGAAAGGCGTTAAGCAAGAGAATTCTCCGCCGCCAAACAGATGTATATTTAATATAGATCAATCAACACAGAATAAAATCCAATGTTAGACACACAATCCATTTACAGGTTCGTTCTGGGTCTGAACGAAACCGGAGGCACTTTCCTCGCATATCCATCGATCTCCAAGTACGCCTAGACGATCACCAACTGTTTCCCTCATCTTGGGTGTACAACCCAATAGAGATCATCAGTAATCACCTAAACGATATGAAGACTTCCGTTTTTCAACCACCGTCTTCATCTTCGACATCTCGTCGAATCGGTTATTCATAATGGGTATAAACCCGGCCTTTCTGAATAACCCACGTATGTGATAAACAAATGTTACACAAACACAACAAACGCCTCATTCCAATTCAGAATATTCTTTTATTCACAAAATCACATTCTTAGGGAATAGGTTCCCATTAATTTTATCAAAGATAAATTCTTCTAAATTTATTCTTTAATCTTCCTTTGGATATCATTTCAAACTAGACGGGATTAGCGAACCACACCGAAGTAATTATTTATTTTATTTCCCAATCCCAACCTATTCATCCCCTGGAGCAAAACTGGTAATACTCCATATCTAACACCATAGTATTATCAGTAAAATTAATTACCATTTCACGTTCAAATCTAATTAAAGATTTAACTATTGCTTTGGAGAAAAACTGGTGGTACTCCATTCTCGATCACCTTTCAGATTTGATAATTTAAATTATCAATTCACATTTCAATCTAATTAAAGATTCATTAAAACTCCACTTAGTTTTAATCTTTTCAAAAATCAACATCCTACCTTTAATTGGGTTAAAGAACCAATGTCATCTAAAATACGATTCACGATAAACCCAAATCACATTTGATATTAAATACAAGGCTCTGAATAGAAAATATACCGGCTTATATTCAATATCAAATTCTGAAACCAACAAATATCGTATTGGAAATAACGATATAAATATATCTTTCAAATTCCCATAACAATATCTGTATAATCACGGAATCCAACATCAAAATATTCCAAAGACAATTTCGATTCAAATCCCCTTCCACTTTATATATATTGGAAATTCTGGTTATTTTCAAAACCAATTCAAATTCAATTTATTTATTTCAAAAATAAATTGATTTTAATTCTAGTTCAAAACTAGTTCATTTCGATAAAAATCTATTTTTATCTTTTCGAATGTGGGATCTTTCATCCCAGTTCTTTCCAATTCATATATTATGATTTTACACGTATTATAGATATTTTTAATAATTTTATCAAGGCCCGTATGGTCGATTTCCATCAACGGTCATCGAACTACACTTACAGCGTCCTTTTCCAAATTTGATTTGGACATAATTCCAAATCCAACCGTTAGATTTCTAATTTCTAATATTTATTGGAAAGCACTTTTCGATACGAACCCAACGGTTCCAGTTTTAGGAGAATCCGAATTTCCCGCAACGTCAATTCGAAGTCAATGGTCAAAATTCACGAACTGCCGTGGCGCGGCGCGTTCTATTCAGGCCATTATATATATAATATACAAGTGTGAACCCGTGCTTCTCACACGGGTTGATGCAAATATCGTACGAAAATGTGTTGTAGTAGGAAAGTTTAGCTACTTGTATTTTAAGCATATAGGAAAAGATCCTTTGAAAGTAGGACTGGTTTTGTACTTTTAAATGGTGTCATTTGCATGACTGAGAAGAAAAATTATCATGCTGAAAAGCATTTATGGGCAAAAAAATGTGTAATCCGACAGATATGTGTAGTTATTGCCGACATGGTGGAGTGAATAAGAGGACACGGTGTATTCAGTAACAGGTATAACAGGTTGGTAATAATTTTTGATTTAATTACATTGTGGAGGTATTGTCATATGTTAACATATAAGTTTTGTTAAATTAAAAGGCTAACGTGTAGTAGTTATGAAAGAAGTGAATAAGATATGTACAGATAACTATATTAAAGTGGTCAGAGAACAAAAATGAAGTGGATGAACGCTGGAAGTTATATTTTGAAGGCTGCAAACATTGTTGCGTGACTTTAAAATGTGTATTTTAAGCATTTACCAAACGGGAACTGATTCCCGTGTAGTGTATCGGTTGTTTGTTTTTTCGCTCGCTGCTAGATCAACGAGGAATCTTAATGCTTGTTTCTCTTCCTTCCAGCGAAATCCACCACTCTGTTGTAATTGCTCTTAGATGATGAGAATTGACTTGTTGGAAAAAAGCACACAACATATCCTAGTTATTTTTTTATTTTGTAAACTTATTTATCTACCTATTGTTGACTAAAATACCATATGTTGCTAATTTCACAATAATCAATGTTAGAGTCACCAAAAACATGGTTTTCCGCCGAATGCATTGTAAAAGAAAAGAAATAAGAAAAATATCCCCTAGTTTAACAACGGCAAAAGTAGGCAAATTTACCTTCACATACGGCTGTCTACATTGTTGAATGGTACATAATTTCTATAATAGTGCAAAGAGAAGCAACGATTTCAGTATACAGAAAATTATCTTTTTTAAATTCATGAAGATGAAGATTCAAAAAGGATTCTGGAATAAGAAATTTAGTGAATCATTCCTATCTACCCCTTGTCATCATTAGCATTGCATGCTCATGGCTGAAGCTCTATTATCACATATATATTTCTGACACACTCGGAATTAAGTTCTCCATATGTATGTATAACATTTTATTTTGGAGGACTGCTACCATCACTCACGCATGCACGATTATCAATAAAACTCGTGTTGTGATTGGTCAGGACAATATCGTTAAGGTTTTTTATTTAATTGTTAAATAGTAGATGGGTCTCATTGCCATGATATCACCCAATCAAATGGCAAGTATTACTTGTGTAGGATGTTTATGTACAACACTCGAAATCCACTTGTGTTGAAAAAAAAAATCGAACAGCTCGAATGTTGGAACACATAGGAACTTGCATTGAGAATGAAAAAGAAACATGGACCACCTTGTTAAACGCATTCAAGTTCTCACCCTAAAATGAACCTAGTGCCCAGTTCATTGAAATTAATATATACACATGCTAGCATGCATACTTTTCTGAAAATTACTTCATTTTAATTGCTTTTCCAAATATTATAGTACATAATTACAACCCAGTAAAATCTAACTCATGCACTACCACATTTCCTAGTCATAGTAAATACAATATACACTGAAACAGCACATAGCAAAGAACATAATGTTGAAAGTCAATGATTGTCAATATGCTTTGAATGATTCAATCCCCAAGTCTATGTTCCATTTTAGACTCAGAACCAACATGACAAACCATTATAAGCCTAATATCCAAAGCGGGCATCCAATAATTTCATTCAATACAATGGGCCTAGTATAGCAAGTTCTTCCAATATAAACCAATTTTAAGGCATGTTACCAACTTCTAAGCAGAAACTACCACCAGGATTAGATTGTATAATCTTCAATGGCGGTAGATAACTGTCTCTATATCATGCAGCTTTATCCAAGTTCATCCCTGCTTTTCAAATTCCATGTTTTTCGGTCTCAGCTGGCTGAATGCAGTTCCCAATTTTGTTGATATCACAATTTGTGTTTTGATTTCACCTGCATTTGTATCAGACCTGTCTCGTTATTTTTTTATGTTTATTTGTTTTTGAATCGCCAATTACACTCTATAGACGATTCTCTATCGTGTCTGAATCACAAAAATTAATTGAATGTATACCCAAAACCATGTACCTTGCATTTGAGAATATGGGATGCTTATTTCTCATTCTACGATTTCATGAATTGCTATTTAACAAACACAAAACAGTCACATATTTCCTATATTTTGTAACTCAATTTTCTTAAGTTGTACAAAAATATAAGTGTATCTGTTTCATAATAGGAATTTAAAGCTACAGTAATAATTCACTCTTCTTGTCCATTATTAACTTTGCATGAATGGTGTTTATAATCAAAATGATAGTAAAATAGCTCTGCTATGCTTGCTAGATTAATGTTTTAACAAATGCAGTATTGATATTTGATTTTTACTAATTAAATATCAAATGGCTACTCAAAATATGTGGATACGACATTTTTATACCTAGCTGCTAATAGATCAATAAATTTTTACTATCAAGTAATAATAAAGGCATCATGCTATGTTTCCCCAATTTTTTTTCCTTTCTTTTTTGAGAAAATTTCAAGTTCTCTAATTAAGGTAAAATTACCGTACAATAATAGCAAGAGTTATGAATTACTTTAACCATATGAGACGCTTCATGGGGAACCATATAAGATAAATGATTATGAGGAAAAGGGAAGCTCGTAGGAAAAATTAGGTTTATCAAGTATAATACCATCGCATTCGCATTACAGTAAATATAATACTTGGGCATTTAGAACCACTTGTAGCTATACTTGGGTACTAAATGCTAAAGTTCACTTCAGTATAATTTGGTTCATGCTTTTAATCTGCCTTCAAACAAAAAAATAATGCTAAGATATTAGTCAACCCACGTTTTGCCATAAATTTAATGCTTTTACTTATATTTTCGTTATTTTACAGTTATTAGTTGTGTAGTTTTGAAACAAAAGTTTGCGTCTTGACGGCTAAAACCATAATCTGAAGACCTTTTTAAAATCATAGTCTAAAGACGTTACTTGGTTTGCGGTCCTTACAAAAAATATGGGAATTTATCTTGTTACAACACATTGATACTTATGTGGATCAAAGATATATACCATTTAAAGATATTTCTATTTTCACTCATGTTTAACCTATTGGGAAATCTGAAATATTTAAAAATTAAGCACAAAAGGTTCTTTTCAAGCCTTTTAGATGGAAGGGATTGCAATATTAGAACTTGTAATTAATACGTCGATTTGGTATAAGACCACTGAGGTAAATATGATTGGCTTCCTATAGATTTTAAGGGATTCATTATTTAAAAGAAAGTATAATCGAAATGTCAGAGTTGATATAAAGATCGTATAGTTTCCAAACAACATTATATGAAAATATTAATGTTTATGTATAAAGTGTAGGTTGGCTGATAACCTTACTCTTCCACGTTTTTATGCAAATCTCTCTCTCTCAATAATAATAGTTAGAGCTTAAGTGAATAATGGCAATTATATGCAAGTGAACTATATTTAAACATAATAGAATTTTAATTTGTAGATAAATTCCAAACAGGTGCTTCATATGTTTAATTTTTATTCTAAGATTCCAATTTAGAAAATATAACAGCATTTGAACTAAATAGGATTGTATCTTGGTTCGGTTCTCAAGTCAGAATTACCAACAGCCATGTAAAAAAGGTTGATGTTTATGAGATTGTGCAACTTTTGTGGGTATATTCGATTCCAATAATATTAAGGATTAATTGTCAAGATTAATCCAAATTTTAACGTGTCTTCCCATAATAATCCCAAGTTTGGATTATTCCTGAATAATCCAAAGTTTGGAGGGTGTCTTCCCATTGTGATCCCAATAACTTTTTGATGTGTTATTTGGGATCAATATAGGAAGACACCCACAAACTTCAAATTAATATGGGAAGACACCAGTAAATGGGATTAATATGAGAAGACACCCCCCAAACTTCGATTATTCAAAAATAATCCAAACTTGGGATTATTATGGGAAGACACGTTAAACTTCGGATTATTCTTGACAATTAATCCTAATATTAAAGGTAACTAAGGCTGAGATTTTCACACTTGTTAAGTCTAATTTTAATATGAACGATCAGCATTATAGCAGTAAATAGTGAGCACGACAAATTTTAATTTTTTAAAACACTTATATATTGCATGTGGCCGAATACTGTTGATAGAGTAAGATACCAAAAACAATTTTGGGCAATGAGGAATCCCATCGGCATAGAAGAAAATAAACTTACTTTGGATTGACCAATCTTTTCATCAGCTATAGAATGATAAGAAACTCTTACAGATATTCCAAACCTAAATTAAAAGTTAATTTGAGAAACAGAAATGCAAATGTTAACCAATCTCCTTTTACTGACATTGCAGCAATGATGAGGTCATTTTTAGTAAATATTAATGACATGTATAGAATACAGATTATAATATTTTGCATAAAACAAACTGGATCTATTTCCCCATCCCTAGTTGGTATATAAAGAATATTACTAAGTTTTAACTTAACTGTAATAAACACAAAAAATGGACATTACACCGATACCTGCTATCGTTAAGTCAATAAATTATCAACTAATTGATGCCTAGCATTCTTTATTTTATTTATTTATTTGGGTAAAAAAAATTAACCGAAAATTTAAATAAAGAAACCTTGGTATAAAGTTTTAGTTCATTGATTATGCTCTAATATAGCATGAACTACCACTGTAACAAATTATGGACGATGTTCACAAACATTAAAATTATGGAATACACCGTGTTCATAGCAGCCAAATTCAATTTTGAATCACATTATGTTAAGGGAACACTATTAATGATATACATTCATATTTGCGTATCCTTATAGAAAATATAATTCCATCCCAAAAAAAAATCGCCTATTATGCCCACTAGTAATTTATTTAATCCAGTAAAAAAAATAATGAAATAATAAATCTTCCTAATACGATTTTAAAGGTACATACGTTGATAAAGTATTAGCGATCATAGGCTGACATCCAATTGTAAATGATGAATGGAAGAAGATTAGAGTTTTGTGTGACTATAAATCCACCATGTTACATATTCTATTATTGGAAAACTGAGTAAAAATTTAAGAAGAAGCTTTAGTGGAGGAAATAATTGAGATATGGTATTTATTCTATCTGTTCCTGTAGAATTTGCAGTAACACGAATGACTGCAAATGAAATAGGGATGTGTGAAAAGTTGGAAGTGATTTGGCCAGAAAAAAAAGTGTATCGCTTTCTCAACATTAAGGAATTTGGAATTTGTCATTTGCCGTGATTTTTGATTATTAATTATGATTGTATGATTAAATAGTATTCATGCACCAATTTCATGTTTCAATATTAAACGCAATTCACGTAATATAAAGCAATATAACTGAACATTTTTTGTATATTAAGCTCCAATGGGTACCATTGATTGTGTTCTAGGTTAAAATAGTGATTAGCTAATTTAATACGATGAGCATAGCATAGCAGGAAAATAGATGATATAGTTACACAAGCATATTGTTGATAGATCTATTCAAAATAGTGATTAGGTACTAAGTCTAATGAAGAATACATTGGTTTATACATTTCTACAAATAGTTCATATGTACATATTAAATAAACAACATGAACAGAACTTGTATGTGTACAGTAAATTGACAAAATATGATAGAGAGCTTATTTACATACCAAAAATACTTCAGTATGATAGAGGTATTTATTATTTATGTCATGTTGTAAATTTGGTTATTGATTTTAAATTTGGTGAATATATAAGAAAAAAATATAACCGACTACATAAATTTAAGGAAACAAAAAATTTGTTGAATATAAAAGAAAACGTATTGTATACATGACAAAGGAAAAAATAAAAATATAACGAAATAATAGGAAATTTTCAATAGGGAACACGTTAAATAGGTAAGAAATGTTGTCACAAACCAATGTGAAGAATGGAGATTGAAGGAAGAAAAATGCAGAACAAATAGTAAAAAAACCCGTTTCTAATAGTATAATACAGATAGAGCACATGCTTTTGTAGTTTCCAAAAAAATTATGTATGTAAGAAAATTTATTGAACTATACATGGTAGAACTCAAATAGAACTATACATGGTAGAATTCAAATATAATCAATTATGACATTCATTTTATGGTAATACAGAATAATCAAGCAAACTACTCTTATGTCTGCTCATTTAAATATTACGTAAATACAGTACTTATTTTAATTTCTTAGAAAATAAGATCAATCTGATTCGTTTCAATTCACTGATAAGTCCACTTATTTATCAAATATCCAAAAGTTCAACACGAATGGCAAATTGTTTTATTAAAGTTTCCACTCTACAGTTGAAAAAGGAATAAAGATCGAATTTCAGGTGAATATCACATAAGGCAATATACAAAATTAGACACAAACTTAGAGACATAAAATCTCCACCATTGGATCTTTTTGTCTTTATGTGGAGATGTGGAATTCAGGGGAGATCCAAAATTAGACACAAACTTTGGGCAGCTTTTTGTCTTTATGTAATTTTATTCCATACAGGGTTACTTTTTGTTAAATTAACAGTGATGTCAGAACGAAGTTTTGGGTATATTTGCATTTTCGAGAATAAACCGTTGTCACTCTTTTTTAGGAGGGGTTCTCTCTGTGTGTGTGTGTGTGTGTGTGTGTGTGTGTGTGTGTTTGTAATTGATAAGAATGTGCACAGCTTATGGTAAAGAAATGCACTGTTGGAATTCATTAACACACAGAAAATGCTTTCACTCAATTTAGAAAAAATTGTGTGATAATGTTAGAAAGCCAAAAAAAGTTGTGCAATATTTTTACTAATCAAGGTTTGAGCGTTCTAATTGAAGAAAAAGAAAAGAAAAATATACAACAGAAGTCCATACATGCACAAAAGATTCTGGAAATTATTATATTATAGTATATATTTCAAGAAAAAAGGACATACTCTCACTCAATTTACAAAACATGGTGCAAAAAAATAGATGGAAAAAAAATTTGAACTCATGAATCTATAGGCACTTGTACACTTATAATTTTTTTACTAAATTAGTACCTAGATAATCATTGATGTGATTAAATGCACAATCAAAAGCTATGAGTGTGTATGCAATGCAAGATCTATGTTTGCATGTTGCACAAAAACCATTACACATAATTTTTTATAGAAATTGCCTTTTCCAATGTAATAGGCACTCTAATATTTTAAAGCTAATAATTCTGCACTTAAATTAACAATAGCGTCACACATAACGTCTAATTTTATGTAGCTCCATGTTAATTTTTCAAAGTGATATGTTTAACGCAAAGAAGTAGCAGATGCATCCATATATTATGTTGTCCCATCAACTTTTTAATATGAGTATAAAAGGAAGCACCATTTTCCTAAGGAGATCCATATTTTAACCATATGGCTCATGTAGGAAAACAAAGTTTATCCTGATGGTGGATCGATTTAAAATTTGAACTTTATTAACTGACATGTGTAGTTAATAATATAGTATCTAGCAGCAAAGAAAGTTTATCGCCTTGGTTGATCTAATTTCTTATTTTTTTTGAAAAAGGAAATCTTTTAATGTTAATATCTCATCTTTATTATAATCACAGTATCACATGTTTGTTGCAATATTCCTTAACTCCTGAAGTGAGAATTAGTTAACAAATATTGCTGGCATTAAAAAGGATCTACAACGACGTAAATGCAAAGATGTAACTTCATGACATATCGGCTAACAAAATGAATCACAAGAATGTACCAAGTACCAAACTAATGCACACACATTGTTATTGGCATGTTGTCTGTGGGGGTGTTTTTTCGTTTGTTTTTTGTTGAGAAATGTTGAATATCTTGCTGTACTGCCTATCTGTTGCACTTTTTCCCATGCTACGCAGAGGGTTTTTTAAGGAGGCAAAGATAACAAAATTCTTTATACGTCAATAAACAAAGAACCTTTCTTCAAAAGAATATATATGTGTGTGCGTGTGTGTGTGATATGATGTCGTTAAAATAAAGTAAAAAAATAACATGGGAGCTTATATCTTTTCTCATGAAAATAAATGAGATGATAAGAATAGTCACCTTGTATAGCTAGAATTGAGATTTGATGTTGAATCTTTATATAGTTGTATGCACGACCATATAATGCAAAAGCACTGAATCTGTAAAGCAAAAACATGGTGTTCAACCTTTTATAGTCAATGCTTTAAGAATAATAATTAATCGATAATTAAGCAACTTCGCTTATGAAGATAGAAAAAAAAACATAATCCAATATACACCTTCATTAGTTGCGGACACAAATGGAAAATTAAGGGTGGAAAATGCATCTAAGGAATAGCAAAGAAAATATTTTGCTGCCAGTAACTAATTTATCCTAGAAGCAATCACCTCTTCCCATTCAAAACTTGTAAAATCCACGGATATATAACACAATTTACTTGATAATTAAATGCTTCCATTGTGTTTAAATTAATAAGTTACATCAGTTAAGAAATGAACATCAAACTTATGGTTCAGTATTTGGCAAATCAAAGGAAAAAAATTATTTTAATTAGTAAGTTTAAACATTTTCATAATAAAAATGAAAAGTATATTTTTTAGTGCAAAAGAAACTGGTTTTTTAGTTGCCAAAGAATTAACATATTCATATTTCATAGATAGTAGTTTCTCTTATTCACTTCACTCAAATATACCAATTTACTTACTTTAGACAGAACAATCTTAAAAGCAAACTCTCGATTATGGAACAGAAGCCATGAGGATTTTATGACATGGCTGGGTTAGTTAGAAATGTTCGCTAATTGCATATCCTCTTAGTTGAACTAAAGCACATCAGACAACAATATCATGATCTAAACGTACAAAGAAAAGACAATTGAAACATATTTTAAAAAAAAACAATGCTTAGAAATACGCTTAATAAAACAATTGCTAAAGACAAAGTGAAAAAGGAGAAAAACAAAAAAAGGCAAAATGAAATGAACCATCAGGCTCCATCAACACAAAGGAGATACTTTCATTGAATATAGGAAATTATGAGTGACAAAGATAGAAGGCAAAAAAATTGCATATAGGAGATACTTTCATTGAATATTTGCAGTCGATTTAAATAACAAACAGAGTTGCAATTAACCATTGGTAAACATGTAAAGCATGTAAGCTCATTATTTGCAAATTGCACAAGTAACCAATACACATAGAATATTACAAAATTTATCCATATCTAATTCAAATAGGCATTTAAATCGTAAGAATGGGAAAATCACATCCATTGTCAAAATATACACCTCCTTTCGTAGTAGGTTTAGCTTCTTTTTTAAAGCTAGAAATTTTGCACCAAAGGTACAAATTTTCAAAAAAAAAAAAAAAAGGACTGATAAAAAGATAAATCATAAGCTCTCCAGGGAGTATCTATCACGTTAAATCCAAATGAATATTAATATAAACCATGATATAATAATGGATTGAGTTAATAGCATGATTATAATGACGCTAATGTCATAACTTCTTGTTCATTTTTCAGAGTGATGTATTGTAATGCAAAATGGTAGGAGGTGCATTTATATATTTATTAAGCTGCTCTGGCAATTTGTGAATATGGTTATAAAAGGTAATAACATGCTTGTAAGAATAGGAAATGAATATCTTGTAAGGCACTTGCAAGAACGCAAAGCTTTAAATATATGCTAGAAGTTGCTATGTTTATACTTAATTGCTTGCACTGAGAATATATTGATATGAATATATGGGGTAAACAAATCTGAAAATGGGAACAATTAATCTGTAATTTAACAGAAAAAACAATAATATTTGAAACCGTTTTTCTATAAATGCAAGAAATTTCCTTTTTAGTATGACATACAAATGTATTTGTTGAATAGTTAAGTGTAGATTTTTTTTATTTTATATAATATAATACGCTTTTATATAGCTCTCCCTTTCCTTGTTTACTTCATTTTTTAATAATGATCTTACACTTTTAAAATTATATATCAAAGGTATAGCATAAAACTAAAAATTTGGCAATCCGTGTATAATTCAAAACCTAGAGGCATAAATAAAGATCAAGTGCTATGCAATTTTCGGAGCAAGATTTCAGTGTTTAAAACCAACCTTACATCTTTAAATTAAACGGCATAAAATAAATTATAAGTGAAAAGTCTAAAAAAAAGAACTAACTACATTTTAGTAATGGAGCAATGTTACAAAAACTATATTAACATCGAAAATTGAACTATAATTGCATGTTTTCTTAAAGTAATTAAGCAAGGATGTTGCAACTGTTGAAGAAGCTTTACTTTTACTGGGGGCATAATGTAAACATAGATAAGGTAAAAGAAAGGTGCAAATAAAATTTGAAGCAATTTTTTTATTGTATCATAGATATATTTTATTCTCATATAGTTTAATAAACAGCCAGAGGTTAACATGCATATTTGGAATTTCAGCATTAGTTCAAAATTTTAGTTTGTTAACATAGTAAAATGGATTCATCGATTGAGTAAATTAATTAATAAAACATAAATAAAATGCAGACAGCTCACCATTATTCATTGCAAGCAGGATATTATCTATTAAAAAGGTAGAGTTAATGTGTTGAAAAGAAGACAATTAAACCACTTAAATTTTAATATTAAACCAGCATTTTATTTTTTTACAAAATCTTAAATTTGTTTGCAGTTATAAGATAACAGTATAAAATTGCTCTATAAAAGAATATGACACTTGAAATTTTTTATTTTGTTTATTTATCAAATACAGCAAATAAACAAATTAAAACAAATGCTATTACATATCCACAAAATCAACGGTGCTTAATTTTGATTCAAATTACATCAACACTCTTCTGTCTTAATGAGAAAAACAAAATAAAAACATTTTTCTAAATGTAGAAAAGTCCTCATAAGTTCTGTTACCAGTTATAAAAAGAAAAACTATATGTTAAAAAAAAAAAGAAAAATTCAAATTCCAACTGTATATGAAATGTTGCAGACCTTAATGGAATAAAAACAAATGTAGTAAACAACAAAACGGATTAAAAAAAACTTAGTCTAAAAAGCATATTACACATACTCCCTTACTATACAGTAAATTTCATACAAATAGCAGACCAAAAGCAACAGGAATAATAATCAGATCAAATATACATCAGGCCTACGGACGGTAAAAGAAGTAGACAAAACAAAGTTCAACCATTTGAAGAGGGATGGAAAAATACTCACGTGCTCAAGCGTGTAGAGAGAGGAGTGGCCAAAATCAATCTACGAAGGAAGACGTAAACGGGAGACATGGTGCATGATAGCGACAGAAAATAATATTCAATGCATTCAGCTTCTTAAAAGGTGGTCACATAGGCAGGGAATGGGAATGTAAAAAATAGCTCACTAACATAAACACTAAGCCATTCTTGTAACTTGTGTTTCGTATAATATTTCATGAATCCTAATAAACATCATATGCATTACACATAATATTTTCAGATGGAAGATAGCTGTAAAACAAATACTCTAGTGGCATACTATAGGAGAAGGTACATAAAGTGATATACAGTTTTACAAATCTTAAACCGTTGGCAACATCCATGCACATCAGTTTAAAATTACAAATACACTACAGGTAAAAATTTAACTTAGCTTCTTAGTGAAATAGAAAGACACATTCTTGAGCATGTTTACATCTTAAGGTACAAAAAGGGTGCAGACTTCAAGTAATTTGGTAAAACAAAGTGCGTATCATTTTAAAAAGCATGAAGAATTTTCATGCAGCCATTTGAAATGTCTGCTCTTTATCATATAGACAAACGGGGATGAAACACTGAACATGAAGTATTTTACTGATGATTTTTGCTGTATAGTAGAATATCCCAAATCATTATGTATTTAATTTTCATGTACATAAGAAATTTTCACCATAAGAACTAACTCAAGATTTGGGTTATATCGAAATGTAGGCGAGCAATAGCTTTATCCTAAACCGTAGACGGTAGAACTAATGATTATTAATTAAATCAGTATAGAAACAAAACCGGACTTGATAAACATTTGGTTTGGAGGACCTTGAAAATAGGAGCAACATTTGAATATTAAATTAAACTTTACATAAACATTAAATAATTAGCCCATATTATTCAAACTACCATTTGTTCTCATATCAACACTGCTACTGAAGACTTAAAAAATATCATGTAATATAATTCAAACAAACATCAGCCTTGTACTCATTTCAAGCTTGCAGTTAGCTTACAGAAAAAGCTCATCATAGTGGTTCAAGAACTAACAAACTTGATGTAAAAGAAATAGAAATAGATACAGTGTATATTGTGAAGATGAAATGTCCAACAAATATGATTTCACAACTTAAAAGTTAGTGTGTTGACTAATGTATAATTCTATATTTTACCGTTTCCTTCTAAGAGATACTTAGTAAGAGATTCAATATAGAAATAGATATGAAATAACGTGAAAATTGTCACTCAAATGGTTCGTATTTTATTCCAGCAATGCATGATCTCCAGCTTGCTTGGTATAAATGTTTTAATGAAGTGATACCTTTTAAAATACAATGAAATTTCAATATTTATAATAACTCTAAACAATAAAGAACAAAACCATACTACATGGATTTATATCTATAAAAGAAATTATAAAATTTAGATCCGATAACAAAGTTCCACTCAACATAAACTCTAATGTCAATTTTAGAGAAATAGATGTTAAAGCTTCTTAAATAACCACAATAACCTATACATTGCATAGAAACTGTAAAACCTAGCACATCCTAAGGTTTACAAAGGCCTTTAATTGGATTTACGTTGGCCAATAGAATTAAAGAAACTTTGTATCTTTAAAGCTAGTACATAAAAACAATAATTTAAAACAGCAAGCAATCAGAATAATAATATAGTATGTTGGAAAGACCAAAAAATAGAATGTATAAAGTTAAGTACGATTAGATATCCACTCAAAATTTTAAAGTTTGATAGGGAAAATTGCAGCAGTCAGAACAAAAATATGAATAGAAATCCAAAATGAAAAGTAGGTGCAAAATAGTGAAATCCAAAATCTGCCGTCTGACTTAAAAATAACTTCAATCCACAGATGACAAACGGAGAGATATTCCAACTAATACCATATGCAAACTATGTAGAAGTAACATAAATAAAGATCTAAATCTGCAAGTATATAAATAAAATATAGATTCAGATGGAGAAGGGAAATATAATAGAGAAGAGAGAAAGTTGGCATAAGATATTACCTGGTGGCAGAAATGGAAGCTTAGAAGCAATCCCCAAAGCGTACAATTGTAAATGGAAATGAGCCACAACCACTGTTCACGTTATTCACACTACCATTTGTTCTTATATCAACATTGTTACTGAAGACTAAAAAAAATATCATGTAACATAATTCAAACAAACATTAGCTTGTACTCATTTCAAGCTTGCAGTTAGCTTACATAAAACGATCATCATAGTGGTTCAAGAACTAACAAACTTGATGTAAAAGAAATAGAAATAGATACAATGTATATTGTGAAGATGAAATGTCCAACAAAGATGATTTCACAACTTAAAAGTTAGTGTGTTGACTAATGTATCATTCTATATTTTACCGTTTCCTTCTAAGAGATACTTAGTAAGAGCTCCAGTATAGAAATAGATATTGAATAACGTGAAAATTGTCACTCAAATGGTTCGTATTTTATTCCAGCAATGCATGATCTCTAGCTTGCTTGGTATAATGTAACAACCCGAAAATTTGGGCCAGTTTAAAATTTTTATTTTGACAATTTTAGCGAATTTTGAACATTTAAAATAGATTATTTTAAACAATATCGACGAGAAATTTATTTTGAATATAATTCGATCGTATATATTTATATATGTCGTCGTTAGAATATAAATAATTATATATAATTATAAATAGAATTGAAAATGGCGCGGTAGTTCGATAATTCGATTTCAAACTTCAATTGGATGTACCGGGTGCAAAACAAACCGGATTTTAGTGAAACCAAAAACAATGGGATCTAATTGTGACTATCTTTCCAACGAATCCGAAAAATCAAAATTTCATAGCGGGGATCAAAAGATATGTCCAGTTGAAAATTCTGAATAGTCGCTATGGAATTCTGGCCCTTAAAAATAGCCATTTTGCAAACGACCTCGGATTTCGACGAAACCACTTTTGTTGGATCCGTGATGTCTAATTATTGCTAGATTCCAATTTTCATAATTTTTCGAATCAATATGTGAGCGTGGCAAAAGAAAACGCATTTGACCAGTTTCAGTTGATTTTAATCCACTGGAAATTGTCCATTTTTCCAATGGTCTCAGAATTTGATGAAACTAGTTTTGTTAGGACCATATCGTCAATGCAAAGCTAGATAATATTTTTTTGGAATTTTTCGAGTTAGTACGTGACCACGGTAAATTGAAATGTGCGTTCAAATTCAATATATAGAGTTATATGTTGATTTTGACGAAAACTGATCGTAACAGCCGAAATGGGTTACGAAATATATCCCATTGTGTTCGGAATGGGGGTAATTAGCTAGGGGCGACAGTCATTGGGGCTTGTTTGGAGTTCAGATCGATTAACAATAAAATTTTGAATTAAAGAATATAAAAATATATAAAAATATAAGTAAAGAAGGGGTCAAATCCTAATATTTCCTCATTCATGGTCAACGCTAAGAAAATGCCGCCTCCCTCTTTATTTCTAACGGCAGAAATCCTTGAAAACAAATGCAAATTAAATCTTGAATTCAGCACAAGAATGGGAGGGCTTTGCGCGTTCTTCAATATCATATGGGGTAGATGGATTTTCATTTCGTGAGGCCTGGGAAATTTCGCCTCAAAGTCCGTGAGTTCAAATCGATTTCTGGAGAGGGAACGACCATCGATATGGGGGATGTCACCAGCGTGGGGGAAGGGCGTTGCGCCGCTTCCGATGGTGGCCTCCGATCAGAGCACGACGCCTTGGTTCTCGCGCGAGGAGGAGCCCTAGTAGCGGATATTGGTTCGAAGAAGAAGGCCGAAGCCTGGGGTGTTAACAGTGAAGAAGAAAGGTTTATTTTAAACTAATTATTTTATTAATTATCTTTATCAAGGTAATTAGTTTAGGTAAATTAGTAATTAAGCAAAAATGAGAATTTTTATATAAAATGCCTTAGAGAAAAATATATGATTTATTTTCATATTTAATTTTTAGATTTTTAAAATATTTCTAGCATTGTTAAAAAAAATTAATTACATTGTTTTTAAAATATAGAAATAGTATTGTTATTTTAAAATATAATGCATTGGTTTTAAAAATATCTAACTTGTTTTTTTTTGTATAAATAAAGAGCATTTCTTTAAAACATGATTTTTGAAATGAAAAACATTGAAGGAAAAAAAGGGATAAAATAAAAAGGCGGGATTTTTAAATATATAATCATCATAATAAAAATTCGATTTTTATATATTGAATAGCGAAGTAAAAATTCGATTTTTCTATATTGAATAGCGAAGTAAAAATTCGATTTTTCTATATTGAATAGCAAAGTAAAAATTCGATTTTTCTATATTGAATAGCAAAGTAAAAATTCGATTTTTATATATTGAATAGCAAAGTAAAAATTCAATTTTTCTATATTGAATAGCAAAGTAAAAATTCGATTTTTCTATATTGAATAGCAAAGTAAAAATTCGATTTTTACATATTGAATAGCAAAGTAAAATTTTGATTTTTATATATTGAATAGCAAAGTAAAAATTCGATTTTTATATATTGAATAGCAAAGTAAAAATTCGATTTTTCTATATTGAATAGCAAAGTAAAAATTCGATTTTCCTATATTGAATAGCAAAGTAAAAATTCGATTTTTATATATTGCATAGCGAAGTAAAATTTCGATTTTTATATATTGAATAGAGAAGTAAAATGTGATTTTTACATATGTAGAGAATACGGGCAAAGAAAGTGACAAGAGGCAAGAACGGCGAAGATTTCTACCTAAGAAGAGTCGTGGCGTTGGATTAGCAATTCTGTGAGAACTTCTCACTCTTCAATTTCTTTTTCTAGTTATATATATATACTAGGATGCAGATGGTGTTTAGTAGCACCCGACACCCGTCGTCCACAGACCATGGACGGCTTGTATGCTTATTTGTTTGATTTTGATGTGTAGTTGATTTTGTGATGTGATATGGAATAAAATAAAATATTCATATAGTTAAAATATTTTATAGTTAAAAATAGAAATTTTAACGTGTATATGAGACGAAATAAAAATAAACAAATCGGACGATTTGTTTATATACACACTTTTGACTGATATTTATTGAGACGATAAATTTTACACATCGCCCAACTGCACAAATAAAATCTGTGTTTGATTGTTTGAAACCCCACACGGGTATTGGGATGATATATGACATACACTAATCCCGATAGTTAGTTGTATGTCGATCGATTGATTGACAGACTGTTATGAGCGTTAAATATTTATATTCGATGCTTATACAGTGTAGAATGCACTTTGGAGGATGGTTGATTTTTCATCGTTGTTATTGTATACATGTGCTGTAGAAAATCCATATAATTAACATTATATGGTAATTGATTGGGCTTCATTCAATATTTGAAATAGAAATATTTGAAATAGAAATATTTGAAAAGAAATATCTGAATAGAAATACTTGAATAGAAATATTTGAAAAAGAAATATTTGAAATAGAATATTTGAAAATAGAAATATATAAAGCCGTATTGATTAGAGGTGCGCTATTTTGACGCGAACGATTTTTATATCGATTATATTCATTTTTAAATTTGAATTGAATCGAAGAAAAGCAATTTGAATTGAATCGAATAGAAATTGAATTTGAATTGAATAGAAAACGAATTGAATTCGAATTGAATAGAAAACGAATTTGATTTCAATTGAATATATAACGAATTCGATTTCAATTGAATATATACATGTGCTAGAGCAGAGAATAAAATTTGTTTGCCCGGCAAATAGGTACATGTTTACTATTATTTACTGTTTTGTTTGGGTGATGATGATTTTATAAGCCGATTGGCTAGCCGCTTGGATTTTTCTTTTTCTTTTTGAAATCAGAAGGCCTGTATGGCAATTTCGGGATTTTCCCGTGGCTCCCGGTGCAGGGGAGGTTATGGCGAAATTTTTCGAAAATTTAGGGTGTTAGCCAAATTTTTGAAGAATTTGAAAATTCTCAGAAACTGAAAAGTTGGAGAATGGAAGCCAGATCGAACGTAGAGTTGGTTAATCAAACCACTTTCGACTTTGTTCCTTTTTAGGGACGGAAAGTTTTAAGTGGGGGAGATTGTAACAACCCGAAAATCTGGGCCAGTTTAAAATTTTTATTTTGACAATTTTAGCGAATTTTGAACATTTAAAATAGATTATTTTAAACAATATCGACGAGAAATTTATTTTGAATATAATTCGATCGTATATATTTATATACGTCGTCGTTAGAATATAAATAATTATATATAATTATAAATAAAATTGAAAATGGCGCGGTAGTTCGATAATTCGATTTCAAACATCAATTGGATGTACCGGGTGCAAAACAAACCGGATTTTAGTGAAACCAAAAACAATGGGATCTAATTGTGACTATCTTTCCAACGAATCCGAAAAATCAAAATTTCATAGCGGGGATCAAAAGATATGTCCAGTTGAAAATTCTGAATAGTCGCTATGGAATTCTGGCCCTTAAAAATAGCCATTTTGCAAACAACCTCGGATTTCGACGAAACCACTTTTGTTGGATCCGTGATGTCTAATTATTGCTATATTCCAATTTTCATAATTTTTCAAATCAGTATGTGAGCGTGGCAAAAGAAAACGCGTTTGACCAGTTTTAGTTGATTTTAATCGACTGGAAATTGGCCATTTTTCCAACGGTCTCAGAATTTGACGAAACTAGTTTTGTTAGGACCGTATCGTCAATGCAAAGCTAGAAAATATTTTTTTGGAATTTTTCGAGTTAGTACGTGACCCCGGTAAATTGAAATGTGCGTTCAAATTCAATATATAGAGTTATATGTTGATTTTGACGAAAACTGATCGTAACAGCCGAAATGGGTTACGAAATATATCCCATTGTGTTCGGAATGGGGGTAATTAGCTAGGGGCGACAGTCATTGGAGCTTGTTTGGAGTTCAGATCGATTAACAATAAAATTTTGAATTAAAGAATATTAAAATATATAAAAATATAAGTAAAGAAGGGGTCAAATCCTAATATTTCCTCATTCATGGTCAACGCTAAGAAAATGTCGCCTCCCTCTTTATTTCTAACGGTGGAAATCCTCTAGGTTTCATCGCAGAAATCCTTGCAAACAAATGCAAATTAAATCTTGAATTCAGCACAAGAATGGGAGGGCTTTTGCGCGTTCTTCAATATCATATGGGGTATATGGATTTTCATTTCGTGAGGCCTGGGAAATTTCGCCTAAAAGTCCGTGAGTTCAAATCGATTTCTGGAGAGGGAACGACCATCGATATGGGGGATGTCACCAGCATGGGGGAAGGGCGTTGCGCCGCTTCTGATGGTGGCCTCCGATCAGAGCACGACGCCTTGGTTCTCGCGCGAGGAGGAGCCCTAGTGGCGGATATTGGTTCGAAGAAGAAGGCCGAAGCCTGGGGTATTAACAGTGAAGAAGAAAGGTTTATTTCAAACTAATTATTTTATTAATTATCTTTATCAAGGTAATTAGTTTAGGTAAATTAGTAATTAAGCCAAAATGAGAATTTTTATATAAAATGCCTTAGAGAAAAATATATGATTTATTTTCAGATTTAATTTTTAGATTTTTAAAATATTTCTAGCATTGTTAAAAAAAATTAATTACATTGTTTTTAAAATATAGAAATAGTATTGTTATTTTAAAATATAAAGCATTGGTTTTAAAATATATAACTTGTTTTTTTTTGTATAAATAAAGAGCATTTCTTTAAAACATGATTTTTGAAATGAAAAACATTGAAGGAAAAAAAGGGATAAAATAAAAAGACGAGATTTTTAAATATATAATCATCATAATAAAAATTCGATTTTTATATATTGAATAGCGAAGTAAAAATTCGATTTTTATATATTGAATAGCAAATTAAAAATTCGATTTTTCTATATTGAATAGCAAAGTAAAAATTCGATTTTTCTATATTGAATAGCAAAGTAAAAATTCGATTTTTCTATATTGAATAGCAAAGTAAAAATTTGATTTTTATATATTGAATAGCAAAGTAAAAATTCGATTTTTCTATATTGAATAGCAAAGTAAAAATTCAATTTTTCTATATTGAATAGCAAAGTAAAAATTCGATTTTTATATATTGAATAGCGAAGTAAAATTTCGATTTTTATATATTGAATAGCAAAGTAAAAATTCGATTTTTATATATTGAATAGCAAAGTAAAAATTCGATTTTTCTATATTGAATAGCAAAGTAAAAATTAGATTTTTCTATATTTAATAGCAAAGTAAAAATTCGATTTTTATATATTGAATAGCGAAGTAAAATTTCGATTTTTATATATTGAATAGCGAAGTAAAAATGTGATTTTTACATATGTAGAGAATACGGGCAAAGAAAGTGACAAGAGGCAAGAACGGCGAAGATTTCTACCTAAGAAGAGTCGTGGCGTTGGATTAGCAATTCTGTGAGAACTTCTCACTCTTCAATTTCTTTTTCTAGTTATATATATATACTAGGATGCAGATGGTGTTTAGTAGCACCCGACACCCGTCGTCCACAGACCATGGACGACTTGTATGCTTATTTGTTTGATTTTGATGTGTAGTTGATTGTGTGATGTGATATGGAATAAAATAAAATATTCATATAGTTAAAATATTTTATAGTTAAAAATAGAAATTTTAACGTGTATATGAGATGAAATAAAAATAAACAAATCGGACGATTTGTTTATATACACACATTTGACTGATATTGATTGGGACGATAAATTTTACACATCGCCCAACTGCACAAATAAAATCTGTGTTTGATTGTTTGAAACCCCACACGGGTATTGGGATGATATATGACATACACTAATCCCGATAGTTAGTTGTATGTTGATCGATTGATTGACAGACTGTTATGAGCATTAAATATTTATATTCGATGCTTATACAGTGTAGAATGCACTTTGGAGGATGGTTGATTTTTCATCGTTGTTATTGTATACATGTGCTGTAGAAAATCCATATAATTAACATTATATGGTAATTGATTGGGCTTCATTCAATATTTGAAATAGAAATATTTGAAATAGAAATATTTGAAAAGAAATATCTGAATAGAAATACTTGAATAGAAATATTTGAAAAAGAAATATTTGAAATAGAATATTTGAAAACAGAAATATATGAAGCCGTATTAATTAGAGGTGCGCTATTTTGACGCGAACGATTTTTATATCGATTATATTCGTTTTTAAATTTGAATTGAATCAAATAGAAAACCAATTTGAATTGAATCGAATAGAAATTGAATTTGAATTGAATAAAAAACGAATTGAATTCGAATTGAATAGAAAACGAATTTGATTTCAATTGAATATATAACGAATTCGATTTCAATTGAATATAAAACGAATTTGATTTCAATTGAATATATAACGAATTTGATTTGAATTGAATAGAAAACGAATTGATTTCAATTGAATATAAAATGAATTCGATTTCAATTGAATATATAACGAATTTGATTTGAATTGAATAGAAAACGAATTTGATTTGAATTGAAATCAAATAGAAATGAAAGTAAAGGATTTATAATAGAAAATTCAATTTTGATTTGAATTTGAAATGGAAGTTGAAATGTTTTTGAAACAAATTTGAAACTATTTATAAAATTCGTTTTAAATAGTAATCGACGAAATATATATTATATATATAATATAATGGTCTGAATAGAACGCGTCGCGGTAGTTCGCGAATTTCGACCATTGATTTCGAACGGACATTATGGGAGATCCGACCGTCGGATTCTCCTAAAACCGGAACCGTTGGGTTTGTATCGAAAAGAGCTTTTTAACGAATATTAGAAATTTGAAATCTAACGGTTGTACTTGGAGATACGTCCAAATCAAATTTGGAAAAGGTCGCTGTAAGTGCAGTTCGATGGCCGTTGATGGAAATCGACTGTACGGGCCTTGATAAAATTATTAAAAATAGTAATAATTAGTGTAAAATCATAAGAAATGATTTGGGAAAAATTGGGATGGAAAACTCCATATTTGAAAAGATAAAAATAGATTTTATCTAAATGAACTAGTTTTGAACTGAAATTAAAACCCATTAATTTTTAAATAAATAAATTGGATTTGAAATGGGTTTAAATAGAATTGATTCATGGGTTTATCGTGAACTGTGTTTTAAATAACACTAGTTCTTTAACCTGATAATAAATAGAATGTGATTTGGGTTTATCGTGAACTGTGTTTTAAATGACACTAGTTATTTAACCCAGTAAAAAGAGTTTTAATGAATCTTCAATTAAATTGAAATGTGGATTGATAATTTAAATTATCAACTTTAGAAAATGAGCGAGAATGGAGTATCACCAGTTTTGCTCCAAAACGATAGTTAAATCTTTAATCAGATTTGAACGTGAAATGGTAATTAATTTTACCGATAACACTGTGGTGTTAAATATGGAGTATTACCAGTTTTGCTTCAGGGGATGAATAGGTTGGGATTAGGAAATAAATTAGATAATTACTTCGGTATGGTTCGCTAATCTCGACTAGTTTGGAAAACCATAATTTGGTTTGAAATGATCATCCAAAGGAAGATTAAAGGATAAATTTTAAAGAAATTATCTTGGATAAAATTAATGGGAACCTTTCCCTAAGAATTGAAATTTAGAAACTAGCTGAAGGTAAGTTAAGAAGAATGGTTTCCTGGATATTGATCTGATGTTGGTTTCGGCCTTCGGGGTTAATATTTGGGGAATTGCTCTCTTACTGATTTACGGTTAGTAACTAATGAATTGGAATGAGGCGTATGTCGTGTTTGTGTAACATTTATTTTTAATATACGCGGGTTGTTCGGAAAGGCCGGGTTTATACCCATTCTGAATAACCGATTCGACGATATGTCGGAGATAAAGACGGTGGTTGAAGACCGGAAGTCTTCACATCGTTTGGATAATTACTGACGATCCTGATTGGGCTGTACACCCAAGAGGATGGAAGTAGTTGGTGGTCGTCCAGACGTACTCGGAGATGGATGGATATGCGAGGAAAGTGCCTCCGGTTTCGTTCAGACCCAGAACGAACTTGTAAATGGATGGTGTGTCTGACATTGTATTCCTTTATATTGTATTCGTTGATCTCTGCTAAATATATATATATATCTGTTTGGCGGCGGAGAATTTATTCTCTTGCTTAACGCCCTTCTCTGAGGCATACGAGCTCAGAGGTTATATATTGGCAGAAATCAGTGGTACGATATGGATTGATAGTGTGGCATGCTGAGATGCAGTGATCCAGACTTTTGTTGAAAAGCAAAGTTTGGTGGATGATGATCAAAGCGCAGCTTTAATATAGCATGGCTTTGTGTATAGCGTCGATTCGCGAGCCTCACACCCCGGTATGGTGGTAAACTGATGGTTTGATCAGTATGCTTTTTAGTGGATGGGCACCTTAGTGGTGTCGTGGATTCGGTTGACCGAGATGAGCTTAGTGCTCAGGGATATATAGAGTAGGCGGTGTTTTCTCTCGCTGGGACGTAAGCCGCGGTGGTACTCTGGTCCCAAATGTGCGGATGTGCAGACGGGGTTTTCTCTTGTTGGGATGTAAGCCATGGGGAATTGCATTACGCGATCGATCTTTCGAATCAGGAGCCACCATGATGGAAATCCAATTTCCGATACGCGTATTTCGGTTTCATTTGTAGAGCCTAGTATGGCGACATAGTGGGATGGGGCGCTTATGCCGTCTATGATTGATACTTATGATTTGAAGATATTTTATACAATATGCAATTATAATAGTATCAAATGATTTGTTTTAAACGTATCAAGCATTCTTGGCTATTATAAGGTAAAAACCCTATCCTCCGGCTTGCGTTGCATTGTGTGATGTGACCTGGGTCTTATAGTAGCTTCATTTTTCTTTATTTAGCATTAAACTGTTGTTTTATGCACTGGTGTTCTTGGGAGGAAACCTGTTCCGTGTTATACGGCGTGGTCCCTTGATTTACCTTACTTTGAAAATAAAGATAAATAACTGTTTTAGTTCTCACACTAGTCCCATGACTGACCTGGAGTTTATTGTTTTAACCTAAACTCTGGGTGCCCTTATTTTCGACACGGGCAGCTAGTAGTTTTTGTTTTTGCAGATTATATTCACATGATCCTGGTTTGCAGCTGGAATGATATCCGGAAAGCTTTGTATCCGTATATCTCTTCTAGTTGTGTATTGTATTATTTTCCGCTGCGATGTATTTAAATGTAATTTAAATCTCTGATAATTTTATGTAATATTCATTTATACTCTGTAGATTCTTGTATTCTGGTGCATTGTTGTAATATACAATGAAATGTTCTTTCGTCTGTGTTCTGTTGAGGCTTGTTCTCGAGCTATCCGCGCTTTCCTCACCGGGGAAGTTACGGGTTTTCACATATAAATGTTTTCATGAAGTGATACCTTTTAAAATACAATGAAATTTCAATATTTATAATGACTCTAAACAATAAAGAACAAAACCATACTACATGGATTTATTTCTATAAAAGAAATTATAAAATTTAGATTCGATAACAAAGTTCCAATCAACATAAAATCTAATGTCAATTTTAGAGAAATAGTTGTTAAAGCTTCTTAAATAACCATAATATCCAATACATTGCACAGAAACTGTAAAACCTAGCACATCCTAAGGTTTGCAAAGGCCTTTAATTGGATTCACGTTGGCCAATAGAATTAAAGAAACTTTGTATCTTTAAAGCTAGTGCATAAAACCAATAATTTAAAACAGCAAGCAATCAGAATAATAATATAGTATGTTGGAAAAAGACCAAAAACAGAATGTATAAAGTTAAGTATGATTAGATATCCACTCAAAATTGTAAAGTTTGATAGGGAAAATTGCAACAGTCAGAACAAAAATATGAATAGAAATCCAAAATGAAAAGTAGGTGCAAAACAGTGAAATCCAAAATCTATCGTTTGACTTAGAAATAACTTCAATCCACAAATGACAAACAGAGAGATATTCCAACTAATACCAGATGCAAAATATGTAGAAGTAACATAAATAAAGATCTAAATCTGCAAGTATATAAATAACATATAGATTCAGATGGAGAAGGGAAATAGAATAGAGAAGAGAGAAAGTTGGAATAAGAGATTGCCTGGTGATAGAAATGGAAGATTAGAAGCAATCCCCAAAGAATACGAATGTAAATGGAAATGAGCCACAGCCGCTGTTGACGAAGCAAAGACAAAAGTCAGCAAATCCAGTGGAACATCACTCATGGGCTGAACGTTAGAAAATTTTGTAGATCAACATGGGCAGTCAGAAATTAGGGTGAGGCATTACCGGAGGAGGAAAGGACGACCTTAGACTTATTCCGATATTAGGGTTAGGCATTATTGGGTGAGGAGGAAAGGATGATTTCAAATTCAAATTAGGGTTTGGCATCGTTGAATGAGAAAGATCGTGTAGACAGAGAAGAAAGAGGAAGGAACGATGAATTTACGGAAGAACATAATATATTTGGCGACTCTTGAGTTTTAGATAAGCTGTGAATGCCTGAGAGCGCTGCAAACTAAACTCAGTAATTATAATATAGTATAGATATATATATATATCATATATATTTCGTCGATTTCCTTATTAAAACGTATTTTATAAATCGTTTTAAATTCGTTTTCAAAACCATTTCAACTCTATGTTCAATTTCAAATCAAAATTGAATATTTCATATCATTACTATGTAAATGATAATATTTTCAAAACGTTATATTTTGAAATCACTACATTTTCCATATTCATTATAAAAACGAATATAATTGATATAAATATCGCTCACGTCAAAATGGCGCAACTCTAATCAACACAGCTTTATATATTTCAATAAATTCGTTATTCTATTCAACAAATGAATATTTATTCTATTCAACACATGAATCTATGTTTCTTTCAACACATGACTAATCTCAACACATGAGTACTGTCAACACACGACTATGTTTGTTATGTAATATATTTTATAAAATTTTGGTATCTATCGTTTGATTTTTAATCAGACTCCACCGTGAAGTAGCTTCTAACTTTAAATATGATAAAGATGTAAATTTTATTATTAAAATATTTTACTCAACACATAAATAGTTTCAACACATAAACATCGTCAACACATGACTATTTTTATATTCAACACATGAATTTTCTTTTATAATATTCATTATTTTCCCGATTGGAATGAGGCCCAATCAATTACCATATAACATTAATTATATGGATTCCCTACAACATATGTATATAATAGCAACGATAAACAATCAACCACCATCCAAAGTGCACCACACAACTGCATAAGCATCAAATATAAATAATTAATGCTTACACAGTCTGTCGACCAATCGATCGACATACAATTAAATAATTGGGATTACTGTACGCCAAATATCATCCCAACACCCGTGTGGGGTTTCAAATCAAGAAACACATATTTTTATTTGTGCAATTTGGGCGATGTATAAAATTTATCATCCCAATCAATATCAGTAAAATCAGTGTATATAAACAAATCGGCTGATTTGTTTATAAATAATCATTTATTCACATTCACGTTAAAAATTATATTTTCAACGATAATTAATTTATTTCAACCATCTACAATTTATTATCGATTTCACATCAACATCACAAACAAATTTAACAACACATCAAACAAACATACAAGCCGTCCATGGTCTGTGGACTACGGGTGTCGAGTGCTGCTAAGCACCGTCTGCATCCTAGTATATATATATAACTAGAAAAAGAAATTTAAAGTGAGAAGTTCTCACCGAGGGTTCCACTCCGCCGTGCTTTGCTGTTGAACTACTGAACCGTTCTATTTGACATTCCAATATAGTTCTTTTCACGCTGTTCAAATAAAAAATATATTTTTATTGCTTCATTCAATAAATAGAAATCATATTTTTATTTTTACTTCATCTATTTTTACAACGCTTCATTCTACATAAAAATTATATTTTTATATATATTTCGACTTCTTATACAAAGATCGAATTTTTATTATCAGAACTATAAAAATCACATTTTTACTTCATTATATATATATAATAAAAATCAGATTTTTATTTCGCTGCATATATAAAGATCAAAATTTTATATTCTCTATTATACAAAAATCATATTTTTAATACTTCTACTTTATAAAATTATATTTTTATATTTCACATATGCTAAAAATCATATTTTTCCTACTACAAAGATATAATCATTTTCATTATAAAAATCATTCCTTTATCTCTTCTATAAAGTAAATATCGAATTTTTATTCCTTCTAAAATATAAAAATTATATCTGTAACCTTCCTATAATATTAAAATTATATTTTTGTTCTCCACATTATATAAAATTCACATTAAAAATCTAAACTTCCTTCTTTACTTATATAAAAATAAAAATCACATCTTGTTTGTATTAAACATCAAAACTCTCTTGGTTTAATAATCACTTCTTTTACTTTGTAAAAATCAAAGCTTTTTACTTCTAAAAATTAAATATTTCTATGTTATTCATATTAAAAAAAAGTGAAAAGAATTTTTTTATATTCGTAAAAATCATAGCTTTCTATAATATAAAAATTATATTTTTCTCTATGTATACATTAAAACTCATACCTTTGTATTCATAAAAAAACTAAACTTTATATAAATAAACATCCTAACTTCATTATAGAATTTATAAATTAATCATCAAGAGAAAAAGCTCACCTTTTATTTTCCTTGTAAAAACTGAATTCTTTTTTTTATACATATGGAGGAGGGCCCACCGCGACTGGAGGTGACTGAGGTGGGCGGCGTCGGCGTCCTGTAGGTGGCGGTGGTCTTCTGGTGGCCTTTTGGTAGTGGCGTCGGGTTTGGATGTAAGGGTTTCGGGTGCGGTGGTTTTTAACGGAGAAGGGGGGCGAGAGGAGGGGGCAGCGTCGCTGGGGATGATGGTCGGAGATCGGCGACTGGAGCTAGGGAGGGGCGACACGGCGGTGGCTGGAGATTAGGGCGCGATTGGGTTTTTTTTATTTCGTTTCTGAAGTGAGAGAGAGGGAAGGGAGAGAGAGGGTTTATATTATATATATATATATATTTTTTTTATTTTATTATCCACTTAGAGTTGACTTTTCTTTCGAATCCCAAATCGAACCCAATGACTATCGCCCCTAGCTAATTACCCCCATTCCGAATACAATGGGATATGTATCGTAAGCTGATTCAATCGTTATGATCAATTTCCGTCAAAATCAACATATAACTCTATATATTGAATTTGAACACATATTTCAATTTACTGGGATCACATACTAACCCTAAAAATTCCGGAAAAATATTTTCTAACTTCGTATTGACGATACGGTCCTAAAAAAACTAATTTCGTCGAATTCTGAGACCGTTAGAAAAATGGCCATTTTCTAGTCGATTAAAATCAACTGAAACTGGTCAAACGCGTTTTCTTTTGCCACGCTCACATATTCATTCGAATAATTATGAAATTTGGAATCTAGCAATAACTTGACATCTCGGATCCAACAAAAGTGGTTTCGTTGAAATCCGAGGTCGTTTGCAAAATTCCCATTTTTAAGGGCCCGAATTCCATAGCGACTATTCTGAATTTTCAACTGGACATAACTTTTGATTCCCGCTATGAAATTTCAATTTTTCGGATTCATTGGAAAGATATTCTAAAATAGATTCTAATATTTTTGGTTTCTCTAAAATCCGGTTTATTTTGCACCCGGTATGTTCAATTGAAGTTTGAAATCGAATTATCGAACTACCGCACCATTTTCAATTCCTTTTATATTTTTAAATAAATATTTATATTCTAACTACGATCTATATAAATATATACGTTCGGATTCAATTCAAAATAAATTTCTCATCGAATTATTTAAAATAATTCATTTTTAATATTCAAACTTCGCTAAATTCGCCAAAATAAAAATTTTAAACTGGCCCGCATTTTCCGGGTTATTACATTCTCCCCCACTTAAAACTTTTCGTCCCCGAAAAGGAATGAAGCCGAAAGTTGTTTAACTAATCAACTCAAATTCTGATATTTCCATCACGACTTAAGTTCTTCAACTTTTCAGTTTCTAAGAACTTTTCAAATTTTTCCAAAATTTGGCTAACACCCTAAATTTCCGAAAAATTTCGCCATAACCTCCCCTGCACCGGGAAAATCCCGAAATTTCCATATAGGCCCTTTGATCTCAAAAAGAAAAAGAAAAAGCCAGGCGGCTAGTCAATCGGCTCATAAAATCATCATCACCCAAGCAAAACAGTAAATTATGGTAAACATGTACCTATTTGTCGGGCAAACAATTTTATTCTTCTGCTCTAGCCTCCTTGCTATGACTTGTTCACACATATATATGTACATGCATGCAATTGCAAATAATTTTCGATACAATTCAACATTTGATACAATTAGGCATAATGGTTCAAAATTATCAAACAAATAAACAAACAACACAAACATCAGTCAATTAGTGAATTAACATTTCAAATTCATAATTTTGATACATATACAGAAAATCATGTTTTTGATGCCAATTCACAACAATATAACTATCTAATTTTGGTTCTCACACCAGTCTATGGAAATATATAGAAAGCACACCTTTGAAACACGAAAATAATTACTGATGATGACGCGTCAATCATCAGAATCAGGTTCGGGCGACTAGAGTGCGATTCTATATCTATCCAGTATATTAAAACCTCGAATATACGTTCATGACGCGTATATGCAAAATCTTTATATATTGGATTGTCCAAATTCAAAATAAATAAATATTCAAATACGTATAAAACGATTTAAATTTTTAAAACAAAATTTGTTTTTATTTGAAAAATATACTCTTCACACTCGTTCTAGGATACTACTGATCCCATCTCTAACGAGTTATTCTCATTGGATATTACTAATCCAATATATGATGGATTCTTTCGTATGGTTCTAATGTGTCTTGTTCTCGAGCTCTGTAAACCTGGCTCTGATACCAAACTGACACGACCCGAACTTCCCTGGTAAGGAAAGCACGGATGGCGTTGAGAACACGACAAAATAGAACGCAGACGGAAGAATATTTCATTGTATATTACAACAATTCCATCAGAATACAAGAATATACAGAGTATGAATAAATATTACACATTCGATAAATATCAGAGATTTCAATAAATTACATTTAAATACATTGCAGTGGAAAAAACAATACAAAACACAACTAGAAGTAATACACGGATACAAAGCTTTCCGAGTATCGTTCCAGCTGTAAATCAGGATCCTATGAATATAAATCTGCAAAACCAAAACTACTAGCTGCCCGTATGGAAAATAGGGGCACCCAGAGTTTAGGTTAAAACAATAAACTCCAGGTCAGTCATGTGACTGGTGTGAGAACTAAAACAGTTATTCATCTTTATTTTATAGTTCGGTAAATCAAGGGACCACGCCGTATGACACGGAACGGGTTTCCTCCCAAGAATACCAGTGCATAAAACAAACAGCGCAATGCTAAATAAAGAAAAACGAAGCTGTTATAAGACCCAGGTCCCATCACACAATGCAACGCAAGACGGAGGATAGGGTTTTTATTTTATAACAGCCAAAGCATGCTTGATACATTAAAAACACATTGTTTGATACTATAATAGGTGTATAGTTTCAAAACAATTTCAATCATAAATATCAATCCTAGGCAGCATGAATGACCCATACCACTATGTCGCCATACTAGGTTCTACAAATAAAACCGCAATATCAAGTATTGGGAATTGGATTTCCGTCATGAGTCGAGGCAAGGGGCAAGCTCCTCTCCGTTTGAGACACTCTAGCAAATGCCTCGGGACCGCACACAGCAATCCCTGGATCCTCCAAGGCCGATCCTCTCTTACTTTTGAGGATTGGCAATTCCTGAACACACGTTTCCCTGTCCTTACTGACCTATATCCAAGGCGCCTCGCATTCCAACAACCACATAGGTGAAAAGTAGATATAAATGTCAGGGCTGGTAGGTCACTGACACTACCATAGCTAGAAAGAAACGTCGCGCACTCCTTGGGTCCTTCTCCCGTTTTTGACTCATACCGGGGTGTGAGGCTCGCGAATCCACGTTATACACGAAGCTACATCACAAAAACCATGCTTTGATCATCAACCACAAGACTTTGTTTTCAACAGAAGCCTTGATCAATTGTCACTTACGCGTGCCACACTGGCAATTCACTCCATGCGACTGATGTCCATCGATATACAACCTCTGAGCTTGTACGTCTCAGAGAAGGGCGTTAAGCAAGAGAATAAATTCTCCGCCGCCAAACAGATGTATATTTAATAGAGATCAATCAACACAGAATAAAATCCATTGTCAGACACACAATCCATTTACAAGTTCATTCTGGGTTTGAACGAAACCGGAGGCACTTTCCTCGCATATCCATTGATCTATAAGTACGTCTAGACGATCACCAACTATTTCCCTCATCTTGGGTGTACAGCCCAATAGAGATCATCAGTAATCACCCAAACCATGTGAAGACTTCTGGTCTTCAACCACCATCTTCATCTTCAACATCTCGTCGAATCGGTTATTCAGAATGGGTATAAACCCGGCCTTTTTGAATAACCCACGTATATGATAAACAAATGTTACACAAACACAACAAACGCCTCATTCCAATTCAGACTATTCTTTTATTCACAAAATCATATTCTTAGGGAATAGGTTCCCATTAATTTTATCAAAGATAAATTCTTCTAAATTTATTCTTTAATCTTCCTTTGGATATCATTTCAAACTAGTCGGGATTAGCGAATCACACCGAAGTAATTATTTATTTTATTTCCCAATCCCAACCTATTCATCCCCTGGAGCAAAACTAGTAATACTCCATATCTAACACCACAGTATTATCGGTAAAATTAATTACCATTTCACGTTCAAATCTAATTAAAGATTTAACTATCGCTTTGGAGCAAAACTGGTGGTACTCCATTCTCGATCACCTTTCAGATTTGATAAATTAAATTATCAATTCACATTTCAATCTAATTAAAGATTCATTAAAACTCCACTTAGTTTTAATCTTTTCAAAAATCAACATCCTGCCTTTAACTGGGTTAAAGAACCAATGTCATCTAAAACACGATTCACGATAAACCCAAATCACATTTGATATTAAATACAAGGCTCTGAATAGAAAATATACCGGCTTATATTCAATATCAAATTCTGAAATCAACAAATATCGTATTGGAAATAACGATATAAATATAACTTTCAAATTCCCATAACAATATCTATATAATCACGGAATCCAACATCGAAATATTCCAAAGACAATTTTGATTCAAATCCCCTTCCACTTTATATATATTGGAAATTCTGGTTATTTTCAAAACCAATTCAAATTCAATTTATTTATTTCAAAAATAAATTGATTTTAATTCTAGTTCAAAACTAGTTCATTTTGATAAAAATCTATTTTTATCTTTTCAAATACGGGATTTTTCATCCCAGTTCTTTCCAATTCATATATTATGAATTTACACAAATTATTAATATTTTTAATAATTTTATCAAGGCCCGATTAGTCGATTTCCATCAGCGGTGATCGAACTGCATTTACAACGACCGTTTCCAAATTTGATTTGGACATAATTCCAAATCCAACCGTTAGATTTCAAATTTCTAATATTTATTGAAAAGCTCTTTTCGATACGAACCCAACGGTTCCGGTTTTAGGAGAATCTGACGGTCGGATCTCCCGCAATGTCAATTCGAAGTCAATGGTCGAAATTCACGAACTGCCGCGGCGTGGCATGTTCTATTCAGGCCATTATATATAATATATATATTATATATATTTCGTCGATTTCCTTTTTAAAACGTATTTTATAAATCGTTTTAAATTTGTTTTCAAAACCATTTCAACTCTATATTCAATTTCAAATCAAAATTGAATATTTCATATCATTACTATGTAAATGATAATATTTTTATAACGTTATATTTCGAAATCACTACCTTTTCTATATTCATTTTAAAAACGAATATAATCGATATAAATATCGCTCACGTCAAAATGGCGCAACTCTAATCAACACGGCTTTATATATTTCAATAAATTCGTTATTCTATTCAACAAATGAATATTTATTCTATTCAACACATGAATCTATATTTCTTTCAACACATGACAAATCTCAACACATGAGTACTGTCAACACACGACTATTTTTGTTATGTAATATATTTTATAAACTTTTGGTATCTATCGTTTTATTTTTAATCAGACTCCACCGTGAAGTAGCTTCTAGTTTTAAATATGATAAAGATGTAAATTTTATTATTATAATATTTTACTCAACACATAAATAGTTTCAACACATGAACATCATCAACACATGACTATTTTTATAATCAGCACATGAATTTTCTTTTATAATATTCATTATTTTCCTGATTGGAATGAGGCCCAGTCAATTACCATATAACGTTAATTATATGGATTCCCTACAACACATGTATATATTAGCAACGATAAACAATCAACCATCATCCAAAGTGCACCACACAACTGCATAAGCATCAAATATAAATAATTAATGCTTACACAGTCTGTCGACCAATCGATCGACATACAATTAAATAATTGGGATTAGTGTACGCCAAATATCATCCCAACACCCATGTGGGGTTTCAAATCAACAAACACAGATTTTTATTTGTGTAGTTGGGCGATGTGTAAAATTTATCATCCCAATCAATATCAGTCAAATCAGTGTATATAAACAAATCGGCCAATTTGTTTATATATATTCATTTATTCACATTCACGTTAAAAATTATATTTTCAACGATAATTAATTTATTTCAACCATCTACAATTTATTATCGATTTCACATCAACATCACAAACTAATTTCACAACACATCAAACAAACATACAAGCCATCCATGGTCTGTGGACGACGGGTGTCGGGTGCTGCTAAGCACCGTCTGCATCCTAGTATATATATAACTAGAAAAAGAAATTTAAAGTGAGAAGTTCTCACCTAGGGTTCCACTCCACCGTGCTTTGCTGTTGAACAGCTGAACCGTTCTGTTTGACATTCCAATATATTTCTTTTCACGCTGTTCAAATAAAAATTATATTTTTATTGCTTCATTCAATAAATAGAAATCATATTTTTATTTTTACTTCATCTATTTTTACAACGCTTCATTCTATATAAAAATTATATTTTTATATATATTTCAACTTCTTATACAAAGATCGAATTTTTATTATCATAACTACAAAAATCACATTTTTACTTCATTATATATATATAATAAAAATCGGATTTTTATTTCGCTGCATATATAAAGATCAAAATTTTATGTTCTCTATTATATAAAAATCATATTTTTAATACTTCTACTTTATAAAACTTATATTTTTATATTTCACATATGCTAAAAATCCGATTTTTATTCTTTTTATAATATAAAAATCATATTTTTCCTACTATAAAGATATAATCTTTTCACTTTTTCATTATAAAAATCATTCCTTTATCTCTTCTATAAAGTAAAAAATCGAATTTTTATTCCTTCTAAAAATATAAAAATTATATATTTAACCTTCCTATAATATAAAAATTATATTTTTTTTCTCCACATTATATAAAATTCACATTAAAAATCTAAACTTCCTTCTTTACTTATATAAAAATAAAAATCACATCTTGTTTGTTTTAAACATCAAAACTCTCTTGGTTTAAAAATCACTTCTTTTACTTTGTAAAAATCAATGCTTTTTACTTCTAAAAATTAAATATTTCTATGTTATTTATATTAAAAAAAAGTTAAAAGAATTTTTTTTATATTCGTAAAAATCAAAGCTTTCTGTAATATAAAAATCATATTTTTCTCTATGTCTACATTTAAAATCATACCTTTGTATTCATAAAAAAACTAAACTTTATATAAATAAACATCCTAACTTCATTATAGAATTTACAAATTAATCATCAAGAGAAAAAGCTCACCTTTTTTTTCCTTGTAAAAACTGAATTCTTTTTTTTATATACATATGGAGGAAGGCCCACCGCGACGGGAGGTGACTGAGGGGGGCGGCATCGGCGTCCTGCAGGTAGCGGTGGCCTTTTGGTAGTGGCATCGGGTTTGGATGTTAGGGTTTCGGGTGCGGTGGTTTTTAATGGAAAAGGGGGGCGAGAGGAGGGAGGAGCGTCGCTGGGGATGATGGTCGGAGATCGGCGATTGGAGCTAGGGAGGGGCGACACGGCGGTGGCTGGAGATTAGGGCGCGATTGGGTTTTTTTTATTTCGTTTCTGAAGTGAGAGAGAGGGAAGGGAGAGAGAGAGGGTTTATATTATATATATATATATATATATATATATATTTATTTATTTATTTTATTTTATTATCCACTTAGAGTTGACTTTTCTTTCGAATCCCAAATCGAACCCAATGACTGTCGCCTCTAGCCAATTACTCTCATTCCGAACACAATGGGATATGTATCGTAAGCTGATTCGATCGTTACGATCAGTTTCCGTCAAAATCAACATATAACTCTATATATTGAATTTGAACACGCATTTCAATTTACTGGGGTCACGTACTAACCCTAAAAATTCCCAAAAAATATTTTCTAACTTCGTATTGACGATACGGTTCTAACAAAACTAATTTCGTCGAATTTTGAGACCGTTAGAAAAATGGCCATTTTCCAGTCGATTAAAATCAACTGAAACTGATCAAACACGTTTTCTTTTGCCACGCTCACATATTCCTTCGAAAAATTATTAAATTTGGAATCTAGCAATAACTTGACATCTCGGACCAACAAAAGTGGTTTCGCTGAAATCCGAGGTCGTTTGCAAAATTCCCATTTTTAAGGGCCAGAATTCCATAACGACTATTCTGAATTTTCAACTGGACATAACTTTTGATTCCCGCTATGAAATTTCAATTTTTCGGATTCACTGGAAAGATATTCTCAAATAGATTCTAATATTTTTGGTTTCTCTAAAATCCGGTTTATTTTGCACCCGGTATGTTCAATTGAAGTTTGAAATCGAATTATCGAACTACCGCGCCATTTTCAATTCCTTTTATATTTTAAAATAAATATTTATATTCTAACTACGATCTATATAAATATATATGTTCGGATTCAATTCAAAATAAATTTCTCGTCGAATTATTTAAAATAATTCATTCCAAATATTCAAACTTCGCTAAATTCGCCAAAATAAAAATTTTAAACTAGCCCGCATTTTCCGGGTTGTTACAGACGATCAAATGAAACAACGGAAACTATTCTAATGAGTTCAGAATAGTGGCTAAACCCTAAAAATGTCAGTTGGTGGGTTCAGATAGGAGTTCATAATCATAGGGTAATTTAAATTAAATAAAACCGGTTCGAAACAAAACCGTGCCTTCTTTATTACCACAAACCAAAACAAAACTGTGCCTTCTTTATTACCACAAACCAAAACAAAACCGTGCCTTCTTTATTACCACAAATCAAAACAAAACCATGCCTTCTTTATTGCCACAAACCAAAACAAAACCGTGCCTTCTTTATTTACACAAACTAAAATCTAAAACCTCAATTAAAAGGGGCCGCTCTTCTTTAATGATTCTCAAATTCGATCAATAATAAAGCAAACAAAATTCGCTCCTTTCCTCGATCTAAAATCAAGGCCTGCGCGCTCCATTCAAGAACCAGTAGGTCCGACGCGATTCAAAGTTCTACGATGAACTAGGGCTCATGCTCGATGCTATAGGGGGCGACGTTGATTGAAGTGGAGACCGGATTCAGAATCGTGGAAGGGGAATAACATCGATGGAGAGGTGAAGATCAATAATGGTTTTTGTAGCTGCATTGATGAGGTAAGCCGATGCTTTCATAGTCGAATACAACAAATGGACAAGTTCGCGATTTGATGAGAAGCAGGAGTAGCGAGGTCAAGGAGGTCGAAATTAAGTTGGACAGTGATTCAAGCTATGAAGACGCGATTGTTGATTTTGGGTGTTTGATAGTAGGATTTGGGGAGAATTACGGTGTTGGCAATTAAAGAAGGAGATTAGGGGAATTCACAGAAAAAATATATACTGGAAATCTCAATTTGGTGGATGTTGGAAATGGAAGAAGCAAGCATGGTTGTGTAAGCCGCAAGTTTAAGGAAATATTAAGGTAATAAAAATTAGTTGTTATTTTTCCTTTTGTATAAATTTATTCAAACTTAAAAATAAAATAAAATATAAATCATATATTATTTATATGATGTTAGATCGTGACGAAACGAAGTTGTAGGATCCGTATGAATGTGGACCTCACATGGGTTTAGAGTTTCCGAAGTTGGTTGAAATTTAAATCGAACTTTCTTCGATTTAATCACAAATAAATCACAGTGAGTAAATCTCACTAAATTTATTATTTAGAATTATTTTTAGTCGTTAAAAATAATTGATGGTTATTTGATTGCATTAAAATATTATTGTGGTTATTATAAATATATATTAGTTATTTAGGATTGGTGTTTGTGGCTATTATATATATATACATATATATGTATATATATATATATATATATTGGTGGTTGGATTCCCGCAGTATCATTAGTGGATGCCCGCAGTATCATTAGCAGATGCTTTCCCTATGCGCCCTACAAATAAATATTAGTGGATGACCTTCTATACTGCGATATCCTACCTCGAAGCAGGATGGTATTATTTATGTTGACACGACCCGAACTTCCCCGTGATTACTCCTTCGGTAAGGAAAGCCCAGATTGAGATGAGAACAACACACATCGGAACGCAGACGGAAGAACATTTCATTGTTATTACAACAATTCCATCAGATACAAGAATATACAGAGTATAAATGAATAAATTACATTTGAAAAATATCAGAGATTTAAATACGTCGCAGAGGAAAATAATACAAAAGCACAACTAGAAGTAATGCACGGATACAGAGCTTTCCGAGCATCGTTCCAGCTGTAAATCAAGATCCTGTGAATATAAATCTGCAAAACCAAAACTACTAGCTGTCCGTGTCGAAAATAAGGGCACCCAGAGTTTAGGCTAAAACAATAAACTCCAGGTCAGTCATGTGACTGGTGTGAGAACTAAAACAGTTATTAATCTTTATTTTAAAGTTAGGTAAATCAAGGGACCACTCCGTATGATACGGAACGGGTTTCCTCCCAAGAATACCAGTGCATCAAACAAACAGCGCAATGCTAAATAAAGAAAAATGAAGCTGTTATAAGACCCAGGTCCCATCACACAATGCAACGCAAGCCGGAGAATAGGGTTTTTACCTTATAACAGCCAAAGCATGCTTGATACGTTAAAAACACGTTATTTGATACTATTATAGGTGTATAGTGTCAAAACAATTTCAATCATAAATATCAATCATAGGCGGCACGAATGACCCATACCACTATGTCGCCATACTAGGTTCTACAAATAAAACCGCACTATCACGTATTGGAAATTGGATTTCCGTCATGAGTCGAGGCAAGGGGCAAGCTCCTCTCCGATTCGAGACACTCTAGCAGATGTCCTAAGACCCCACTATGATCCTTAGATCTTGAGGGATGGTCCTCCCTTACTTTTGAGGATTAGTTATTCCTGAACACACGTTTCCCGGTCCTTACAGACCTATATCCGAGGCGCCTCGTATCCAACGACCACACAGATTAAAAGTATATAAAAGTCAGGGCTGGTAGGTCACTGACACCACCCTAGCTAGAAAGAAACGTCGTGCTCTCCCTGCAGTCACTATCCCGTTTTTGACTCATACCGGGGTGTAAGGCTCGCGAATTCACGTTATACACAAAGTTGCGCCACACAGGCCGTGCTTTGATCATCAACCACAAGACTTTGCTTTTCAACAGAAGCCTTAATCAATTGCCACTTACGCGTGCCACACTGGCAATTCACTCTATGCGACTGGTGTCCATCGATATACAACCTCTGAGCTCGTACGTCTCAGAGAAGGGCGTTAAGCAAGAGAATAAATTCTCTGCCGCCAAATAGATGTATATTTAATAGAGATCACTCAACACAGAATAAAATCCAATGTCAGACACACAGTCCATTTACAAGTTCGTTCTGGGTCTGAACGAAACCGGAGGCACTTTCCTCGCATATCCATCCATCTCTAAGTACGAACCCAACGGTTCCGGTTTTAGGAGAATCCGACGGTCGGATCTCCCGCAATGTCAATTCGAAGTCAATGGTCGAAATTCACGAAATGCCGCGGCGCGGCGCGTTCTATTCAGGCCATTATATATAATATATATATATATATATATATTATATACATTTCGTCGATTTCCTTTTTAAAACGTATTTTATAAATCGTTTCAAATTCGTTTTCAAAACCATTTCAACTCTATATCCAATTTCTAATCAAAATTGAGTATTTCTTATCATTACTATATAAATGATAATATTTTCAAAACGTTATATTTTGAAATCACTTCCTTTTCAATATTCATTATAAAAAACGAATATAATCGATATAAATATCGTTCACGTCAAAATAGTGCAACTCTAGTCAACACGACTTTATATGTTTCAATAAATTCGTTATTATATTCAACAAATGAATATTTATTCTATTCAACACATGAATCTATATTTCTTTCAACACACGACTAATCTCAACACATGAGTACTGTCAACACATCACTATTTTTGTTATGTAAAATATTTTATAAAATTATGGTATCTATCGTTTGATTTCAAATCAGACTCCAATCGTAAATTAGACTCTAATTTTAAATATGATAAAGATATGAATTTTATTATTAAAATATTTTACTCAACACATGAACATCGTCAACACATGACTATTTTTATATTCAACACAAGAATTCCCTTTTACAATATTCATTATTTTCCCGATTGGAATGAGGCCCAATCAATCACCATATAATGTTAATTATATGGATTCCATACAACACATGTATATAATAGCAACGATAAACAATCAACCATCATCCAAAGTGCACCACACAACTGCATAAGCATCAAATATAAATAATCAACGCTTACACAGCTTGTCGACCAATCGATCGACATACAATTAAATAATTGGGATTAGTGTACACCAAATTTCATCCCAACACCCGTGCGGGGTTTCAAACAATTAAACACAGATTTTATTTGTGCAGTTGGGCGATGTGTAAAATTTATCGTCCCAATCAATATCAGTCAAATCAGTGTATATAAACAAATCGACCGATTTGTTTATAATTATTTATTTATTCACATTCACGTTAAAAATTATATTTTTAGCAATAATTAATTTATTTCAACCATCTACTTTTTATCATCGATTTCACATCAACAATACAAACAAATTTCACAACACATCAATCAAACAAACAAGCCATCCATGGTCTGTGGATGACGGGTGTCGGGTGCTGCTAAGCACCGTCTGCATCCTAGTATATTTATATAACTAGAAAAAGGAATTTAGAGTGAGAAGTTCTCACCAAATAGCTAATCCAAACGCCTCGACTCTTCTTATGTAGAAGTCTTCGCCGTTCTCGCCTTTTGTCACTTTCGTTGCCCGTAGCCGCTACATATACAAAAAATCACATTTTTTATATTGTTGCTATATATATAAAAATCATATTTTTATAATCACTCCATATGGATAAAAATTCTATTTTTACACCGCTACTATATAGATAAAAATTCTATTTTTACACCGCTACTATATAGATAAAAATTCTATTTTTACATCGCTACTATATAGATAAAAATTCTATTTTTACATCGCTACTATATAGATAAAAATTCTAGTTTTACATAGCTACTATATAGATAAAAATTCTTTTTTTACATCGCTACTATATAGATATAATTTCTATTTTTACATCGCTGCTCATATGATAAAGATTTCGCCTTTTCAAATATAAAGATTTCGCCTTTTCAAATATAAAGATTTCGCCTTTTAAAATATAAAGATTTCATTTTTATATCGCCCCTTATATAAAAACACATCTTTGCTCCTTCTACATAATAAAGATCAAATCTTTAATACTTCTATAATGTAAAAATCATATTTTTAATCTTCCACTAATATAAAAATCGCATCTTTGTCTATATAAAGATCTCATCTTTATTTGTTATTCATGTAGATAAAAATCAAATCTTTTTCAAATCGTATTTCATATAAAAGCCGATTTTATATTCTCCTATAACCAAATACGTTAAATGAATAAAATAAGTGAAATAAAAATAAAAATAAAAATAAAAGTAAAAGGGCTTACAATGGTTTAGGGGGTTGGAATTGGCGGTCTGACAGTCGGGAGGGGGCTCGCGAGAGGGTGGAAGGAAGGGGGGCTGACTGGGCACGGCGCGCCAGGCGAGGGGGGAGAAAGAAGAAGAGCGGTGGCGGTAGAGGGGGGTGCGGCGGTCGATTTGGGTGCGTGAGGTGGGGAGTACGGGGGTTTCGGGAGGGGGGGCTGGGTGAGTTGAACGAGGAAGGAGGAGAAGAAGAGGGGGCGGCGGTGGGAGGAAGAGGCGGAGGACCACGAGGGGAGGGGGGCGACGAAGTGGCGGCGGCGGAAGTCGATGGGCGGCTCCGCCCTTTTTCTTCTTCTTTTTTTATTTGAAATCAATTTTAACGCCGGGGGGGGGGGGGGGCTGAGAAGATAAGGGAAGAGGGAAGGGGTTTTATTTTTAATTTATTTAATTTTATTTAATTTACAAAAAGGTTGACTTTTTATTTCGACCTCGAAACGAGGCCTACCGCCTGTCGTCCATAGCTAATTACCCCCATTCCGAACACAAAGGGATATGTACCGTAAGTTGATTCGACCGTTTCGATCAGTTTCTGTTAAAATCAACATATAACTCTATATATTGAATTTGAACGCGCATTTCAATTTACCGGGGTCACATACGAACTCTAAAAATTCCAAAAAAATATTTTCTAGCTTCGTATTGACGATACAGTCCTAACAAAACTAATTTCGTCGAATTCTGAGACCATTGGAAAAATGGCCATTTTCCAGTCCATTAAAATCAACTGAAACTGGTCAAACGCGTTTTCTTTTGTCATGCTCACATATTGATTCAAAAAATTATGAAATTTGAAATATAGCAATAATTTTTCATCACGGATCCGACAAAAGTGGTTTCGTCGAAATCCGAGGTCGTTTGCAAAATTCCCATTTTTAAGGGCCTGAATTCCATAGCGACTATTCAGAATTTTCAACTGGACATATCTTTTGATTCCCGCTATGAAATTTCAATTTTTTGAATTTGTTGGAAAGATATTCCCAATTAGATCCTATTATTTTTGGTTTCACTAAAATCCGGTTTGTTTTGCACCCAGTATGTTCAATTGAAATTTGAAACCGAATTATCGAACTACCGCGCCATTTTCAATTCCTTTTATAATTATAAATAATTATTTATATTCTAACGACGACGTATACAATATATACGTTCGAATTCTATTCAAAATAAATTTCTCATTGATATTATTTAAAATAATTCATTTTAAATGTTCAAAATCCGCTAAAATTGCCAAAATAAAAAATTTAAATTGGCCCAGATTTTCGGGTTGTTACAATCTCCCCCACTTAAAACTTTTCGTCCCCGGAAAGGAACAAAGTCGAAAGTGGTTTGATTATCAACTCTACGTTCGATCTGGCTTCCATTCTCCAACTTTTCAGTTTCTGAGAATTTCCAAATTCTTCAAAAATTTGGCTAACACCCGAAATTTTCGAAAAATTTCTCCATAACCTCCTTTGTACGGGGAGAGGTTTGGAAATTTATTGGGCCATATTAGGTACCCAATAAATCCTAATAAGCATACACATATTTATAGTGATATATTCTGGTGTTTACAGGGGAGCGTGTATTGATAATAACTCCAGAGAATAAATTATCGTCACCCTGTCAAAGCCTGAGGGAGTGTGTATTTTAAATGCTCCAGAGGATAAATCCTCGTCACCTCGTCCAGTGTGGGAAATAAATAGTCCATGTGTCGTATCTAATAACTAAAGAGACGTGATTATTGTCAACTCTAGACCCATGTGGGGGTTTTATTAATCTGGCAATTTTATCGTTACAATTTAAATAGTCCATATCAGTCATCAGTTCAACCTGTAACATATAGTCATCACCATACAAGCCTCTCGCTCGTATGGTAAATCTTCCACCTCATCACACAAGCTCCAAATGCTTATGTGGTATATGATGAAGTATGTCTATCTTCCAGAAGTATGCCATGTAATGTAGTTCAAAATTAATTGTTGCTATCCTATGGCGATGTTTATTATTTCACACAGAATAAACAGCACTCCGCATCCAATGGTATTCACAGGAGTTGATATAATAATATTTCGCATCCAACTCATTAAGGTTTACCTATTTGTCGGGCACGCAAATAAAGTCTTTACTCAACAGCTATCCAATTTCCTGTTCAAACATATATAATGCACAAGTATATATTTCTAACAATTTTCTAATTAGTTCAATGTGTGATTTAATTGAATAAATTTGTTCTGGTTTTTTTTATTGATGATATTCTAATCTTCTCTAAATCCAAGGCTGAAAAAGAACATAACAATGGAAGCCGAAAAGGAACGAAGCTAAAAGTTGTTTAACAAATCAACTCAACTTCCAGTATTTTGACTACGGCTTAAGTTCTTCAACTTTTCAGTTTCTAAGAACTTTTCAAATTTTTCAAAAATTTGGCTAACACCCTAAATTTTCGAAAAATTTCGCCATAACCTCCCCTGCACCGGGAGCAACGGGAAAATCCCGAAATTGCCATATAGGCCTTCTGATCTCAAAAAGAAAAAGAAAAAGCCAAGCGGCTAGCCAATCGGCTCATAAAATCATCATCACCCAGATAAAAGCCAAGCGGCTAGCCAATCGCCCAGAACATCTAAGGGCATCACAGACCTGTTATTGCCATGAAGTGAAATGAATTATCGTTGGATAATTCGGAAAAAAATAAATACAAGTGTGAATTTGAAAAGGGAAATTTATTTTTCCAAAGTAGAAATATTTATTTCAAATGAATTTGAAAGAGAGACTTGTTTAATATATAAACAAGTAAAATAAATGGTTTTAGTAAATAAAAAGGAAAATTTATCATTTGGATAATTTAAATATTGAAATTCAAATGTGAGTTTAAAATGAGAACTCATAATGATTTTAATTAATAAACGATAGATTTTATTCCGGGATCCGGAATATAAATAAAGTTGAATAAATCCTTAGGATTTATGTTTGAATTCGACTATGTCGGATTTATAAAAATAGATTATTCCCAATTAGGGTATTTAAATTATATTAAATAGAAACTGAGATAAAACATGAAAATAGGTTCTATATTTATATAGATTAGTGTTCATAAAGAGAATACTCCAAAATAAGATTTTGGTTTTAAATAGATGTCGAAATGGAAACTTGTTTTACCTTTATAAAACAAGGAAGTTAAATTATAAACGATGTTTATAATTTAATGAGATAAAATTACATTAGATAACTTAGAAATTTAAATTCAAGTATGAATTTATAAAAATGAATTGAGAATCGTTTCAAAAAGGGGACGACAGTTTTTTATTTGGAATTCGGAATATAAAATGAATTGAGATAAATCTAAGGATTTATAATTAGAATTCGATTACATCAAACTTTATATATAATTTCTAAAGGAATTGGGATGTAGTATAAAGGATGAAATTATAAATGAGCAGTGAGATAATCGACAAATAAGGATAATCAGAAATATAAGTTGAAATTGGGGAAATGGGTTTAATATATATTGAAATATATTAGAATGAAGTTAGAGTTTATATATAAATAAAATTAAAATGTTTATATATTAAAAATAATTAAAACGAACTCGTCGCGGTGCGGTAGTTCGTAAATTGGCGTTTCGACTTCAATTAAGTATATAGAACTCAATTAAAATCGGAATTCCTTGTAACAAGAATCGTCAGGACCGACTGAATATTCTAATGGAAGAGAAAAATCTAGATTTTGTCTTAAAGATTTTGATACATGTCAAAATCAAATTTCTAGAAGTTCAATGCTATAATCGTATAAAAACCATAAAGGTTTATTTAAATAAATAAAAGGATTTTAAGAAAATAAAAATCCATATTTCCATTAGAAAAATCTAGACTTGAGTTATAAAATAAATGTGAACTCAAGTGAAGTAAATGAAATGATTTTTGAAACAATAATCGTATTTTTGATTATTGAGTAGAATTAACTAAGTAGAAGAGAAATTATTTAATCAAGGTTTGAATTGAAATAAGACTTTGAAAAGTGAATTGGATTTGTAATGTATATTCAAAATCGAATATGAAACTTGAATTGAATTAGAATTAAACTAGTTTATAAGTAAGTTGAAATATTTTTTAGCATGTTATACTCAAATATGAAAGTGAAATAGGCCAAAGAGTGAATTAGTTAACGAATTGAGTTAAAACGATTAGGCTGAGTTGGAATAAAGTGGAAATGATTAGATATATGCCAAGCAGGTATGGAATGAAGTGTTTAAAGAGATATAAATAGAATGCCCGACAAAAAGGTATGTATTTAAATTGAATATGATGTTTTATGCGTCGTATCTGCAAGCCGCTTGGCTTTTTGATTTTCTTTTTGAAAGGAGAGGGCCTGTGTGGCAGGGTTCGAATTTTTCCAGTAACCCCGTACAAAGGAGGTTATGGAGAATTTTTCCGAAAATTTAAGGAGTTAGAATATTTTTAAGAAAAATTGATAATTAGAAATCTATATATCAATATATATAGAATTCGATAAGGAAACGAACTTAAAAATAGAATAGTATAAATAAAAAGGAAATTTATGAATAAAATCTTGTAAGAATAAAAAGAGAAGCATGTACATGTTTAAAAATGGAATAATTGGTTTGTATGGTATTGATTATTCGAGTAAGTAGTTTTGTCTGTTTTGACATTATGAATGTTACTAAGTCAAGGTCTGAGAGGTAGTTATACCCCAACTTGATTGATGTCATTATTAACAAATAAATAGTAAGATTCATCTCGAAGGTCAATGTTAAATAAGATTTAGTTAAATATAGTATTTGGGTCGTCGTAACGATGTTTTACACAACATCCGTTTTAACCCAAACAAGTGTAAGTTGGAAATAAAATAATAAATATTTCCTAAGTATAGAAATAAACAAGTCGGAAAAGAGATAAGTAATTGGAATATTTTCCAATTATAAATAGAAGATATTTTCTAAGTACAGAAAATAAAAGAAGGCGATATATGGAAATGTTTTCCAGTGTTAATAACATATATTTTCTAAACATAGAAAATAAGGAAATATGAATATATATATATATATATGTTTGATGATTTGATCGATAATACCATTTGGAAATAAGATCGTTGTGTGTACACGGACATTTTTCATTTGATAGTTAAATCACCGACTATCAAAGTTTTTGGCCATTTTAATGTTGTTAATATGGAGAGACCGGTTGGATTATTATCTGAAGAACCATTCCGTATTGGCAAAAGCGTTGCAAACCAAGTATGTTAAATATATTGAAGACAGAGTAGAGTGCAAGGGAATTTTCTATTAATGAAAATTATGCCTTCGGTTTCGTTCAATCCCAGAACAAACGTATATGGATGAATGTCTGACAAAGTATTTCCAATGATCGAATATGTTGGTCTGTATAAATATATATATGTTGGCAACGGATTTATTCCCTTAGCATAATATCCAAAATATATTTATGTAAACCAAATTAATGATTAACGGATATGATAATGTGACATTCAAAGTGATTATGTTATCAATGAATGAAAAGAGCATAGCCTCAGGCCTCAATAACCGGGAAATGACAAAAATCGGGCAGGCAGCATCGCTATGTGGTTAGCTCCCATTAGGGTGTGTTATCACCTATCTAGAGAAATCCATTTAATTCTTTATTTTATTCGATGTTGTCCCATTCGGGAAACGGTTGCTGATCCCAACCATTGGTGGTATACATTCGATACACTCAAGCGAAATGAGTGGTCGGTGATGCCGGCCGGGTTGCAAGACTTCTTGTTGAACCCAGTGTATTCTCCTCTAGAGATACACTATCGGAAGGTGGTTCCATAACTTGTCATAATTGGAAATTCATTATCCAATATGTGCTTGCGGTTATGATTGTATATTATATATGTGGAATGTGAGATGCAAACGTTCCACTAGATTGTTATTTACTTGATTTAGACACTATCATAATATCAAAAGAGTTTTGATATAAAGATTATCGTTTCTTTCAAAAGGATTTTTAAAGTTAAATCAAGTGGTTTGGATTCTCATAAGGGAAAAAACCCGTTCCGTGTTATACGTCGTGGTCTTATGAGATATCATTTAGTTTCTGAAACTGTTTTAAACTGTTTACTCATATCAGTCTCATGACTGACTTGGAGTTTATTTTGTTTTGTTTTACCTAAACTCTTGGGTGCCCATATTTGTACAGGCATTTAGGTAGTTCAGGATTTTATAGATTTATCTGAAAGAGCTAGGAGCAGGAGGCTTCAGTGTTAGTTATATAGAGTTTTGTTCCGCTGTGTTGTAAGTGTTGTACTCTGATAATGAGATGTGTATACAATAGAAATTTTGTATTTCAAAAGTTATGATATATTATATTTCGTTCCGTTGCGATGTGAGATTCTGTGTTGTTGTTTCTGTTCTTCTTCTATCTTTTTCTTCTAAAAAAATGATTCATATTTTTGTGGTATTTGGGTTGGACGTGTGATGTATGTAGTCAACTCAGATAATACGGATTTGCGGTCCATTACGGAAATCTTTTTAACTTATTTTGTAATAAGGCCAATCATAGGACCACGCCGCTAACGCGGAACGAGTTTACCCTATTGGATTGCTAGTGCTTTTAACAAGTAAATCTTTTAAACATTGCAATGCTTTTTATAAAAAATGAAGCCATTATAAGACTCAGTTCCCATCACACAATGCAACACAAACCGAAGGATAGAGTTTTACCTTGTAATGGCCAAAATATGCTTGATACGAATAGAACAAAAGCATTTGATATTATTACTAGTGTTTATATGTTTCAAAAACAGTTTCAATCATAAGTATCAATCATAGACGGCATAGGTACCATATATCATGTCGTCATATATAGGTTTATAATAAAAACCGCACGATGTCGTATTTGGAAATTTGATTTCCATCATAAACCAAGGGAAGGGATCGTCCTTACCGCTTCAAGATGCTCTAGCCCGTCTCTCAGGACCCAGACTCAGGTGCGGCCTTGGATCGTTAGGGCCGGTCCACACAGAGTAGATTAAAATGCCTGAACAATGTGTTTCCCTGCCCTATGGGGAGTCAACTAGTCATATCCCGACCAAGCCATTGGCCCCGTAACGACCGATATAACCGAGGCGCCTCGCTATCCATCATCCACATAAGTAAAATGTTTGGGCGTGTAAAACCCAAAACACCACTCCTAGCTAGAAGGAAACATATGTCCTCCCTGAATTCCTCTCCCGTTTTTGGCTCATACCGGGGTGTAAGGCTCGCAAATCAACGCTAAACACAAAGCTAGCTATTTAAAGCCATGCTTTGATCACCAACCATAAGGCTCCGCTTTTCAACAAAAGCCTTGATCACAGCATCTCTGTATGCCACGTTTGTCAATCTACAACGTCAGACACACATCCATTTACAAGTCCGTTCTGGGTTTGAACAAAACCGAAGGCACCTTATTCCTCTCCAGTATGTCCAATAAAGGAGAGAGGCCCTCGCACATCCGAACGATCAATAAGTACATCTAGACGACCATCAATGTAACCCTTCAGGGCAGCAACCCCCATCAAAGGCATCAGTAGCCATCCATTCGATGTGAAGATCCTCGGTCTTGCACCGTCTTCATATCTTTGACTTCTAACCGTCGATCAATTATTTGAAATGAGAATTAACTTGGCCTTTTCAATTAATTCTCGTATATTTAGAATTTCAAATCAATTCATTTTCATGGTTAAATTATTTGACATCCATAATTCAGTTCATTAATGTAATTTTCGTGTCAAACACATTCAACCATCAAATATCCAATAAACCGAGTAAATTCAGTTTATTTCCATTCCATATCATTTATATTATTTTGTAACGATTTATCGCTATTTTTATTTATTTAAAATTAGCCAATTTATTCAAACGACGCTTCAGGCCATAACGCGGCCATGGCGCTGTTTTTCTTCAGATTTGATTTACACATATCTGAAAATCTAGCCGTTGGATCTTTAAAAATTTTATATCATTGGAAAGATCTTTTCAAAACGAATCCAATGGTTCCAGTTTTGGGAAAATCCGACAGTCGGATCTCCTAGTACAATCGTTTAATGTTACGATTTCAAAATACGAACTGCAGGGTCGTTATTCGATTTAATTTAATTATATTTATATATATAATTATAATTCATTCTGGCGCTGTTTTCATTCAGATTTGAATTTAACATTTCACAAAATCCAACCGTTGGATCTTTAGAAATTTGGTATCGTTGGAAAGATATTTTCAAAGCGGACCCAACAATTTCAGTTTCGGGAAAATCCGATGGTCGGATCTCCTGCGATCATCGTTTAAAATTATGATTTCAAATTACAAACTGCAGCATCATTATTCGATTTATTTTAATTATATATATATAAGCCGTTCTTCGATTTCCAACCATTTCATTTCATATATGTGATAAAAATAATATTATTATCCAACAAATATCTATTTCAACACATGACTATTTTTAATACTTCATATATATATATATATATATGTGTGTGTGTGTGTGTGTGTGTGTGTGATTTTTATTGTTAAAACGATTTATTTAAAACATGTATATTTTTAGCGATTCCTATATATAATAAAAATGTGCTATTTATTGTTAAAACAATTTATTTCAGGCATGAATATTTTTATCGATTCGTATATGTAATAAAAATGTGATTTTTGTTGTTAAAACAATTTATTTCAAAAATTAATATTTTATATACTTCACATACATGATAAAAATGTGATTTTTATTGTTCAACCATTTTACTCGTCGTATAAATATTTTTCCAACACATGAATATATTTCAATACATGAATATAAATCAAACACAGGAATATTTCAGAAAATTTCGGCAGCATAACGGCAAGGGGTTAAAAAGCGGCACCGTCCCGAGTACGGCTCGTCACACTACCTTACACCTCGCAACATTCCCTAAGGGGCTTATCCTTATAATCTAAATATTTCAAACATTTTCATATCCCAATGGATTTTTCCATAAATAATTCCAATTTTGTTTCAACCACAAACAATCATTATCAGCCATTCGCATTTATCAAACAAATTTCACGTCAACTAAAATTCAAACAATCATAATCAATATATATCTTCCATGGTATGTGGACGAGGGGAGTATATATATATATATATATATATATATACGTCTATAAATATATTTTGATTTCATTTCAATATCATTCAACGCACATACAAATTTTTACAGCGCATATATAACTTACAAATCGCACATACAACTTATACAACATATACATGAGGAGTACAATGCTTATATAACTTATATATCGACCATATAATTTATACATCGCCATTCCATATTGTTTATAATTTAGAGATCTCACATTGGGTTCCACTCCTCCAAAAATTGTAGGAAGCTCCGAAAATTCTCCAGTTCTTCTAGAATGTAAAAGACGTCCACACGAGTCCAATGTCTTTTGTTTCACTTGATTTCGACCATATAGCAAAAAGATATGGTTTTTATTGTAAAATCATAATTCGTAGCGCTTTAAAGTGCTATATTCAGTTCAAAATAAATAAGCTATTACCTTTGAGAAATGATTCAAACCTAGGTCATCGATTATCGCACAAACCGTGAAGCGGTTGGACGATCGGACTTCGCAGCGGCGTAGAGGGAGGGAGGGCACACGTGCGCCTAGGGGTGGGGCCCACTTCGGTGGTCCCAGTTGGCGGCTGTGGTGAGTTGAAGTGTCGGACATTGCAGTTTCCGTTCTCGAGATTGGTGCGATTACAGGGTAGGTAGAGGGTATGGATTTGAAGCTCTCGTCGAGGGCTACAAAATCCCCAACAGGATGGAGGTCTAATTTTGCTCGTAGGAGGAGGAATCGAGCGGGGAAGGTGGTGAAGGGTTTCCGCCTTCAATCGACGTCGGGGAGAGAGAAGGCAGGTTTTTATATATTTTTTAATTTAATGAAAGAAATTTTTTGATTCACTAATATTTATATAAATTCCAAAAATAGTGTTTTTCCACACGAGCTCCAATTCAAACCCTATGCCTGTCACCCCTAGCTAAATACCCCCATTCCGAACACAATGGAATATGTTTCGTATGCCCATTTGACTGTTTCAGTCAGTTATTCTTCAAATTAAAATATTAAACATTCAAATTCTGTTTTAAACGTACATTTTAATTTGCCGAGGCCACATACTGATTTTAAAAATTCCATAAAAATTAATCTAGCTATGTTGGGACGATACGGTCCCAACAAAACTGATTTCATTGAATTTTGATATCGTTTGAAAAATGGCAATTTTCTGGTCGATCCAATTTGACTGAAATGAACCAAACACATTTTCCTTTTCCATGCACACCTATTAACTCCAAAAATTATGGAATTTGGAATCTAGCAATAATTCGATATCCCGAATCCAAAAAAGTGGTTTCGTCGAAAACGGAGGTCATTTGCAAAATGTCTATTTTCAAGGGCTATATAAACTACATAGCGAACTTTTTGAAAATTCATTTGGCCATAACTTTTGATTCCCGCTATGAAATTTTGATTTTTCACATTTGTTAGAAAGATATTCATAAATAGATTTAAATACTTTTGGTTTCACTAAAATCCATTTTATTTTGCATCCGGTACAGTCAGTCAAAGTTCGAATTCAAATTTTCAAACTGTCGCGCCATTTCAAGCCTTGTTTTATAAATAAAATAAATATATTTATTTTCCAACATCGATTCAAATAGACTTTTGGTCGTTATTATTTAAAATAATTTATTTTAAATATTCAAAATCTACTAAAATAGCGAAATTAAATTTTTTAAATTGGTTCAGATTTTCTAGATTGTTACAATATATATATATATAATATATATTATATATAATGGAGTGAATAGAACGCGCCACGCAGCGGTAGCTCGCGAATTTCAACCATTGATTTCGAATGGACATTACGGGAGATCCAAGTGTCGGATTCTCCTAAAACCAGAAACGTTGGGTTCGTATCGAAAAGCGCTTTCCAAAGAATATTGGAGATTTGAAATCTAATGGTTGGATTTGGAATTATGTCCAAATCAAATTTGGAAAAGGTCGTTGTAAGTGCAATTCGATGGCCCTTTATGGAAATCGACTGTACGGGCCTTGATAAAATTATTAAAAATATCAGTAATTAGTGTAAAATCATAAGAAATGATTTGGAAAAATTGGGATGAAAAATTCCATATTTGAAAAGATAAAAATAAATTTTTATCGAAATGAACTAGTTTCAATTTGGATCGAAATTGTCTTCGGAATATTTCGATGTTGGATTTTGTGATTATACAGATATCGTTATGAAAATTTGAAAGATATATTTATATCGTTATTTCCAATACAATATTTGTTGGTTGTAGTATTTGATATTGAATATAAGCCGATATATTTTCTATTCAGAGCCTTGTATTTAATATCAAATGGGATTTTGGGTTTGTCGTGAACGGTGTCTTCAGTAACACTGTTCTTGAACCCCATGTGAGGAGAATAAATCTTTTAATTAAGATTGTTAGAGTTTCCAATTATATTTAATAATTAGATTAAAATGGAATGTGAATTGGGTTCATCATGAACTGTGTTTTTAATGATATTCGTTCTTTAACCCGATTTACAGTGAAATGTGATTTAGGATTTATACATCTTTTGTTAAGATTTAAAGGAGATTTTCCAAAGTAAAGTTTTCCAATTTAACATATTAAATTGGAATTGAATGGAATTCGATTTGGTAATAATCAAAGTAGGCTTCTATAGTGGAAGACGGTTAATATATATGGAATTTAAAAGGCCTTGTCGTTATTCCATTTATATTATCGGTTGGATATGGAAGTTTATATTGATTATATATATATATATATCGATTTATTTTGATGAAGATTTCATTGTTAATGGAATGTGATTTTGGGTTGTCGGGAATGGTATCTTTAATAATATTGTTCTTAGACCCAATGGAGTTAAGAAAATCAGAAACTAACTGGAGATAATTAGTTAAGTTGAATGGTTTCCTGAGTATTGATCTGATGTTGGTTTCGACCTTCGGGACTAATACTTAGGGAATTGTTCAATTGCTAATTTACGGTTAGAGACTGATGGAATGGAATGTGATTTTGGGTTTATCGTGGACTGTGTTTTAAAGGACATTGGTTCTTTAACCCAGTTAAAGACAGGAATAAGATTTTGGGTTGTTGTGAATGGTATCTTTAATAAAACTGTTCTTAGACCCAATGGAGTTAAGAAAAGCAGAAACTAACTGGAGATTAGTTAAGTTGAATGATTTCCTGGGTATTGATCTGATGTTGGTTTCGGCCTACAGGGTTAATACTTAGGGAATTGTTCACTTGCTAATTTAAGGTTAAAGGCTGATGGAATGCAATGTGATTTTGGGTTTAACCATGTTTTAAATGACATTGGTTCTTTAACCCAGTTAAAGACGGGATATGATTTCCCAAGTTAAACAATCGTTAATATTGATATTTGGGAAGATAAATACCAAGTGGAGCATCTTTAATTAGATTGAATTGATATCCAAAGGAAGATTAAAGAATAAATTAAAGGAATTTATCTTTGATAAAATTAATGGGAACCTTTACCAAAGTATAAGAGTATTTGAATAAAGGAATATTCTAGATTGGAATGAGGCGTATGTTGTGTTTTTATATCACTTGTTTATTATTTACACGCATTAATTAGAAAGACCGGGTTTATCCCATTCTGAATAACTGATTCGATGATGTGTCGAGGATGAAGACGATGGTGGAAGACCGGAGGCTTCACATCGTTTGGATGATTACTAATATTTTGATTGGACTGTACACCCAAGACAAGGTAATAAGTGGTGATCGTCCAGACGTACTTGGAGATCGATCGGGTATGCGAGGGCCTCTCTCCCGTGTTGGACATATGGGATGAGGAATAAGGTGCCTCCGGTTTCGTTCCTACCTAGAACGAGCTTATAAATGGATGTGTGTCTGACATCGGATTTCATTCTGTTTGATTGATAGACATCGGTTGCATAGCGTGAATTGCCCGTGTGGCATGCTGAGATGCAAATGAACAAGGCTTCTGTTGAAAATCAAAGTCTTGTGGTTGATGATCAAAGCACAGCTTTAATATAGCGTAGCTTAGTGTAGCATTAATTCGCGAGCCTCACACCCCGGTGTGAACCAGAAATGGGAGAGGACATCAGGGAGGGCATGCATATCCTTCTAGCTAGGAGTGATGTCAGCGTTTTGTAAGCCCTGATGTTTTACTTATGTGGATGATGGATAGCGAGGCGCCTCGGTCATATCGTTCATTCCGGGGCCGATGGATGATCTTTATACAAACCAGATTTACACCCCATAGGGTAGGGAAACGTAGTGTTCAGACATTTCAATCCACATCGGGTGGACCGGCCCTGACGGCGCGCTTGCCTGAGACATGGTAGGCTAGATTGTCTCGAAGCAGTAAGGACAATCCCTTGCCTTGGTTCATAGATGGAAATCCAACTTCCAATACATGACAATTGCAGTTTTGATTGTAGAGCCTAGTATTTGCGACATGATATATGGTACCGATGCCGTCTATGATTGATACATTCATATTTGAAGTTGTTTTTGACACTATACACTTATAGTAATAATAAAATATGAAATTTCACGTATCAAACATATTTGGCTATTATAAGGGAAAACCCTATCCTCCGGCTTGCGTTGCATTGTGTGATTGGACCTGGGTCTTATAATAGCTTCATTGTTTTTTATTTAGCATCGCTCTGTTGTTTTTATGCACTGGTATTCTTAGGAGGAAACCTGTTCCGTATTATACGGTGTGGTCCCTTGATTTACCTTACTTTAAAACCAAGATAATAACTGTTTTTGTTCTCACACAGTCACATAACTGACCTAGAGTTTATTGTTTCAACCTAAACTCTGGGTGCCCCTATTATTTACATGAGCAGCTAGTAGTTTTGGTTTTGCAGATTTATATTCACAAGATCCTGATTTACAGCTGAAGCGATATTTGGAAAGCTCTGTATCCGTGTATTACTTTCAGTTATTTTTGTATTGTTTTCCGCTGCTATGTATTTAAATGTAATTTAAATCTCTGATATTGATCAAATGTATATGATTTATTCATACTCTGTTATATTCCTGTATTCTGATGAAATTTTTGTAATAAGCAATGAAACGTTCTTCTTTTTGTGTTCTGATTCGTCTTGTCCTCAAAGCAATCTGTTCTTTCCTTCGCGGGGAAGTTTGGGTCGTTATATTTGGTATTAGAGTTTCGGTTTACAGAGCTCGGAGAACGAGACACGTTAGAACCAATTGAAAGAATTCATCAGAGATTGGATTAGTAATATCCAATGAGAATGACTCGTTAGAGAAGGGATCAGTAGTATCCTAGAATGAGTCGGAATAGAGTTTTCTTCAAATAAAGATGAAAACAATTTTTGTTTTGAAAAATTAAAATCTATTACACGTATTTGAATATTATTTTTATATTGATTTGGACAATCAAGTACATAAAGATTTTGCATATACATCTGATCCACATGTATTCAAAGTTTTAATATACTGGATAGATATAAAATCACACTCTAGTCGCCCGGAGACGATTCTGATGGTAGTCTGGACATCATCAGAATTTATGTTCGAGTTTCGAAAGTGAGATATCTATATATTTCCATTTGACTAGTGTGAGAACCAAAATTAGATAGGGCTTACTGTTTTGATTTGGCACCAAAAATGGATTTTTTTGTATATATAACAAAATTATGAATTTGAAAAGATAATCAACCAATTGACTGATGATTGTTTTGTGTGATTATTCATTTAAACCATTATGTGAATGTAAGGTAAATTTAGCCAAATTGAACAGATGTTGAACTGAATTGTAAATTGTTTGAAATTGCATACATGTACATGTATATACATTGAACATGTCATAGCAGGGAAGCTAAGCAGAGGAATAAAATTGTTTGCCCGACAAATAGGTACATATTTATTGTATTTCTTGGGATTTTTGATGATTTTATGAGCCGATTGGCTAGCTGCTTGGCTGTTTCTTTTTGACTGGAGAGGCCTGCGTAGCAGTTTGGGGATTTTCTACAAAGGAGGTTATGGCGAAATTTTTCGAAAATTTAGAGTGTTAGCCAAATTTTTGAAAAATTAGAAATTCCTAGATACTTAAAAGTTGATGAATGAAAGCCAAACTGAAAGTTGAGTTGATTAGTTAAACAACTTTTAGCTCCGTTCCTTTTTGAGGACGAAAAGATTTTAAGTGGGAGAGATTGTAACAACCCGGAAAATCTAAACCAATTTAAAAATTTTATTTTGGCAGTTTTAGTGAATTTTGAATATCTAAGATGAATTATTTTAAATAACAACGACAAGAAATTTATTTTGAATAGAATTAGAACGTATATATTTATTTGAATCAACATTAGAATATAAAATATTTATTTTAATTATAAAGGGAATTGGAAATGGCGTGGTAGTTGGAAAATTTGATTTCAAATTTCAAATGAATGTACAGGATTCAAAATAAACCGGATATTAGCGAAACCAAAAATATTTGAATCTATTTGAGAATATCTTTCCAACGAATCTGAAAAATCAAAATTTCATAGCAATAATAAAAAGTTATGCCCAGTTGAAGATTCAGAATAGTCGCTATGGAATGTTAGGCCTTTAAAAATGGAATTTTGCAAACGACCTCCGCTTTCGACAAAACCACTTTTGTTGGATCCGAGATGTCAAGTTATAGCTAGATTCCAAAATTCATAATTTTTGAAATCAATATGTGAGCGTGGCAAAAGAAAACGTGTTTTGACAGTTTCAGTCAATTTGGATCGACCAGAAAATGGCCATTTTTCAAACGGTCTTCAAAATTGTTGAAATTAGTTTTGTTAGGACTGTATCGTCAAAACATATTTAGATATAATTTTTTTAGAATTTTTAGAGTTAGTATGTAGCCCCGGTAAATTGAAATGTACGCTTAAAATTTAATATAATGATTTAAATGTTGGTTTAAATGAAAACTGATCGTAACAGCCGAATTGGATTATGAAACATATCCCATTGTGTCCGGAATGAGGGTAATTAGCTAGGGATGACATTCGTTAGGCCTCGTTTGGAAGTCGAATTAAAAAGTCAACTTCTTGGAAAAAGTTAAAATAATAAAATATTAAACTATGTAAATATCCTAACCCTAAATCCCCTTTTACACTTCAGCCCCCCTTTTTAAAATCAAAAAACGCGATGTCCCCCCTCCCCCGATCGAGTGATGCCACCGTTGCCCTTCCGCCCACCGTCGTGGCCCCTCCCACCTCGCGCTGTGCCTCCCCTCCTTCCACCTCTCCCCTCTGACGTCGGCCTTTTCCTTCCACTCCATCGAAGCCCAACCCTAAGCTCCTTCCCCAATCGCCGAAATCCAACACCCTTGAAGCCGCCACTCCCCTGAAGCCGCCTCCGCCCAATGCACCACTTCGAGCGCCCCCCTTTTTCCTCGTCCGATCAACGGTAAGCTCTTTTCCCGATTTTGTTTTATTTACTTTATAAAAATCTAATTTTATAGTATATAAAATCTGATTTTTGTAGAATACAAGGTTAGGATTTTATAGAGTATAAAGCTATGATTTTTAAAATAAAAAAATACGCAAATCAAAATACGATTTTTATATATTGTGAACATCGAATATATTATGGTTTTTATACATGAATAGATACGATTTTTAATTAGGTAAAGGGATAATTTTTAGCTTTAAAAGTTATGGTTTCTATTTGTATGAAGATGTGAGTTTTATTTATATAAAAATATGGTCTTATTATATGAATAACAACAAAAAGATTTGATTTTTAATAGAAGAAAAAAAATCAATTTTTACATATATAAAGTAGCGAGGAAAAAATCAATTTGTACATATATGAAGAAAAAAAATTCGATCTTTATATAAGAAGTAGAGATGTAAAAATATAATTTTTATATAGAAAGAAGTGTTGTAAAAATATATGATTTTTATATATGAAGTGCCATTATAAAAATGTGATTTTTTTAAATAAACATCATATTAAAAATGTGATTTTTACTATGAACAACGGGAAAAGATCGCATTGGGATTTTGGACAAATCCGAACCGTTCAGAAATAAAGAATGGCGGAGTGGATCCCAAAAGTGAGAATTTCTCGCTTTTATTTTATTTTATAGTTAAAATATATACTAGGATGTAGTCGGTGTTTAGCAGCACCCGACACCCGTTGTCTACAGACCATGGACGACTTGTTTGTTTGTTTGGTTATGTTGTGAAAATTGATTGTGTGACATGGAATGGAATAAAATATTTTATAGTTGAAAATATTTTATTGTTAAAAATATAATTTTTAACGTGTATATGAATAAAATAAATATTCATAAACAAATCGACGATTTGTTTATATACACTGATTTGACTGATATTGATTGGGACGATAAATTTTACACATCGCCCAACTGCACAAATAAGTATGTGTTTGTTGTTTGAAAACCCCACACAGTTATTGGGATGATATTGGACATACGGTAACCCCAATATTTAGTTGTATGTCGGTCGATTGATTGGAAGGATTTTGTAAGCGTCAAATACTTGTATTTGATGCTTATGCAGTGTAGAATGCACAATGGATGATGGTTGGTTGTGTTTGATTGTTGTTGTATACACGTGTTGTATGAAATCCATATATCAAATTATATGGTAATTGGCTGTGTCTGATTACAATTCAGAAAGAATGAATATTTTAAAATAATGAATATTTTAAAGTAATATTTAGTGATGGATCAAAAATGTGATTTTGATGCCCGATTTGGGATGGACACGAATATATTTAAATACATAAAGCCGTGTTGATTAGATTAATGCCATTTTGACGTGAACGATATTTATATCGATTTTATTCATTTTTGTAATGAATATCGAAAAGGAATTGATTTCAAAATCTAATGTTTTGAAAATACTATCATTTATATGTCGATGATATGGAACATTCAATTTTGATTTGAAATTGAAAATGAAGTTGAAATCGTTTTTGAAACGAATTTAAAATGATTTATATAACATGTTTTAAACGAAATCGATGAAATATATATATATATAATATGTATATTATATATATAATGGCCTGAATAAAATGCGTCGCACAGCGGCAGTTCGTGAATTTCGACCATTGACTTCGAATGGACATTACGGGAGATCCGATCGTCGGATTCTCCTAAAACCGGAACTATTGGGTTCGTATCGAAAAGAGATTTTCAAAGAATATTGGGGATTTGAAATCTAATGGCTGGATTTGGAATTATGTCCAAATCAAATATGGAAAAGGTCGCTGTACGTGCAGTTCGATGGACGTTTATGGAAATCGACTGTACGATAAAATTATTAAACATATCAATAATTAGAGTAAAATCATTAGAAATGATTTGGAAAGAATTGGGATGAAAAATTCCATATTTAATAAAATAAAAATAGATTTTTATCGAAATGAACTAGTTCTGAACTAGAACTGTAATCCAATTATTTTTAAAATATATAAATTTGATTTGAAATGGTTTTAAAAATAACCTGAATTTCCAATATATAAATTGGAAATGGATTTGAATTGAAATTGTCTTCGGAATATTTCGATGTTGGATTTTGTGATTATATAGATATTGTTATGGAAATTTGAAAGATATTTTTATATCATTATTTCCAATATGATATTTGTTGGTTGTAACATTTGATATTGAATATAAGCTGATATATTTTCTATTCATAGCCTTGTATTTAATATCAAATGGGATTTTGGGTTTGTCATGAATGGTGTCTTCAGTAACACTGTTCTTGAACCCCGAGTCAGTCATGTGACTGGTGTGAGAACTAAAATAGAGGCACCTAGAGTTTAGGTTAAAACAACAAACTCCAAGTCAGTCATGTGACTGGTGTGAGAACTAAAATAGTTATTAATCTTTATTTTAAAGTTAGGTAAATCAAGGGACCACGCCGTACAACACGTAACGGGTTTCCTCCCAAGAATACCAATGCATATATTAAACATCACAATGCTAAATAAAGAAAAATGAAGCTATTATAAAACCCAGGTTCCATTACACAATGAAACGCAATCCGGAGGATAGGATTTTACCTTATAATAGCCAAATATGCTTGGTATGTTAAAATAAACCATTTGATACTATTATAAGTGCATAGTGTTTAAAACAACTTCAAATATAAATGTATCAATCCTAGACGGCATGGGTACCATATATCATGTCGCCAATACTAGGCTCTACAATCAAAACCGCAATTGTCATGCATTGGAAGTTGGATTTCCATCAATGAACCAAGGCAAGGGATTGTAAAATTGGTCTGTATAAAGTGTAACAACCCGTATTTTGATAACGTGTTATAACTGTAAATCAAGGCAGAATTAATTTTTAAAATGAGAATCAAGGGAAACGGGTTACGCCGTTGCGTTCGTCTCGAAATTCTGCTTGGAAACGAGTCCGAGTTTTTGAAAATCGGAGTCCGTATGACCAAGTTATGACTCTTCGAAGTTTTCAGAAAATTTCAGGCTCAAATCAGCTCAGAATTCGAATTCAAATTTCGAATTCAAACCACAAAACAGACTGGGCAGGAAATTTCCCATCCAGGACCAGGTCGACCTGGGGGTCGACCATAGAGTCGACCTGCCTAGGACCAGGTCGACCATAGTGTCGACCTGGGTGTCGACCTAGGGGTCGACCTGGTGGCCGAGCCCACATTTGAAACTGGATTCAATTTGATGTTTCTGGCCTTGTTTCTGTCTGCATTCGTTGACCTGACCCTATATAAACAGCCCCTAACACTAGTCTCTCTACACAAAATTCTCTCTGACCTTATGCTTCTCTAATTCTGGTTGAAAAGTTAGAAAAAGGGACTACTTCTTCTACGTCGAAACTACGTTAAGAGAATTGCTGATTTGGGGATTTCTGTTAGGACTCAACTAAGCATATAAAGATTCAACATTGACTTTCTTTTTCTAATTCTCGAACCACGATCTGTAAGCCCCAGTTACTTTTAGATTTAAACTGTAAACGTAATATGAATATGTTGTAAATTGAAATTGGACCTGTGTATGATGACTTACATCCATTCTTGTTCATTTTGGATCTTGACTTTTGGGTATATTACTATGACATTGATTTGGGGCCTATTCATGTTGTAAATCAAAAAGAAAAACCCCTCATATTATCATGCCTGCAATGTTGAATCTGCTATTAGTCGCAAGTTTATGACTATCACCTTATGTCAACCGTTACCATGACTATCACCATATGTCAACTGTTATCTTGACTAGTACCTTATTTTGCTAGATTTGGAATCTTTGTGGTTGAGGCCGATATTCCATATGCCAGTAATGTTATAATCATTTATCTCAAGTTATACCATGCTATGCTAATAATCACTTTTGCCACCTTATACCCGTCCCTTTTTATGTTATTCCCTAATTAGATTTATTGGTATCGATTCTAGTTTACGTGCGATGGGAATACGGTTTGGGTAGATTAGGTAAAACATGAATTGGCTTTGAACTTGAACATGAACGTTGTTATAACTTGAACCTGGATGTGGACATGAACTTGACATGATTTGACATGAAACATGACCTGAAAACTTGACATGAATTTAGACTCGAAACCTGAATATGGACATGACACTTAAAATGAATTTGAAAATGGCCAACTCGAGGTTAGGTTGAGTTTGCAGTGTAAATCTGCCCGGAACCACCCGGCAAATCCAGTGACTGCAAACAATAGGATCCAATGAGGGTAGTTTGTCATATCACAAGTAAAACCCGAGGTTAGATTATGTTGTGGTGTAAATCTGCCCGGAATATCCCGACAAATCCAGTGACCACAATAATTAGTCTAATGTGAGAGGTTGGGGTGCATTAATGAATCAATACCACATGATAGGGTTAAGTCATGAACCACTTGAATATACTTAACCAATTTGACACGATGATTTGGTAGGGTTAAGTCATGAACCGCTTGAACACACTTAACCAACTTGATACATGATTTGGATAGGGTTAAGTCATGAATTTAAATGACAACACTTAACCCATTAGAAACCCTAGTTACGCGGTCCTTTTCAGCAGTAACCCACTTAGATGTATCACGATACCCTGGGACTAGGCAGGGTGGGGCACGATTACTAGGCTGATTGTAAACGACCAGAACGACGGCTGAGTAGGTGCGCGATTGTAGGTTCAGGCGGACTATGGTCATGCACGTAGTCCGGAGTTGAAAAAGCAGGCATTGGGCACCAGTAGGTTTACACTGTGCGTGCTTGATTCGTGTCGGTGGTTTGCACCACAGGGCTTGATACACCCTATGGTGGACCTAGCACAGGTGACTACATTTCAGGATAGGGCTGTATGACACAGACACATGACGAGCTAGAACTTGTAGGGAGCCGACCGATTAATAGATCACACTGTAGGACCCCGTAATGGGTCACTTCATGATATTGGGCCAAGGAATCATCTCGTGGTTAATACTTGACATGGGTTAAGATACTAGTACAGTGGGTGCAGCGAATCTTGAATATGCGATGCTAGACTTGACTTATCTTGTTATCTTAATTATCATACCAGTCTTGTTATCATCCTTATGTTTAATTCCAGTTTTCACATGTCATGTTACCTTTACTAGTTTTTATACTGAAAATCACTAGGGCTTACCAGTCTTATGACTGACCCTTTTTCTTTCGCCTCCTTTTCTTTTGTTCCCCCCCAGGTTCTCAGGGAGGAAACACTAGCTTTTAGCTTGGATTTAGCTTGCTTTCTGTCAGCTCATGTACGGTTTGGTCTTGAGCTATGCTATGGCTGCACTTCTGCTATTTATGGGGAATAATTTACTTTTGGTATCTTAATTTTATGCGTCTTTATTTGGAACTTGATGTAATGGAATAATTTGTACCTTGGATATTTGGGGTTTTGACTCTTTTCTTGAAAGTAATAAAAATTTGGTTTTTAATTTCTACCGCTGCTTTATTTATGTTCTACCTTGTGATATCTCTGTGTATGTTTACCTAGATAATACTCCACCAAAACTAGTGCATTCCCTTTGTGAGTGACCCTAGCGGAGATGGGGTGTTACACTTGGTATCAGAGCAGAATGTTACCAGATGTGAAAAAAGTTTTAAAAACCTCCTAAAACTATTTTCCAAAACCGTACATAAAGAAGCATTTTTTTAATAAAAGTTTTATGTTTAAAAAAGGCTATTCCCCAAAAGCCATTAGCACTTTCCTTTGTTTCCTCATTTGAATCCTTTTCTTTTCGTTTTTCATCATGTATGATCTTAACCTTCCTGAGGGAGTACCCATACCTGGATGGTTCCGAAGGTACTTAGAAGCTAGGGCCAACGGCGCGGGCCCGGCAGACATCCCTCCTCCTCCCCCGCGGTTCCTCCTCCTCCTGGTATCGCCTTTGCGAAAATATGCAAAGATTTTAAAGCAATGAGCGGCAAGAACTTCGTTGGAACTGAAACCTTTGTTGAGGCACGAAACTGGCTAAAGGAGATGGAAGACTTGTTTATTATCTTTGATGTGGAGGACCATAGGAAAGTTCAGTTGGCAGCATGGTTGTTGAAAGAGGAAGCTGCATTTTGGTGGGAAGTCACCAATGCTACCAGGCCAGTTGAGACTTGGGCAGACTTTAGAGAGAGGTTTGGGCTTAAATTCTTATCGTCAGCAAAAGAGAACCTTTAGATAGAGAGGTTCCTAGCACTCAAACAAGGGGACATGTCTGTTAGGGAGTACGTGAATAAGTTTAATCAGCTTGCTCGATTCGGTTTGGATTTGGTCAATACAGCCCAGAAAAAGGCTGTATTCTTTGCTCGAGGATTGAACAAGCCACTACACAGTTTGGTCATAACTCATTTACCCATGGGGGCGACCTTTGAAAGCTTGGTGGATATGGCTCTTCTTCATGACGAAGACAAGAATAGCAAGAAGGAGGTTAAGCGTAATGAGACTCAGAATAAGAAAGTTGATTTCAAGAAGGGAGGCAACAAGAATAACAAGGGCAACAACAACAATAATAACGAGGCATGTGAGACATGGAAGTATAACTTTTGTGGTATTACAGGACATCTAGCTAAAGACTGTAGAAAGAAGAAGAGAAAGTTGGGTGAATGTGTGAAAACCTGGAACTTCCCCGTAAAGGAAAGTGTCGGATAGTTCGAGAACAAGCCACAACAGAACACATACAGAAGAACATTTCATTGTATATTACAACAATGCATCAGATTACAAGAATATACAGGGTATAAATGAATATTACACAGAAATATCAGAGATTTAAATTACATTTAAATACATAGCAGCGGAGAATAATACAATACACAACTAGAAGTAGATATACGGATACAAAGCTTTCCGGATATCGTTCCAGCTGTAAACCAGGATCCTGTGAATATAAATCTGCAAAACCAAACTACTAGCTGCCCGTGTCAAAATAGGGGCACCCAGAGTTTAGGTTAAAACAATAAACTCCAGGTCAGTCATGTGACTGGTGTGAGAACTAAAACAGTTATTAATCTTTATTTTAAATCATTAGGTAAATCAAGGGATCACGCCGTATAACACGGAACGGGTTTCCTCCCAAGAATACCAGTGCATAAAACAAACAGCGCAATGCTAAATAAAGAAAAATGAAGCTGTTATAAGACCCAGGTCCCATCACACAATGCAACGCAGCCGAGGATAGGGTTTTCCCTTATAACAGCCAAAGAATGTTTGATACGTTTAAAACAAATCGTTTGATACTATTATAAGTGCATAGTATATAAAACAATTTCAAATCATGAGTATCAATCATAGACGACATAAGCGCCCCATCCCACTATGTCGCCATACTAGGTTATACAATCAAAATCGCAAAGTCACGTATTTGGAAATTGGGTTTCCATCTATGAACCGAGGCAAAAGATAGTCCTCAACCGATTCGAGACGCTCTAGCCCGTGTCTCAGGCACAGCCGCAACCGTACCTTGGATCGTCAGGGCCGGTCCACCGATGTGGATTATAATGCCTGAACAATACGTTTCTCCGCCCTTTGGGGCGTAGGTGAGCCAACTAAATGACTCCATCGGACCCGGATCGTCCGATCAAACCGAGGCGCCTCGCAACAGCAACAACCACATAAGTCAAACTCGTCAGGGCGTGTAAAACCACTGACGCCACTTCTAGCTAGAAAGAAAACGCATGTCCCCCCTGAGGTCCGTCTCCCGTTTTTGGTTCATACCGAGTGTGAAACTCGCGAAGTAAACGTTACACAAAGCTATGCCACAAAGGCCGTGCTTTGATCATCAACCACAAGACTTTGCTTTTCAACAGAAGCCTCGATCAATTGCCACTTAGGTATTTCACACAGGCAATTCACTCCATGCGTTTGATATCCATCAATATATAACCCCTGAGCTCGTACGTCTCAGAGAAGGGCGTTAAGCAAGAGTATAAATTCTCCGCCGCCAAACAGATATATATTTAATAGAGATCAATCACACAGACTAAAATCCAATGTCAGACACACAGTCCATTCACAAGTCCATTCTGGGTCTGAACGAAACCGGAGGCACCTAGTACCCCGCATATCCTTCGATCTCCAAGTACGTCTGGACGATCACCAACTGTTTCCATCTTCTTGGGTGTACAGCCCAATCAAGATCATCAGTAATCACCCAAACAACGTGAAGACTTCCGGTCTTCGACCATCGTCTTCATTTTCGACTTCTCGTCGTATCAGTTATTCAGAATGGGTTAAACCCGGTCTTTCCGAATAACTCGCGTATATTTTAAATAAGTGTTACACAAACACAACATACGCCTCATTCCAATTCATCAGTCACTAACCGTAAATTAATCAAGAGAATAATTCCCCAAATATTAACCCCGAAGGCCGAAACCAACATCAGATCAATATCCAGAAAACCATTCTGCTTGGCTAACCGACAGTTAGTTTCTAAATTTCACGTTCATAGGGAAAGGTTCCCATTAATTTTATCAAAGATAAATTCCTGAATTTATTCTCTAATCTTCCTTTGAATTTCGATTCAAATTAGTCGGGATTAACGAAACTTACCGAAGTAATCATTTGTTTTAATTTCCCAATCCCAACCTATTTATCCCATGAAGTAAAACTGGTAATACTTCATATCTAACACCACTGTGTTATCGGTAAATTCAATTACCATTTCACGTTCAAATCTAATTAAAGATTTAACTATCGCCTGGAGCAAAACTGGTGGTACTCCATTTTCGATCTTTTCAATCTAATTAAAGATTCGTTAAAACTCCACTTAGTTTTAATCTTTAACTGGGTTAAAGAATCAGTGTCATTTAAAAACACAGTTCACGATAAACCCAAAATCACATTCATTAATTATCGGGTTAAAGAACGAGTGTTGTTTAAAACACTGTTCACGATAAACCCAAGAATCAATATCAATTCAATTCCAATTAAATATTATTTAATCGGTACACTTCATTAAATCTAAATAAAAAGATTTAATCTTTTCTCAACTGGGTTCAAGAACAGTGTTAGTGAAGACACCATTCACGACAAACCCAAATCATATTTTATATTCAATACAAGGCTCTGAATAGAAAATATATCGGCTTATATTCAATATCAAATTCTACGATTAACAAATGTCGTGTTGGAAATAACGATATAAATATATATATCTTTCAAATTTCCATAACAACATCCGTATAATCACGAATTCCAACATCGAAATATTCCGAAGACAATTTCGATTCAAATCCATTCCAATGCAATCATTGGAAATTTTGGTTATTTTCAAAACCATTTCAAATTCAATTTATTTATTTAAAAATAAATAGAATTATAATTCTAGTTCAAAACTAGTTCATTTCGATAAAAATCTATTTTTATCTTTTCAAATATGGATTTTTCCATCCCAATCCTTTCTAAATCATTTCTTATGATTTTACACAAATTATTACTATTTTTAATAATTTTATCAAGGCCCGTACAGTCGATTTCCATCAATGGCCATCGAACTGCACTTACAGCGACCTTTTTCAAATTTGATTTGGACATAACTCCAAATCCAGCCATTAGATTTCTAATTTCTAATATTCGTTAGAAAGCTCTTTTCGATACGAACCCAACGGTTCCGGTTTTAGGAGAATCCGACGGTCGGATCTCCCGTTTTGTTCGTTTGAAATTAATGGTCGAAATTCACGAACTGTCGCGGCGCGGCGCGTTCTATTCAGGCCATTATATTATATATAAAATATATATAATATATATTTCGTCGATTTCTATTTAAAATGAATTATATAAATAGTTTTAAATTCGTTTCAAAAGCAATTTCAACTTCCATTTCATTTCAAATCAAAATTGAATTCTCCTTTATAAATTCGTTTTAAAATTCATTTCTATTCAATTCAAATTTCAATTCAATTTGAATTCATTTCAATTCGCTTTCAATTCAATTTCAATTCGTTTTCAATTCAATTCATTTCGAAATCGTTTTCAATTCAATTCATTTCGAAATCGTTTTCAATTCAATTCATTTCGAAATCGTTTTCAATTCAATTCATTTCGAAATCGTTTTCAATTCAATTCAATTCGAAATCGTTTTCAATTCAATTCATTTCAAAATGAATAAAATCGATATAAATATCGATTACATCAAAATGGCGTCAATCTAATCAACACGGCTTCATAAATTTCTATTTTCAAATATTCTATTTCAAATATTTCTTTTTCAAAATAGTTGTTATTATCAAAATATTTCGTTCAACACATGACCAATCTCAATGGATGAGTACTGCCAACACATGAACCTTTATTTTATATTGATAAAGATGTAAATTTTATTACTACAATATTTCGTTCAACACATGACCAATCTCAACGGATGAGTACTGTCAACACATGAACCTTTATTTTATATTATTCTTTATTTTCTAAATTGGAATGAGACCCAATCAATCACCATATAATGTTAATTATATGGATTTTCATACATCACACATATATAATAGCATTGAAAAATAATCAACCATCAACCAAAGTGCACTACACTGTATAAGCATCAAATATAGATATCTAACGCTTATAACAGCCTGTCAATCAATCGATCGACATATTTAATCAATCAGGATGAGTGAACTTCAAATTTCATCCCAACACCCGTGTGGGGTTTCAAACAATCAAACACATATTTTATTTGTGCAGTTGGGCGATGTGTAAAATTTATCGTCCCAATCAATGTGTTTCAAATAGGTGTACATAAACAAACCGTCCGGTTTGTAAATGAATATTTATTTATTCACTTCACGTTAAAAATTACATTTTTAACGACAAAACATTTTATTTTAACTTATGAATTTTCTATTCGATTCATTCTTTAAATAAAATGATATTTTTATTTTTCTAACATATTTTAGAAAATTTCGGCGGCATAACGGCACGATACTAGAAACGGGACGAGGCCTGGCCTTATCCCCGGTCTAGTGAAGGCCCACGCCATTCACACATCAATCAAATCAATTCATTTCACCACACAGTTCAATTTCAATCAAATGATCTAACTAATTTTTGCAATCAAACAAACAAGTCCATGGTCTGTGGACGATTGTGTCGGGTGCTACTAAGCACCGTCTGCATCCTAGTATATATATATATATATATATATATAACTAGAAAATAAATTGAAGGGTGAGAAATTCTCACAAATAGCTATCCTAGCTCCACGGCTCTTCATTTGCAGAAGTCTTCGTCGTTTCGCCTTTTTGTCACCTTCGTTGCCCATGGCCACTATATATATAAAAATCACATTTTTACTTCGCTATTCAATATATAAAAATCGAATTTTTACTACGCTATTCAATATATAAAAATCGAATTTTTACTATGTTATTCAATATATAAAAATCGAATTTTTACTATGTTATTCAATATATAAAAATCGAATTTTTACTATGTTATTCAATATATAAAAATCGAATTTTTACTATGTTATTCAATATATAAAAATCGAATTTTTACTATGCTATTCAATATATAAAAATCGAATTTTTACTATGTTATTCAATACATAAAAATCGAATTTTTACTATGTTATTCACTATATAAAAATCGAATTTTTACTATGCTATTCAATATATAAAAATCGAATTTTTATTTTGTTATCCTCTATATAAAGGTCTCGCCTTTTCAACTATAAAGATTTCGCCTTTATAAAAATATCATTATAAAAATCACATCTTTATTTTGCTACTCATATAAAGATGATATTTTTAATATTTCTATCATGTAAAAATTATATTTTTAACTCTCTACCTAACCAAAAATCATATTTTTACATCTTCTATATAGTAAAGATTATATTTTTAATACTTTAAAAATATAAAAATCATATTTTTAACTTTTTCAAAGATAAAAATCATACTCATCTCGTCACTTCACATAGATAAAAATCATTGCTTTTATATCATAAAATAAAATCAGTTTTTATGTATAACTAAAATCAGTTAGGAAGAAAACTCACTGTCGATCGAACTAATAGAGGAAAGAGGAGGTGTTCGCTGGTGTTGAGGCGGCGCTGGTGCAGCAGTGGGCGGCGGCAACCCAAGAAGGAGGTGGCGACGCGTTTTGGGTTGTACGGTGGCTGCGGAGTCTTCTCCTTCGACTGGTGGTTGCTCGCGTTCGGGCTTTGGCGGAAGTAGGGGCCCGCGCAGGTGGTCAGAAGGTCGGCGGCGCGGAAACCGGTGGCTAGGGTTAGGCTTTTTGGCGGTGAAGGAGAAGGAAGAGCATGGGAGGCTGATGGGGGGGTCCGGCGATGGTGAAGTGGAGGGGGCGCAGGCGTGAACGGAGTAGGATGGGCGACGGGGTGGAGGAATTGGAGGGCGACGGGTTGAACAAGATTTTTTTTTTCATTTTCTGTTGAATGATGAATCGGTGGGGGGGGCCAAGGTATAGGAGAAGATATTTTTATTTTATTTTTATTTAATTATTTATTTAATCCCAATAGATTGACTTTTACATACGACCTCTAAACGAGGCCCACCGCCTGTCGTCCATAGCGTTTCACCCCCATTCCGAACACAATGGGGTATGTATCCTAGGCCCATTCGACTGTTTGAATCAGTTTCCGTTGAATTTAAAGTATAATTCTTTATATATTCAATTTAAACGCACATTTCAAATTACCGGGGCCACATACTAACTCGAAAAATTCCAGAAAAATAATTTCTAGCTTCGTATTAACGATATGGTCCTAACAAAACTAGTTTCGTCGAATTCTGAGACCGTATGAAAAATGGCCAATTTCCAGTCGATTAAAATCAACTGAAACTGGTCAAACTCGTTTTCCTTTGCCACGCTCACGTATTGATTCGAAAAATTATGAAATTTGGAATCTAGCAATAATCTGAAACTGCGGATCCAACAAAAGTGGTTTCGTCGAAATCCGAGGTCGTTTGCAAAATTCCCTTTTTTAAGGGCTTGAATTCCATAGCGACTATTCAGAATTTTCAACTGGACATATCTTTTGATTTTCCGCTATGAAATCTCGATTTTTCGGATTCGTTGGAAAGATATCATCAATTAGATCCTAATGTTTTTGGTTTCACTAAAATCTGGATTGTTTTGCACCCGGTGCATTCAATTGAAGTTTGAAATCGAATTATCGAACTACCGCGCCATTTTCAATTCTATTTATAATTATATATATATATTTATATTCTAACGACGACTCGTATAAATATATACGTTCTAAATATTTCAAAATAAATTTCTCGTCAATATTATTTAAAATAATTCATTTTAAATAATCAAAATTCGCTAAAATTGCCAAAATAAAAATTTTAAACTGGCCCAGATTTTCGGGTTGTTACAGAATGCTTTCATTGTGGAGATGCTGGACACATCAACAAGGATTGCCCTAAGAAGCAAGGACAGGGGCAAGGGCAGGCCCAGCGAGCAGGACCTTCTGGAGGGCAGTTGCATGCTCTCAACACCACTCCAGCTTTTGACCGACGTAGTAATATTTCCGTAGAAAGCCTTGTTTACATTTCTGACTTTCCTATTCGAACCTTATTTGACTCTGGCGCATCGCATACTTTTATTTCTTCTGATACTGTTGAAAATATGCACCTAAGTACTTGTCTGGTTGAGGATCCCGTTATAGTTTCAAATCCAATTGGGGGCTCCGCCCATTTATCTATGATGTGTGAGGATTTGAGGATCTCTATCTTAAGCATAGAATTCACGTGTAATGCTTATGTTTTCGGATTTATGGGATACGGTTTGATCCTAGGTATGGATTGGCTGTCCGATTATGGAGCTATTCTTGATTGTGAACGAGGGGTATGAGGCTCATGACTCGCCTTGGTAATACCCTTAAAATTTCTTGTAACCCTAAGGGTCCGGTCATGTTGTGTTATCTTGAATCTCTTGACTCGTCCGTCGATAATTTGCAATCTGTAAGAGTGGTCCGAGAATATCCATATGTCTTTGATGAGGTGTGGGGGTTACCTCCTAAACGTGAGATAGACTTCCAAATTTATCTTGTTGATAATGCCAAGCCAGTTTCATTGCCCGTTAGGCACATGGCCCCGCGAGAAAGAAGAGAGCTGAGTAAACAAGTTAAGGAGTTGCTTGAGAAAAATTTCATAAGACGAAGCATTTCTAAATGGGGTGCTCCAGTGGTATTCGCTACTAAGGTGGATGGTTCGCTTCGTCTATGCGTAGATTATCGTGAGTTATGAAAGCTAACTAAGAAAAATAGGCACCCCCACCAAGAATCGATGATTTGTTCGACCAACTTGTGGGAGCATCTGTTTTCTCTCAACTCGATCTAGCCACAGGATTCCATCAGCTTAGAGTGGCTGAGGATAGCATTGACAAAACTGCGTTTAGGACTCCAGATGGGTTCTTCGAATGGCTCGTCATGCCGTTTGGGTTAAAGAATGCACCCGTGTACTTTGTAGATTTGATGAGTAGGGTGTTTCGGGAGTTCCTTAACAAGTTTGTGGTAGTTTTCGTGGAAGATATTTTGATCTTCTCAAAAGATGAAGAAGAGCATGCTAGACATCTCAAGGAAGTCATGGAAACGCTTAGAGCACACCAGTTAAAGGTTAAGTTCTCCAAATGCCATTTTTGGAGGAAGGAATTTCGGTTTCATGGAGATGTAGTTTCTAAGCAAGGCATAGCCGTGGACCCCGCAAAGGTAGTTACGGTACAAAACTGGAAAATTCCTAAGAATGCAACGGAGGTGAGGAGCTTTCTCGGTTTGGCGGGCTACTACAGGAAGTTCATTAAGGACTTCGCTAAGATTTCGGCCCCTCTTACTAAGTTAACAAAGAAGAACTTAGCTTTTGCATCGGACATAGAGTGTGACGTTGCTTTTCAGAGACTCAAGAGAGCCCTCACCACAGCTCCAGTTTTGGCATTACGTGACGAAGGCAAGGAGTTTACGGTGTACACAGATGCATGTGGCACAGGATTAGGCGCTGTCCTAATGCAAGATGGAAGAGTAATACTCTACAGGGGCAGACAACTTAAAGTTCATGAGAAAAACTATCCCACGCATGACTTGGAGTTGGCCGCGATTGTTTTTGCGCTTAAAGCTTGGCGCCATTATCTTCTAGGGGAGAGGTTCGAGCTGTATACCGACCACAAATCGCTTAAGTACCTCTTCTCATAGAAAGATTTGAATCTGAGACAACAGAGGTGTATGGAATTCTTGGCATCATATGACTTCGATATAGCTTATACCCCTGGCAAGGGTAACGTGGTGGCGGACGCGCTAAGTAGAAAAAGGTTTACTTTAAGCCCCTTGTTTGTTGAAAGGAAAAGCCTTGAGTTTATAGCAACCTTTGATTTTACACTTGCTGTTGAGTCATTGACTGCTACATTAGCATCTCTTGAGTTAAGACCTATACTTCTAGATCAAGTAGGGACTTCACAAAAGGAAGACCCACAGATAGTCGAAATCATGGACAAGCTGATTAGTGGTGAGACGTCAAGTCACCTCGGTAGGTATGCCATAGATGACAAGGGATGGCTAAGGCGCGATGGAAGGCTATGTGTCCCATAAGTGGGAGACCTAGTAAGGAAAGTCCTCGAAGAGGCGCATCACTCGAAGATGACCATGCATCCTAGAGGGGATAAGATGTACAGAGATATGAAACATATTTTCTTTTGGGCTGGAATGAATAAGGACGTGGCAGAGTTTGTTTCGAAGTGCATGGTGTGCCAACAAGTAAAGGCCGAGTCGAAGAAGCCCGGTAGGCTATTACATCCTTTAGAGGTTCCGCAATGGAAATGGGAGAGTATCTCGATAGATTTCGTCGATGGACTGCCTAGGTCAAGGAAGGGAAATATTAACATATGGGTCATAGTTGATAGACTCACGAAAAGTGCTCACTTCATTCCGGTGAAAAGCAAGAGGACCGCATCATGGCTAGCGTCTATCTACCTTCGAGAGGTAGTGCGGTTGCACGGGGTTCCTTCTAATATAGTTAGTGATCGTGACCCGATATTCACTAGCCAGTTTTGGAATAGTCTGCAAGAAGCAATGGGTACACGACTGAGTTTAAGCACTGCCTATCACCCACAGACGGATGGACAAACCAAAAGGGTAAATAGGGTACTAGAAGATCTTCTGAGGCTATGGATTCTTGACTTTAGTGGTACTTAGGAAGACCATTTTCCTCTCGTGGAGTTTGCATATAATAATAGTTACCAAGCTAGCATCGGAATGGCACCGTTCGAAGCCCTGTATGGAAGACCATGCAAATCGCCAACTTGTTGGTGGGAGACGACAGACAGGCTCGTACTTGGGACCGACATGATAAGGGACACTTCTGAGAAGGTTGAGTTGATACAAAGACGGATGAAAACGGCCCAAGATAGGCAGAAATCTTATGCAGACAAGAGAAGGACAGACCTAGAGTTCAAAGTCGGAGATATGGTCTTCATAAAAGTTTCTCCGTTACGCAATGTAGTTCATTTTGGAGCACTTGGAAAGCTAGAACCAAGGTTCATAGGACCGTTCCCTATCACGGAGAGGATTGGATAGATGGCCTATTGTAATAACCCGGAAATCTGGGCCAATTTAAAATTTTTATTTTGGCAATTTTAATGAATTTTGAATATTTTAAATAAATATTTTAAATAAAAACGACGATAAATTTATTTTGAATGGAATTCAAATGTATATATTTATATAGCTCGACGTTGGAATATAAATAATTATTTATAATTATAAAAGAAATTGAAAATGGCGCGGTAGTTCGATAATTTGATTTCAAATTTCAATTGAGTGTACCGGGTGCAAAATAAACCGGATTTTAGTGAAACCAAAAATATTTGAATCTATTTGTGAATATCTTTCCAATGAATCCGAAAAATTAAAATTTCATAGCGGGAATCAAAAGATATGTCCATTTGAAACTTCAGAATAGTCGTATGAAATTCAAGCCCTTAAAAATGGAAATTTTGCAAACGACCTCAGATTTCGACGAAACCACTTTTGTTGGATCCGTGATGTCAAATTATTGCTAGGTTTCAAATTTCATAATTTTTCGAATCAATATGTGAGTGTGGCAAAGGAAAACGCGTTGGACCAGTTTCAGTTGATTTTAATCGACTGGAAAATGACCATTTTTCAAACGCTCTCAGAATTCGACGAAACTAGTTTTGTAGGGACCGTATGGTCAATACAAAGCTAGAAAATATTTTTCGAGAATTTTTCGAGTTAGTATGTGACCCCGGTAAATTGAAATGCGCGTTCAAATTCAATATATAGAGTTATATGTTGATTTTGACGAAAACTGATCGAAACGATCGAACCAGCTTACGATACATATCCCATTGTATTCGGAATGGGGGTAATTAGCTATGGACGACAGGCGTGGGTCTCGTTTCGAGGTCTAAATATAAAGTACCTTTTTGAAATAAATAATTAAAAAAAAACTTTCTCCTTAAATACCCCCCCCCCCTCTTCAACCGTTGACCAGCATTATAAAGAAAAAAAAACCCAGCTCTTCAAATCGACGCGCCACCCTCCACCGTAACCACCCCCTACTTCCATCGCTCCCCTCCTTCTTACCCTCTCCTCCATCGCGTGAACCCCCCCCCCCCCTCCGATCCCCATCTTCCTCCTCTCCTTCTTCAAAACCGCGACCCCCTGAAGCCCGTACCCCCAAAACCCTCTTCTTCCGCCGTAACCCCTCCCTTGCTCCGACCGCGACAGTCCCCCCCCCCCCTCTTCCAATTAAACTGTAAGTTATTTATTTTAGCTTATTTAGTCATTTATTTTAGCTTATTTAGTTATCTATTTTAGCTTATTTAGTAATTAGTTTAAGTTGGGTTTTAAATCAGTTTTTTTTTAGTATAGGATAAAAAACTGAATTTTTAAATTTGAATAGAGAAGAAAGATAGGATCTTTAATACGGCATGAAGATGAAGTTGAAATTTTTTATTTATTTTGTTTTTTTGTTTTTTTTGTAGATAAAGAAACGATTTTTATTTATAGTTGTAGATAATAAAAATATAATTTTTATATAGTGTAGAGGTTAAAAATATATTTTTTATATCATAGAAAGAATAAAAATAGGAGGATTTTCATTGATGTAGAATAATAAAAATATGATTTTTATATTATAGAAGTATAAAAATATAATCTTTTATATTGTAGAAGTATAAAAATATAATCTTTTATATTGTAGAAGTATAAAAATAATATCTTTTATATTATAGAAGTATAAAAATGTGATTTTTATAGCAATGAAATAAAAATCCAATCTTTGTATATGAAGTAGATATATAAAAATATAATTTTTATATAGAATGAAGCATAAAAAATATATATGAAGACGAAGTAAAAATATGATTTTTATTTGTTAGAATGAAGCAATAAAAATATAATTTTTATTTGAACAGCGTGAAAAGAACTACACTGGAATTTCAACCGATCCAGATGATTCAGCAGTTCAAAAGCAAAGCACGGCGGAGTGTAACCCTCTGTGAGAACTTCTCACCTTTAATTTGTTTTCTAGTTAATAATATATATTAGGATCCAGACGGTGTTTAGTAGCACCCGACACCCGTCGTCCACAGACCATGGACGGCTTGTATGCTTGTTTGTTTGATTTTGATGTGTAGTTGATTGTGTGATGTGATGTGATGTGAAATGAAATAAAACATTTATATAGTTGAAATAAAATATTTTATAGTGGAAAATATTTTATAGTTAAAAATAGAATTTTTAATGTGTATATGAAATGAAATAAAAATAAACAGATCGGACGATTTGTTTATATACACACATTTGACTGATATTAATTGGGACGATAAATTTTACACATCGCCCAACTGCACAAATAAAATCTGTGTTTGATTGTTTGAAACCCCACACGGGTATTGGGATGATATTTGACGTACACTAATCCCGATTGTTTAGTTGTATGTCGATCGATTGATTGACAGGCTGTTATAAGCGTTGAATATTTATATTTGATGCTTATACAGTGTAGAATGCACTTTGGATGATGGTTGATTATTCATCATTGTTATTGTATACATGTGGTGTAGAAAATCCATGTAATTAACATTATATGGTAATTGATTGGGCCTCATTCCAGTTTTGAAAAAGAAAGTTTTGAAAAAGAAATATTTGAAAAAGAAATATTTGAAATAGAAATATTTGAAATAGAATATTTGAAAATAGAAATATATGAAGCCGTGTTGATTAGATTGACGCCATTTTGACGTGAATGATATTTATATTGATTTTATTCATTTTATAATGAATACCGAAAGTGATTTCAAAATCTGATATTTTGAAAAGAATTGAAATTCGAATTGAATTGAATATAAAACGAATTCGAATTGAATTGAATTTAAAACGAATTCGAATTGAATTGAAATTCGAATTGAATTGAATATAAAACGAATTCGAATTGAATTGAATATAAAACGAATTCGAATTGAATTGAATGTAAAACGAATTCGAATTGAATTGAATATAAAACGAATTCGAATTGAATTGAATATAAAACGAATTCGAGTTGAATTGAATATAAAACGAATTCGGGTTCAATTGAATATAAAACGAATTCGAGTTGAATTGAATATAAAACGGATTCGAATTGAATTGAAAAGAAAATGAATTCAAATCGATTTGAATTGAAACCAATTTGAAATGAATTTAAAACGAATTTATATTGGAAAATACAATTTTGATTTGAATTTGAAATGAAGTAGAAATCGTTTTGAAAACAAATTTAAAAACGATTTATAAAATATGTTTTAAAAGGAAATCGACGAAGTATATATTATATATATAATATAATGGCCTGAATAGAACGTGCCGTGCCGTGGTCGTTCGCGAATTTCGACCATTGACTTCGAACGAATGTTACGGGAGATCCGACCGTTGGATTCTCCTAAAACCGGAACCGTTGGGTTCGTATCGAAAAGAGCTTTCTAACAAATATTAGAAATTAGAAATCTAACGGTTGGATTTGGAATTATGTCCAAATCAAATTTGGAAAAGGTCGCTATAAGTGTAGTTCGATGTCCGTTGATGGAAATCGACTGTACGGGCCTTGATAAAATTATTAAAAATATCAATAATTTGTGTAAAATCATAAGAAATGACTTGGGAAGAATTAGGATGAAAAATTCCATATTTGAAAAGATAAAAATAGACTTTTATCGAAATGAACTAGTTTCGAACTAGAATTAAAATTCTATTTATTTTTAAATAAATATATTGGATTTGAAATGTTTTTGAAAATAATCAGAATTTCCAATAATTGCATTGGAATGGATTTGAGTCGAAATTGTCTTCGGAATATTTCGATGTTGGATTTCGCGATTATACAGATAGTGTTATGGAAATTCGAAAGATATATATATCGTTATTTCCAATACGATATTTGTTGGTCGTAGAATGTGATGTTGAATATAAGCGGATATATTTTCTATTCAGAGCCTTGTATTTAATATCAAATGTGATTTGGGTTTGTCGTGAATGGTGTCTTCATTAACACTGTTCTTAAGCCCAGTTGTGAAAATGATTAAATCTTTTTAGTTAGATTTAATGAAGTGTACCAATTAAATAATATTTAATTGGAATTGAATTGATATTGATTTTTGGTTTATCGTGAACAGTGTTTTAAATAACACTTGTTCTTTAACCCGATAATTAATGGAATGTGATTTTGGGTTGTCGTGAACGATATCTTCAATAATACTGTTCTTAGACCCAAAGGAGTTAAGAAAATCAGAAACTAATTGGAGATTAGTTAAGTTGAATGGTTTCTGGGGTATTGATCTGATGTTGGTTTCGGCCTTCGGGGTTAATATTTTGGGAATTGCTCACTTGCTAATTCATGGTTAGGGACTGATTGAAATGTGATGTGATTTTGGGTTTATCGTGAACCATGTTTTAAATGACACTGATTCTTTAACCCAGTTAAAGATTAAAACTAAGTGGAGTTTTAATGAATCTTTAATTAGATTGAAAAGGATCGAGAATGGAGTATCACCAGTTTTGCTCCAGGCGATAGTTAAATCTTTAATTAGATTTAAATGTGAAATGGTAATTAAATTTACCAATAACACCGTGGTGTTAGATATGAAGTATAACCAGTTTTACTTCATGGGATGAATAGGTTGGGATTGGGAAATTAAAACAAATGATTACTTCGGTAAGGCTCGTTAATCCCGACTAGTTTGAATTGATATTCAAAAATAGATTAAAGAATAAATTTAAAGGATTTATCTTTGATAAAATTAATGGGAACCTTTCCCTATGAATGTGAAATTTAGAAACTAACTGTCGGTTAGCTAAGCAGAATGGTTTTCTGGATCTTGATCTGATGTTGGTTTCGGCCTTCGGGGTTAATATTTGGGGAATTATTCTCTTGATTAATTTACGGTTAGTGACTGATGAATTGGAATGAGGCGTATGTTGTGTTTGTGTAACATTTGTTTATAATATAGGCGAGCTATTCGGAAAGACCGGGTTTATCCCATTCTGAATAACTGATATGACGATAAGTCAAAGATGAAGACGGTGGTCGAAGACCGGAGGTCTTCACGTCGTTTGGGTGATTACTGATGATCTTGGTTGGGATGTACACCCAAGAAGATGGAAACAGTTGGTGATCGTCCAGACGTACTTGGAGATCGATGGATATGCGGGGTACTAGGTGCCTCCGGTTTCGTTCAGACCCAGAACAAACTTGTAAATGGACTGTGTGTCTGACATTGGATTTTAGTCTGTGTGATTGATTTCTATCAAATATATATCTGTTTGGCGGCAGAGGAATTATTCTCTTGCTTAATGTCCTTCTCTGAGACGTACGAGCTCAGGGGTTATATACTGATGGATATCAAACGCATAGAGTGAATTGCCTGTGTGGCATGCCTAAGTGGCAAATGATCAAGGCTTCTGTTGAAAAGCAAAGTCTTGTGGTGGATGATCAAAGCAAGGCCTTTGTGGCATAGCTTTGTGTAACATGAATTCGCGAGCCTCACACCCCTGTGGTGAACCAAAAACGGGAGAGGACATCAGGGAGGGCATGCGTTTCTTTCTAGCTAGAAGTGGCGTCAGTGGTTTTACACGCCCTGACGAGTTTGACTTATATGGTTGTTGCTGTTGCGAGGCGCCTCGGTTTGATCGGACGATCCGGGTCCGGTGGAGTCATTCGTTGGCTCATTTACGCCCCATAGGACGGGGAAACGCATGTTCAGGGTTTAAGTTTAATCCACATCTGTGGACTGGCCCTGAGGATCCAAGGCTTGACTGAGTACTTGCCTGAGGCTCGGGCTAGACAGTCTCGAATTGGTTGAGGACTGTCTTTGGCCTCGGTTCACAGACAGAAATCCAATTTCCAAATACGTGACATTTGCGGTTTTATTTGTAGAGCCTAGTATGGCGACATAGTGGGATGGGGCGCTTATGTCGTCTATGATTGATACTTATGATTTGAAGTTGTTTTATACATTATACACTTATAATAGTATCAAATGATTTGTTTTAAATGTATCAAGCATTCTTGGCTGTTATAAGGTAAAAACCCTATCCTCCGGCTTGCGTTGTATTATGTGATGGAATTGGGTCTTATAATAGCTTCATTTTTCTTTATTTAGCATTGCGCTGTTTGTTTTATGCACTGGTATTCTTGGGAGGAAACCCGTTCCATGTTATAAGGCGTGGTCCCTTGATTTACATAACTTTAAAATAAAGATTAATAACTGTTTTAGTTCTCACACCAGTCCCATGACTGACCTGGAGTTTATTGTTTTAACATAAACTCTGGGTGCCCTTATTTTGACATGGGCAGCTAGTAGTTTTGGTTTTGCAGATTTATGATTCACAGGATCCTGGTTTACAGCTGGAACGATATCCGGAAAGCTTTGTATCCGTATATCTCCTTCAGTTGTGTTTGTATTATTTTCCGCTGCTATGTATTTAAATGTAATTTAAATCTCTGATATTTCTGTGTAATATTGATTCATTTATACTCTGTATATTCTTGTATTCTGATGGAATTGTTGTAATTAACAATGAAATGTTTTCCCGTCTGCGTTCATCTGTGGCTTGTTCTCGAACTATCCGCGCTTTCCTCACCGGGGAAGTTACGGGTTCTTACAGTTGGTATCAGAGCTTTGGTTTACAAAGCTCAGAGAACAAGACACATTAGAACCGTACGAAAGAATTCATCAGAAACTGGAGTAGTAATATCCAACGGGAATGACTCGTTATAGATGGGATCAGTAGAATCCTAGAACGAGTGTGAAGAGTATATTTTTGAAAGTGAAAACAAATTTTGTTTTGAAATTTAAATCAATTATTCGTATTTGATTATTTATTTATAATGAGTTGGACAGTCCAGTATATAAAGTTTTTTCGTATACGTCTGATCCACGTGTATTTGAAATTTTAATATACTGGATAGATATAGAATTACACTCTAATCGCCCGAAGATGATTTTGATGATGGAGCTCCATCATTAGAATTTATGTTCGAGTGACGAAAGTGGGCTTTCTGTATATTTCCTATTGACTGGTGTGAGAACCAAAATTAGATAGGGCCTATCGTTGTGATTTGAAATCAAAGATCTGATTTTTGACTATATATCAAAGTTATGAATTTGAAATGATAATTCACTAGTTGATTGATGATTGTGTTGTTTGATTATTGGTTGATTTATTAAAATTTGTACCATATAGCCCAGTTGAACCAAAAAGTGAATTGTATTGAAATTTGGTCGCATTTGCTTGCATATACATGTACTTACATTGAACAGTCATAGCAAGGAGGCTAGAGCAGAGAATAAAATTTGTTTGCCCGACAAATAGGTACATATTTACTATAATTTACTGTTTTGTTTGGGTGATGATGATTTTATGAGCCGATTGGCCTTTTCTTTTTCTTTTTGAGATCAGAGGGCCTATATGGCAATTTCGGGATTTTCCCGGTGCTTCCGGTGCAGGGGAGGTTATGGCGAAATTTTTCGAAAATTTAGGGTGTTAGCCAAATTTTTGAAAAATTTGAAAAGTTCTTAGAAACTGAAAAGTTGAAGAACTTAAGACGTAGTGAAAATACTGGAAGTTGAGTTGATTTGTGAAACAACTTTCGGCTTTGTTCCTTTTCGGGGAAGAAAAGTTTTAAGTGGGGGAGATTGTAATAACCCGGAAATCTGAGCCAATTTAAAATTTTTATTTTGGCAATTTTAATGAATTTTGAATATTTAAAATAAATATTTTAAATAAAAACGACGAGAAATTTATTTTGAATGGAATTCAAACGTATATATTTATATATCTCGACGTTGGAATATAAATAATTATTTATAATTATAAAAGGAATTGAAAATGGCGCGGTAGTTCGGTAAGTCGATTTCAAATTTCAATTGAATGTACCGGGTGCAAAATAAACCGGATTTTAGTGAAACCAAAAATATTTGAATCTATTTGTGAATATCTTTCCAACGAATCCGAAAAATTGAAATTTCATAGCGGGAATCAAAAGATATGTCCAGTTGAAAATTCTGAATAGTCGCTATGAAATTCAGGCCCTTAAAAATGGAAATTTTGCAAACGACCTCGGATTTCGATGAAACTACTTTTGTTGGATCCGTGATGTCAAATTATTGCTAGGTTTCAAATTTCATAATTTTTCGAATCAATATGTGAGCGTGGCAAAGGAAAACGCATTGGACCAGTTTTAGTTGATTTTAATCGATTGGAAAATGACCATTTTTCAAACGGTCTCAGAATTCGACGAAACTAGTTTTGTATGGACCGTATGGTCAATACGAAGCTAGAAAATATTTTTCGGGAATTTTTCGAGTTAGTATGTGACCCCGGTAAATTGAAATGCGCGTTCAAATTCAATATATAGAGTTATATATTGATTTTGACGAAAAGTGATCGAAACGATCAAACCAGCTTACGATACATATCCCATTGTATTCGGAATGGGGGTAATTAGCTATGGACGACAGGCGGTTGATCTTGTTTCGAGGTCAGAATATAAAGTACCTTTTTGAAATAAATAATTAAAAAAATCCCTTTCTCCTTAACTACCCCCCCTTCAACCGTTGACCAACATTATAAAGAAAAAGAAAAAAAAACCTGCTCTTCGAATCGACACGCCACCCTCCGCCGTAACCACCCCCTTCTTCCGCCGGTCCCCTCCTGCTTACCCTCTCCTCCATCGCTTGAAACCCCAAAACCCTCTCCTCCTCTCCTTCTTCAAAACCGCGACCCCCTGAAGCCCGTACCCCCAAAACCCTCTTCTTCCTCCGTAACCCCTCCCTTGCTCCGACCGCGACAGCACCCCCCCTCTTCTTCCAATTAAACTGTAAGTTATTTATTTTACCTTATTTAGTTATTTATTTTAGCTTATTTAGTTATCTATTTTAGCTTATTTAGTAATTAGTTTAAGTAGGGTTTTAAATCAGTTTTTTTTTTAGTATAGGATAAAAAACTGAATTTTTTAATTTGAATAGAGAAGAAAGATATGATCTTTAATACGGCATGATGATGAAGTTGATTTTTTTTTTTAATTTCTTTTTGTAGATAAAGAAACGGTTTTTATTTACAGTTGTAGATAATAAAAATATAATTTTTATATAGTGTAGAGGTTAAAAATATAATTTTTATATCATAGAAAGAATAAAAATAGGAGGATTTTCATTGATGTAGAATAATAAAAATATGATTTTTATATTATAGAAGTATAAAAATATAATCTTTTATATTGTAGAAGTATAAAAATAGAATCTTTTATATTGTAGAAGTATAAAAATATAATCTTTTATATTGTAGAAGTATAAAAATGTGATTTTTATAGCAATGAAATAAAAATCCGATCTTTGTATATGAAGTAGATATATAAAAATATAATTTTTATATAGAATGAAGCGTCGAAAGTATATATGAAGATGAAGTAAAAATATGATTTTTATTTGTTAGAATGAAGCAATAAAAATATATTTTTTATTTGAACAGCGTGAAAAGAACTACATTGGAATTTCAACCGATCCAGATGATTCAGCAGTTCAAAAGCAAAGCACGGCGGAGTGGAACCCTCTGTGAGAACTTCTCACCTTTAATTTGTTTTCTAGTTAATAATATATACTAGGATGTAGACGGTGTTTAGTAGCACCCGACACCCGTCGTCCACAGACCATGGACGGCTTGTATGCTTGTTTGTTTGATTTTGATGTGTAGTTGATTGTGTGATGTGATGTGAAATGAAATAAAAAATATATATATATTGTTGAAATAAAATATTTTATAGTGGAAAATATTTTATAGTTAAAAATAGAATTTTTAACGTGTATATGAAATGAAATAAAAATAAACAGATTGGATGATTTGTTTATATACACACATTTGACTGATATTGATTGGGACGATAAATTTTACACATCGCCCAACTGCATAAATAAAATCTGTGTTTGATTGTTTGAAACCCCATACGGGTATTGGGATGATATTTGACGTACACTAATCCTGATTGTTTAGTTGTATGTTGATCGATTGATTGACAGGCTGTTATAAGCGTTGAATATTTATATTTGATGCTTATACAGTGTAGAATGCACTTCGGGTGATGGTTGATTATTCATCGTTGTTATTGTATACATGTGGTGTAGAAAATCCATATAATTAACATTATATGGTAATTGATTTGGCCTCATTCCAGTTTTGAAAAAGAAAGTTTTGAAAAAGAAATATTTGAAAAAGAAATATTTGAAATAGAAATATTTGAAATAGAAATATTTGAAATAGAATATTTGAAAATAGAAATATATGAAGCCGTGTTGATTAGATTGATGCCATTTTGACGTGAACGATATTTATATCGATTTTATTCATTTTATAATGAATATCGAAAGTGATTTCAAAATCTGATATTTTGAAAAGATTTGAAATTCGAATTGAATTGAATGTAAAACAAATTCGAATTGAATTGAATATAAAACGAATTCGAATTGAATTGAATATAAAACGAATTCGAGTTGAATTGAATATAAAATGAATTCGATTTCAATTGAATATAAAACGAATTCGAGTTGAATTGAATATAAAACGGATTGAAAAGAAAATGAATTCAAATCGAATTAAAATCGAATTAAAACGCTTAGAGCACACCAGTTAAAGGTTAAGTTCTCCAAATGCCATTTTTGGAGGAAGGAATTTCGGTTTCATGGAGATGTAGTTTCTAAGCAAGGCATAGCCGTGGACCCCGCAAAGGTAGTTACGGTACAAAACTGGAAAATTCCTAAGAATGCAACGGAGGTGAGGAGCTTTCTCGGTTTGGCGGGCTACTACAGGAAGTTCATTAAGGACTTCGCTAAGATTTCGGCCCCTCTTACTAAGTTAACAAAGAAGAACTTAGCTTTTGCATCGGACATAGAGTGTGATGTTGCTTTTCAGAGACTCAAGAGAGCCCTCACCACAGCTCCAGTTTTGGCATTACGTGACGAAGGCAAGGAGTTTACGGTGTACACAGATGCGTGTGGCACAGGATTAGGCGCTGTCCTAATGCAAGATGGAAGAGTAATACTCTACGGGGGCAGACAACTTAAAGTTCATGAGAAAAATTATCCCACACATGACTTGGAGTTGGCCGCGATTGTTTTTGCGCTTAAAGCTTGGCGCCATTATCTTCTAGGGGAGAGGTTCGAGCTGTATACCGACCACAAATCGCTTAAGTACCTCTTCTTATAGAAAGATTTGAATCTGAGACAACAGAGGTGGATGGAATTCTTGGCATCATATGACTTCGATATAGCTTATACCCCTGGCAAGGGTAACGTGGTGGCGGACGCGCTAAGTAGAAAAAGGTTGACTTTGAGCCCCTTGTTTGTTGAAAGGAAAAGCCTTGAGTTTATAGCAACCTTTGATTTTACACTTGCTGTTGAGTCATTGACTGCTACATTAGCATCTCTTGAGTTAAGACCTATACTTCTAGATCAAGTAGGGACTTCACAAAAGGAAGACCCACAGATAGTCGAAATCATGGACAAGCTGATTAGTGGTGAGACGTCAAATCACCTCGGTAGGTATGCCATAGATGACAAGGGATGGCTAAGGCGCGATGGAAGGCTATGTGTCCCATAAGTGGGAGACCTAGTAAGGAAAGTCCTCGAAGAGGCGCATCACTCGAAGATGACCATGCATCCTAGAGGGGATAAGATGTACAGAGATATGAAACATATTTTCTTTTGGGCTGGAATGAAAAAGGACGTGGCAGAGTTTGTTTCGAAGTGCATGGTGTGCCAACAAGTAAAGGCCGAGTCGAAGAAGCCCGGTAGGCTATTACATCCTTTAGAGGTTCCGCAATGGAAATGGGAGAGTATCTCGATGGATTTCGTCGATGGACTGCCTAGGTCAAGGAAGGGAAATATTAACATATGGGTCATAGTTGATAGACTCACGAAAAGTGCTCACTTCATTCCGGTGAAAAGCAAGAGGACCGCATCATGGCTAGCGTCTATCTACCTTCGAGAGGTAGTGCGGTTGCACGGGGTTCCTTCTAGTATAGTTAGTGATCATGACCCGATATTCACTAGCCAGTTTTGGAATAGTCTGCAAGAAGCAATGGGTACACGACTGAGTTTAAGCACGACCTATCACCCACAGACGGATGGACAAACCAAAAGGGTAAATAGGGTACTAGAAGATCTTCTGAGGCTATGGATTCTTGACTTTAGTGGTACTTAGGAAGACCATTTTCCTCTCGTGGAGTTTGCATATAATAATAGTTACCAAGCTAGCATCGGAATGGCACCGTTCGAAGCCCTGTATGGAAGACCATGCAAATCGCCAACTTGTTGGTAGGAGACGACAGACAGGCTTGTACTTGGGCCCGACATGATAAGGGACACTTCTGAGAAGGTTGAGTTGATACAAAGACGGATGAAAACGGCCCAAGATAGGCAGAAATCTTATGCAGACAAGAGAAGGACAGACCTAGAGTTCAAAGTCGGAGATATGGTCTTCATAAAAGTTTCTTCGTTACGCAATGTAGTTCATTTTGGAGCAGTTGGAAAGCTAGAACCAAGGTTCATAGGACCGTTCCCTATCACGGAGAGGATTGGATAGATGGCCTATTGTAATAACCCGGAAATCTGGGCCAATTTAAAAATTTTATTTTGGCAATTTTAATGAATTTTGAATATTTTAAATAAATATATTAAATAAAAACGACGATAAATTTATTTTGAATGGAATTCAAATGTATATATTTATATAGCTCGACGTTGGAATATAAATAATTATTTATAATTATAAAAGAAATTGAAAATGGCGCGGTAGTTCGATAATTCGATTTCAAATTTCAATTGAGTGTACCGGGTGCAAAATAAACCGGATTTTAGTGAAATCAAAAATATTTGAATCTATTTGTGAATATCTTTCCAACGAATCCGAAAAATTAAAATTTCATAGCGGGAGTCAAAAGATATGTCCATTTGAAACTTCAGAATAGTCGCTATGTAATTCAGGCCCTTAAAAATGGAAATTTTGCAAACGACCTCGGATTTCGACGAAACCACTTTTGTTGGATCCGTGATGTCAAATTATTGCTAGGTTTCAAATTTCATAATTTTTTGAATCAATATGTGAGCGTGGCAAAGGAAAACGTGTTGGACCAGTTTCAGTTGATTTTAATCGAATGGAAAATGACCATTTTTCAAACGCTCTCAGAATTCGACGAAACTAGTTTTGTAGGGACCGTATGGTCAATACAAAGCTAGAAAATATTTTTCGGGAATTTTTCGAGTTAGTATGTGACCCCGGTAAATTGAAATGCGCGTTCAAATTCAATATATAGAGTTATATGTTGATTTTGACGAAAACTGATCGAAACGATCGAACCAGCTTACGATACATATCCCATTGTATTCGGAATGGGGGTAATTAGCTATGGACGACAGGCGTGGGTCTCGTTTCAAGGTCTAAATATAAAGTACCTTTTTGAAATAAATAATTAAAAAAAAAACTTTCTCCTTAACTACCCCCACCCCCCTCTTCAACCGTTGACCAGCATTATAAAGAAAAAAAAAACCCAGCTCTTCAAATCGACGCGCCACCCTCCACCGTAACCACCCCCTACTTCCACCGCTTCCCTCCTGCTTACCCTCTCCTCCATCGCGTGAACCCCTCCCCTCCGATCCCCTTCTTCCTCCTCTCCTTCTTCAAAACCGCGACCCCCTGAAGCCCGTACCCCCAAAACCCTCTTCTTCCGCCGTAACCCCTCCCTTGCTCCGACCGCGACAGTCCCCCCCCCCCCCTCTTCCAATTAAACTGTAAGTTATTTATTTTAGCTTATTTAGTCATTTATTTTAGCTTATTTAGTTATCTATTTTAGCTTATTTAGTAATTAGTTTAAGTTGGGTTTTAAATCATTTTTTTTTTAGTATAGGATAAAAAACTGAATTTTTAAATTTGAATAGAGAAGAAAGATAGGATCTTTAATACGGCATGAAGATGAAGTTGAAATTTTTTATTTATTTTGTTTTTTTGTTTCTTTTTGTAGATAAAGAAACGATTTTTATTTATAGTTGTAGATAATAAAAATATAATTTTTATATAGTGTAGAGGTTAAAAATATATTTTTTATATCATAGAAAGAATAAAAATAGGAGGATTTTCATTGATGTAGAATAATAAAAATATGATTTTTATATTATAGAAGTATAAAAATATAATCTTTTATATTGTAGAAGTATGAAAATATAATCTTTTATATTGTAGAAGTATAAAAATAATATCTTTTATATTATAGAAGTATAAAAATGTGATTTTTATAGCAATGAAATAAAAATCCAATCTTTGTATATGAAGTAGATATATAAAAATATAATTTTTATATAGAATGAAGCATCAAAAATATATATGAATATGAAGTAAAAATATGATTTTTATTTGTTAGAATGAAGCAATAAAAATATAATTTTTATTTGAACAGCGTGAAAAGAACTACACTGGAATTTCAACCGATCCAGATGATTCAGCAGTTCAAAAGCAAAGCACGGCGGAGTGGAACCCTCTGTGAGAACTTCTCACCTTTAATTTGTTTTCTAGTTAATAATATATATTAGGATCCAGACGGTGTTTAGTAGCACCCGACACCCGTCGTCCACAGACCATGGACGGCTTGTATGCTTGTTTGTTTGATTTTGATGTGTTGTTGATTGTGTGATGTGATGTGAAATGAAATAAAATATTTATATAGTTGAAATAAAATATTTTATAGTGGAAAATATTTTATAGTTAAAAATAGAATTTTTAATGTGTATATGAAATGAAATAAAAATAAACAGATCGGACGATTTGTTTATATACACACATTTGACTGATATTAATTGGGACGATAAATTTTACACATCGCCCAACTGCACAAATAAAATCTGTGTTTGATTGTTTGAAACCCCACACGAGTATTGGGATGATATTTGACGTACACTATCCCGATTGTTTAGTTGTATGTCGATCGATTGATTGACAGGCTGTTATAAGTGTTGAATATTTATATTTGATGCTTATACAGTGTAGAATGCACTTTGGATGATGGTTGATTATTCATCATTGTTATTGTATACATGTGGTGTAGAAAATCCATGTAATTAACATTATATGGTAATTGATTGGGACTCATTCCAGTTTTGAAAAAGGAAGTTTTGAAAAAGAAATATTTGAAAAAGAAATATTTGAAATTGAAATATTTGAAATAGAATATTTGAAAATAGAAATATATGAAGCCGTGTTGATTAGATTGACGCCATTTTGACGTGAATGATATTTATATTGATTTTATTCATTTTATAATGAATACAGAAAGTGATTTGAAAATCTGATATTTTGAAAAGAATTGAAATTCGAATTGAATTGAATATAAAACGAATTCGAATTGAATTGAATTTAAAACGAATTCGAATTGAATTGAAATTCGAATTGAATTGAATATAAAACGAATTCGAATTGAATTGAATATAAAACGAATTCGAATTGAATTGAATGTAAAACGAATTCAAATTGAATTGAATATAAAACGAATTCGAATTGAATTGAATATAAAACGAATTCGAGTTGAATTGAATATAAAACGAATTCGAGTTCAATTGAATATAAAACGAATTCGAGTTGAATTGAATATAAAACGGATTCGAATTGAATTAAAAAGAAAATGAATTCAAATCGAATTAAAATCGATTTGAATTGAAACCAATTTGAAATGAATTTAAAACGAATTTATATTGGAAAATACAATTTTGATTTGAATTTGAAATGAAGTAGAAATCGTTTCGAAAACAAATTTAAAAACGATTTATAAAATATGTTTTAAAAGGAAATCGACGAAGTATATATTATATATATAATATTATGGCCTGAATAGAACGCGCCGTGCCGTGGTCGTTCGCGAATTTCGACCATTGACTTCGAACGAATGTTACGGGAGATCCGACCGTTGGATTCTCCTAAAACCAGAACCGTTGGGTTCGTATCGAAAAGAGCTTTCTAACAAATATTAGAAATTAAAAATCTAACGGTTGGATTTGGAATTATGTCCAAATCAAATTTGGAAAAGGTCGCTATAAGTGTAGTTCGATGTCCGTTGATGGAAATCGACTGTACGGGCCTTGATAAAATTATTAAAAATATCAATAATTTGTGTAAAATCATAAGAAATGACTTGGGAAGAATTGGGATGAAAAATTCCATATTTGAAAAGATAAAAATAGACTTTTATCGAAATGAACTAGTTTCGAACTAGAATTAAAATTCTATTTATTTTTAAATAAATATATTGGATTTGAAATGATTTTGAAAATAATCAGAATTTCCAATAATTGCATTGGAATGGATTTGATTCGAAATTGTCTTCGGAATATTTCGATGTTGGATTTCGCGATTATACAGATAGTGTCATGGAAATTCGAAAGATATATATATCGTTATTTCCAATACGATATTTGTTGGTCGTAGAATGTGATGTTGAATATAAGCGGATATATTTTCTATTCAGAGCCTTGTATTTAATATCAAATGTGATTGGGGTTTGTCGTGAATGGTGTCTTCATTAACACTGTTCTTAAGCCCAGTTGTGAAAATGATTAAATCTTTTTAGTTAGATTTAATGAAGTGTACCAATTAAATAATATTTAATTGGAATTGAATTGATATTGATTTTTGGTTTATCGTGAACAGTGTTTTAAATAACACTTGTTCTTTAACCCGATAATTAATGGAATGTGATTTTGGGTTGTCGTGAACGATATCTTCAATAATACTGTTCTTAGACCCAAAGGAGTTAAGAAAATCAGAAACTAATTGGAGATTAGTTAAGTTGAATGGTTTCTGGGGTATTGATCTGATGTTGGTTTCGGCCTTCGGGGTTAATATTTTGGGAATTGCTCACTTGCTAATTCATGGTTAGGGACTAATTGAAATGTGATGTGATTTTGGGTTTATCGTGAACCGTGTTTTAAATGACACTGATTCTTTAACCCAGTCAAAGATTAAAACTAAGTGGAGTTTTAATGAATCTTTAATTAGATTGAAAAGGATCGAGAATGGAGTATCACCAGTTTTGCTCCAGGCGATAGTTAAATCTTTAATTAGATTTAAATGTGAAATGGTAATTAAATTTACCAATAACACCGTGGTGTTAGATATGAAGTATAACCAGTTTTACTTCATGGGATGAATAGGTTGGGATTGGGAAATTAAAACAAATGATTACTTCGGTAAGGCTCGTTAATCCCAACTAGTTTGAATTGATATTCAAAAATAGATTAAAGAATAAATTTAAAGGATTTATCTTTGATAAAATTAATGGGAACCTTTCCCTATGAATGTGAAATTTAGAAACTAACTGTCGGTTAGCTAAGCAGAATGGTTTTCTGGATCTTGATCTGATGTTGGTTTCGGCCTTCGGGGTTAATATTTGGGGAATTATTCTCTTGATTAATTTACGGTTAGTGACTGATGAATTGGAATGAGGCGTATGTTGTGTTTGTGTAACATTTGTTTATAATATAGGCGAGCTATTCGGAAAGACCGGGTTTATCCCATTCTGAATAACTGATACGACGATAAGTCAAAGATGAAGACGGTGGTCGAAGACCGGAGGTCTTCACGTCGTTTGGGTGATTACTGATGATCTTGGTTGGGATGTACACCCAAGAAGATGGAAACAGTTGGTGATCGTCCAGACGTACTTGGAGATCGATGGATATGCGGGGTACTAGGTGCCTCCGGTTTCGTTCAGACCCAGAACAAACTTGTAAATGGACTATGTGTCTGACATTGGATTTTAGTCTGTGTGATTGATTTCTATTAAATATATATCTGTTTGGCGGTAGAGGATTTATTCTCTTGCTTAATGTCCTTCTCTGAGACGTACGAGCTCAGGGGTTATATACTGATGGATATCAAACGCATAGAGTGAATTGCCTGTGTGGCATGCCTAAGTGGCAAATGATCAAGGCTTCTGTTGAAAAGCAAAGTCTTGTGGTGGATGATCAAAGCAAGGCCTTTGTGGCATAGCTTTGTGTAACATGAATTCGCGAGCCTCACACCCCGGTGGTGAACCAAAAACGGGAGAGGACATCAGGGAGGGCATGCGTTTCTTTCTAGCTAGAAGTGGCATCAGTGGTTTTACACGCCCTGACGAGTTTGACTTATATGGTTGTTGCTGTTGCGAGGCGCCTCAGTTTGATCGGACGATCCGGGTCCGGTGGAGTCATTCGTTGGCTCATTTACGCCCCATAGGACGGGGAAACGCATGTTCAGGGTTTAAGTTTAATCCACATCTGTGGACTGGCCCTGAGGATCCAAGGCTTGACTGAGTACTTGCCTGAGGCTCGGGCTAGACAGTCTCGAATTGGTTGAGGACTGTCTTTGGCCTCGGTTCACAGACAGAAATCCAATTTCCAAATACGTGACATTTGCGGTTTTATTTGTAGAGCCTAGTATGGCGACATAGTGTGATGGGGTGCTTATGTCGTCTATGATTGATACTTATGATTTGAAGTTGTTTTATGCATTATACACTTATAATAGTATCAAATGATTTGTTTTAAATGTATCAAGCATTCTTGGCTGTTATAAGGTAAAAACCCTATCCTCCGGCTTGCGTTGTATTATGTGATGGAATTGGGTCTTATAATAGCTTCATTTTTCTTTATTTAGCATTGCGCTGTTTGTTTTATGCACTGGTATTCTTGGGAGGAAACCCGTTCCGTGTTATACGGCGTGGTCCCTTGATTTACATAACTTTAAAATAAAGATTAATAACTGTTTTAGTTCTCACACCAGTCCCATGACTGACCTGGAGTTTATTGTTTTAACCTAAACTCTGGGTGCCTTTATTTTGACATGGGCAGCTAGTAGTTTTGGTTTTGCAGATTTATGATTCACAGGATCCTGGTTTACAGCTGGAACGATATCCAGAAAGCTTTGTATCCGTATATCTCCTTCAGTTGTGTTTGTATTATTTTCCGCTGCTATGTATTTAAATGTAATTTAAATCTCTGATATTTCTGTGTAATATTGATTCATTTATACTCTGTATATTCTTGTATTCTGATGGAATTGTTGTAATTAACAATGAAATGTTTTCCCGTCTGCGTTCATCTGTGGCTTGTTCTCGAACTATCCGCGCTTTCCTCACCGGGGAAGTTACGGGTTCTTACAGTTGGTATCAGAGCTTTGGTTTACAAAGCTCAGAGAACAAGACACATTAGAACCATACGAAAGAATTCATCAGAAACTGGAGTAGTAATATCCAACGGGAATGACTCGTTAGAGATGGGATCAGTAGAATCCTAGAACGAGTGTGAAGAGTATATTTTTGAAAGTGAAAACAAATTTTGTTTTGAAATTTAAATCAATTATTCGTATTTGATTATTTATTTATAATGAGTTGGACAGTCCAGTATATAAAGATTTTTCGTATACGTCTGATCCACGTGTATTTGAAATTTTAATATACTGGATAGATATAGAATTACACTCTAATCGCCCGAAGATGATTTTGATGATGGAGCTCCATCATTAGAATTTATGTTCGAGTGACGAAAGTGGGCTTTCTGTATATTTCCTATTGACTGGTGTGAGAACTAAAATTAGATAGGGCCTATCGTTGTGATTTGAAATCAAAGATCTGATTTTTGACTATATATCAAAGTTATGAATTTGAAATGATAATTCACTAGTTGATTGATGATTGTGTTGTTTGATTATTGGTTGATTTATTAAAATTTGTACCATATAGCCCAGTTGAACCAAAAAGTGAATTGTATTGAAATTTGGTCGCATTTGCTTGCATATACATGTACTTACATTGAACAGGTCATAGCAAGGAGGCTAGAGCAGAGAATAAAATTTGTTTGCCCGACAAATAGGTACATATTTACTATAATTTACTGTTTTGTTTGGGTGATGATGATTTTATGAGCCGATTGGCTTTTTCTTTTTCTTTTTGAGATCAGAGGCCCTGTATGGCAATTTCGGGATTTTCTTGGTGCTCCCGGTGCAGGGGAGGTTATGGCGAAATTTTTCGAAATTTTAGGGTGTTAGCCAAATTTTTGAAAAATTTGAAAAGTTCTTAGAAACTGAAAAGTTGAAGAACTTAAGACGTAGTGAAAATACTGGAAGTTGAGTTGATTTGTGAAACAACTTTCGGCTTCGTTCCTTTTCGGGGACGAAAAGTTTTAAGTGGGGGAGATTGTAATAACCCGGAAATCTGAGCCAATTTAAAATTTTTATTTTGGCAATTTTAATGAATTTTGAATATTTAAAATAAATATTTTAAATAAAAACGACGAGAAATTTATTTTGAATGGAATTCAAACGTATATATTTATATATCTCGACGTTGGAATATAAATAATTATTTATAATTATAAAAGGAATTGAAAATGGCGCGGTAGTTCGGTAATTCGATTTCAAATTTCAATTGAATGTACCGGGTGCAAAATAAACCGGATTATAGTGAAACCAAAAATATTTGAATCTATTTGTGAATATCTTTCCAACGAATCCGAAAAATTGAAATTTCATAGCGAGAATCAAAAGATATGTCCAGTTGAAAATTCTGAATGGTCGCTATAAAATTCAGGCCCTTAAAAATGGAAATTTTGCAAACGACCTCGGATTTCGACGAAACCACTTTTGTTGGATCCGTGATGTCAAATTATTGCTAGGTTTCAAATTTCATAATTTTTCGAATCAATATGTGAGCGTGGCAAAGGAAAACGCATTGGACCAGTTTTAGTTGATTTTAATCGATTGGAAAATGACCATTTTTCAAACGGTCTTAGAATTCGACGAAACTAGTTTTGTATGGACCGTATGGTCAATACGAAGCTAGAAAATATTTTTCGGGAATTTTTCGAGTTAGTATGTGACCCCGGTAAATTGAAATGCGCGTTCAAATTCAATATATAGAGTTATATATTGATTTTGACGAAAAGTGATCGAAACGATCGAACCAGCTTACGATACATATCCCATTGTATTCGGAATGGGGGTAATTAGCTATGGACGACAGGCGGTTGATCTTGTTTCGAGGTCAGAATATAAAGTACCTTTTTGAAATAAATAATTAAAAAAATCCCTTTCTCCTTAACTACCCCCCCTTCAACCGTTGACCAACATTATAAAGAAAAAGAAAAAAAAAACCTGCTCTTCGAATCGACACGCCACCCTCCGCCGTAACCACCCCTTCTTCCGCTGCTCCCCTCCTGCTTACCCTCTCCTCCATCGCTTGAAACCCCCCCCCCCTCTGATCCCCTTCTTCCTCCTCTCCTTCTTCAAAACCGCGACCCCCTGAAGCCCGTACCCCCAAAACATTCTTCTTCCGCCGTAACCCCTCCCTTGCTCCGACCGCGACAGTCCCCCCCCCCTTCTTCCAATTAAACTGTAAGTTATTTATTTTACCTTATTTAGTTATTTATTTTAGCTTATTTAGTTATCTATTTTAGCTTATTTAGTAATTAGTTTAAGTAGGGTTTTAAATTAGTTTTTTTTTTAGTATAGGATAAAAAACTGAATTTTTTAATTTGAATAGAGAAGAAAGATATGATCTTTAATACGGCATGATGATGAAGTTGAATTTTTTTTTTAATTTTTTTTTGTAGATAAAGAAACGGTTTTTATTTACAGTTGTAGATAACAAAAATATAATTTTTATATAGTGTAGAGGTTAAAAATATAATTTTTATATCATAGAAAGAATAAAAATAGGAGGATTTTCATTGATGTAGAATAATAAAAATATGATTTTTATATTATAGAAGTATAAAAATATAATCTTTTATATTGTAGAAGTATAAAAACAGAATCTTTTATATTGTAGAAGTATAAAAATATAATCTTTTATATTGTAGAAGTATAAAAATGTGATTTTTATAGCAATGAAATAAAAATCCGATCTTTGTATATGAAGTAGATATATAAAAATATAATTTTTATATAGAATGAAGCGTCGAAAGTATATATGAAGATGAAGTAAAAATATGATTTTTATTTGTTAGAATGAAGCGATAAAAATATAATTTTTATTTGAACAGCGTGAAAAGAACTACATTGGAATTTCAACCGATCCAGAAGATTCAGCAGTTCAAAAGCAAAGCACAGCGGAGTGGAAACCTCTGTGAGAACTTCTCACCTTTAATTTGTTTTCTAGTTAATAATATATACTAGGATGCAGACGGTGTTTAGTAGCACCCGACACCCGTCGTCAACAGACCATGGACGGCTTGTATGCTTGTTTGTTTGATTTTGATGTGTAGTTGATTGTGTGATGTGATGTGAAATGAAATAAAATATATATATATTGTTGAAATAAAATATTTTATAGTGGAAAATATTTTATAGTTAAAAATAGAATTTTTAACGTGTATATGAAATGAAATAAAAATAAACAGATTGGATGATTTGTTTATATACACACATTTGACTGATATTGATTGGGACGATAAATTTTACACATTGCCCAACAGCATAAATAAAATCTGTGTTTGATTGTTTGAAACCCCATACGGGTATTGGGATGATATTTGACGTACACTAATCCTGATTGTTTAGTTGTATGTTGATCGATTGATTGACAGGCTGTTATAAGCGTTGAATATTTATATTTGATGCTTATACAGTGTCGAAAGCACTTCGGGTGATGGTTGATTATTCATCGTTGTTATTGTATACATGTGGTGTAGAAAATCCATATAATTAACATTATATGGTAATTGATTTGGCCTCATTCCAGTTTTGAAAAAGAAAGTTTTGAAAAAGAAATATTTGAAATAGAAATATTTGAAATAGAAATATTTGAAATAGAATATTTGAAAATAGAAATATATGAAGCCGTGTTGATTAGATTGATGCCATTTTGACGTGAACGATATTTATATCGATTTTATTCATTTTATAATGAATATCGAAAGTGATTTCAAAATCTGATATTTTGAAAAGAACTGAAATTCGAATTGAATTGAATGTAAAACAAATTCGAATTGAATTGAATATAAAACGAATTCGAATTGAATTGAATATAAAACGAATTCGAGATGAATTGAATATAAAACGAATTCGGGTTCAATTGAATATAAAACGAATTCGAGTTGAATTGAATATAAAACGGATTGAAAAGAAAATGAATTCAAATCGAATTAAAATTGATTTGAATTGAAACCAATTTGAAATGAATTTAAAACGAATTTATATTGGAAAATTCAATTTTGATTTGAATTTGAAATGAAGTAGAAATCGTTTCGAAAACGAATTTAAAAACGATTTATAAAATATGTTTTAAAAGGAAATCGATGAAGTATATATTATATATATATATATTATATATATAATATAATGGCCTGAATAGAACGCGTCGCGCCGCGGTCGTTCGCGAATTTCGACCATTGACTTCGAACGGATATTACGGGAGATCCGACCGTTGGATTCTCCTAAAACCGGAACGTTGGGTTCATATCGGAAAAAGCTTTCTAACGAATATTAGAAATTAGAAATCTAACGGTTGGATTTGGAATTATGTCCAAATCAAATTAGAAAAAGGTCACTATAAGTGCAGTTCAATGGCCGTTGATGGAAATCTACTGTACGGGCCTTGATAAAATTATTTAAAATATCAATAATTTGTGTAAAATCATAAGAAACGATTTGGGAAGAATTGGGATGAAAAACTCCATATTTGAAAAGATAAAAATAGACTTTTATTGAAATGAACTAGTTTTGAACTAGAATTAAAATTCTATTTATTTTTAAATAAATAAATTGGATTTGAAATGGTTTTGAAAATAATCAGAATTTCCAATAATTGCATTGGAATGGATTTGAGTCGAAATTGTCTTCGGAATATTTCAATGTTGGATTTCGCGATTATACAGATAGCATTATGAAAATTTGAAAGATATATATATCGTTATTTCCAATACGATATTTGTTGGTCGTAGAATGTGATGTTGAATATAAGCCGATATATTTTCTATTCAGAGCCTTGTATTTAATATCAAATGTGATTTTGGTTTGTCGTGAATGGTGTCTTCATTAACACTGTTCTTTAGCCCAGTTGAGAAAATGATTAAATCTTTTTAGTTATATTTAATGAAGTGTACCAATTAAATAATATTTAATTGGAATTGAATTGATATTGATTTTTGGGTTTATCGTGAACAGTGTTTTAAATAACACTTATTCTTTAACCCGATAATTAATGGAATGTGTTTTTGGGTTGTCGTGAACGATATCTTCAATAATACTGTTCTTAGACCCAAAGGAGTTAAGAAAATCAGAAACTAACTGGAGATTAGTTAAGTTGAATGGTTTCTGGGGTATTGATCTGATGTTGGTTTCGGCCTTCGGGGTTAATATTTTGGGAATTGCTCACTTGCTAATTCATGGTTAGTGACTGATTGAAATGTGATGTGATTTTGGGTTTATCGTGAACCGTGTTTTAAATGACACTGATTCTTTAACCCAGTCAAAGATTAAAAATAAGTGGAGTTTTAATGAATCTTTAATTAGATTTAAAAGGAACGAGAATGGAGTATCACCAGTTTTGCTCCAAGCGATAGTTAAATCTTTAATTAGACTTAAATGTGAAATGGTAATTAAATTTACCGATAACACCATGGTGTTAGATATGAAGTATAACAAGTTTTACTTCATGGGATGAATAGGTTGGGATTGGGAAATTAAAACAAATGATTACTTCGGTAAGGCTCGTTAATCCCGACTAGTTTGAATTGATATACAAAAATAGATTAAAGAATAAATTTAAAGGATTTATCTTTGATAAAATTAATAGGAACCTTTCCTTATGAATGTGAAATTTAGAAACTAACTGTCGGTTAGCTAAGCAGAATGGTTTTCTGGATATTGATCTGATGTTGGTTTCGGCCTTCGGGGTTAATATTTAGGGGAATTATTCTTTTAATTAATTTACGGTTAGTGACTAATGAATTGGAATGAGGCGTATGTTGTGTTTGTGAAACACTTGTTTATAATACAGGCGAGCTATTCGGAAAGACCGGGTTTATCCCATTCTGAATAACTGATATGGCGATAAGTCAAAGATGAAGACGGCGGTCGAAGACCGGAGGTCTTCACGTCGTTTGGGTGATTACTGATGATCTTGATTGGGATGTACACCCAAGAAGATGGAAACAATTGGTGATCGTCCAGACGTACTTGGAGATCAATGGAGATGCGGGGTACTAGGTGCATCCGGTTTCGTTCAGACCCAGAACGAACTTGTAAATGGATTGTGTGTCTGACATTGAATTTTAGTCTGTGTGATTGATTTCTATTAAATATATATCTGTTTGGCGGTGGAGTATTTATTCTCTTTCTTAACGCCCTTCTCTGAGACGTACGAGCTCAGGGGTTATATACTGATGGATATCAAATGCATAGAGTGAATTGCCTGTGTGGCATGCCTAAGTGGCAAATGATCAAGGCTTATATTTAAAAGCAAAGTCATGTGGTAGATGATCAAAGCAAGGCCTTTGTGGCATAGCTTTGTGTAACGTGAATTCGCGAGCCTCACACCCCGGTGGTGAACCAAAAACGGGAGAGGATGTCAGGGAGGGCATGCGTTTCTTTCTAGCTAGAAGTGGTGTCAGTGGTTTTACACGCCCTGACGAGTTTGACTTATGTGATTGTTGCTGTTGCGAGGCGCCTCGGTTTGATCGGACGATCCGGGTCCGGTGGAGTCATTCGTTTGCTCATTTACACTCCATAGGGCGGGGAAACGCATGTTCAGGGTTTAAGTTTAATCCACATCGCTGGACTGGCCCTGAGGATCCAAGGCTTGACTGAGTACTTGCCTGAGGCTCGGGCTAGACAGTCTCGAATCGGTTCAGGACTATCTTTTGCCTCGGTTCACAGACAGAAATCCAATTTCCAAATACATGACATTTGCGATTTTATTTGTAGAGCCTAGTATGGCGACATAGTGGGATGGGGCGCTTATGCCGTCTATGATTGATACTTATGATTTGAAGTTGTTTTATACACTATGCACTTATAATAGTATCAAATGATTTGTTTTAAATGTATCAAGCATTCTTGGCTGTTATAAGGTAAAAACCCTATCCTCCGGCTTGCGTTGCATTGTGTGATGGGAAATGGGTCTTATAATAGCTTCATTTTTCTTTATTTAGCATTGCGCTGTTTGTTTTATGCACTGGTATTCTTGGGAGGAAACCCGTTCCGTGTTATACGGCGTGGTCCCTTGATTTACATAACATTAAAATAAAGATTAATAACTGTTTTAGTTCTCACACCAGTCCCATGAATGACTTGGAGTATTTTGTTTTAACCTAAACTCTGGGTGCCCTTATTTTGACACGGGCAGCTGGTAGTTTTGGTTTTGCAGATTTTTGATTCACAGGATCCTAGTTTACAGCTGGGACGATATCCGGAAAGCTTTGTATCCGTATATCTCCTTCAGTTGTGTTTGTTATATTTTCCGCTGCTATGTATTTAAATGTAATTTAAATCTCTGATATTTCTGTGTAATATTGATTCATTTATACTCTGTATATTCTTGTATTCTGATGGAATTGTTGTAATTAACAATGAAATGTTCTCCCGTCTGCATTCATGTGTGGCTTGTTCTCGAACTATCCGCGTTTTCCTCACCGGGGAAGTTACGGGTTCTTACACCTATAAGGTAGAATTACCCAAGAGGCTGGCTGGAGTACACAATGTCTTTCATGTCTCGCATCTCCGAAAGTGCTTACATGAACCAGCCGAAGTGGTTGAGCCAAGCATCCTTGAAGGCGTAGAAGTGGAAAAAGAAACAACATTGAGGCAAGTTCCGATTCGTATCTTAGGAACGGAGATCAAGAAGCTAAGGAATCGGGAAGTCAAGCTAGTTAAAATTCAGTGGATTGAAGCCCAAGAAGATGCAACTTGGGAAATCGAAGAGAAGATACGTGCGCTTTACCCATTTCTTTTTGAGGGTACATTCTCGATCTCTTTTTCCTATAAACTGAAAAACCTTTTTGTATCATGCTTCTACTACCTACATTTGTCTTGTTATTTTCTCGATCTTACCTTGAGAACCTTAGGTAGAATCATATGGATGTAAAAATGTGATTGAAACATGTTATGGTTGATGTTTGCAAATGGTTGCACATGTTTGCAAGTGATTGCTAGTGGATGCATGACACACATTAGGCACTAGATCGGCTCAGTCACATTTTCGTGTTGCATACGCATGAGTGCTTATACTTGTACATGGATGGAACTTGTTATGCTATCACGTGGATGTTGCATATGAATGAATGTTTGTGCACTCATGTAGAGATTATAAAGTATGTTAGGAATTTTGCATTCATGTTGGATTCATTACACTAACATATTTTACATTAAGGAGGTCTACTGAATCAGTAACCGCCTGATCTTTTGCATTCGATAAGTACATATACACACGCTTTCTGCATATGTTCATACAGCACTAGAAACCTTTTAAGGACAATGGTTGCTTGTGGATGATGTTTTGAGTAGATGGATGATGGATGGTAGGACACGTCCTCCCTAACTTAGAGATTTCAGAAATGAAATCCTTTAAGGAGGGGAGAATGTAACAACCCGTATTTTGATAACATGTTATAACTATAAATCAAGGCAGAATTAATTTTTAAAATGAGAATCAATGGAGACGGGTTATGCCATTGCGTTCATCTTGAAATTCTGCTTGGAAACGAGTCCGATTTTTTCGAAAATGGGAGTTCGTACGACCAAGTTATGACCCTTCGAAGTTTTCAGAAAATTTCAGGCACAAAACAGCTCAGAATTCGAATTCAAATTTCGAATTCAAACCACAGAATAGACTGGGCGGGAAATTTCCCGCCCAGGAACAGGTCGACCTGGGGGTCGACCATAGAGTCGACATGCCCAGGACCAGGTTGACCATAGTGTCGAACTGGGTGTCGACCTGGGGGTCGACCTGGTGGCCGAGCCCACATTTGAAGCTGGATTCACTTTGATGTTTCTGGCCTTGTTTCTGTCTACATTTGTTGACCTGACCCTATATAAACAGCCCCTAACACTAGTCTCTCTACACAAAATTCACTCTGACCTTATGCTGCTCTAATTCTGGTTGAAAAGTTAGAAAAAGGGACTACTTCTTCTACGTCGAAACTACGTTAAGAGAATTGCTGATTTGGGGATTTCTGTTAGGACTCGACTAAGCATATAAAGATTCAACATCGACTTTCTTTTTCTAATTCTCAAACCACGATCTGTAAGCCCCAGTTACTTTTAGATTTAAACTGTAAACGTAATATGAATATGTTGTAAATTGAAATTGGACCTGTGTATGATGACTGTTTTACATCCATTCTTGTTCATCTTGGATCTTGACTTTTGGGTATATTACTATGACATTGATTTGGGGCCTATTCATGTTGTAAATCAAAAAGAAAAACCCCTCATGTTATCATGCCTGCAATGTTGAATCTGCTATTAGTCACAAGTTTATGACTATTACCTTATGTCAACTGTTACCATGACTATCGCCTTATGTCAACTGTTATCTTGACTAGTACCTTATTTTTCTAGATTTGGAATCTTTGTGTTTGAGGCCGATATTCCATATGCCAGTAATGTTATAATCATTTATCTCAAGTTATACCATGCTATGCTAGTAATCACTTTTGCCACCTTATACCCATCCCATTTTATGTTATTCCCAAATTAGATTTATTGGTATCGATTCGAGTTTACGTGCGATGGGAATACAGTTTGGGTAGATTAGGTAAAACATGAATTGGCTTTGATCTTGAACATGAACGTTGTTATTACTTGAACCTGGATATGGACATGAACTTGACACGATTTGACATGAAACATGACCTGAAAACTTGACATGAATTTAGACTCGAAACCTGAATCTGGACATGACACTTAGAATGAATTTGAAAATGGCCAACTCGAGGTTGGGTTGAGTTTGCAGTGTAAATCTGCCCGGAACCGCCCGGCAAATCCAGTGATTGCAAGCAATAGGATCCAATGTGGGTAGTTGGTCATATCGCACGTAAAACCTGCGGTTAGACTATGTTGTGGTGTAAATCTGCCCGGAACCGCCCGGCAAATCTAGTGACCACAACAATTAGTCTAATGTGAGAGGTTGGGGTGCATTAATAAATTAATGCCACATGATAGGGTTAAGTCATGAACCACTTGAATATACTTAACCAATTTGACACGATGATTTGGTAGGGTTAAGTCATGAACCGCTTGAACACACTTAACCAACTTGATACATGATTTGGATAGGGTTAAGTCACGAATTTAAATGACAACACTTAACCCATTAGAAATCCTAGTTTCGCGGTCCTTCTCAGCCCCCACTTAGATGTATCACGATACCCTGGGACTAGGCAGGGTGGGGCACGATTACTGGGCTGATTGTAAGCGACCAGAACGACGGCTGAGTAGGTGCTCCATTGTAGTTTCAGGCGGACTATGGTCGTGCACGTAGTCCGTAGTTGAAAAAGCAGGCATGGGGCACCAATAGGTTTACACTGTGCGTGCTTGATTCATGGCGGTGGCTGGCACCATAGGCCTTGATACACCCTATGGTGGACCTAGCACAGGTGACTACATTTCAGAATAGGGTCGTATGACACAGACACATGACGAGCTAGAACTTGTAGGGAGCCGATCGATTAATAGATTGTACCGTAGGACCCTGTAATGGGTCACTTCATGATATTGGGCCAAGGAATCATTTCATGGTTAATACTTGACATGGGTTAAGATACTAGTACAGTGGGTGCAGCCAATCTTGAATATGCGATGCTAGACTTGACTTATCTTGTTATCTTAATTATCATACCCGTCCTGTTATCATCCTTATGTTTAATTCCAGTTTTCACATGTCATGTTACCTTTACTAGTTTTTATAGTGAAAGTCACTAGGGCTTACCAGTCTTATGACTGACCCTTTTTCTTTCGTTCCCCCTCCCCCCCCCCCCCCAAGGTTCTCAGGGAGGAAACACTAGCTCTTAGCTTGGATTTAGCTTGCTTTCTTTCAGCTCATGTACGGTTTGGTCTTGAGCCATGCTATGGCTGCACTTCTGCTATTTATGGGGAATAATTTACTTTTGTTATCTTAAGTTTATGCTTCTTTATTTGGAATTTGATGTAATGGAATAATCTGTACCTTGGATATATGGGGTTTTGTCTCTTTTCTTGAAGTAATAAAAATTTGGTTTTTAATTTCTACCGTTGCTTTATTTATGTTATGCCTTGTGATATCTCTGTGTATGTTTACCTAGATAATACTCCACCAAAACTAGTGCATTCCCTTTATGAGTGACCCTAGCGGAATTGGGGTGTTACATAAAGACCATACCATCCATCGGCCCCGCAGTGCCGATATATACGAGGCACCTCGCTATCCATCATCCACACAAGTAAAACATCTGGGCGTGCAAAACCCAGACACCACCCCTAGCTAGAAAGAAACGCATGTCCTCCCTGATGTCCTCTCCCGTTTCTGGTTCACATCGAGGTGCGAGGCTCGCGAATTAACGGTATACACAAAGCTATGCTATATTAAAGCCGTGCTTTGATCATCAACCACAAGACTCTGTTTTCAACAGAAGCCTTTATCATTTGCATCTTAGCATGCCACATTGGCAATTCACGCCATGCAATTGATATCCATCAATCACACGGAATGAAGTCCAATGTCAGACATACATCCATACAAGTCCGTTCTGCGCCTGAACGAAACTGGAGGCACCTTATTCCTCGTCCCATATGTCTAATATAACAGAGGTCCTCGCGTATCCGTTGATCTCCAAGTACGTCTGGATGATCACCACTTATTACCTCATCTTGGGTGTACAGCCCAATCAAGACATTAGTAAACATCCAAACGATGTGAAGACCTCTGATCTTCAACCACCGTCTTCATCGTCGACTCATCACTGATTCAGTTATTCAAAATGGGATAGACCTGGTCTTTCCGAATAACTCGTGTATATTATAAACAAGTGCTATAAAAACACAACATACGCCTCATCCCAATTTTGAATATTCTTTTATTTAAATATTCATATCTTTAGGAAAAGGTTTCCATTAATTTTATCAAAGCTACATTCTTCAAAATTTATTCTTTAATCTTCCTTTGGATATCAATTAAAACCAAATTATGGTTTATCCAAACTAGTTCGGATTAGCGAGCCTTACCGAAGTAATCGTTTGTTTAATTTCCCAATCCCAACCTTTTCATCCCATGAAGTAAAACTGGTAATACTTCATATCTAACACCACGGTGTTATCGGTAATATTAATTACCATTTCATGTTCTAATCTAATTAAAGATTTAACTATCGCTTGGAGCAAAACTGGTGATACTCCATTCTCGATCATTTCTTGAATTTGATAACATTAGTTATCAGATTCACATTCCAATCTAATTAAATATTTATTAAAACTCTAATCCAGTTTTAATCTCCAAAAATCACTATTTAATGATTTTCAAAGTTAAGAAATTAATCTTATCTTTAACTGGGTTAAAGAACTAATGTTATTTAAAACACAGCTCACGATAAACACAAAATCTCATTCCATTAACACTGGAATTTTCATGGAAAACAGATTGATATATATAATTGATATAAACTTCCATATCCAACCGATAATATAAATGGAATAATGGCAAAGCCTTTTAAATTCCATATATATTAACATTCTTCCTCTACAGAAGCTCACTTCGATTATTACCAAATCGAATTCCATTCAATTCCAATTTAATATGTTAAATTGGAAAACTTTAGTTTGAAAAATCTCCTTTAAATCTTAACAAAATATTTATAAATTCCAAATCACATTTCACTGTAAATCGGGTTAAAGAACGAATGTCGTTAAAAACACAGTTCATAATAAACCCAATTCACATTCCATTTCAAATCCAATTAAATGTTAACTAATTGGTAATTCTTCTCTACATCTTAATTAAAAGATTTATTCTTTTCACACGGGGTTTAAGAACAGTGTTACTGAAGACCCCATGCCATCAGTCTCTAACTGTAAATTAGTAAGAGAACAATTACCTAAGTATTAATCTCAAAGGCCGGAACCAACATCAGATCAATGCCCAGGAAACCATTCAACTTAGCTAATCTCTAGTTAGTTTCTAATTTTTTTAACTCTATTGGGTTTAAGAACAGTATTATTAAAGATACCATTCACGACAAACCAAAAATTCAATTCAATTCCAAATATATATTAAATAATTGGAAACTTCATTAAATCTTAATAAAATAAAAAATTAATCTTTTCTCAACTGGGTTTAATTACAGTGTTAGTGAAGATACCATTCACGACAAACACACAATCCAATTTGATATTAAATACAAGGCTCTGAATAGAAAATATATCGGTGTAAAATCCTAAATTTTTGAATAATCGAATTAACTAAATTCAAGAATAATTAATCTCTCAGATTTGAGAATTAAGGGAAACGGGTTGCACCGTTGTGTTCGTCTTGGAATTCTGGTTGAGATAGAGTCCGAGTTTGCGTAAAACGGATACCGGATGAAGGAGATATGAACGAATGAAGTTAGGCGGAAAAATCAGAAGAAGAAAAATAGATAAACTGCCGCACTTGGGAAGTGCGCCAATACAAATGTTGCACTGGCACACCTGCAAAGTGCGCCCAGGCCGACCAGAAAGCCTGCACAGCTTTCTGGTGTAATCTGATCCATATTGTAACACCCTGAATTTTTGAATAATCGAATCAACTAAATTAAAGAATAATTAATCTCAGATGTGAGAATTAATGGAAATGGGTTACACCGTGGTGTTCGTCTCGGAATTCTGGTTGAGATAGAGTCCGAGTTTGCGTAAATTGGATTCCGTATGAAAAAGATATCTTTAAACTAAATATTGCAGCAAAACATGAAAAAAAAGAGAAAAGAATAAATGTTTAGCATTGTTCTAATGTTTGTAAGAAAAAGACTTAATAGCTCATTTAGTTGGAACACGTGGCTTGCATACAAGGGGTACAGAGTTCGATCCCCGCAATCGCCATATTTTTGTTTTAGGGGAATGGCTTAAAATGGCTTAGTGTGAACGCGGTTCAAAAGTAGTTTAGTGTGAAAATGGTTAATTAGGAAGATAGAAATATATATATTTATATATATAAAATAAAATTCAACCTAAAATTTAAGAAAAAAAATTCAAAACAGCGGAAGCGGGAAGGCAAAACACCAAACCGACCTATTTTATGGGTCGACCCCAAGGTCGACTCAGGAGGTTTGGAATTAGTCCCGTCGGCCCTAAATGGTCTATGGTGAAATTTTATGTTTTAGGGCTTAGGTGGCGATTTCTGGTTGGTCTGTTGACATCATTTCTTGGTTTCTAAGGCCTAGATGGATTCTAGAGTGATCTGACGGTTGTAAATAAATCTAGCTCCTATACAAACACTCCAAAGCCTCATTCTAAAACCTAAATAACATTGGAACCGTGGCCGACATGCGCTGGAGTAGCTCATCTTTTCTTGAAGCTTAGGAAATTACAAATCAAAGATTCAAACAACAACGAACACACTATTTTCATAATGAAATCAGTGTAAACTGCCTTAAAGGCATAAAATTTAATTAAGGCATTAATTGGTAATTAATGTGCAGTAATGGACATAAGCCTTAAAAAAGGCATATAATTAATTGGTGATGTTAATTGTTATAATTTATATACCATAAATAGATGAACATAATTTAGGTGACAAATTATGGACATAAGTAAATTTGGAATATACTGACAAATTTGAATAGGGATAATTAATCAAAATTTGGGGTGAAAAGATTATGTATAATAATCAATGCCTAAGACACGAGGTTGGACTCATTTGTGGTGTAAGACTGCCCGGACCCGCCCAGCAAATCCAACAGCCACAAATGGTAGCCCAATGTGAGAGGTCAAAGGTCCAAATTAAATGTGTAACGGTTGTATGGACACGAGGTTAGGCTCGTTTATGGTGTAAGACTGCCCGGACCCGCCCGGCAAATCCAGCAGCCACAAATGCCAGCCTAATATGAGAGGTCCTACAGGGATTACGGTAGTAATAAATTAAGTAACACTTAAACAAATTAAACATGTAGTGGGACATGGGGGTTAGTTGGGTGACATGTGGTGACATGAGGAAATACGATTAATAGCACTTAACCAAGATAAACATGTAAGTAGGACATGGGGGTTAAGTGGGTGCCTTGGTGGCATGTGGAAATACAAATAGAAACACTTAACCAAATTTATACATGTAAGTGAACATGAATAAGAAGGCGTTAAGTGGGATGTATTACTGGGGACCATGCTTAGGTGGAAAACTTGTGTCAAGTAATGGGGGCCCATTTCAAACTAGTAACACATAAGTATCTTTGCGAGCTCGACCCAAGTAGAGGACGGGACACGCTTACTGGGCTTGACTATAAGAGGCCAAAATGGGTTAGCGGTGGCAATGCAAGTCCAACGGGGTCATGTGCGTGCGTGGGCCCGGGCTGGTAGGTAAGACGTTGTTGCATCGTGTAGGTATAAGTCGTGCATCTTTTGTTGTATCAGGTTGCCACTTTGGGAAATGATACACCCCACTGTGGTACCAGCACAGGTATCTACGAGTTAGGGAGCCGATCGAATGGGGAAGGTAGTGGGTACGACTAGTGGAGATAGGAGCAAGCTGCACCTCTGACAGCAGCTAGGAGTACAGCTACCATATTATGAATATTGTAATTAGAATGGGGAGGGTGGTGGGTACCACTAGTGGAGATAGGAGCAGGCGGCACCTATGACAGCAGCTAGGGGTACACGAAACTACCATTATTATTATCACTTATGTTCAGTAGGGAGGATCGACCTTAGGGTGACTAGTGGTGGTGCGATATAGCAATTATCTCATAGTGTTGGTGTAGTTTAGTAATTGTCTTACGGTGGGTTAGGTGCGCTTTAACAATATCGTTGTTCATCCTGTTTCCTTGCTTACTCTGCCATACTCAATGGTTCATGGTCATTTCCTGATTTTCCAACTTATGCCTTAGCCTGGTTACTTTGGTGATTATATTGTTAAAGTTATCGCACTCGCCAGACTTTATGTCTGACCCCCTTTGTTTCCTCCTCTTTTCTTCCTTTTTCCCCCCAAGGTGCTTAGGTTGGAACTAGCACCAGTGGAGCTTGATTTTGGACAGCTGTGCTTCTTGCTTTTAGAAGATTGCTTGGATCACTGAAGTAAAGTTCAGCCTTTTTTTATTTATGGCTATTTTGCATTGGGGATTATGTCTTTCAATTTATGTACTTTGATTTAGTCAAGATGGATATTATGTACTTGGCTCTGGTTTTGATGATGTAATCAAACATATGTATTTTCCGCTGCAATGAAATAATTTTTTTAATTTTTCAAGTACTGTTTATATCTATCTTGTTGTTAAGTTTATGTTCTATACTCACTTAAAATGCTCCATAGAAGTTAATGCATTCCCTTTGCGAGTGACATTAATGGACATGGGGTGTTATACGTGGTATCAGAGCTGAAGGTTACCAGAACAGATATGAATTTTGAAAATTTGTTTTTCAAAAACAATTTTATAAAGAAGTACCTTCAAAAGTATGTTTTAAGGAAAGTATTTTCAAGAGAAAAACTTATTTTAGAAAGCATAACCCCAAGGGCCATATATCTTTCCTTCAGTTCTTTTGTATTGAATCTTATCTTTAGTATGTCCTCTCGCTAGTATCATTGACCTTTACGTAGGATAGTCCTATTGTTGAAATGTGTGCTTGAGACATTTTATGTATGATGGATGCACGTGGATGCAAGTGTTTTCTAGTGGTTGCTCGTGGATGCATATACACACATTTTAGGCACTAGATCAGCTCAGTCACTTCTATTGCATATTGCATATAAATGTGTGTACATATTTAAGTAATGGATGGATAATGGTTGTACTATCATATGGATGTTGCATTTTGTTGAATAGTTGTGCATGCATGTAGAGATAATATGTATCGATAGGATTCTTTCGCATACATAATGGACGCATGGCACTATCATGGTTTGCATTAAGGAGGTCAACTGAATCAGTAGACCGCTTGATTTTGCATTAGATAAGGAACATATACACACACTTCTTGCATATGTTCATACAGCATTAGAAAATTTTAAGGACAATGGATGCCTGTGTTTGATGGTTGAGTAGATAGTTGTTTGGATGGTAGGATACGTTCTTCTTGACTTAGAGATTTCGAGGACGAAATTCTTTAAGTAGGGGAGAATGTAACACCCTGAGTTTTTGAATAATCGAATCAACTAAATTAAAGAATAATTAATCTCAGATGTGAGAATTAAGGGAAACGGTGTTCGCCTCGGAATTCTGGTTGAGATAGAGTCCGAGTTTGCGTAAATTGGATTTCGTATGAAAAAGATATCATTAAATTAAATATTTCATTAAAACATGAAAAAAAAAAGAATGAGAAAAGAATAAATGTTTAGCATTGTTCTAAGGTTTGTAAGCAAAAGACTTAGTAGTTCATTTGGTTGGAACACGTGACTTGCATACAAGGGGTAAAGAGTTTGATCCCCGCCAGCGCCATACTTTTTTTTTAGGGGAATGGCTTAAAATGGCTTAGTGTGAACGTAGTTCAAAAAGTAGTTTAGTGTGAAAATGGTTAACTAGGAAGATAGAGATATATATATAGATAAATATATATATATAATAAAATTTAACCTAAAATTTAAGAAAAAAATTCAAAACAGCGGAAGCGGGAAGGCAAAACACCAAACCGACCTATTATATGGGTCGACCCGAGACCCGCTGGGTCGACCCAGGGTCTCGAGTCGACCCCAGGGTCGACTGAGGAGGTTTGGAATTGGTCCCATCGGACCTAAATGGTCTATGATGAAATTTTATGTTTTAGGGCTTAGGTGGCGATTTCTGGTTGGTATGTTGACATCATTTCTTGGTTTCTAGGGCCTAAATGGATTCTAGAGTGATCTGACGGCTGTAAATAAATCTAACTCCTATATAAACACTCCAAAGCCTCATTCTAAAACCTAAATAAAATTGGAACAGTAGCCGTCATGCCGCTGGAGTAGCTCATTTTTTCTTGAAGCTTAGGAAATTATAAATCAAAGATTCAAACAACAACGAACACACTATTTTAATAATGAAATCAGTGTAAATTGCCTTAAAGGCATAAAATTTAATTAAGGCATTAATTGGTAATTAATGTGCAGTAATGGACATAAGCCTTAAAAAAGGCATATAGTTAATTGGTGATGTTAATTGGTATAATTTATATACCATAAATAGATGAACATAATTTAGGTGACAAATTATGGACATAAGTAAATTTGGAATGTACTGACAAATTTGAATAGGGATAATTAATCCAAATTTGGGGTGAAAAGATTATGTATAATAATCAATGCCTAAGACACGAGGTTGGACTCATTTGTGGTGTAAGACTGCCCGAACCTGCCCGGCAAATCCAGCAGCCACAAATGGTATTCCAATGTGAGAGGTCAAAGGCCCAAATTAAATCTGTAACAGTTGTATGGACATGAGGTTAGGCTCATTTGTGGTGTAAGACTGCCCGGACCCGCCCGGTAAATCCAGCAGCCACAAATGCCAGCCTAATGTGAGAGGTCCTACAGGGGTTACGGTAGTAATAAATTAAGTAACACTTAACCAAAGTAAACATGTAGTGGGATATGGGGGTTAAGTGGGTGACATGTGGGTGACATGAGGAAATACGATTAATAGCACTTAACCAAGATAAACATGTAAGTAGGACATGGGGGTTAAGTGGGTGCCTTGGGTGGCATATGGAAATATGAATAGAAACACTTAACCAAATTTAAACATGTAAGTGGACATGAATAAGAAGGGGTTAAGTGGGATGTATTGGTGGGGACCAAGCTTAGGTTGAAAGCTTGTGTCAAGTAATGGGGGCCCATTTCAAACCAGTAACACATAAGTATTTTGTGAGCTCGACCCAAGTCGAGGATGGGACACGCTTACTGGGCTTGACTATAAGAGGCCAAAACGGGTTAGCGGTGGCAACGCAAGTCCAATGGGGTCATGTGCGTGTGTGGGCCTGGGCTGGTAGGTAAGACGTTGTTGCATCGTGTTGGTATAAGTCGTACATCTTTTGTTGTATCGGGTTGCCACTTTGGGAAATGATACACACCACTGTGGGGCCAGCACAGGTATCTACGAGTTAGGGAGCCGATCGAATGGGGAAGGTAGGGGTACGACTAGTGAAGATAGGAGCAGGCGGCACCTATGACAGTAGCTAGGAGTACAACTACCATATTATGAATATTGTAATTAGAATGGGGAGGGTAGTGGGTACCACTAGTGGAGATAGGAGCAGGCAACACCTATGACAGCAGCTAGGGGTACACAAAACTACCATTATTATTATCACTTATCTTCAATAGGCAGGTTCAACCTTAGGGTGACTAGTGGTGGTGCAGTATAGCAATTATCTCATAGTGTTGGTGTAGTTTAGTAATTGTCTTACAGTGGGTTAGGTGCGCTTTAACGATATCGTTGTTCATCCTGTTTCCTTGCTTACTCTGCCATACTCAATGGTTCATGGCCATTTCCTGATTTTTCCAACTTATGCCTTAGCCTAGTTACTTTGGTGATTATATTGTTAAAGTTATCGCACTCGCCAGACTTTATGTCTGACCCCCTTTGTTTCCTCCTCTTTTCTTCCTTTTTCCCCCCAAGGTGCTCAGGTGGGAACTAGCACCAGTGGAGCTTAATTTTGGACAGCTGTGCTTCTTGCTTTTAGAAGATTGCTTGGATCGCTGAAGTAAAGTTCAGCCTCTCTTTTATTTATGGCTATTTTGTATTGGGGATTATGTCTTTCAATTTATGTACTTTGATTTAGTCAAGATGGATATTATGTACTTGGCTCCGGTTTTGGCGATGTAATCAAACATATGTATTTTCCGCTACAATGAAATTTTAATTTTAATTTTTCAAGTACTGTTTATATCTGTCTTGTTGTTAAGTTTTCGTTCTATACTCAGTTAAAATGCTCCATAGATGTTAATGCATTCCCTTTGTGAGTGACATTAATGGACATGGGGTGTTACACATATTGTGACTCATTGTTGAGTCCTTTCTAACTCCTTGCTGAGTCATTAGGGCTGAGGTGTCATACTATCCTGACTGAGTGGTTTTGATTAACCCTAAGATCATCCGACGGCTACAATTAAATTGAAATTCTATATAAACATGGGTAGACTCAAACCATTAAAATCAAATAAAAATTGGAACTATGGCCGTCATGCTATCACCTTGCAACCTAGAGTAGCTGCCACCATTTAGGAGGAAGAAAAGCTAATCAACTCAATTCTATTCAACTCTAATCTAAACAATAACGAATCTACTACAAAGGCGAGCTAAATCAATTTCAGAACATAGATTTCAGAATGCAAGACCTTCTTTTTGTGAGTTCGATTTCTTTAATAAGATAATTAACAATTTAATTAGGTTGAGTTATGATTTGGATTATATGGTTATGTTGTGAATCATTGACCGTTATGTTATTATCTATGTTGTAAATCTATGATGTTATTATCTATGTTGTAAAGCTGTGATGTTATTATCTATGTTGTAAATCTATGTTAACTGTTGGCCTATGTACAATCAATTCATAATGATGCTTCATATGCTAGTTTGGTTTTGTTGTGGAACTAATTCATATGTTAAATCATATGTATGTATCAAGTTTAGATGTTAATTTAGATATGAATCATATGCAAGTTATTGAGAATCAATACAACCTTGCATGTTTCATGACATCTATTTTACGTGTAAATTGGATCTAAAGTTAGGCTATGACATATGTGAGTTAGATGCAAGTTTACATCATAGTTTATGTTATACAAATCACATATGCAAGTATATATATATGTTAGGGTATGAATCATGTAATGTAAGTTTGCGACTGTTGCCTATGCAAATTTACACCTTATGATTAGATCTATGACACCCATAGTTTATGCAAGTTTGTGACTTTGGCCTATGCAAGTTTTAGATGAAAAACCTTATTCACACATGCAAGTTCACCCCTTATGTTTAGATCTAGTTTTTATTCTTTGCCTGTTGTGATTTTTTCTCTTTATCCTGTAAGTTAGACTATTCGAGTCTAACATATATTTCACGTTAAACGAACGAACGTACAACATGGGGCAAGGGGATAACATTAAAAGATTTAATATTGAGAATTGGCATAAATGTCTTAAATGTGATGTTAATTGGTATAATTTTATATACCACAAATAGATGGACATAATTGAGTCAATTATGGACATAGTTAAATTTGTAATTGATTGGCAATTTGAATAGGGAAATTAATTCAAATTGGGGATAACTAATTATGTGTAATTAATTGCCTAAGACACGAGGTTAGACTCTTTTGTGGTGTAAGACTGCCCGGACCCGCCCGGCAAATCTAGCTGCCACAAATGCCAGTCTAATGTGGGAGGTCTTAGGCATAAATTAAATGCGTAACAGTTGTAAGGACACAAGTTTAGGCTCATTTGTGGTGTAAGACTGCTCGGAGCCCCCCCCCCTCGGGAAATCTAGCTGCCACAAATGCCAGTCTAATGTGGGAGGTCTTTACAAGGTTACGGTCTTAATGAATTAAGAAACACTTAACAGATAAACATGTAGTGGGACATGAGGGAGTAAAGTGGGTGCCTTGGGTGGCATGTGAAATTAAGTGGGTGCCCTGGGCGGCATTTGAAATACGATTGGATGCACTTAACCAAGATTGAAACATGTAAAAAGACATGATTAAGAATGGGGTTAAGTGGACAAAAACCTTAGAGGGGACCAAGCGTAGGTGGAAAGCTTGTGTCATGCATGGGGGGCCTTTTCAAACCAGTAACCCATTAAGTATCTTTGTGGGCTCAACCCAAGTCGAGGACGGGACACGCGTACTGGATTTGATTGTAATGGTCAATGGTGGCAACGCAAGTCCAACGGGTTCATATGTGTGTGTGGGCTCGGGCTGCTAGTTAAGACGTTGTTGCATCGTGTAGATATAAGCCATGCATTTTTGGTTGTATCGGGTTGCCACTTTGGGGAGTGATACACCCCACTGTGGGGCCAGCACGAGTATCTACGAGTTAGGGAGCCGATCGAATGGGGGTAGTGGTTAGACCTAGTGGAGATAGGGGCAGACGGCACCTATGAAGGTAGCTAGGGGTACACTAAACTACCATTATCATTATTAAATTTTGTAGGCGGGATCAACCTTTAGGGTGACTAGTGGTGGTGCAGTGTAGTAATTATCTTATAGTGATTAGGGGCGCCTTTAATGATATCTTGGTTCATCTTATTTCCTCGTTTTGTTCTGTCATACCCAATTGTTCACAGTCATTTCCTTATTTTCCAGCTTATGCCTTATCCTAGTCATTTTTATAATTATATTGTTAAAGTTATCGCACTCGCCATACTTCATGTCTGACCCCTTTTTCTTTCCACCTCTTTTCTTCCTTCCCCCCCCCCCCTCAGGTTTGCAAGGAGGAAATACTACAGCTTAGTGCCGATTTCTTTCAGTTGCTTGAAGAAAGTAGATGTATTGCTTGGGACTCTCTCATATTTTTGGCTTTGCTTATGCTCAGTGGGGATTTATGCATTTATGTTATTTAAGTATTTGCTTCTTTATGTACTTTGAAGTTTTTGGAAAAGACTACAGATCCTGTTGTAATGGTTTTGGAAACTACTTATGTAAACTCGTTTTGAGTTATGATGAAATAAAATAAGATTTATCTTCCGCTGTGTTGTTTTATTAATTTATTCTTGTAATTTATCTGTTCTATACAACAAGAATGCTTCATGGACATTGATGCATTCCCTTTGTGAGCGACATTAATGGACGTGGAGTGTTACACGTGGTATCAGAGCTATGGTTACATGAACAGATAAAAAGTTTTAAAAAGTGTTTTCAAAAGTATTATTTTCCTAGAAAGTATTTTCAAAAACTTGTTTTAAAGAAGCTATTTTTAAGGAAAGTTTACTTTAAAGAGCATAATCCCCCGCAAGCCATACATCTCTCTTTCGCTTCCCTTGTTTTTAAACTCTTTCCTTTTCTTTTCAGCATGTCTGGAACATCTGAGATACCAGAGGGTGTTCATGTACCCGGTTGGTTTTGTCAATATCTCGAGGCTAGGGCTGCTACCGCGGGACAGGCCAACGTTCCTCCTCCTCCCCTAGCTCCATTCATTCCTCCGCGTGGAGATACTTTCTCCAAGATATGTGAAGACTTTCGTTCGATGGGTGGAAAATCTTTTAGTGGATCTAAAACGTTCGCTGAAGCTAGAAATTGGTTGAAAGAAGTGGAGGATCTGTTTGGCATCTTCGATTTGGACGATTGTAAGAAGGTCTAATTGGCTGCTTGGTTGATGAAAGACGAAACTTCGTTTTGGTGGGAGGTCACTAATGGGGAGCGTCCAGTTGATACATGGCCAGATTTCAGGCATTGGATTGAGGCAAAGTTTCCCTTACGGGCTGAAGAGAATTTATATATGGAAAGATTTTTGGCGTTAAAGCAAGGGAATCTGTCAATAAAAGAATACGTCAACAAGTTCAATCGGTTGGTGAGATTTGGCTTGGACATGGTGAATACACCCGAAAAGAAGGCCCTGAGATTTGTTAAGGGTTTGAGCGAGCCACTACATGGGTTAGCTATGACCCACATCCCTATGGTGGCCACCTTTGAGAGGCTAGTTGATATGGAGCTTATGCATGAAGAGGAGAAGGGCGCCTATGCTAATAAGGCACCCGAGAAGAAAGGGGAACAAAAGAAATCGCAGCAACAACAAAACAAGAAAGGTAGGAAGAACAATAATGGCAAAGGAAAGAAGAAGTGCCTTAATTGTGGGACACCAGGCCATCTGAGTAAAGAATGTAGGAAAAAGAAGAAGACTGGTTGTTTCCACTGTGGAGAGGCAGGTCATCTAGTTATGGACTGCCCAAGGAAACAGGGACAAGGGCAAAGAACTTCTAGAGGGCAGCTTTAGGCTCTCGCGGCACCAGGGTAGGCAAGGGAGCAGGTCCAGGCTCTCGCGGTCCCACCGCTATAAGAACGAGGTAGAAACATTTCCGTTGAGAGTTTAGTTTTTCTGTTTGATCATCATGTCCATACTTTATTCGATTCTGGCGCATCACATTCGTTTATCTCTACATCATTAGTTGAAACACTGCACCTAAATACTAGTCTTGTTGTGGATCCCATTGTAGTCTCAAATCCTATTGGTGGGTCGGCTCATTTATCCATGGTTTGTAGGGATTTGAGATTGTCTATCTTAAGCGTTGGTTTTGAATGTAATGCTTTCGTGCTTGGTTTCATGGGCTATGGGTTGATTCTAGGGATGGATTGGCTAGCCCGATATGGCGCCATCCTAGATTGTGAACGAAGGGTAGTAAAATTGTTGACTCGTAGTGGAAAGACCCTAGATATTTCTTATGACCTAGAGGATCGATGATGCTTAGTTATCTTGAGTCACTTGACGCATCCAATGATGATTTACATTCTGTTCATATAGTCCATGAATATGTTGATGTCTTCGATGAGGTGAGGGGTCTACCCCCAAAACGTGAGATAGACTTTCGTATTTATCTTGTAGACAATGCAAAACCAGTATCTCTGCCAGTACTCCACATGGCTCCTCGTGAGAGGAGGGAGCTCAATAAGCAAGTAGGGGAGTTGCTTGAGAAAGGGTTCATATGACGTACTATATCGAAGTGGGGTGCTCCAGTAGTATTTTCCACGAAGGCGGATGGGTCCCTTAGACTTTGTGTGGACAATAAAGAGCTTAATAAACTTACTAAGAAGAATAGGCACCCACTGCCGAGGATTGACGATCTCTTTGATCAGTTAGTTGGCGCCTCAGTGTTTTCGCAGTCGGACTTAGCTACTGGTTTCCATCAATTGAGACTGGCTGAGGATAGCATAGACAAGACTGCCTTTAGGACTCCGGACGGTTTCTATGAGTGGCTTGTAATGCCCTTCGGTTTGAGAAACGCCCCCACATACTTTGTTGACTTGACGAATAGGGTGCTTAGGGAGTACCTTAATAAATTCATGGTGGTCTTTATGGATGACATCTTGGTCTTTCCTAAGAGTGAGGAAGAGCATGCCCTACATCTTAGGAAAGTATTGGAGACCCTTCGAGCGCATAACCTTAAAGCTAAATTTTCTAAATGTCACTTTTGGAGGAAGGAAGTGCGATTCTTAGGGCACGTGGTTTCCAAAGAAGGGATAGATGTGGATCCCGCGAAAGTCATCCAAGATTGGAAGGTCCCTAAAAATGCTACCGAGGTGAGGAGTCTCTTGGGGTTGGCCTGCTATTATAGGAAGTTTATCAAGGACTTCGCAAAGTTATCAGCCACATTCACACGCTTGGCGAAGAAGAACCTAGTTTTCACATGGAACGTAGATTGTGATGATGCATTCCAATGTTTAAAGAGAGCTTTGACCACAACCCCAGTTTTAGTGTTTCCAGATGGGAGTAAGCCTTTTACCGTTTATACCGATGCTTGTAGGACATGACTTGGCGCAGTCTTAATGCAAGAGGGAAGGGTAATAGCCTATGGAGGAAGGCAGTTTAGAGTACATGAGAGAAATTACCCTACGCATGACCTATAGTTGGCCGCTATTTTTTTTGCGCTTAAGTCATGGCAACATTATCTTCTTGGCGAGAAATTCGAATTGTTCACTGACCACAAATCGCTATACTCGTTCTCTCAGAAGGACTTTAACTTAAGGCAGCAAAGATGGATGGAATTCTTAGCGTCCTACGATTTTGAGATAGCATATACCCTTTGCAAGGGTAACGTGGTGGCAGACGCCTTAAGTAGGAAAAGGTTGTCCTTGAGTCCGTTGTTTGTTGAGCGGTAAAGCTTAGAGTTCATCTCTACATTTGACTTTAGACCTTCCATTGACTATGTACCCGGTTTGCTAGCATCCTTAGAGGTCAGACCTACGCTTTTGGGACGGATTGGTGAGCCACAACGAGATGACCCACAGTTGATTGAGTTGGTAGAGAAGCTCATAAGGGGGAGTCATCGAGCCATCTCAGTAGGTATACCCTAGATGATAAGGGTTGGTTACGTAGGGACGGTAGACTTTGTGTACCACGAGATGAGAACTTGAGGAAGACCATTCTTGATGATGCACATCGTTCAAAGATGACCATTCGTCCCGACGGGGACAAGATGTACATGGACATGAGACGAGTTTACTTTTGGGCCGGTATGAAGAAGGATGTGGCTGAGTTTGTCACTAGATGCTTGGTGTGCCAACAAGTAAAAGCAGAGCAAAAGAAGCCCGGTGGGTTGCTTCACTCATTGGAGATCCCACAATGGAAGTGGAAGAGTGTCTCGATGGACATTGTTGATGGGTTACCGAGATCGAGGAAGGGTAATACGGGGATTTGGGTCATGGTAGACAGACTTACTAAGAGCGGCCATTTCATTCTCGTGAAGAGTAAGAGGACTGCACCATGGTTAGCCTCTGTATACATTCGAGAGATAGTTCGTGTAACGGCCCGCCCCGCAACATTCAGCATTTCCTCCGAAAGTGCGTTGTACGCATGCCCAACTAGCACGGAACGGTCGCCAAAGAATGGAAAGAAGAGAATGAACTAATCGAAAACCTGTAGAATGTCTCATAGCGCATGGAACAAAATATAATAATAATGTACTTGACATAAAACAGGCGAGACAGTGTATAAGCTGATAACTAAAACCAACATCAACATCAGAGTAGCGGAAGTCTAAATACAGCTTATTACAACTTTTCAAATTACTGTCTCTAAACAAAAGAAAGGAAGAGTGCACTACTAATGCCCAAAGTAGTGACCAGCAGCAACATAGGGAGAATATCTATATATGTATCATACGTGGAATCCTCATGCTCGTCTCCGATACAGCTACTCGGGCAACACCAGCTAACCTGTCTCTAGTCTGCTCGTGAGAGCACCCAGAGTAATAAGAAGAGACATAAAACTCTGGGTCAGACAAAAAGTATGGTATGAGTGATAAGCAGCTAAACAGAACAATAATAGGTATACTAAACCATACCTGAACCTGGACCTGCAACCAAAGAGTTTGCACTACATACCGTACAATACTCTAAGGTGCCACTGAACAGATGGTGTAAAGATAATGGGGGTGGTGGTGTGCATGTCATAATGATGGCAAACAAATCAAACATAGCAACCATCCTCACATCTCTCACTCAGTGCGTAAAGCATACAATATCTACTGCTTCGATCATTAGACCCATCGAAGTAGTGACGGAGTTCGACTTGTACAACTACTGCTACTACCAAGCTCACCACATGGAGTCATGACCAAATCTTTACAAATGACCCCACTTCATTGGTCTATATCTCTTTAGTCATACCTAGGCCACTATGGCCCTGAATCCGTTCACGTACCTCCTACACATAGTGATCCAAAGTTATAGACATCGACAACCCCTTAGCACACGTCCCGCAGCAAAGCCCAATCATGAAGTTCACTCGTTGGTTCCCATCTGGATCCTGAGTCAAAACAACTCATTTGGACTACCTTTGCATCTCGGGTTTTGGTCATCATCTCCGGATCGGTCTTCATTCAGTTCGTGATCATCATCTAGGCTCGGGTTCATATCGGTTCGTAGTACCCTCTCTAGATCGGTTCGGATCGTAGTGACCTTCCTCCAGCGGTTCGGATCGGGGTCCACACCTCCTGGCGTCATGGAAAACTCCTCTGGTTCGGTCCTTCTTCCCAAGCACCCCGGATCGGGTCGGGTCTCTCAAACTTCTCCATGGTGCATCGGTTCGGGTCGGAGTGGCACACGATAGGCGGATCGGGTTGTGGGTTCGGGTCCAGATCATCTCGTGGATACAACAGCTTGGAGGGGCGGTTCGGCTCGTGGAGAGGTCTCCTTGTCGGTTCGGTTCGGGCTCCTTCCTCCGATCCGATCCCGGATCGGCCAAATTCCTGCACTTCTTTCCAATGACTGTTTACGCCATGCGATGGCGTTTTTGACCAATCTAACTATTCTAAACAACACAATTCATACCAAACAGTCATAGCAACATGTATAATCATCCACAAACAGCAAAACAGCAATCATAGTATGTAAAATGGATCAAACATACCCAAAAACCCATATTTTCCCTTAAGCGTGCTTAAGCAAAACTAATGATAGGATTAACAAAAGTTAACCAAATTAGCCAAATTTTCTAACAGAGGTCTAAAACAATATTTCCGAATTTATGAATATTTTTCCATAATTTTATCATGTATAATTTCGTTAATCTTCACTAATCACGCTTAATTAATCGTAATTAGTGCAAAACTATGCAAATCACTCACCTTTGCCACAAATAAAACATTTAGAACTGAAACTCTACTGTTTGGGCGCGAATAACAATACAACACAGCAGCTCTACCTCAATTCTTGTGCTAATCCGCCTTGATTTGATGTTGCTAAGCCTAATCCTTGATTATAATGTGATTTGGAGGTGTTTTAGAGGTTGGAGGCCATTGTTATGCTTTCTAAGACGTAAGTGGCTGCTAGAAAACTGAAATAGAATGAAAACCTAACTCATTTCAGCCTCCAGTAACCCTAATCCCGAAAGGGGTTATGGGCCCATTCACTAATCACCCCATTTGGCCCGGTTAAGCAGTTTTTCAACTTCTGAAGCTTGTTTCATCCATATCTCCCAAACGGTAAGTCCGTTTTTCACATACGACCACTCTACGGAAAGGTAAACCATCATCCAAAGCCAATGGAAGTGGTTTCAGGTCAAAAATCCTTTCCAATCAAAATTTATGGCCAAAACAAGATCGGCTAGGGGAAAACGGTCATTTAAAAATCGGGAAAAATCATGAACATGGGAAATGACCCCAGTAGTCGTCTCCTAAAGTTACATGACCATACGACTTGTGAAAGAAAGAAATATTCTACGATCCTTCGATGTGTAGAATGCGGGTCGTTACACTCTCCCCCCTTAAGAAATTTCGTCCCCGAAATTCCTTAACCCAAAACATACAAAGGATCCCGCATGCCTACCAGCCACATACAACAATCAAACATGCAAAACAAGCAAACAAACCTATCCTAGCATGCAGAAAGACTAAATTGAAGTTAAAATCTTACTAGGCGAAGAGTTCTGGATACGTCTTCCTAATGCTCTCCTCTGTCTCCCGAGTACAGTCATTCTCATTCTCGCCCCACTGGACTTTGACTAGATTCACCGCTTTCCTTCGAAGTTGCTTCGTATCATTCCCAACAATACGCATAGGCTTGCGGTTCCCAACCGCCTCGGGTTCAACTTCGATATCATCTAACTGATCAGGTGAAATAGTCACATCTAGTCGTGCACGAACTTCCTTAACAGGGAAACATGAAATACGTTGTGAAATCCGGTCATCTTCTCTGGTAATTCAACTTTGTATGCCAAATTCCCAATTTGCTCAAGAACTGGGAATGGACCAACAAATCTTGGTGCTAACTTGCCTCTCCTGCCAAATCGTATCATGCTCTTCAACGGAGAAATCTTGATAAACACCAAGTTGCCAATGGAGAACTTTAATTCTCTTCTCCTTTTATCAGCATAACTCTTCTGCCTATCTTGGACAGCCTTCATTTGCTGTTGGATAACCTTAATCTTGTCTGAAGTTTCTCTTATCACATCGGGTCCAAGCACAAACTTCTCACCAGTTTCTACCCAACATGACGGTGAGTTGCACGGTCTTCCATACAAAGCTTCAAACAGAGCCATACCAATACTGGATTGATAACTATTATTATATGCAAACTCTACTAGATGCAAATGGTCATCCTACGATCCACCAAAATCCAATATGCAAGCTCTCAAGAGATTTTCTAACATTCGATTCACCCTCTCTGTCTGTCCGTCGATTTGAGGATGATATGCGGTATTGAGATGTAGTTTTGATCCTAACGCCTCTTGTAAGCTCCTCCAAAATCCACTAGTGAACAACGGATCTCGGTCACTCACAATGCCTTTGGGTATTCCATGAAATCTTACTACCCACTTTATATACAGTTCCGCTAACTTAGCTGCCGTCCTGTTTGACTTGACGGGTATAAACCTTGCACTCTTAGTCAATCGGTCCACAATCACCCAAATGCTATCATGGCCCAATCTAGTCCTTGGTAACCCATCAATGAAATCCATTGACACTTGTTCCCATTTCCATTCTGGAATTTCTAATGGTTGTAGCAAACCACTAGGCTTCTTTTGCTTAGCTTTAACTAGCTGGCAGTTCATGCATTTGGATATAAACATCCCAATGTCTCTTTTCATCCCTTCCCAGTAGTAGGTCTGCTTCATGTTTCGGTACATCTTGTTACCAACGGGGTGTATAGTCAGTTTTGAGTGATGACATTCTCTAAGCACTTCATCTCTCAATCCATTGACATTGCGTACAACTAGTCTTCCATTCTTTCTAAGCCATCCATCTCGATCAAGCCCATACTTGTTCCTATCTCCCTCGATTCCCATCTTTAACTTTGAGATGATTTCTAATAGGTTAGGATCGTTCCTCTAACTGGAACCAATCTGCTCAATCAAAGTAGGTCTGATCGTCAAAGTTACTAACATTTCATCATCCAATTCACACTTTGGTCTGAAATCATACCCAGCGATGTACTCCAGTTGCTTCCATTCAAGAAACATAGCCCCTAAACTGGCATGTCTTCTACTCAATGCATCAGCCAGCGCATTGCCCTTTCCTGGTGTATATGCGATGTCGAAATCATAGGAAGCTAAGAATTCTAACCATCTTTGCTGTCAGAGATTTAGATCCTTTTGAGAGAAGATACTTTAACGTTTTATGACTAGTAAACAACTTGAATCTTTCTCCCAAGAGATAATGTCTCCACATCTTCAATGCAAATACGATTGCTTCCAATTCCAAATCATGGGTTGGGTATCTTTTCTCATGCGGTTTCAGTTGCCGACTTGCATAAGCTACAACCCTACCTCCTTGTATCAATACAGCACCTAGTCCAGTACCACATGCATCCGTATATACCGTCATCTCTTCATTCCCCTTAGGAATGACTAACACTGGTGCACACTTCAACTTTTCCTTTAGACTCTTGAATGCATCCTCGCACTTGTCGTCCCAGACGAAAGCTTGATTCTTCTTAGTCAACTGAGTCAACGGTGCTGCTATCTTAGAGAAGTCTTGGATAAACTTACGATAATATCCAGCTAACCCCAAGAAACTTCTTATGTCCGTTGCATTCTTGGGCGTAGACCAATCTTGTACCGTAGCCACCTTCGCAGGGTCCACGGCAATACCATTCCCTGAAACAACATGGCCCAAGAATCTCACTTCCCTCCACCAGAAGTGACACTTAGAGAATTTTGCTTTCAACAGGTGTTTTCTCAACACCTCCATCACTATCCTCAAATGTTCCTTGTGTTCTTCCTGTGTCCTTGAATAGACCAAAATATCATCCATGAACACAAGGACAAACTTATTCAACTGATCTCTGAATACCCTATTCATAAGATCCGCAAAGTATGCTAGGGCATTGGTCAGCCCGAATGGCATGACCAACCACTCATAAAATCCAGACGGCGTCTGAAATGCCATTTTAGCTATACTCTCAGCTTCCACTCTAAGCTGATGAAAACCTGTCGCGAGATCCAACTGAGAGAATACTCTCACGCCACTCAAATGATCAAACAAATCATCTATCGGCGGTAGAGGATACTTATTCTTCCTCGTCACTTTATTCAACTCGCGGTAGTCTACACACAAACGAAGGGAACCATCCGCATTGGTAGCAAACACAACTGGTGCTCCCCATTCAGAAACACTCCTGATAAATCCCTTCTTCAAAAGATCGCTGACTTGCACCCCGAGCTCTCGCTTCTCCCTTGGTGCCATACGACGAAGTGGCATCACTATAGGTCTGGCATCTTTCACCAAATCAATACGGAACTCAATCTCTCGGTGTGGTGGAAGCCCGGTCACTTCCTCGAAGATGTCCGGATACTGGCCAACCACGGGCAACCCTGACAACTCACTATGCGGGATATCGAGGGAATTTAGAAAACTAGCCATTACCCCATCACCGGGTGGACCACCAAAAACTACCCTCCGCTCATCATCCGCTCTAGCTGTCACCAAAAAGCCCTCACTGTCTACCACCACCGCGTATCTTTGGAGCCAATCGACTCCCAAAATAATGCCAAACCTAGTAAAGCCCAAAAAAAGCAATCACAACCAAACATGCATCCATGACTCGATAAGACCACATTACGACAAATCATGCTAAAGTTAGTTGAACCACCAATCGGGTTCGTCGCTACTAAAGGCCTATCGACAATCTCGTGCTCCAATCCCAACCTATCTACCAGGTCACTAGATATGAAAGAACTGGAAGCCCCGGTATCAAACAAAACTCTAACAGAAACTTCATAAACAGAAAGCATAACTTGAATAACGACATTCTTTCCCTTCTCCGCCGCAGTTGGGGCAATCGACGAAGAAGGAATAGCATTAAGGGCATATGCTTTCACCATCTGCTTTTCTTTAGGGGGTTGCGGACACTTGTCCTTGTGATGTCCCACTTGGACACAGTTGAAGCACTTCCTATCCGCTGGCTTGGCCCAACAATTACTAGCATAATGACCCTTCTTACCACAGCCGAAGCACTCAACATCTTTCTTATTCTTTTTCTGGCCATCCTTATTCTGGTTCTGCTTCCTCTTATTCTGAGGACCACTCTTTCCTCCACCACTTGCTTGTGGTTTTGGCAGATGCAACCTCAGCCTTCGACTTAGGGTAAAGTCTCTCAGACCTCAATGCTTTCACCATAATCGATTCAAACATCTCATCGATGTGGTTGATAAGCCTTTCCCCCAAGTACTGATCCAAGCCAGTTATTAACTTCTCATTCTTCTTCTCGGGAGTGTCAATGAGAGATAGTCCATACTTCGATAAAGTATCGAATTCTGCAATATACTCCAAGACAACTCTGCCATTCTGCTTGAGCTCCAAGAATTTCTTAAAAAGCACTGACTTCTGGGCAGCTGGAATGAACGTATCGCTAAAGCGAACCTTAAACTGCTCTCAAGTAATCTGATCCTTGGGAGTAGCTGCCTTTATAGCATTCCACCAATTCATTGCCCGTCCTTGCAACTGACGGGATGCTAACCTTCTTTTCATCGCATCCTCGATACCTAAATCTTCGAAGATACTTTCGTAGCTACCCAACCAATCCTGAACATCCGTAGCTGACTCCTTTCCGTGGAACGGCTTCCAACCAAGACTAGTGTAATCCTTATTCAACCTAGAGAAATTAGCCCTATGCACCTGCACTATTGGACCACCACCATTACCATTATTGGGAGCTGCCCTCTGCACATCCCTAAGCATCTCTCTCATGAGGTTAGTAAACATCGTCCTCATGTCAGCAACATTCCCATTACTGACTCCTCTACCGGCACCTCTTGCGTATCGACTCATCGTTCAATCTGTAAAGAGAAAACGATTAACCATCTCCATAGTGGTGCTAGTGAAGTGCGACTTCATCCTTAGCTATACTAATAGTATATATACAGCTTTTTAAAACCAAAGTAATCACAAATATGCGCTCTCATATACGTATACTATCTCTCCTTGATAACTTCCCTAGGTTAACTACGCAACCTAGAGCTCTGATACCAAGTGTGACGGCCCGCCCCACACCAGCTGGCATTTCCTCCGAAAGTGCGCTGTACGCATGCCCAACTAGCACGGAACGGTCGCCAAAGAAAGGAAAGAAGAGAATGAACTAATCAAAAACCTGTAGAATGTCTCATAGCGCATGGAATAAAATATAATAATAATGTACTTGACATCAAAAAGGCGAGACAGTGCATAAGCTGATAACTTAAATCAACATCAACATCAGAGTAGCGGAATTCTAAATACAGCTTATTACAACTTTTCAAATTACAGTCTCTAAACAAAAGAAAGGAAGAGTGCACTACTAATGCCCAAAGTAGTGACCAGCAGCGACACAGGGAGAATATCTATATATGTATCATACGTGGAAGCCTCATGCTCGTCTCCGGTACAACTACTCGTGCATCACCACCTAACCTATCTCTAGTCTGCTCGTGAGAGCACCCATAGTAATAAGAAGAGACATAAAACTCTGGGTCAGACAAAAAGTCTGGTATGAGCGACAAGTAGCTAAACAGAACAATAACAGGTATACTAAACCATACCTGAACCTGGACCTGCAACCAAAGAGTTAGCACTACATACCGTACAATACTCTAAGGTGCCACTGAACAGATGGTGTAAAGATAACAGGGGTGGTGGTGTGCATGTCGCAATGATGGAAAACAAATCAAACATAGCAACCATCCTCACATCTCTCACTCAGTGCATAAAGCATACGATATCTACTGCTTCGATCACTAGACCCATCGAAGCAGTGACGGAGTTCGACTTGTACAACTACTGCTACTACCAAGCTCACCACATGGAGTCATGACCAAATCTTTACAAATGACCCCGCTTCATTGGTCTATAGCTCTTTAGACGTTCCTAGGCCACTAAGGCCCTGAATCCGTTCACGTACCCCCTACACATAGTGATCCAAAGTTATAGACATCGACAACCCCTTAGCACACGTCCCGCAGCAAAGCCCAATCATGAAGTTCACTCGTTGGTTCCCATCTGGATCCTGAGTCAAAAAAACTCATTTGGACTACCTTTGCATCTCGGGTTTTGGTCATCATCTCCGGATCGGTCTTCATTCAGTTCCTGATCATCATCTAGGCTTGGGTTCATATCGGTTCGTAGTACCCTCTCCAGATCGGTTCGGATCGTAGTGACCTTCCTCCAGCGGTTCGGATCAGGGTCCACCCCTCCTGGCTTCATGGAAAACTCCTTTGGTTCGGTCTTTCTTCCCAAGCACCCCAGATCGGGTCGGGTCTCTCAAGCTTCTCCATGGTGCATTGGTTCTGGTCGGAGTGGCACACGAGAGGCGGATCGGGTCATGGGTTTGGGTCCAGATCGTCTCGTGGATACAACAGCTTGGAGGGGTGATTCGGTTCGCGGAGAGGTCTCTTAGTCGGTTCGGTTTGGGCTCCTTCCTCCGATCCGATCCGGATCAGCCAAATGCCTACACTTCTTTCCAGCGATTGTTTACGCTATTTGACGGCGTTTTCGACCAATCTAACTATTCTAAACAATCACAATTCATACCAAACAGTCATAGCAACATGTATAATCATCCATAAATAGCAAAACAACAATCATAGTATGTAAAATGTATTAAACATACCCAAAAACCCATATTTTCCCTTAAGCTTGCTTAAGCAAAACTAATGATAGGATTAACATAACTTAACCAAATTAGCCAAATTTTCTAACAGAGGTCTAAAACAATATTTCCGAATTTATGAATATTTTTCCAGAATTTTATCATGTCTAATTTCGTTAATCTTCACTAATCACCCTTAATTAACCGTAGTGCAAAACTATGCAAATCACTCACCTTTGCCACAAATAAAACCTTTAGAACTGAAACTCTACTGTTTGGGCGCGAATACCAATACAACACAGTAGCTCTACCTCGATTCTTGTGCTAATCCGCCTTGATTTGATGTTGCTAAGCCTAATCCTTGATTATAAAGTGATTTGGAGGTGTTTTAGAGGTTGGAGGCCATTGTTAGGTTTTCTAAGAGGCAAGTGGCGGCTATAAAACTGAAATAGAATGAATACCTAACTCATTTCAACTTCCCCATAACCCTAATCCCGAAATGGGTTACGGGCTCATTCACTAATCACCTCATTTGGCCCGGTTAAGCAGTTTTTCACCTTCTGAAACTTGTTTCAGCCATATCTCCCAAACCGTAAGTCAGTTTTTCACATGTGACCACTCTATGGAAAGGTAAACTATCATTCGAAGCCAATGGAAGTGGTTTCAGGTCAAAACTCCTTTCTAATCAAAAGTTATGGCCGAGACAAGATCAGCTAGGGGCAAAATGGTCATTTAAAAATCGGGAAAAATCATGAACATGAGAAATGACCCCAATAGTCGTCTCACAAAGTTACATGACCATACGACATCGTATGTGACAGAAATAAATATTCTATGATCCTTTGATGCGTAGAATGCGGGTCGTTACAGTTCGTTTGCACGGTGTTCCTTCTAGCATAGTGAGCGATCACGATCCTATCTTTACTAGCGTGTTTTGGAGGATCTTGCAAGAGGCGGTAGGGACTCAGTTATGTTTGAGCACCGCATATCATCCTCAGACGGACGGCCAGACCGGGAGGGTGAATCGTATTCTAGAGGACCTTTTGAGGCTTTCTGTTTTAGACTTCGGAGGTACATGGGAGGAGCATCTTCCTTTGGTGGAGTTCGCATATAATAATAGATTTCAATCTAGCATTGGCATGGAACCTTTCGAGGCTCTTTATGGACAGCCGTGTCGTTCTCCTACATGTTGGTGGGAATCTACGGATAAGATCTTACTTGAGCCTGATATGACTAGAGAGACTTCGTAAAAGATTGATTTGATTCGAAGGAGGATGAAGACGGCACAAGATAGGCAGAAATCTTATGCGGACAAGAGGAGGACAGATCTTGAGTTTGATATTAGGGACATGGTCTTTATCAATGTGTCTCCATTACGGAATGTTGTTCACTTTGGGTCCATTGGGAAGTTAACACCAAGGTTCGTAGGGTCGTTTCCTATTAAGGAGAGGATTGGACAGATGGCGTATAGAGTGGTGTTGCCCGAGAGACTCAGTGGTGTACACGATGGATTCCATGTATCACATTTGAGGAAGTGCTTGCATGAGACTGCAGAAGTGGTAGAGCCGAGCTTGCTTAGAGAGGTGGAGATAGAGCGTGATGCAACGATTCGACGAGCTCCTACATGCATTCTTGGGTCGGAGATTAAGAAGTTGAGGAATCGAGAGGTCAAGCTAGTCAAAGTGCAATGGGGAAATGATGAGAGCAACACTACTTGGGAGACGGAAGAGAAGATGTGTTCATTGTACCCTTTTCTTTTCGAGGGTATGTCTTTTAATTTCTCCTTTATCGCTTAGCTTGTACTTGTTTTATCCTTAGTATGTCCTCTCACTAGTATCTTTGACCTTTAGATAGGGTAGTCCTATGGTTGAAACATGTGTTTGAGACATGTTATGTATGATGGATGCAAGTGTTTGCTAATGGTTGCTCGTGGATGCATATACACAGACTTTAGGCACTAGATCGGCTCAGTCACTTTCATATTGCATATTGCATATAAATGGATGTATTTAGTAAAATGAATGTACATTTATCATATGGATGTTGCATTTAAATGGATGGTTGTGCACACATGTTGTAATGATATGTATAGGGTTCTTTGCATACATGATGGATACATGGCACTATCATTATTTGCATTAACGAGATCGACTGAATCAGTGGACCGCCTAATTTAGCATTGGTATACGAACATATACACACACTATGCAAATGTACATGAAAATCATTAGAAATCTTTTAAGGACCATGGTTGCTAGTGGTTGATGGTTGAGTAGACGGATGATTGGATGGTAGGATACGTTCTTCTTGACTTAGAGATTTCGAGGACAAAATCCTTTAAGTAGAGGAGAATGTAACATCCCGAATTTTTGAATAATCGAATTAATTAAATTCAAGAATAATTAACATCGGATGTGAGAATTAAGGGAAATGGGTTGCGCCATTGTGTTCGTCTCGGAATTCTGGTTGAGATAGAGTCCGAGGTTGCATAAAACAGATAACGGATGAAGGAGATATGGACGAACGAAGTTAGGCGAAAAAATCAAAAAAAATAGATACACTGGCGTACTTGGGAAGTGCGCCAGTACAAATGTTGCACTGGAGCACCTGCCAAGTGCGCCCAGGCCGAGCAGAAAGCCTGCACAGGTTTCTGCTGTAATCTGATCCATATTGTGACTCATTACTGAGTCCTTTCTGACTCCTAGCTGAGTCATTAGGGCTGAGGTGTCACCCTATCCTGACTGAGTGGTTTTGATTAACCCTAAGATCATCCGACGGCTATAATTAAATTGAAATTCTATATAAACATGGGTAGACTCTAACCCTAAAAATCAAATAAAAATTGGATCTATGGCCGTCATGCTATCACCTTGCAACCTAGAGTAGCCGCCACCATTTAGGAGGAAGAAAAGCTAATCAACTCAATTCTATTCAACTCTAATCTAAACAATAACGAATCTACTACAAAGGCAAGCTAAATCAATTTTAGAACTCATATTTCAGAACGCAAGACCTTCTTTTTGTGAGTTCGATTTCTTTAATAAGATAATTAACAATTTAATTAGGTTGAGTTATGATTTGGATTATATGGTTATGTTGTGAATCATTGACCATTATGTTATTATCTATGTTGTAAATCTATGATGTTATTATCTATGTTGTAAAGCTATGATGTTATTATCTATGTTGTAAATCTATGTTAATTGCTGGCCTATGTACAATCAATTCATAATGATGCTTCATATGCTAGTTTGATTATGTTGTGGAACTAATTCATATGTTAAATCATATGTATGTATGCAAGTTTAGATGTTAATTTAGATATGAATCATATGCAAGTTAGTGAGAACCATATACAACCTTGCATGTTTCATGACATCTAATTTACGTGTAAATTGGATCTAAAGTTAGGCTATGACATGTGTGAGTTAGATGCAAGTTTACATCATAGTTTATATTGTACAAATCACATATGCAAGTATATATATATGTTAGGGTATGAATCATGTAATGTAAGTTTGCAACTATTGCCTATGCAAGTTTACACCTTATGATTAGATCTATGACACCCATATTTTATGCAAGTTTGTGACTTTGGCCTATGCAAGTTTTAGATGAAAAACCTTATTCACACATGCAAGTTCACCCCTTATGTTTAGATCTAATTTTTATTCTACGCATGTTGTGATGTTTTCTCTTTACACCATAAGCTAGACTATTCGAGTCTAACATATATTTCACGTTAAACGAACAAATGTACAATGTGGGGGCAAGGGGATAACATTAAAAGATTTAATATTGAGAATTGGCATAAATGTCTTAAATGTGATGTTAACTGGTATAATTTTATATTCCATAAAAAGATGGACATAATTGAGTCAATTATGGACATAGTTAAATTTGTAATTGATTGGCAATTTGAACAAGGAAGTTAATTCAAATTGGGGATAATTAATTATGTGTAATTAATCGCCTAAGACACGAGGTTAGACTCTTTTGTGCTGTAAGACTGCCCGGACCCACCCGGAAAATCCAGTGCCACAAATGCCAGTCTAATGTGGGAGGTCTTAGGCATAAATTATATGCGTAACAGTTGTAAAGACATGGGGTTAGGCTCGTTTGTGGTGTAAGACTGCCCGGACCCGCCCGGCAAATCCAGCTTCCACAAATGCCCGTCTAATGTGGGAGGTCTTTACAAGGTTACGGTCTTAGTGAATTAAGAAACACTTAACCAGATAAACATGTAGTTGGACATGAGGGGGTTAAGTGGGTGCCATGGGTGGCATGTGGAATTAAGTGGGTGCCTTGGGTGGCATTTGAAATATGATTAGATGCACTTAACCAAGATTAAAACATGTAAAAATACATGATTAAGAATGGGGTTAAGTGGGGAAAAACCTTAGAGGGGACCAAGCGTAGGTGGAAAGCTTGTGTCATGCATGAGGGCCCTTTTCAAACCAGTAACCCATTAAGTATCTTTGTGGGCTCGACCCAAGTCGAGGACGGGACACGCGTACTGGATTTGATTGTAAGAGGTCAAAACGGGTCAGTGGTGGCAACACAAGTCCAACGGGTTCATATGTGTGTGTGGGCCCGGGCTGGTCGGTAAGACGTTGTTGCATCATGTTGATATAAGCCGTGCATTTTTGGTTGTATCGGGTTTCCACTTTGGGGAGTGATACACCCCACTATGGGGCCAGCACGGGTATCTAGGAGTTAGGGAGCCGATCGAATGGGGGCAGTGGGTACACCTAGTGGAGATAGGGGTAGACAGCACCTATGAAGGTAGCTAGGGGTACACTAAACTACCATTATCATTATTAAGTTATGTAGGCGGGATCTACTGTAACACCCCGGATTTTTGAATAATCGAATTAACTAAACTAAAGAATAATAAATCTCATACGTGAGAATTAAGGGAATGGGGTTGCGCCATCGTGTTCGTCTCTGAATTCTAGTTGAAATAGAGTCCGAGTTTGCGGGAAATGGGTACCGGATGAAGGAGTTATGGACGAACGAAGTTTGGTGGCTAAACAAGAATAAATAAATAAATAAATAAATTGCACTGACGCACTTGGGAAGTGCGCCATTACAAATTTGCACTGCCAAGTGTGCCCAGGCCGAGGCAGCAGGCCTGCACAGCTTTCTGGTTCAGTCTGACCCATGTTGCTGAGTCCTTTCTGACTCCTTGCTGAGTCATTAGGGCTAAGGTGTCACCTTATTCCGACTGAATGGTTTTGATTAACCCTAAGATTATCCGATGGCTTAAATTAATTCAAAACTCTATAAAAAGACCGATAGACTCAAACCCTAAATCAGAATTAAAACTAAAACTATGGCCGTCATGCTGTCGTCTTGAACCCTAGAGTAGCTGCCACTAATTAGAGAGGAAGAACAACAAATCAAATCAGTTCTATTCAACCCTAACAACGAATCTTCTTCAAAGGAGAGCTAATACAACTTCAGAAATCAGAAATCTGAACTCAAGACCGCTTTCGAGTTGTGAGTTCGATAGTTTTAATAAAATAATTAGTAAATTAATTGGATTGAGTTATGATGCGGATAATTTGGATATGAATTGAATTATTGACTGCGTGTTGTAATTATGTTGTAGAATTGTGTTGTAATTTCTATGATGTTATGTTATGATGCTATCATTTATGATGGAAAGTTATGATGCTATCACCCATGTTGTAATTCTATGATTAGCTTATGTCTAGTTGAATCATCATGTTGTTCATATGCTAGTTTGGTTATGTTAATTCATATGATAGATCACAAGTATGTATGCAAGTTTAGATATTGATTTAGACAAGAATTATAGGCAAGTTAGTATAACCTTACATGTTTCGTGACATCAATTTTAGATCTAAAGTTAGGCTATGACATGTGTGAGTTATATGATAAATTCTACATGATAATTTACATGCTAGATGCAAGTTTGCACCATTGTTATGATGCATAAATCACATATGCAAGTTTATATACATATATGAGTTTGGGATATGAATCATGTTATGCAAGTTTAGGGTTATGCAAGTTTACACCTTTAGATGTAGATCTATGACATACATGATTTATGCAAGTTCACACCTTTAGATTTGGATCCATGACATATATTGTTTATGCAAGTTTTAACTTAGGCCTATGCAAGTTTTAGATGTAGAATCATTCACACATGCAAGATCACCCCTATGTTTAGATCTATGTTTTAATCAGTGTATATTGTGATGTTTTCTCTTTATTCCATGAGTTAGACTATTCGAGTCCAATGTATATTTTATGTTAAACGAATAAACGTACAATGTGGGGTAAAGGGGATAATATTAAAAAGATTTAATTTGGCATAAATGCCTTAAAAGGCATAAAATAAATTTGTGATGAAAATTGGTATGATTTTACATACCATAAATGGATGGACATAATTGAGTCGATTATGGACATCGTTAAATTTGGAATTGTTGATAATTTGAATAGGGAAAGTAATTCAAATTGGGGAATGATTAACTAGGAGTAATTAATCGTCTAAGACACGAGGTTAGGCTCTTTTGTGGTGTAAGACTGCCTGGACGTGCCCGGCAAATCCAACTGCCACAAATGCCAATCTAATGTGGGAGGTCTTAGGCATAAATTAAATACGTAACAATTGTAAAGACATGAGGTTAGGCTCTTTTGTGGTCTAAGACTGCCCGGACCCGCCCAGCAAATCCAGCTGCCACAAATGCCAGTCTAATGTGAGGGGTCTTTATGAGGTTACGGTCTTAATGAATCAAGAAACACTTAAGAAGATAAATATGTAGTGGGACATGAGGGGGTTAAGTGGGTGCCTTTGGTGACATGTGGAATCTAGTGTGTGCCTTGGGTGGCATTTGGAAATAAGATTAGAAACACTTAACCAAAATTGAAACATGTAATTGAAACATGAATAAGAAGTGGGTTAAGTGGGATGAACTAGAGGGGGCCAAGCTTAGGTGGATAGCTTGTGTCAAGTAATGAGGGCCCATTTCAACCAGTAACCCATATGTATCTTTGTGGGCTCGACCCAAGTCGAGGACGGGACACGCATACTGGGCTTGACTGTAAGAGGCCAAAACGGGTTAGCAGTGGCAACGCAAGTCCAATGGGTTCATATGCGTGTGTGGGTCCGGGCTAGTTGGTAAGACGTTGTTGCATCGTGTAGGTATAAGCCGTGCATTGTTGATTGTATCAGGTTGCCAATTTGGGGAGTGATACACCCCACTGTAGGGCTAGCACGGGTATCTACGAGTTAGGGAGCTGATCGCTTGGGGGTAGTGGGTACACCTAGTGGAGATAGGGCCAGGCAGCACCTACGAAGGCAGCTAGGGGTGCATGAAACTACCAATATCATTATTAAGTCTGTAGGCGGGATCAACCTTAGGGTGACTAGTGGTGGTGCAGTATACTAGAGGTGGTGCAATATAGCAATTATCCTATAGTATTGGTGTAGATTAGTAATTATCTTATAGTGGTTTAGGGGCGCTTTAACGATATCATTGTTCATCTTGTTTCCTTGTTTACTCTACCATATTCAATGGTTCATGGTCATTTCCTTATTTTCAAACTTATGCCTTAGCCTAGTTACTTTGTTAATTATATTGTTAAAATTATCGCACTCGCTAGACTTTATGTCTGACCCCTTTGTTTCCTCCTCTTTTCTTCCTCCCCCTCCCCCTCCCCCCTCCCCCTCCGGTGCTCAGGTTGGAACTAGCACCAGTGGAGCTTGATTTTGGACTGCTGTTTCTCTGCTTTTAGAAGATTGCTTGGATTGCTGAAGTAAAGTTCAGCTTCTCTTTAATTTATGGCTATTTTGTATTGGGGATTAGGTCTTTCAATTTATGTACTTTTGGTAGTCAAGATGGATATTATGTACTTTGACTCTTGTTTTTGATGATGTATGCAAACATATGTGTTTTCCGCTGCAATGAAATAAAGTTTTAAATCTTTGAGTACTATTCATATCTGTCTTGTTGTTAAGTTTTTTTCTATACTTACTTAAAACGCTCCATAGAAGTTAATGCATTCCCTTTGTGAGTGACATTAATGGACATGGGGTGTTACACGTGGTATCAGAGCTGAAGGTTACCAGAAAAGATATGAATTTTGAAAAACTATTTTTCAAAACAATTTTTATAAAGACGTACCTCCAAAAGTACGTTTTAAGGAAAGTATTTTCAAGAAGAAAAGTTTATTTTAGAAAGCATAACCCCAAGAGCCATATATCTTTCGTTCGATTCACCATTTTGAATCTCTTCCTCTTTCCCTTTTTGAATCTCTTCCTCCGCGTATAGATGCTTTTTCCTAAGATATATGAGGACTTCCGTACGATGGGCGGAAAACCGCTTCGTGGGACTTAGACGTTTATCGGGGCTAGAAGTTGGCTCAAGAAAGTGGAAGACTTGTCGGTATCTTTGAGATAGATGAAGGGAGGAAGGTTCGGCTAGCTGTTTGGTTGAGGAAGGATGAAGTTTCTTGAAGGATGGAGGTCACGAATGGAGAACGTATAGTAGAGGCATGGATAGGGCACAGGGTAAGAAGTAGAACCTAAGAAGGGTGAAAGAAATAATAAACCCCGTGATAAGAGGAAATGTCTTTATTGTGGGACACCCGACCATCTAATCAAAGATTGTAGGAAGAAAAAGAAGACTGGTTGTTTCCACTGTGGCGAGGCGAGACATCTTATTAAGGACTGCCCAAAGAAAGGGTAGAGGGCAGGGTCTACCTCGGGAGGACAGGTACAGGCTCTTATGGCACCAGGGCAGGCAAGGTGACAAGTTCAGGCTCTCGTGGTCCCATCGCTGCAAGAACGAGGTAGAACAATTTCCGTTGAAAGTTTTGTTTTTCTGTTTCCTGTCCGTACTTTATTCGATTTTGGCGCATCACATTCGTTTATTTCTACATCATTAGTTGAAACACTGCACCTTGATACTAGTCTAGTTACTGATCCCTTAGTAGTCTCAAATCCTATCGGTGGTTTGGCTTATCATTCTATGATTTGTCGGGATTTGAGAGTGTTTATCTTGGGCGTTGAGTTTGAGTGCAACGCTTTTGTTCTTAGCTTCATGGGCTACGGTTTAATTCTAGATATGGATTGGCTAACTAGATATGGGGCCATCCTAGATTGTGAAAGAAGGGTAGTTAGATTGTTGACTCGTTTTGGAAAGACCCTTGATATTTCTTGTGACCCTAGAGGTCCAGTAATGCTTAGCTACCTAGAATCCCTTGACGCATCCGATGATGATTTACATTCTGTTCCCATAGTCCGTGAATATGCTGATGTCTTCGATGAGGTGAGGGGTGTAACCCCAAAACGTGAGATAGACTTTCGGATATATCTAGTAGATAATGCAAATCCAGTTGCACTACCAGTGCGCCACATGGCTCCAAGAGAGAGAAGAGAACTCAGTAAGCAGGTGAAGGAATTGCTTGAGAAGGGGTTCATCAGACGTAGTATATCGGAGTGGGGTGCTCCAGTAGTATTTGCCACAAAGGCGGATGGGTCCCTTAGACTTTGTGTGGACTATAGAGAACTTAATAAGATTACTAAGAAGAATAAACACCCATTGCCGAGGATTGACGATCTCTTCGATCAGTTAGTTGGCGCCTTAGTGTTTTCGCAGTTGGAAGCCACTGGTTTCCATCAATTGAGAGTGGCTGAGGATAGCATAGACAAGACTGCCTTTAGGACTCCAGACGGTTTCTTCGAGTGGCTTGTGATGCCCTTCGGTTTGACAAACGCACCCGCATACTTCGTTGACTTGATGAGTACGGTGTTTAGGGAGTACCTTAATAGATTCATGGTAGTCTTTGTGGACGACATCTTGATCTTTTCTAAAAGGGAGGAAGAGCATGCCCTACATCTTAGGGAAATGTCGGAGACTCTTCGAGCGCATAGCCTTAAAGTTAAAATTTCTAAATGTCATTTTTGGAGGAACGAAGTGCGATTCTTAGGGCACGTGGTTTCCAAAGAAGGGATAGCTGTGGATCCCGCGAAGATAGTGGCCATCCAAGATTGGAAGGTTCCTAAAAATGCTACCTAGGTGAGGAGTTTCTTAGGGTTGGCTGGATACTATAGGAAGTTCATCAAAGACTTCGCAAAAATATCATCCCCATTAACACGCTTGACGAAGAAGAAATTAGTTTTCATGTGGGACGTAGATTGTGATGATGCGTTCCAACGTTTAAAGAGAGCTTTGACCACAGCCCCAGTCTTAGTGTTGCTAGATGGGAGTAAGCCATTTACCGTTTATACCGATGCTTGTGGGACAGGACTAGGCGCAGTCTTAATGCAAGAGGGAAGGGTAATAGCCTATGGTGGAAGGCAGTTGAGAGTACATGAGAGAAATTACCCTACACATGACCTAGAGTTGGCCGCTATTGTCTTCGCGCTTAAGTCTTGGCGTCGTTATCTTCTTGGCAAAAAATTCGAATTATTCACTTACCACAAATCGCTAAAATACGTATTCTCTCAGAAGGACTTGAACTTAAGGCAGCAAAGGTGGATGGAATTCTTAGCATCCTACGACTTCGAGATAGCATATACCCCTGGCAAGGGTAACGTGGTGGCAGACGCCTTAAGTAGAAAAAGGTTGTCCTTGAGTCCGTTGTTTATTGAGCGGCGAAGCTTAAAGTTCATCTCTATGTTTGACTTTAAACCTTCCGTTGACTTTGTACCTGGTTTGCTAGCATCCTTGGAGGTCAGACCTACGCTTTTGGGATGGATTGGCGAGGCACAGCGAGACGACCCACAGTTGGTTGAGTTAGTAGAAAAGTTCAAAAGATGGGAGTCATCGAGCCATCTCCATAGGTATACCCTAGATGATAAGGGTTGGTTACGTAGGGACGGTAGACTTTGTGTACCACAGGACGAGAACTTGAGGAAGACCATTCTTGATGATGCACATCGTTCGAAGATGACCATCCATCCCGGCGGGGACAAGATGTACATGGACATGAGACGAGTTTACTTTTGGGCCGGTATGAAGAAGGACGTGGCAGAGTTTGTTGCTAGATGATTGGTGTGCCAACAAGTAAAAGCAGAGCAAAAGAAGCCCGGTGGATTGCTTCACCCATTGGAGGTCCCACAATGGAAGTGGGAAAGTGTTTCGATGGACTTTGTTGACGGATTACCAAGATCGAGGAAGGGTAATACGGGGATTTGGGTCGTGGTAGATAAACTTACTAAGAGCGCCTATTTCATTCCCATAAAGAGTAAGAGGACTACTCCATGGTTAGCCTCTGTATACATTCGAGAAATAGTTCGTTTGCATGGTGTTCTTTCTAGCATAGTGAGTGATCGCGATCCTATCTTCACTAGCGAGTTTTGGAAGAGCTTGCAAGAGGCGGTAGGGACTCAGTAATATTTGATCACCGCATATCATCCTCAGACGGACGGCCAGACCGAGAGGGTGAATCGTATTCTAGAGGACTTATTGAGGTTGTGTGTCTAAGATTTCGGAGGTACATGGGAGGAACATCTTCCGTTGGTGGAGTTCGCATATAATAACAGCTTTCAGTCTAGCATTGGCATAGCACCGTTCGAGGCTCTTTATGGACGGCCGTGTCGTTCGCCTACATGTTGGTGGGAGTCTACAGATAAGGTATTTCTTAGACCCGATATGATTAGAGAGACTTCGAAAAAGATCGATTTGATTCGAAGGAGGATGAAGACGGTGCAAGATAGGAAAAAATCTTATGCTGACAAGAGGAGGACATATCTTGAGTTTGATATTGGGGACATGGTCTTTGTCAAGGTCTCTCCATGACGGGACGTCGTTTGCTTTGGATCCGTTGGGAAGTTAGCACCAAGGTTCATAGGGCCGTTTCCTATTAAGGAGAGGATTGGGCTGATGGCGTATAGAGTGGAGTTGCCCGAGAGACTTAGTGGTGTACACGACGTATTCCATGTATCACATTTGAGGAAGTGCTTGCACGAGACCGCGGAAGTGGTAGAGCCGAGCTTGCTTAGAGAGGTGGAAATAGAGCGTGATGCGACGAGCTCCTATGTGTATTCTTGGGTCGGAGATTAAGAAGTTGAGGAATCGAGAGGTCAAACTAGTCAAAGTGCAATGGGGAGATGATGGGAGCAATGTTATTTGGGAGACGGAAGCGAAGATGCGTTCATTATACCCTTTTCTTTTCGAGGGTATGTCTTTTAATTTCTCCTTTATCGCTTACCTTGTACTTATCTTATCTTTAGTATGTCCTCTCGCTAGTGTCTTTGACCTTTAGATAGGGTAGTCCTATGGTTGAAACTTGTGTTTGAGACATGTTATGTATGATGGATGCATTTGGATGCAAGTGTTTGCTAGTGGTTGCTCGTGGATGCATATACACACACTTTAGGCACTAGATCGGCTCAGTCACTTCATATTGCATATTGCATATAAATGTGTGTACATATTTAAGTAATGGATGTATAATGGTTGTGCCATCATATGGATGTTGCATTTTGGTGAATGGTTGTGCACACATGTAGAAATAATATGTATCGATAGGGTTCTTTCGCATACATAATGGACGCATGGCACTATCTTGGTTTTGCATTAAGTAGGTCAACTGAATCAGTAGACCGCTTGATTTTGCATTATATAAGGAACATATACACGCACTTCTTACATATGTTCATATAGCATTAGAAATTTTATAAGGACAATGGATGCCCGTGTTTGATGGTTGAGTAGATGGTTGTTTGGATGGTAGGATATGCATTCCCCTTAACTTGGAGATTTCGGAGCTGAATCCTTTAAGGAGGGGGAGAATGTAACACCCCGGATTTTTGAATAATCGAATTAACTAAATTAAAGATTAATAAATCTCAGACGTGAGAATTAAGGGAATAAGGTTACGCCATCGTGTTCGTCTCATAATTTTGGTTGAAATAGAGTCCGAGTTTGCGGGAAACGGGCACCGGATGAAGGAGTTATGGACGAATGAAGTTTGGTGGCAAAACAAGAAAAAAAATTGCACTGGCACACTTGGGAAGTGCGCCAGTACAAATTTGCACTGGCGCACCTGCCAAGTGCGCCCAGGCCGAGGCAGCAAGCCTGCACAGCTTTCTCGTTCAGTCTGACCCATGTTGTTGAGTCCTTTCTGACTCCTTGCTGAGTCATTAGGGCTGAGGTGTCACCCTATTCCGACTGAATGGTTTTGAATAACCCTATGATCATCCGACGGCTTAAATTAATTCAAAACTCTATAAAAAGACCAATAGACTCAAACCCTAAATCAGAATTAAAACTAAAACTATGGCCGTCATGATGTCGTCTTGAACCCTAGAGTAGCCGCCACCAGTTAGAGAGGAAGAACAACAAATCAAATCAGTTCTATTCAACCCTAACAACGAATCTTCTTCAAAGGAGAGCTAATACAACTTCAGAAATAGAAATTCATAACTCAAGACCGCTTTTGAGTTGTGAGTTCGATAGTTTTAATAAAATAATTAGTAAATTAATTGGATTGAGTTATGATGCGGATAATTTGGATATGATGTGAATTATTGACTGCATGTTGTAATTATGTTGTAGAATTGTGTTGTAATTTCTATGATGTTATGTTATGATGCTATCATTTACGATGTAAAGTTATTATGCTATCACCCATGTTGTAATTCTATGATTAGCTTATGTCTAGTTGAATCATCATGTTGTTCATATACTAGTTTGGTTATGTTAATTCATATGATAGATCACAAGTATGTATGCAAGTTTAGATACTAATTTAGACAAGAATCATAGGCAAGTTAGTATAATCTTACATGTATCGTGACATCAATTTTAGATCTAAAGTTAGGATATGACATGTGTGAGTTATATGATAAATTCTACATGATAATTTACATGTTAGATGCAAGTTTGCACCATTGTTATGATGCATAAATCACATATGCAAGTTTATATAAATATATGAGTTTGGGATATGAATCATGTTATGCAAGTTTAGGGTTATGCAAGTTTACACCTTTAGATGTAGATCTATGACATACATGATTTATTCAAGTTCACACCTTTAGATTTGGATCCATAACATATGTTGTTTATGCAAGTTGTAGCTTCGGCCTATGCAAGTTTTAGATGTAGAACATCATTCACACATGCAAGATTACCCCTATGTTTAGATCTATGTTTTAATCAGTGTATATTGTGATGTTTTCTCTTTATTCCATGAGTTAGACTATTCGAGTCTAAAGTATATTTTACGTTAAACAAATAAACGTACAACGTGGGGTAAAGGGGATAATATTAAAAAGATTTAATTTGGCATAAATGCCTTAAAAGGCATAAAATAAATTTGTGATGAAAATTGGTATGATTTTACATACCATAAATGGATGGACATAATTGAGTCGATTATGGACATCGTTAAATTTGGAATTGATTGATAATTTGAATAGGGAAAGTAATTCAAATTAGGGAATGATTAATTAGGAGTAATTAATCGCCTAAGACACGAGGTTAGGCTCTTTTGTGGTGTAAGACTGCCCGGACCCGCCCGGCAAATCCAGCTACCACAAATGCCAGTCTAATGTGGGAGGTCTTAGGCATAAATTAAATACGTAACAATTGTAAAGACACGAGGTTAGGCTCTTTTGTGGTGTAAGACTGCCCGGACCCGCCCAGCAAATCCAGCTGCCACAAATGCCAGTCTAATGTGAGAGGTCTTTATAAGGTTACGGTCTTAATGAATTAAGAAACACTTTAGCAGATAAACATGTAGTGGGACATGAAGGGGTTAAGTGGGTGCCTTGGGTGGCATGTAGAATCTAGTGGATGCGTTGGGTGGCATTTGGAAATACGATTAGAAACACTTAACCAAAATCGAAACATGAATAAGAAGTGGGTTAAGTGGGATGAACTAGAGGGGACCAAACTTAGGTGGATAGCTTGTGTCAAGTAATGGGGGCCCATTTCAACCAGTAACTCATACGTATCTTTGTGGGCTCGACCCAAGTCGAGGACGGGACACGCATACTGGGCTTAACTGTAAGTGGCCAAAACGGGTTAGCGGTGGCAACGCAAGTCCAACGGGTTCATATGCGTGTGTGGGCCTAGGCTGGTAGGTAAGACGTTGTTGATCGTATAGGTATAAGCCGTGCATTGTTGATTGTATTGGGTTGCCACTTTGGGGAGTGATACACCCCACTGTGGGGCCAGCACGGGTATCTACGAGTTAGAGAGCCGATCGCTTGGGGGTAGTGGGTACACCTAGTGGAGATAGGGGCATGCGACACCTATGAAGGTAGCTAGGGGTGCATGAAACTACCAATATCATTATTAAGTCTGTAGGCGGGATCAACCTTAGGGTGACTAGTGGTAATGCAGTATACTAGTGGTGGTGCAGTATAGCAATTATCCTATAGTGTTGGTGTAGTTTAGTAATTATCTTATAGTGGTTGAGGGGCGCCTTAACGATATCGTTGCTCATCTTGTTTCCTTGTTTACTCTGCCATATTCAATGGTTCATGGTCATTTCCTTATTTTCCAACTTATGCCTTAGCCTATTTACTTTGTTAATTATATTGTTAAAATTATCGCACTCGCCAGACTTTATGTATAACCCCCTTTGTTTCCTCCTCTTTTCTCCTCCCCCCCCCCCAGGTGCTCAGGTTGGAACTAGCACCAGTGGAGCCTGATTTTGGACTGTTGTTTCTCTACCTTTAGAAGATTGGTTGGATCGCTGAAGTAAAGTTCAGCTTCTCTTTTATTTATGGTTGTTTTGTATTGGGGATTATGTCTTTCAATTTATGTACTTTTGGTAGTCAAGATGGATATTATGTACTTTGACTCTGGTTTTTGATGATGTAAGCAAACATATGTGTTTTTCGTTGCAATGAAATAAAGTTTTAAATCTTTGAGTACTATTTAGATCTGTCTTATTGTTAAGTTACTGTTCTATACTTACTTAAAACGCTCAATAGAAGTTAATGCATTCCTTTTGTGAGAGACATTAATGGACGTGGGGTGTTACATCAACCATTAGGGTGACTAGTGGTGGTGCTGTGTAGTAATTATCTTATAGTGATTAGGGGCGCCTTAACGATATCTTGGTTCATCTTATTTCCTCGTTTTGTTCTGTCATACCCAATTGTTCACAGTCATTTCCTTATTTTCCAGCTTATGCCTTGTCCTAGTTATTTTGATAATTGTATTGTTAAAGTTATCGCACTCGCCATACTTTATGTTTGACCCCCTTTTTCTTTCCACCTCTTTTGTTCCTTCCGCCCCCCTCAGGTTTGCAAGGAGGGAATACTACAGCTTAGTGTCGATTTCTTTCAGTTGCTTGAAGAGAGTAGATGTATCGCTTCGGACTCTCTCATCTTTATGGCTTTGCTTATGCTTAGTGGGGATTTATGCATTTATGTTATTTAAGTATTTGCTTCTTTATGTACTTTGAAGTTTTTGGAAAGGACTACTGATCCTGTTGTAATGGTTTTGGAAACTACTTATGTAAACTCATTTTGAGTTATGATGAAATAAAATAAGTTTTATCTTCCGCTGTGTTGTTTTATTTATTTATTCTTGTAATTTATCTGTTCTATATAACAATAACGCTTCATGTACATTGATGCATTCCCTTTGTGAGTGACATTAATGGATGTGGGGTGTTACAATCGGCTTATATTCAATATCAAATTCTGAAACTGACATATATCGTATTGGGAATAAATATATATATATATATATATATATATATCTTCCGAATTCCTCCACAATATCCATATAATCACGGAATCTAATATCGAAATATTCCGAAGATAATTTCGGTTCAAATCCATTCCAATTCATATGTTGGAGATTTTGGTAATTTTAAAACCATTTCAATCCAATTTATTTTATTTAAAAATTATTGGATTTCAAATATAGTTAATAACTAGTTCATTTTGATAAAAAATATATTTTTATCTTTTCAAATATGGAATTTTCATCCCAATTCTTTCCAAATCATTTATTATGATTTAACACAAATTATTAATATTTTTAATAATTTTATCAAGGCCGGTATAGTCGATTTCCACAAACGGCCATCGAACTACACTTACAGCGACCTTTTCCAAATTTGGTTTGGACATAATTCCAAATCCAACCGTTAGATTTCAAATTTCTTGTATTCGTTAGAAAGCTCTTTTTGATACAAAACCAACGGTTCTGGTTTTAGGGGAATCCGACGGTCGGATCTCCTGTATTGTCCATTCGAAGTCAATGGTCGAAATTCGCAAAATGCCACAGCGCGGCGCGTTCTATTCAGGCCATTATATTACATATAATATATATATATATATATATAATATATTTCATCGATTTCCATTTAAAACATATTTTATAAATCGTTTTAAATTCGTTTTCAAATCGATTTCCACTTCATATTCGATTTCAAATCAAAATTGAATATTCCATATCATTAATATATAAACGATAGTGTTTTCAAAACACTAGATTTTGAAAGCACTTCCTTTTCGATATTCATTATAAAAATGAATAAAATCGATATAAATATCGTTTACGTCAAAATGACATTAATCTAATCAACACGGCTCTATATATTTAAATATTTTCTTGTCCATCCCAAATCGAACATCAAAATCATATTTTGATCCAATACTGAATATTATTTTAAGATATTCATTATTTTAAAATATTCGTTATTTTAAAATATTCATTCTTCTGAACTGGAGTCAGACATAGTCAATTACCATATAATGTTATTTATATGGATTTCATACAACACATGCATAAAACAACAATGATAAACAACCAACCATCATCCAGAGTGCATTCTACACTGCATAAGCATTAAATATAAATAATTCATGCTTACATAGTCTGTCAACCAAACGATCGACATAACACTAACCAATTGAGATTAGTGTACATCAAATATCATCCCAACACCCTTGTGGGATTTCAATCAACAAACACAGATTTTATTTGTGCAGTTGGGCGATGTGTAAAATTTATCGTCCCAATCAATATCAGTTAAATGGGTGTACATAAACAAATCGTTCGACTTGAAATGAAAATTTGTTTTATTCATATACACATTAAAAATTATACTTTTAATGATAAAATATCTTATTCAACATATGAATATTCTATTCAGTTCATTTATACAATAAAAATGATATTTTTATTGTTCTAACATATATTAGAAAATTTTGGCAGCATAAAGGCACGATATTAGAACCGGGATAAGGTCTAGCCTTATCCCTCGCCCAATAATGGCTCGTGCCATGTACATATCAATTCTAATCAATTAATTTCAATTCCCAAACCAAATTCAACCAAATAATCCAATCAACCAAACCAAACAATCAAACAAGTCGTCCATGGTTTGTGGACGACGGGGAGCAGTTCATATAGGCAGTTATAAAATAAATAACTACATAAGAAAATATGGTGAGGAGTACTCACCTCTGGGATCCACTCCTCCATTCTTTGTTGTCGCTCAGATTCGCTATTTTGATTCCAACACAATCTGTTTCACGAAATTTATATTAGAAATCATATTTTTACAACGCCATTACATATATAAAAATCATATTTTTATATCATTGTTGTGTATATAAAATAACTTCTCTATATGTTATTCGTATTAATAAAAATCACATTTTTATATGGAATTCATATAAATAAAAATCACATTTTTACATGGTATTTATATAAATAAAAATCACATTTTTATAACAAAGTTATATGGATAAAAATCATATTTTTACATCAAAGTTATATGGATAAAAATCATATTTTTATCTCGCTATTCATATGCTAAAAATTATATTTTTATTTCGAAACCATATACATAAAGATCATAATTTTATTTCGAAATCTAAATTATAAAAGTCATATTTTTTTCACATGAAACGATATAAAAATCAAAATAAAAGCTCATCGATTTTCGATCGCTATATATATATAAATCAAATTTTTATACTGCTTCTATATAAATAAAAAAAATCAAAATTTTTATATCATTAAAAATCAAATCTTTATATAATAAAAATAGAATCTTTACAGTATTAAAAATCAGATCTTTCCATTTTTAAAAATCAAATCTTTTTATTTTTAAAAATCAAATCTTTTTATTGTTAGAAATCTCATTTCTGTTAGCATTCATATACCGAAAAATCGTAGCTTTTATTTAACACTAAATACATATATAAAACTGATTTTTAAAATATGTTTTTAACTTAAATAAATTCAAATTTAAATAAAAACTCACTTGCGGTTGTTTGGTGGCGGAGAAGGCTCGGGGAAGAGGCTGACGTGGCGGGGGATGCTTCAGGGGGCGGCGGAGGTCAGTGCAGGCAGCGGTGGTGGGGTCAGGAGGTGGCTGCGATGCTAGAAAGGGAGGTTTAGGACTTGGGTTTTTCAAATCGAGAGAGGGGGAGAAGGAGGTGCGGAGGGGGATCTGGGGGCGCGACGTGGTGAAGGGGAGGCGGAGGAGGGGCGCGATGGACGAGGTCGACGGGTCTTGGAGGGTTCTTTTTGAAAAGTCGGTTGTGTACGACTTATGCAGGATCTATAATATGGCTATGCGGAATGTATGTGATAACTTAAGCTATTCAATAGTTATACGAATACATATTCGCAAACAATATATATATCACAAATAATTATAAATGCAGTAAAGTAAAGTAAAGTAGAGTAACAACACCTGGATTTTTATACTGGTTCGGACCTCCAGTCCTACGTCCAGTCTCGAAGCTCCTCTTCGGCTTTTCACTAAACAACACCCTCACTTCACCAGGAGGAACAGGTTCACAACACTACTTGATTTGCGGGCTACAAGTTTACCCACTTGATTTCACGGGCTACAAGCTTACCCACTTGATTTCACGGGCTACAAGCTTACCCAAAAGACGATTACAAGAGTTTGACCTTGAATGTGTTCTTTCTTCAACACTGATTAGTCAATGATTAAGTACAACCTTCCTATAATCTTATCCTCAAATATATATTGATGTCTGCAAAGATTTGGAAGTGGATTATCGAGTTGAATCACAAGTGTGTTAAATATGCTTGGAGATTCAAACGATAATTGAATGCTTTTAGATGCTAAGAATAATACAATATAGATCAGAGAATGGAGAGAAAATTTGGTAATTTGATTGACTGAAAACTGATGTATTTATAGTAATTGAGAAGTTGCAATTGTTGGTGAAAATTTACAATCAAAAGAAATGATTTAAAATGAAGAGAAATGGATGCAACTTTTCAAGAAAGAAGATGCCTCTTCATGAAATTCAAAAATAGGTCGACAGGATAAATTAATAGGTTGACAGGTTTTTGACCGTTATTTCAAAAAACTGTTGACCTGTTAATTTTAACAGGTTGACCTGTTAAGTTTAAAAAGCTGTTGACCTGTTAATTTTAACAGGTTGACCTGTTAAGTTTAAAAAGTTGTTGACCTGTTAATTTTAACAGGTTGACCTGTTAAGTTTAAAAAGCTGTTGACCTGTTAAATTTAACAGGTTGACAGGTTTTTGTCAACATACATAGAAAATGAGTTTTCATGTATATTTTTGAAGAGAATAAGAAGTATGATTATTTGAGGATAGATTTTAACATAAATAACTCTAAATAACCATCTTCTAACCTATAAAACATTGAGTCTTCTTTTTGTCGATCATGAAGCTCCTTCTTGTCATTAATCAAAATAAGCATTGAAACCGTTGACTCAACATTCTCCCCCTTTTTGATTGATGACAATATAGCTTGATATTTTAATCTTTATTGCTATCTCCCCCTGTATATAAGTTCTGTCTCCCCCTGTATATATGATCTCCCTAAAAAAATATAACTAAGTTTCTGCAAGAAGAGATGTTAGTAACTTTCTCCCCCTTTGTCCTCGACAAAAAGGGTATAATAAACAAGAGAGCGATTAAATAACATAGGACATCACATCCAGAGTATATTATACATTACAAACCATACCAAAAACATACAAGATGAACCAAGTTTTCGTAGCATACATAACACAAAACACATATAAAAGCTAATAGAGATGTTTTAAAGACGTAATATCATAACTATAGATAGAAATAACTACTGAGGAGGTGTATCAGTGTCGGTTTCGTCTCCTTCTTCTTTTGATGATCCTTTATACTCATCTTTTTCTTCTTCTGAGGATTCCTCTTCCTCTTCTCCTTCTACTTCCTGATCTTTATCCGTTCCTTCTTTTTCTCCTTCTTCTTCTTGATCATCATCAACTTGATATTCTTCTCCCTCATGCCTACCATGTTCAACAAATGAAACTCCATGACCACGACTATGGTGAGTACTTTCTCCAGAACTGGTGTTTTCCTTCGAAGTAGACCATGTGAAAGTAGGTGGCATTGGTCGTTTTCCTGGATTTTGAACATGTGTGGTTGAAGATGAAGCTCCGCAAGAAATTGTATCCCAAAGAATGCCAAAGAAAGACTTAAGCTTGTTAAAACGTTTATCCATTTTGGTGTCTAACTGATCGATCTTGGTATTGGTTCGCTTGAGTCTTGCTTCTAAAAGAAATTGATTTCTTGCTATTTGTTCAAGAGAATCCTTTGTTGTAGAATTTGGCGAAGGAATCTTAACGTCTTCCGGTCTTGGAGTAGGAGCTTGTGATGAAGATGCTTCAGGAGAACCTTTATGTTTATATTGCTCAAATGGAATAATGGTTAAGCATGGATCCGGAAGTTTCATTCTCTTCTTTGATACTTTATCAATACACTTAGGTGTTGAAATCTTAGATTCCGGAGATTTTATTCCGCAATTCATGAGGAGACGCATTAAATATTCATTGTAAAATAAATGTTTGCGAGAACGTTTATTTACCAACGATATCTCATCAAAAATCATATCAATCCAATTGATATTGATATCACCATATATAGCATATAATGCCTTAAAGTTTTCTTTGAAGATTGCATCAAAATTACCGGTTTGTGGCAAGAGAGAATGAGCAATACAACGATGGAGAATTCTAGCCGTAGGTCTCAAATTTATTCCTTTAGCACTTGACTTGTGATCTTCAATGAATAAATGACTAATTTTGTCTCTAATATGAATGGGACAGAAATCAAAAGAAAATTTTGTACCATTATTTGAAGATTTAAGAACTTATTCCATTCGGGACTTGGAGATGAATACTTGTTGATCACATACAACTGACCATAAGCAATTTGATGAATTTGCTGGCTTGTACTTCTCCAAATTTAGATTAGCATAGAATAATTTTATCATAATGTGATTAATCTCAACATTATTGTCCTCAAAACTAAGAAGAGATGCTATTTTTGCTTTGATTGCAATTTCTTTAACATCATAGAGGAGAAAATCGAAGTATTTGATAAACATCCCTTCATGAATGGTATTATCTTTCATCTTATTCCATCTTGTTATAGCAATCGGATCCTTAAGCCAATGTTTGATTTGAGCATCTATGGGTTGTTGTTGAGAAGTAGAAGAAGAAGTTTTTGATTTCTTTGATTTTTGAGCCATTGAAGAGAAGGTGATGGAATTTGAGGAGTTAGGGTTTGAAGAAAAGTGTTGATTTGAGTAATGAAGAGGTTAAAAACGAAATAGTGTGTTGATATAGGAGGTTGAACCGACTATTGGATGTTTAAAAACAATATAATCTGAAAACGGTCGAGCTAAAATAGTATATCGGTCGACCTAATTAGTTTCTGGTTTGAAATCGAAGAAAAAATGCTAAAATCGGTCGACATAAAATTGTAACCGGTCGACCGGATTCTATGGTTTTGAATTTCAAAACTTTAAAAGACCGGTCGACCTGTGCACAAATTTCGGTCGACACTTTTTTTCATATTTTGCTGAAACTTTTTTGGTCGACATATTTTTTTCAACCGGTCGACCTAGATATTTCTCTAGAAATTAAAAGTGTACAAACCGGTCAACCTAAAATTATCTACCGGTCGACCGTTTTTTGATTGAAATGAATTTTCAGCCTTTTGTTGATCGAATTCAAAGCCAAACAAAGTATTATTATAAAAATATATAACAAATACATGAAGTAAGAAATAAAAACATTATTATTAAAAAAACATTATAAAGCATCTCCTTTGATCTGATATAAAGAACTCATTTTCTTGGTTCCCACGGAGAGTATTTCCCACTAGCACCTTCATTTTTGTTGAAATTCCTATCCCATGAGTTGGGTGCTCTCGATGATGATGGTATATGTATTGGCTCATGAACATTATGCTTGTTGGAACTACAGAAGAGTGAAGCTATTTGCTCGAGATACGTCAAACGAGAGGAAGTTAATTTTTGCTCATAGTACATCTCTTGTTGATAATGATGTATTTCATTAATCTTATCCTTTGTATGTGGAGAGCAAAAAAGTTCTTTCTTGCTTCGTTTAGGAGTTGGTGTGGTTCCCGGTGTACGAGAATTTGGATGGAATCCAGGTGGATGTTGTGGTGTTTTCGGGGAATAGTACTCTTCTGGCTCGGAGCTAGTGATCGAAATATGAGATCATTGAGCACATTTATCACAAATGTGTTCCATTATAGAGGAATATATGAATGTTGAGCGAGACTCTTAGAAAAAGATGCAGAAAAAACAACATTTAGAAAGAGTATGTATATATACAGGATTTATTGAGATAGAAATTAGTGGATGAAAAGCATTCAGAAATAAGAACCACTCAAAATGAATTGCTAATAATAGTAAAAGACTATTAATTAGCTAAGTTTTAAAAACAGATGAATGTATCGACTAGAAACCCAACAGTGTATACTTTTATACACCCAGTTCGTTTCTAGAAATCAAGCCAAGCTCTCTTCGTAAAGAAATAAAACTAGATTCGAGTAGAGGCTTGGTGAAAATGTCTGCTAACTCGTTGTCAATTGGGATATATTCAAGACATATTGTTCCTTTTTCAATATTGTCTCGTAAGAAATGATGTCGAATGTCAATGTGCTTTGTTCGGGAATGATTGAATGGGTTTTTCGATAAATTTATTGCACTTGTGTTATCACAATATATGACGGAGTTTGATAAATGAATATTAAAGTCTCGAAGTGTTTGTTGCATATACAAGACTTGAGTACAAGCTAGTGCTGCTGATATGTATTCAGCTTCACATGTTGAGAGCGAAACGCAATTTTGTTTCTTACTAAACCAAGAGACAAGTGATTTTCCAATAAAATGGCACGTACCACTTGTACTCTTTCTTTCTGTGCGAGAGCCACCAAAATCAGCATCGCTATATGAACTAATTCAAATGAACAATCTTTAGGGTAGAAAAGACCAAAATCTTTGGTTTTATTAAGATATCGTATAATACGTTTCACAGCTCGTAAATGTGATTCTTTAGGATTAGCTTGAAACCTTGCACATAAACAAACACTCATCATAATATCAGGACGACGTGCCGTAAGATACAGGAGAGAACCGATCATGCTTCGATATAACTTTTGGTCAACATTCTTTCCAAATTCATCTTTTTCAAGATGTGTGGTCGTACTCATAGGAGTTGGTTTACCAGAGGTATTTTCTAGTCCGAAGCGTTTAACTAGATTTCCGCAATATTTTTCTTGATTGATAAACATACCATTTGAAAGCTGTTTGATTTGAAGACCGAGGAAATATGATAGTTCTCCCATATGTGACATTTCAAATTCTTTGGTCATAATATTTGCAAATTCTTTGCAAAGTTCATCGTTTGTTGAACCAAAGATAATGTCGTCTACATATATTTGGATAACTAATATATCTTTTCGAGAATGTTTAATGAATAAAGTCTAATCAACTTTTCCAATTTGAAATCCAGAATCTATGAGATAGCTTCTTAATCGTTCATACCAAGCACGAGGTGCTTGTTTCAATCCATATAAAGCTTTCTTAAGTTTATATACATGATCCGGATATTTCTCATGTACGAACAAAGGAGGTTGTTCGACATATACATTCTCTTTGATAAACCCATTTAAAAAAGTACTTTTGACATCCATTTGAAAAAGTTTGAAATCATGATGATAAGCAAAGGATAGTTAGATTCGAATAGCTTCTAATCGAGCTACGGGAGCAAAGGTTTCTTCATAATCGATACCTTCTTCCTGATTATATCCTTGTGCTACTAATCTTTCTTTATTTCTAGTAATGTTCCCTTGTTCATCTGCCTTATTTTTATATACCCATTTAGTTCCTATAACTGATTGATCAGTCGGCCTTGGAACAAGTTCCCATACATCATTGCACTCGAACTGGTTTAGTTCTTCTTGCATGGCAATGATCCAGTATTCATCAGTAGCAACTTCCTTAGGATATTTAGGTTCGATATTTGAGATAAACGCAACATGACCCATTTGATTAAGTTGACTCCTTGTTCTAATTTGTGATGTTACTTCTCCAATAACATTTTGAACTGGATGATCTCTTAGAATTCTCGGAGGAGATCTAAATCTTAGTGGAGAAGGTACAATAACAGGTTGAGGAATATTCTCAATAATTTCTGAGTCAGAATCATTATTTGTGATGGTAGGATTATCAGTGACTATAGTTTCTTCGTCATCCGATATATTATGAGACGGTTTATAGAATTCGTCAAAAGATACATGAAGTGATTCTTCAATAGTTTTAGTTCTCTTATTGAATACACGATAAGCCTTGCTTCGATCCGAATAACCAATAAAGATTCCTTCATCAGCTTTTGAATCAAATTTACCAACATGATCTTTCGTGTTTAAAATAAAACATTTTGAACCAAAAACTTTGAAGTATGAAATATTTGGCTTTCTTTCATTAAATAATTCATAAGGTGTATTTTTAGTAAGAGGTCGAATGGATACACGATTCAAAACATAACACGCAGTTGCTACAGCTTCTGCCCAAAAATGTTTTGGTAAAGTACTTCCATTTAATAATGTCCTTGCACATTCTTGTAATGTTCGATTTTTCCGTTCTACAACTCCATTTTGTTGTGGAGTTGGAGGAAACGAAAAATTATGATTAATACCTTTCTTTGTACAAAAATGTTCAAATTCATTATTTTCGAACTCTCCGCCATGATCACTTCTTATATTCTTAACCTTAAGTCCTTTTGACTTTTGAATTTTCTTGACGAAGGATTTGAAATGAGTAAACGTGTCACTTTTATTTTTCAAGAAAATCACCCATGTATAACGAGAATAGTCATCAACAATTACAAACACATATCGACTATGATTTATGGATTGTATTTGAGTAGGTCCAAATAAATCCATATGCAATAACTCAAGTGGTTGTAATGTTGATATTACCTTCTTAGATTTAAATGATGATTTTGTCAATTTTCCTACTTGGCATCGTCACAAAGATTGTCAATTTTAAAGCTAAGTTTGGGTAAACCTTTAACTAGTTCGTTCTTGGCTAGCTTGTCAATAGTTCTGAAGTTTATATGACAGAAACGTTTGTGCCATAGCCATGGATCATTATCATTTGCTACAAGACACATATCTGAATTATGATTGATATTCATATTCAGAATATAGATGTTTCTATCTCTATGTCCTTCAAAAGCTATATTTTGATCTTTATCTAAAATACTACATTTATTATCCGAAAAAGAAATGGTAAAACCTTTGTCGCACAATTGACTGATACTTAATAAATTATGTTTCAAATTCTTAACTAACATGACATTTGTAATAAGAGGTAAGTTAGATGTACCAAAATTGCTCACATCGCCTTTGCCGATGATATAGCCTTTTGAATTATCTCCAAAAGTGACTGAACCACCATCCGAATACGTGATATTTGTTAATAAGCTCTTGTCTCCAGTCATACGCTTTGAGCAACCACTGTCCAGTATCCACTTTCCTCTTTTCTTAAGTGGAACCTATAAGAAATAAAATTAAGTCCATGGTACCCACTTTTTATAGGGTCCTAAGAGTTAGGTCTTAGGAGTCCAAACCCATACGGGTCCGGTATCCCCTTTATACAAAAAATTAAGATTATGATGCACAGTATTCAAATTTTTTTGAATATACTTGTTCCTAATCAAATTGTTATTTGTTTTAGGAACCCATATTTTTATAGTTTTGACATTCTTCTTTTGAAATTTCACAATCGGTTTTGGTTTGGAATATAATAAACTAAGATTTTTCTTAGCTTCAGTTTCTTGTACTACCTTATTTTTCCTTTTTCTTTTACCAAGATGTTTCTTGATAACTTGTTTCTTATATCCCAACCCTTGCTTATTTGTAGCTGATTGTGAACTCTCAATAATTTTTGTCAAATTTTCTCGACCTTTGTTAAAGTTAGAAACATTTTTAGTAATATCGTCTAACATTGTTTGTAAACTTGCTTTTTCAAGATCTAGAGATTTAACTTTTGCTTTAAGCTCATGATTCTCAGTAGTAAGAGTATCATTCTTCTCCTTTTGAACTTCAATTTCTTGAGTCAAAAGAGATAGTTGAGAGTCAATATTAGATGATGATTCTTGAGCCTTTTCAAGTTCCTCTTCTAATATTTTCTTTTCATCTTTTAACATATCTCGTTCAAATTCTACTCTACTTAAATCAGCTTGAGCTTGTTTGCATTGTCGTTTCATATCTTTGAACTTAAATATTAATTCAGCATTTATATCAAGAACTTCTTCAAAAGTAGGAATTTGTACCTTATCTTCTGCTGCCATGAAACATACATTTGCTTGTTCGTTGTCTGAGTCACTTTCACTATCGGATGAAGATGAGTCTGAATCATCCAATGTTACTGAGAATGCTCTTTTCTTTGATTTGTCCTTCTTGAATTTTTTGGATTTCCTCTTTTGCTCCGGACAATCTTTTTGCATATGTCCCTTTTTGTGACAATTAAAGCATTCTAGATTCGATGATGATGGTTTATTTGATTCGAACTTCTTTCTGTTATAACGACTAGCTTTTCGTTGCTTTAAGAATTTCTTGAATCCTTTTGCAATGAATGCTAAATCTTCATCTTTGGAATCTGAGATGTCTTCATCTCTTTCAGCATGAAAAGGAACATTTTTCTTTTGTTCTCTTCTAGCCTGCAAGTTAGCTTCATAGGACATTAGATTTCCTATCAATTCATCTGGCTTCAAGGTGGAAAGATCATTAGCTTCTTCTATTGCTAATACTTTTCCTTCCCATTCATTCGTCAGAGAATGTAGGATTGTTGAAACAACATCAAAATCTGAATATTTTTGTCCTAGACCAATAAGAGCATGATGAATAGTTTGAAATCGTGAATACATTTCATTTACTGTTTCATTCGGCTTCATTTTAAAATTTTGAAATTGACTTTTCAACAAAGCTATTTTTGCTTGTTTAACCTTGTTAGTACCTTCATGAGTGGTCTTTAGTGTTTGCCAAATTTGATAAGCAGTGGTACAGATACTAACACGGTTATACTCATTTTGGTCTAATGCACAAAACAACATATTTATTGCTTTTGCATTTACAGTTGCTGCTGTTTTCTCAGCAGGAGTCCATTCTGCATACTCAGTTGTTGGATTAACTATTTCTTTCTGAGTAGCATTCCAAGCGTCATAACTTTTTGATTGCATATAAAAAGCCATACGTGTTGCCCAATAGTTATAGTTTAGGCCATTAAAGAAAGGAGGTCTTTGTGTCGATTGACCTTCAGTGTAAGTGGTGTTACTCGTACTTGCGTTATTTGCCATATTACTAGAATATATCAAATAACTATGTTACGGTTATATGATGACCTTGCTCCGATACCAATTAAAAAGTCGGTTGTGTACGACTTCTGCAGGATCTATAATATGGCTATGCGGAATGTATGTGATAACTTAAGCTATTCAATAGTTATGCGAATACATATTCGCAAACAATATATATATCACAAATAATTATAAATGCAGTAAAGTAAAGTAAAGTAGAGTAACGACACCTGGATTTTTATACTGGTTCGGACCTCCAGTCCTACGTCCAGTCCCGAAGCTCCTCTTCGGCTTTTCACTAAACAACACCCTCACTTCACCCGGAGGAACAGGTTCACAACACTACTTGATTTACGGGCTACAAGTTTACCCACTTGATTTCACGGGCTACAAGCTTACCCACTTGATTTCACGGGCTACAAGCTTACCCACAAGACGATTACAAGAGTTTGACCTTGAATGTGTTCTTTCTTCAACACTGATTAGTCAATGATTAAGTACAACCTTCCTATAATCTTATCCTCAAATATATTGATGTTTGCAAAGATTTGGAAGTGGATCATCGAGTTGAATCACAAGTGTGTTAAATATGCTTGGAGATTCAAACGATAATTGAATGCTTTTGAGTGCTTTTAGAATGCTAAGAATAATACAATATAGATCAGAGAATGGAGAGAAAATTTGGTAATTTGATTGATTGAAAACTGATGTATTTATAGTAATTGAGAAGTTGCAATTGTTGGTGAAAAGTTACAATCAAAAGAAATGATTTAAAATGAAGAGAAATGGATGCAACTTTTCAAGAAAGAAGATGACTCTTCATGAAATTCAAAAATAGGTCGACAGGAAAAATTAATAGGTTGACAGGTTTTCGACCGTTATTTCAAAAAACTGTTGACCTGTTAATTTTAACAGGTTGACCTGTTAAGTTTAAAAAGCTGTTGACCTGTTAATTTTAACAGGTTGACCTGTTAAGTTTAAAAAGCTGTTGACCTGTTAAATTTAACAGGCTGACAGGTTTTTGTATACATAAAAAATGAGTTTTCATGTATATTTTTGAAGAGAATAAGAAGTATGATTATTTGAGGATAGATTTTAACATAAATAACTCTAAATAACCATCTTCTAACCTATAAAACATTGAGTCTTCTTTTTGTCGATCATGAAGCTCCTTCTTGTCATTAATCAAAATAAGCATTGAAACCGTTGACTCAACACTTTTTATTTATTTATTTTCTTTCCAACTGAAGTCAACGGGGATAGGAGGGGGGTTAAGGAGAAAAAAGGGTAAAAAGAAATGTATAATTTTAACTTAATTACTTTAATTTACAAAAAGCAACTTTTTATTTCGAACTCCAAATCGAACCCACCGACTGTCGTCCCTAGCTAAATACCCCCATTCCGAACACAATGGGATATGTTCAGTAAGTCAATTCCATCATTTCGATCAGTTTTCATCATATTTAAAAAATAAATCATTATATTTTAATTTCAAATGTGCATTTTAATTTACCGGGGCCGCATACCGACTCTAAAAATTCCGAAAAATTATTTCTAGTTTTGTATTGACGATACGATCCTAACAAAACTAATTTCGTCAAATTTGAAGATCGTCTGAAAAATGGCTATTTTCCAGTCGGTTAAATTCAACTGAAATTGGACAAACGCATTTAAATTCGCCATGCTCACATATTAATCCCAAAAATTATGAAAATTGGAATCTAGCAATAATTTGACATTCCGGATCGAACAAAAGTGGTTTCGTCGTAAATAGAGGTTGTTTGCAAAATCTCCATTTTTAAGGCTATATTTCCATGCTGACTATTCTGAGTTTTCAACTGGACATAACTTTTTATTCCCGCTATGAAATTTGGATTTTTCAGATTCATTGGAAAGATATTTTCAAATAGATTCATATATTTTTCGTTTCACTAAAATCTTCTTTGTTTTGAATCCTGTACATTCAATTGAAATTTGAAATTGAATTTTCAAACTATCGCACCATTTTCAATTCCCTTTTATAATTAAAATAAAATTATTTGTTTTAACTTCATCGAAAATAAATTTTCTGTCGTTATTTAAAATATTATTTTAAATATTCAAATCCGTTAAAATCACCAAAATAAATTTTTTAAATTGGTTCTGATTTTCCGGGTTATTACAATAACATCAGAATTTTTTATTTGAAAACAATTTTTAATTCAATAATTAATATAATTTTATAACTTAAATTATCATAATATACGGGATGTTACAATCTCCCCTACTTAAAAACTTTTCGTCTCCGAAAAGGAGAAGAAAAAAATGCTTAAAGGAAATGGTAACAGAGAATTTATATTGTAATAACAAAAAAACAATAGTAGCACTCACTGTCACACATCACTGAAAAATCAAACACCCAAATTGCAAAGATTTTTTTTTTTTTTTTGATATACTTGTATAAAGTAATCATGAGGGGCAAACTCACCTTAAATGCAACAGTAATGAAGGGACAACAAGAAATAGGCGCAGGTGATGGTGAAATAATGGTGAAGGTTGCTGACAGTGAACGGTAGGTAAAGACTATGAAGTGGCGGTGGAGTTGGGTTCGATCGGAGTTGGTGGCAAAGGCTAAGTTTGAGAGGTGCGGTAGTTGCTTTAGAAGTGGCATGCGTCCGCAATTTTTTTGTTGTTGCTCGATTCTCGACGATGGACAGTGACAAGAGTTTTTGATGTGAATCTGAAATTTTCTATCTTAGTTTATTGTTATGTAAGGAGAATAAAAGTTTCTAATCAAGAATCAAATCAGAAGCTCGTACTAGAATGATTGGGTTAACAATACTAATTAGAAGCAACATTTTATATTCAAACTAAATCAAAATCGTTATGCGAATAGAATGATTTATGTTTAACTACATATTCATTCCATTAGTTCTTTCCCTTTCTGGAGACGAAAATTGGTATTTTGATTTATTTCAAAGCCGTGAACTTGTAAAATATTTAAAAACTCTTTCATATTTTATTATGTTGAAGTGATACAATGTTAAATTTTCACGTCATTGATTTGTTAGTTAACGTCAAAATACTTTATAACTCGAAGACTTAACATGTTTATTTTCATTCTTAAATGTTTTAGACATATGTTGATCAGACGCACGACTAAAATCTTCAAGTGCTCAATATACTTGTTTCAACTTCTAGTGGAAAATACTTAAAAACTTTTAAAAATAGATATGGAAAATACATTCCCCTATGGATCGTGGACACGCGGCGGTTACGCTACTATCCCAGTAGAATCGCTTGTGCCCGTAGGTATCACACCCCATTGAATTTCGCCATGGTTGTTACCATAGATCACAGTTATTCGGCGGTTATGCCACTATCCCAGTGGAATCGCTTGTAACTGTAGGCATCTCGTCTCTCGAATTTCACTATGGTTATAGATCGCAGTTACGCAGCGATTATGCCACTATCCCAATGGAATCGCTTGTAACTATAGGCATCTCGCCCCTCGAATTACGCTATAAAACATCAAGTGAATATAAATAAATCAAAGTGACCCCACTAAGTGGGATTCCAGTACGTGTTCCTACCGAGTAGGACCCCGATTTCCGATGGACACTCCCATCAGGTGGAGTTCCAATGCAACCCCGACCGTGTAGATTCGCGATTTCCAATGGACACCCCGTGCGGAGTTTCAACGCGACCCTATTGAGAAGGATCACAATTTTCGATAGAAAGTACTTTCCATATCTTTGACTTCTAAACAAATAATACTACATATAGTATTTTTCATTTCGTACATCACATATATCGTGCTTATATAAAATTCCATTGACATAAGTTTTTTTCCTTCTTTCCAATTGGGATTCGTTCAAACCAGTAATATCAAATTCAATACATACTTATATAACTTCCAATTTTATGTATAAGAATCAAATTGTTCAATTTTGAATCTTTGCCGAATTCAAATATTTTAATAGTCATAGCTTTCAAAACTATTTCATTTCCACACTTATATAATTATAAGATTATCAATTTCCAAATTCTAACATTTTAGAATTTACCGTTTGGATTTGTTTCATGTTCGAATAACATTCATTATTGATATTTTCAGATCTCTCATAAATCATTTTCCATATAACTTAACAAGTAAATTTCAACATAAATCGTACGAATTTCGTTTTATCAAGTCGCAATTTCGAGTTCAACGTACTTACATGGTTATCTGTAAGATATCTCAATTCCATGGAGTAAGTTTCATTTATAAATGATATTTCCATATCTTCATTTCAAACATACATACTATATATATAATACTTCATTTCACATTTCGCATATATCGCACATACATAAATATCAATTTTCATAAGATTTTCTATCCAAATCACGTTTCAATGTATCATTCTTATATTAATTCCATTATATAAGATTTCACAAAATTCCATTTCAATACCAATTTAGTTCTGATTTCACAATTGATTCGAATATTCAATTTCATTTCAAATCTAGTTCATATTCACAAATTAATCAAATTTCGAAATTCACTTTTGATTTAGGTTACACATCACAAATATCATTATTCAATTGAATCTTTACATTCAATTACTTCGGACTAAATTTCTCGGATCGGGAATAAATAATTTATCTCAAATTAGTTTTAAAATAGTAAGCTTGAAATAAAATAGGTTAGAATAAATAAGTCTTTAGAAAAATAAAATTTGAATAAATTAGATAAGTTATGATATAAAATAGTTTAAGTACATTAAATAGGTTTGAATAAATTAAATATATTTTAACATGAAATAGTTTGCAGAATAGTTCGAAAATCAAAATAAATTTGGTAGAGAATAATTAAATAAGATAGGTAAAAGTTATACTTTAGTTCACATAAAACAATAATAAAACATATAATAGTTATAAAACAAATAACATTTTTAGGAAATATTCCAATTCGAACTAAATTTGTCGAACTTTACAAAATTTAGCTAACATCGATTTCAATGTCGTAATCAAACTCAAATTTAACTAAACGTTCAATTGGAAACCTTTCAGTTTGAACTAAGTGTTCAAGTTAGATCACAACCCAAATGTCTTATTTTAAATTTTCATTTAAAGTTTGATTTTTTTTCATTCATTCCATGTTCTTTGTTTTAAACCATTTTTCAAATTTCAACTTGTCCATAGATTTTGTTAAAGCAATTCAAAGGATCGGGATAAGATTTGGACAGTTTCAAAAATTTAAGCACGAATGGTTCGAACGATAGGCGAATGATAACGGCAGGTCAAGGCCAACAAACACAACAAACGAAATGGCAAAATTATATTTTTAAACGTTCATTTCTATTTGAATCTTTATTCAAATTATTCCTAATTTCATCGCAATTCATTTGCAATTTCAGTTTATACTTTACAAAATATTTAATATGTCGCTTATTTAAATTTCACTTATCTATTTCAGTTCATAGTAATTTATCAAAACGTTTTATTAAATTTTATCCAAACATGCTCATCTAATAGGTTTCAAGTATTTCTCAATGTTTAAATTAGAACCATACATTCATCCCATTTTCGAAACTCGAAAATGAACACTAGTGATGTCGCGATCATCCCCAGAATTATTTCCAAGCGACTAGAATGTGATTCTATATCAGTCTCGTAAATATTGGACTTTGTATATACGTTAGCTAGGCATATATTCAAAATCCGTACATACTTAATAGTCCAATCTTGACGTCAAATAAAATACTCAAAACTCTTATCATAAATTATATTTCAAAATAATTTTGCTTCTCAAAACTATTTATTTAATTTCAAAATAATTCATATTTTCAAAATACGCTCTCTCAACAGTGATTCTTGTGATAATTCCACTCATTCAAGAGTATTGCTACTCTATCTCTAATGAGTTTTTAAACCCGATAAGCTAAGCTGTGACGGCCCGCCTCACATTAACCGACATTTCCCCCCGAGAGTGCGTTGTACACATGTCCGCTAGCACGGGGCGGTCGTCAAAGAAAGGAAAGAAGATGAAAGAACTAACGAAGAAACCTGTAGAATATCTCACAACGCATGGAATAAAATATAATAATAACATACTTGACATAAAACAGGCGAGACAATGCATAAGCTGAAAACTAAAACCATCATCATCATAGCAGCGGAAATCCAAAATACATCTTATGATCCAACATCATTATTACAACTTTAAAACTATCTCTAAAGAAAAAGAAAGAAAAGGAGGTACACTACTAATGCCCAAGCAGTGACCTTCAAAAACACAGGGAGAATATCTATATATCATACGTGGGAGTCTCCTGCTCATCTCCGGTACAGCTACTCGTGCATACCACCTAACCTGTCCCTAGTCTGCTCGTTTAGGAGCACCCAGAGTAATAAGAAGATACATAAAACTCTGGGTCAGACAAAAGTCTGGTATGAGCGATAAACAACAAAACAGAACAATAATAGGTATAATCCAATCATACCTGAACCTGGACCTGCAACCAAAGAGTTAGCACAACATACCGCTCAATACTCTAAGGTGCCACTAACATATGGTGTAAAGAATACTGGGGCTGGGGTGTGCATGTCATAGTGAAAGCAAACAATCAAACATAGCAACCATCCTTACATCTCCCACTCACTGCGTAAAGCATACGATATCCACTATTTGGTCACCTAATCCTTTGGGCCCTGACGGAGTCCAACCCCGTACAACTATCACTGCAAGCCCACTATCTGTCTCTCAGTGGTGAACCAAAATTATGAATACCGACAACCCTTTTGCACACTTCCCGCAGCAAAGTCCAACCGTGAAGTGAACTCGTTGGTTCCCAACTGGATCCTAAGTACAAACTTCCCATTTGGACTACCTTTGCATCTCGGGTTTTGGTCTTCTCCGGATCGGTTTGGTCTTCTCTCTTCACTTTGCTTCGGATCGGTTCATCCATGTCAACTCCTCTGGTTCAGATCGTGGTTCACGCCTCAAACCCAAGCATCTTGTTTCGGATCGGAATACCCCTACGGGTCGGATCGTGGCCCCTGCTTCGGATCGGTTTGGACCATCTCCAGAGCATCAGATCGTGACTTCAGGCAAGCGGTTCGGTTCTCCTTCCCAAGCACTCCGGATCGGGTCGAGCCTCTCAAGTCCATTCCTGGTGCATTGGTTTGGGTTGAGCGACGCGGTTTGGATCGGGTGCTCTCTTCAGGTCGTGCCACCATGCTTAGGTCAGACCGTGGAGCTTCAAGAGCGAGCGGTTCAGATCGAGCTTCCCCCTCCGATCCGATCCGGTTCGGGTAATTTCTTGCACTTCTTTCCAGCGACTATTTTACGCCATTTGATGGTTTTTTCGACCAATCTAACTATTCTAAACAATCACAAAGCATACCATACAGCCATAACAACATGTATAAACATCCACAAACAACAAACAACAACTTGAAAAGTTAAAACGGATCAAACATAGCCAAAATCTCATATTTTCCCTTAAGCGTGTTTAAAAACAACTAATGATAAGATTAGTAAAACTTAACCAAACAAACCCAAATTTCTATCAGAGCCCTAAAATAATATTTTAGAATTTTTCCAGATTTTTATGATGCAAAATTTCACTAATTATCAATAATCACCCCTTAATCCTCTAAATTTCGGGATTAGCAAAATTAGTCCAAATTAACCCAAATTCATATCAGATGCATAAAATAATATTCTGCAATTTTACAATTTTTTCTTGATTTCTAAGTTATAATTTCGCTAATCTTCGCTAATTACCCTAATTAGCCATAATTAGTGAAAAACAATGCAAACCACCCACCTTAGCCACAATTAAAGTCTTAGATCTGAAACTCTACTATTATGACACAAATCGCAATGTATTCCAGCAGCCCTATCTCTGATTTGACGGTAATCTGCCTTGATTTGGTGTTGATTTGCTTAATTAGTGATTAGGAATGATAAAAATGGTGTTTTGGGAGCGATTTAGAAGATGGAGGCCATTGCTAGAGCTCAAGGGAGGTTTGTGGCGGCTGGAAAAATGAATAGGAACTATTCTCTAACTCATTTCAGTCCTCACATAAACCTAATCCCGAAATGGGTTATGTGTTTAGCTGTTAATCACTCTAATTAGGCCCGGTTAAGCTGTTTTTCACCTTGTAAACCTTGTTTCGGCCATATCTCCCAAATGGTGAGTCCGTTTGGCTAATGTGACCACTCTGCGGAAAGGTAAGCCATCATCCAGATCTAATGGAAGTGGTTTCAGGTCAAAACTCCTTACCAATCAAAAGTTATGGCCAAAACAAGATCAGCTAGGGGCAAAATGGTCATTTAAAAATCGGCAAAAATATCGAACATGGGAAATAACTCCAATAGTCGTCTTCCAAAGTTACATGACCATACGACTTCGTATGTGAGAGAAATAAATATTCTACGATCCTTCAATGCGTATAATGCAGGTCGTTACATTCTTCCACCCTTAAGAAATTTCGCCCCCGAAATTCCTTAACTGAGAAACAAGCAAAGGATTTTGCATGCCTACCAACTATTCACAACAATCAAACATACAAAACAACAAACAAGTCTATCCTAGCATGCGGAAAACTAAGTCGCAATTAAAATCTTACCAGCAAAGAGTTTTGGATACGTCTTCTAATGCTCTTCTCTGTCTCCCAAGTACAGTCATTCTCATCCTTGCCCCACTGAGCCTTGACTAGATTCACCGCTTCCTTCGAAGTTTCTTCGTATCGTGCTCGACAATACGAATCGGCTTGCGGTTCCCAACCCCCTCGGGTTCTACTTTGATATCAACCAACTGATCAGGTGAAGTAGTCGTATCGGTGTCGTGCACGAATTTCCTTAACGGGGAAACATGAAATACGTTATGAACTCTTGCCATCTTCTCTGGTAATTCAACTTTATATGCCAAATTCCCATCTTGCTCGAGAACTGAAAATGGACCAACAAACCTTGTTGCTAACTTACCTTTCCCACCAAAATGAATCACATTCATCAACGGGGAGACCTTAACGAACACCATGTCATTAACGAAGAATTCCAAATCTCTTCGTCTCTTATCGACATAAGTCTTCTTCCTATCTTAGGTAGTCTTCATTCTCTGTTGGATAACCTTGTTTCAGCCATATCTCCCAAACGATGAGTCCGTTTGGCTAATGTGACCACTCTACGGAAAGGTAAACCATCATCCGCATCTAATGGAAGTGGTTTCAGATCAAAACTCCTTACCAATCAAAAGTTATGGCCACAACAAGATCAGCTTGAGGCAAAATGGTCATTTAAAAATCGGCAAAAATCATGAACATGTGAAATGACTCTAGTAGTCGTCTCCCAAAGTTACATAACCATATGACTTCATATGTGAGAGAAATAAATATTCTACGATCCTTCGATGCATAGAATGCGGGTCGTTACGTAAGCTTTGCCAAACCAAAGCTCTGATACCACATGTAACATCCTGCCTTTTCGACTGCTTCAAGTAGATAATTAAATCAAATTAAACCACTCGAAATGACAGATTGTTATTTAACTTACGGGGTTTAAATAGAATCATACATAGAATCACAGAGTACAAATATTTGCAGCGGAATAAATTTTTATACATATCAAAATTTTACACATTTTCCATATAGCGGAAGAATGGATTATATACAAAAAATTTAAAAGAATAAAAGTTTTTCGGTTTCGCTGTCGGCTTTGCGTACGCATACGCATCTTCACGTTCCTCTCCAGTTTGTGAGCTGAAATCTTTAAATCTGGAACACCTAGGACCTGACCCGAGCATTCTATGCAAAACACAAAACACCCGAGTCAGGATTATACTTATTTCAAGTAAGTCACTTCGTAATAAACACATAAATATAATTGTTTAATCCCAACCATTTATTTAAATAGTACGAGAACAATAACCCATGAGAAATGCCAAACAATAGGTTAACAAAGACAATAATAGTGAGTAAGTAAGGTAGTAACAGTGTGAACATTTCAGTGCGGCATGTATGCATTAACTGGGAGTAGCATGCATAACAAGGTGGCCTCTAATTATATGTACACTATTATATAACTAAAAGAGCAAAAAGGCCTAGTCAATTTATGCTACAAGCACATGGAATGTGCAAAGAAAATGAAATAAAATGTTGCACTTAAGCCCAACTCATGAATCATATTACTAGCAGGATGTCAGGGAATAGAATACATGTAAATATCCAGTACCAAGATGAGTAACAAAATTTTATCACAACAGTTTAAAGCATACTAACAGGGTATTTCTATTTTAAGGCAGGATAACATAAATGACCAATTTATTTGTAGCGATAATATGACAACCCCTTTCTCTAATACAATGACATAAGTTTTCCTAACAATACTTAAATGAAAAAAAAACGAAAAAAAAAAACAAAGCATGGTTCCACAGTCAAGGTTTCGGTGTAATACATAACAGCAGCATATAGGAAAGAGATCGAAGCATACAAACAGTAATACTACTAAAACAAATGTAAATACCTATACCTAAAGGTAGAAAGGCCATTTTAAAAATGTGCGGATAACAGAATGTAACGAACAAGAATTTTCAACGTTTGGAATATAAATTGATTTAGAATTTATCATTAAAAATAAATAATTATATTTGAATTTGGACTTTACTTTTTGGTTTTGAATGTATAAAGGAATATTCTCTTGTAAATTTGATTTTTGGATATTGTTGACCTGATTACAGGTTTATTGTATTTAGTTCTTTTCGATGTGTACTAAGGTTTGTAACTTTTTAAATTATTTTATATTTAACAAATCTATACAATGTTTTAGCTTTAAATTTGTATTTGGTTATTTAGTTGTATTTTATCTTGACTATATTTATATTTAGTCATTTTACTACGAGTATAATATTAAACTTTGACTCGGCTCTTTTATCTAGTACTTAATTAATTGTATTCAGCTTTTATACACGATGTTCTTCGTTTTGATAGTGCTCCATTGTATTTATACCTAACATTCTACCTTTGACTACATTACTTGTATTTAACATATTATAATATTTTAAAATTTTGTTGTCTTATTTAATCTGCTTATCTATTTCAACTCAAAATTATTTTGTAAACTATTGCATTTACCGATTTTGTATTAAAGAAATCTATTTCTAAATGTCGTATCCACTTTTAAAATAAAAATGCTTTATAAGTTGTTTATTTTCAAATATAATGCTTTATTGTGGTTTACATTGTTAACAATTTGAATAATTAACATTAGAATTCTCGTGATGTTGTAACATGAACGTTATACATAGAGCAAACGTTATTTGAGTGACACTAAAATAAAATCCGTTATAATTTATAAACCTTAAAAATATATTTTGTGATTAAGTTACGACTTATGGTCGGCAAATCTGATCTCAAATTATATGTTGAAATTTATTCATTTTGTTGTTTAATAATATTTTGAGAGTATAACAAGAAGACAATTGTCAAATAAAGAAAATAATTTGGTTTGATAAATCCATGAATATAATCGTTTGACCAATTTTATTTAGAACGCCACTTTGTTCTACCACGTTCGCATTAAATTTTATGGTAGTTGAATTTGTAATGTATTAAAATTGGTAACCAACGTTGTCGTATATTTTCATTTCAACCATATATTGAAGTTAGCCTAAACATTTCGTTCAGCCCAAGGTATTAAAACTGAACAAAATATGGTTTAAAATCTTGCACAAGATTTAGGAGGTGAAAATTTTTGTCACTTGCCTATGTTTTACTGTGTCTCTCAACACTTGTCACTAGTTTTCTGTTAATGAATTATACGTTGAGATTTTATTGGATACTGGCTCCCTGGGTTCTGATTATGAAAACCGCATACCTTTTTCATTCGTTCGCCACAAATAAACAACGCCTTCTCTATATTATCAGTCAGATAATCTTTTCTCCACTTTAATCCCAATATTAAGTATTTCATATCTCCTTATGAAATCCATTATCCCCAAATATAAAATCAGTCCAAATCCATCTCGCTCCACCATCGCAACATCCTCCACGGAACTCCGGCCATCACCCTCAAGCAAGCGCGCGTGGTCTCCGCTGCTACCAACAGTGAAAACTCAGCAACTTTCCTCCTTTAATTTGAATGCCTTCCGCCTTGAGCTCCACCTTCATACCGTATGATGACGCTGGACCAAAGCCACTCCTCTCACCTCGTCTGTCATTGCTCCACCGTTTCTCAAAGCCGCATCTAACGCTCTAGAGTTGGGTCACCTCACTTCCATGATTAGCAACCACCGCCTTTACCCTCTTCGTCGCCGTTGGTTTCCACACTGCCACCAAGGCATGACTTTTCTCGATCTGGTGCCTCCAGATTTCATTTCAGCTCAATCGGACCCTGCGCCATCACTTTTGATCGCTGCTCGAGCTCTCGGCCATCCATCATCGCCCTTAAGGTAAGTCTAACTCATGGTTAAACTAATTTCAAGTTTCATTTCAGTTTACCCCGGCCGCCAGACTAGTTTATGCAACTTGCTCTTGCCATGTTATTTCCATTTACACAAGCGCTAGCACTTTAGTATTGTGGATATTTTGATCTGAGAATAATACATGTGTTAGCCGTCATTATTTTCTTGTAAGCTGTCTTTTCTTACCATGCTACTACAAGTATGCTGCATTTTTTTTTTTTTTGCATTGCCCTCACTTGCCTCAGTCGTGTTAGTTTACACTTGGGATCATAGCATTGGTTGGGTTCTCCGCATTAAATTTGATGCATACTTGGACTATCTACCCGCATGCAACATAGTTGAATTCTTGGTCTTCCTTGTTTATGTAGACTTGGTTACATAACATTATCCATTTTAGACACTGGCTTTGTTTTAATAGGATTAGCAACTACATAATGGTCTGCATGTTTCTACCATATCACATATTTTCTTTTATCACCTAAAGCATGCGTCCTTGTTAAGGACGGAAGAAAATTTATACATAACACTCGAGTCATGCAAACCCCCCTCAGGCCTTGGGGTCCCCGTATCATGTTCTGTCACCTTGAGTTGCCTGATTTTCTTTGTATAGTTTTTCCCTTTCGTTGTGTCTTTTCTAAACATAACTTGTACATACATACATACATACATATATATATATATATATATATATATATATATATATATATATATATATATATATATATATATATGTACGTACGTACAGTATGTATGTACATATAAAGATATTGTTTTGTTTGGCGCTTAACTGTCACATAGTGTTTATGTGCTACACTGTTCATTCGTATGCATGCTACATGGACCTTGTTTAAGTTTACTAACTTATATGTATATATAGAAACAAGTAGCATGTTAAACTTTATCTTTGATACTCATAGTTATGAAGCATACAGTGAGTGAACTGGTTCCATATCAAAGCAAGGTAAAAAATTAATTGATTTTACAAGAAGGAAGATTGGCTAAATAATAGTTTTTAGTTTTATACCCCTTTGAGTACTCATTTCACTTATACACATTTAAGAGACACCGAAAATATAAGTTTTAAACAAAACTTGAAGTTTGGAACTTTTTGAGCATAAGGACTGGCAAAAATAAATTACTGTTGTGGGATTCACTCACTATTGCGTGATTCACTATGAGCAAAAATAAATTAGTCACTTCCTTGACCAGTCTCTGTTCTATTTCGTTTTTACTGTAATAGCATGCACTGTTTGTGTGATTCACATGACAATACCATGCTGTATGTCCTATGATTAACTTGGTTCTCATAAGTTCTTACGCTGCATTAATCACCAAATCTGTTGTGTGTAAGGACAGGGATATTTATGCATAAATAAGCCGTAGATTCACACGCATTATTTTCTGGACAGTTTGTGTTGTCCCATTTTGCATGTCGGATACGGTTTCCGCCTCTTGACTATTACGGACTGGCATTGTTGTGCCCATTCCTTGTGAAAGCTCATTTAAATACTGACTCTATATAAATAAAATGCTGCAGTATACACCTTTGCTCTTCATCTATGTTTTGAATCCATTTCAACACGTTAGTACTCTGAATGTTCACATATTTCTTTTCCGGGTTCTCGCTCTATAGAGTACTGTTTTAGCATTGTATTCTCCAGGCAAATAAGTTTGACCACTATGTACATATATTCGGCATAAGCCTTATACCATAGCATGCTTGGGTTCCATTATTCACTAAAGTAAGCTACTGCATGCTTGTTATTTCATCGCAGTTATATATATATTCTTTTACTGTACTTTGAACCTGAGGCTTTGCTTGACCATGCAACACGTCACCCTTATGTCTGAGACATGCTAGTATTCGATCCGAATTATTTCTCTCGGTAGTTCATGATTTACTATGCTCAAGTTATTTAAATTTTGCTGTTAAGGATTAAAACTAAATTTTTATGTGTTTGTATCGAAGTGTGCTAAATTGAAATAAGTTTAATCCTGACTCGTGTGTTTTGTGTATTTTGCATGGGAGGTATAGATTTCGGCTCGCAACAGAAAAGGATGCGAAGACGCAACCTGCGCAAGGCTCGAAAAGAAAGTAACTTTGTTTAAAGGCACGTATGTATATTGTTAGACCAAAAATTGGTTCTAACACCCAAATTGATTAAAAGCAAATAAGATGAGATTAAAATAAAAATGAACACACATGATTTATAGTGGTTCGGCGAAGAAATGCCTACGTCCACTTATCTTTCACTATATTCAATGATCCAGTTGCAAATACAATGTAATTGTCACTTGATTTCACTCACAACTCGCTTATATTCACTCAATAGACTAAAACAAATAATGAAAGAAGATTTGGATTCTCCGGAAGTAATGGAGTTCGGGTTATGGAGGTAGTTGAACTCTCAAAGTGCCTAAAAAAAGATCATTTTCTTTGTCTCCAGACGGGGTATTTATAAGTGTGAATTTGCTCAAAACTCGATCCGGATCGGAGCCACGTGTCGTCCATCCCATTAGCCTCGGGTTCTGATGGATTACTGTGCTGACAACGCATCAAAATAGTGAACGTTATGGGCAGGAACTGGTCATAGCCGATCCGGATATCCAGGCGCTTATGCGGGGGACAGCATGGAAAATGGGTTTGGGTCGGAGGTATATGAATCAGGGGTTCGGATCGGGATATCCGATCCGACCCGAATTGACTTGGTGGCAACTCTCTCTTCTTTTTATTCCGCTTTTCCTCCGAACCATCTCTGTAGCAGCTGGGTGGCCTTCCGATCCATCTTGAAGAAGACTGCCCTCCGACCCGAACACGTGCTCTCTGTTTTCAACAGCAATAGCTCGCCGCTCCGAACAAGAGACTTTATCCGATCCGAACCGATACGTTGCTTTAACCCGACCCGGATGATTGTATCTGTTCGATCGAAGCTGTAGCGTCTCCTCCGACCTGAGTAGTGATGGCCTCTCCGATCCGAACCGAAGTCTTCTAATTTGAAATGCTCTCCAATGCTTGATATCTTGACTTTGTGTTGCCTAGTTCACAAAGCAGGCTAACACTTTGCCCCCTCAAAGGATGCTTCTATTGGAAATGGAGCATGCTTTGATTGCCGTTGCGCCACGCCTTCATCCTTCCTTTTGAACATGCATGCCAAGCTGTCACACTTCATCCCGTTCGGTTCGGATTCCGACCCGGACGGATTTCTGCTTTGGGTTCCGACCCGAATGGATCTCTTTCTTCCTTTACTCTGCAAGGGATTAGTGGGCCAAGCTGCGTCATTGGGCTTTTCGAGCCGGTCCGATCGGGAATACGAATAGTCAGCTTGCTTTTTATATAAATTCACTTCAGTTCCCTTCTTTTCTTTCATTCACTATTCTTGCTCGTCCGAACCGACTCCACATCGAAGCCTTAGCTTTTTCAAGAAACTTAAAAATTCTCGCTTCAATCTTTGAATCAAATACATAGGTAGTCTTGTAATCTTGAATCTCACTGCCACAATCGCTTTTAATTTACATCTGCGGTTAGTTTGAACGATTCTAGCAAAGTAATTGACTGGTTCCATTGCCACCGCTTCTTTCATCCCCCGCCTTCGTCGTTAATGGCATCGATGCCACTTCGAGGCGTTGGAGGAGGGTATTGAAACTCATTATTGAATACTTGAGTGTTTAATCTGTCGATTTTAATTAAGGCTTGGGAATTTGAGTTGGGTTCGCTACTTAAAAGGAGGAAGAGGAAGGAAACTGAAGAAGATTGGTTCGGGTAGGGGAACAGTAGGAGAAAAAGAAAAAAAAAGAGAGAAATTCACAGAGCCGGATCGGGTCGGAGCAATAGGGCCAAGAAATGAGTCTTAACTTGTTTGACCGGGTCGGGTCGGATCTACGAATACAACGAAGGTCAAGACTTATGCGCTCGGATCGGACCCGGTTGTGAAACAAAAGAGAGAATGGGGGTCTGGTTATCCAGGTTAATCCGACCCGCTCCGGGTGTCGATCTCCGAACCGATCCGGATATATCTCTCTAAGCATGGGCCTTTGCTTATCCGATCCGAACCTGGTGTCTGCATCCGAACCGAACACTACTCAATCTAAAACACAAACTTTCGTCCAACCATTTAAAAGATATTACTTCCAACTTCATGAACAGTTAGGATAGTGCCTTGCGGACATAAATGAACATTAAGAACTACCCTGACTATCACTTTCTCTTCAAAGTTTCGTCTTACATTGCTGCACTTTTACTTTGCATTTCTCACATTCGCTGCACACATTTTAGTTCACACACATACACAGGGGGTACGGGCTAATTTACTCTAATCCGTGCTATTGCTTCTTCAATAGTTCAATGACAATGAGGCCCAGACGTTCTTCCAGACTAGCTGAGAGGAAAGAAGCCCCGGAAACTTCTAACAAAATCACTCTTGAGGATATATCTTCTTCTTCGGATCCAGAATGAGACAGTGAGGGTCCAGATTACGGGGTTGGACATTGGGAAAGCGACGAGGTGTCTTCAGAGAATGAAGTTTCTCTGGGTTTTGAGGAGGAAGGAGGGATTGGTGACGATCGAGCCCCTGATGAATTTGAATCAGCCATTATATTGGAATCACCTTCAGACTCCGTTGAATCAACAATCGACAACGATCGTCTTGTCCGAATTTGCTTAAAATACGGGATAATGAAAAGGGACACTCTAGTGCCTTCACGCTCTGACCGTCCCACAACCCTCCAGAAGGATATATGGCGGTCACTCGATTAATGTGCATGGTCGGTGCCATTCCTCCATTCTCTCCTTTCATCGTTGATTTCTTAAGACAAATGCGGATTGCCCCCATGCAGTTGCATCCCAATTCATATGCCTATTTGCACACCTTGTACATAGCATATCGTGAAATCTTAGGCATAGAGCTCACGTTCGATGACGTTCACTTCTTCTATAATTTCAAGCATCGGACTCGGGAAACTCCATCTTTCTGCTACTTTGAATCAGTTCCAAAAAGGAAGATAATCTCTGCACCATTTAGCAGTAAAGCTGGAGACTCCAGACTAGAATGGTTCTACGTGAAGCGACAGCCTGGATGCGCCAGTAGATGGACAAAATCAAGTAAAGCACTGATTTTCTAAATCCGGGCTCTATACACTTGAATCATCATCTTGACCTGTTTTCCTTTTTGTTTGCAGTCGACAACCCCAAACAGATATCAGATCAGATGTTCTTTGATCGGATGCACCGACTTCTTAATGGCGATCAGAAATTCTTGACTATCGACGAAGTCCTTAAAGACGAATACCTTCACTTTCATGGGCTGCTATCCGTTTTTCGTAGCATCGGTCATGGGACGGTCCCTTACGCATACATTCCTCCAGTGGAGGTAGTTCCAGAGACAGGAGAAGGCTCGGGAATTCCTACAGTGCCTCTCCAAACTTCACCTTCTCCATCTTCTACACAAGATGATGAATTGGCTAATCTGGCCGAAAAGCATCGTGAAGGATATATTGCCCCCGAGGAAACTACTTCTCTAGACAAGTCAAAATCCTCCCAAGAGTCGCCACTTCATGCTTCCGAGGGGGATGTTCCTAGTACTGATGAGCAAATATTTCAGGGTTTGGGGGATCTCCCCTTACCTGAGACTATATACACTTCAGAGGATTTCAGGAAGGATCCTCTAGTCTTCACCTCTTCTGAAGAGACCACTCCCGCTAAGGCCAAAGAGCCTGCCCGTACTAGTCTAGCTTCAGACTCGGGTCGGTTGGGGGAAACACACCACTTAGGATACACTTTACACAACAGCATCAGCATTCATTGCACTTCTTTCTCCGTGAATCCATTAATTCTAACTTCGTTTGTTTTACCGTGCAGGTACGATGTCTCGATCTTACTATGATATAAGAAAGCTTCGTCGCAGCATGTCCAATCCTCCTTAGGATGTCGAATATGACCGTCGTGATGATCGCAGCAGGGATGAGAGAATGCCTTACGATCCTTATCGCTCTCGACCCTCACGTTCTCGCTCACCAGTTCGGCCAGAACAAGAGAAATACAAGGGCTATCAGAGCCGCAGGGAAGAGGACAGACCACCATCTAAAGACTCCACTTCTTCCCATGAAAAGCGGAGTAGAGAGAGAACTCCTCCAAAGGAAACTGGGTCTCGAAGTAAGCACAAGGTCCCTGCCACTAAACGACCTAGGACGGACAAAGAGACTACTGAATCCTCTTCACATAGGGACACCGAATTATCAATTCCCGCTCCTCCCCCACTAGATGCGGGAACTGCAGTAAAGCTGGCATATTTAGAGGAGCAATTTCCCGAGCACTACTTCGAGACTTTGACCTTTTTACCTACTCTTGAACCTATTTCTTCTAATTGGGCAGATGAAGCCAAAGCAAAGATTGATTTGGTGGAAAAACAATATACCGAGATGTTCAAGTATTCACGCAATCTTTCTAGAATCATCCGCACCCTAATCACAAATACCGATTCAATGCAAAAGACCGCGGAGGAGGATGCCAAGGCTCTAAAAGCCATAGGAAAAGATTTGGAAGACACTCAGGCTCAACTAGCTGTCGCTCAAAGGGACGCTTCTAACTTCAAACAACAATTCGAGGACATGCAAAAACGTTATCATGACTTGCTTGAATCCCACACTCAGGAGCGCTCTGAGCTAAAAAAGCAAGCTGACGAGGCCAAGTCAGAAGCTGTTAAGACACGCCTTGCTTATGCTGAGCTTGAACGGAAAAATGCCGAGTTAGCAGAGAGGAGTGCTGAATTAGAAAAGAAGAATGCCGACTTGGCTTCAAAGCTGTTGGAGGCAGAGAATAGGGCTGCCTTGGCCGAGGGCAATGTAGAGTGTGCTATTAAATCTGCGGAGGAAGCCAGCAAGCAACTATCAGAGGCGGAGGCTGATATTCAGGGTTTCGGCGAGCTAATGATTGAATTCTTCGCACATATTATTCGTCGCCGAAACATTTCTTGGATCGAGGACTATCCATCCACTCTAGCTCAAGTATGGAATCAAATCGTCGAGTGGGAAAAAGAGGAACTTAAGGTCGATTCCCTCGATGAAGATAAACTGATGGAGAAATACTTGAGAGATGATGAACCGGAGCGCCTAGCTGAAGGGCGCCGCCTTATTGCTGAGGCCATGGAAGAAGAGAGACGGAAGTCTAAACAAAAAACCATTCTCGAAGCTGGTTCCTCTTCTTCTGCCCCTGCAACTTCCGAAGTAGAAGGGTATGATCCCGAAAATCCGGGAATTCCCCGAACAACTCTGCTATCCCCTATTCCTGAAATAGCCCCAGAGGTAGTAGTCACCCCCGCTGAGAAGTCTTCGGAAGGTATCCCTATCTTTTCTCCTCAATTTGCCAAAGCTATTTCTACCTTTCGCCACGTGATTGAACAATCGATGAGAGACCCATTGTTTTCGCCTGAGTTGATAACTGTTGTTTCTCATTCTGCAGGTGTTGAATCATCCGTAAAGACAGATGTAGCTTAAGGAGCTGCCACTGGGACAAAGCCCGCAGATAGGGCCAAAAAAGGGGAAGACAAGGCTGCTTCTATAGACTTGGGAGAAGGAAGTGAGCCAACTAAGGTCACCACTCCCCATGATGAAGGAATGATTGCAGCTTTGAAGGACGACGGCGGAGACGGGGGGCATGAAGAGGAACCAGAAGTTGCAATAACCGTGGAGTCAAAAAATGCTGATGACGTTACCTTGGCTGCAATGAAGGCTGATCAAGACAAGCGCTTGCAATTAAAGGCCGAAGAACTAGACCCTGAGGTCCTCAAGCCCCTCGCAGTTGTGGATGCGGGATCAAGGTTAGTTGTTAAGCTCTCAACTAGATCTATTACAGAGGAACTTGCTAAAAAATCTTCTCTTGATTCCAGTGCCCCGCCCTCCGGGAAGAAGTCTACTAGCTCCAGCACCGCATCTTCAGGAAAAAAGAAGTCAAAACGAATCTTGACCGAAGCTGAGAAAGAAGCAAAGGATGCGGAGAAAGCTGCCAAGAAATCCAAGGCTCATTCAAAATCTAAATAGTGGATTGCCTTGTATCTTTTTAGCATTTAGTGAACCAATAATTGCTGCTACAAAAGTAGCTCCTGCACTTTCTTTTTTAGCTATTTTCCTGTACAAATTCATTCATTTGTGAATAAAAATAACTCATCTTTTGCAATGTTCATTTGTTAGTAGTTCTGCACTTATGTAAAAATGCATGTCTATAGTTGTGAAACGAAATTGTGGAGGGGGGAAATATGCTTATACATACGTGTCCCCAGTTAATTCCCACAAACTATTTAATGCTTAGTCGAGCAATCTGAATGCTCCCGATTCTCTGACGGGATAGCACTTCCTGTGCCATCGGTACCTGTCGCTTTCTCTGGCATTTCTTTTATACTCTTTCTCTTTCTTTTGAGAGTTAGAGTTCGAGCTCAGTCATCTATTTATTCCCCGGTCTTTCAACGGAGAAAGATTTCTTTCTCAACGCTCAGTTGGAGACGCCTTTATACTCTCTTTCTCTCTGGAAAGTTAGAGTTAGGAGAAGAATTTCCTTTTCAGCGCTCAGTCGGAGACGCTTTTATACTCTCTCTCTCTCTCTGGAGAGTTAGAGTTAGGAAGAGAACTTCTTTTTCAGCGCTCAGTCGGAGACGCTTTTATACTCTCTCTCTCTCTCTGGAGAGTTAGAGTTAAGAATGTCGTTTTCTCATTCTTTTATGTCTTAGCGCACAAATAGTCGTTGTGCTTCTTTTTGTGTCAAAACTGTGTTCAACCTTTTTAGACTGTGAGTCATCCTGTATTTCATACCTACAACAGAATAATTAACAAATGTATATATATGTAATGCATAAAAGTAAATAACACACAATATTTTTATAGTGGTTCAGCTAAGTCGTAGCCTACATCCACTTTATAGTCCTTTATTCATATCGTCAGATTTTCCCAAGGCAAGTCGTGCCTTATTACATGGTTCACAGGAAAAATAACAAAGAGTACAGCATTTCTAATCCAAATATCGCATTAAGTGTTGGGCATTCCATGCTCGAGGGACTTCTTCGCCATCTACGGTCGTTAACTTGAAGGTTCCTTTTTCAAGCTTCCGTTGGATGACAAAGGGTCCTTCCCATTTTGGGCCGAGGTGAGGAAGGGATGGAAAAACTCTCTTTAGCACCAAATCTCCTGGTTCAAAATTCCTGAGGCGAACTTTTTTGTCATAATAGCGTGCCATCTGACGTCGATATCTTGCCGCACGCAAATCCGCTTCATCCCTTTTTTCTTCGACTTCATCAAGAGACTCAAGTAAGAGCGCCCGATTCGTCATCGGGTCATAATATGTCACCCTGTGGGAAGGAACTTCCAGTTCAACTGGAATTACTGCTTCTGAGCCAAAGGAGAGAGAGAAAGGGGTATGACCGGTGGCTGTCTTAAATGTTGTTCGATATGCCCACAAAGCTAGGGGCAATTCGTCAACCCATCTTGCCTTTGCACGCTCTAATCGCTTCTTGAGGATGGATTTTATTACTTTGTTTATTGCCTCTACTTGCCCATTCGATTGCGGATAGGCAACTGCAGTATATCGTTTGTCTATCTTATACTTCTGGCAGAAATTTCTGAATTCAGTACTATCAAATTGGGTCCCGTTGTCAGTTATAATCGTCCTTGGGATCCCGAACCGGCATATAATATTTTTAACCACAAAACTTATCACCTTTCTTGTTGTGATCTTGGTCAAGGGCTCAGCTTCCACCCACTTCGTAAAATAGTCCACGGCTACTATTGCATACTTAGCTCCTCCTTTAGCAATTGGTAGAACTCCAATGATATCAATTCCCCATGTGGCAAATGGCCAAGGACTCACCATTGATTTAAGTTGGGTCGACGGTGCCTTGGGGATTTTAGCGAATCTCTGGCACTTATCGCAGCGTCGTGAATAATCAGCTGCATCTTTATTGATCGTAGGCCAGAAGTATCCGTACCGCAATATCTTCTTTGCTAAAGTTTGACCTCCTATATGATCTCCACACTCACCTTCGTGTACTTCTCTTAGTACACGCTTGATGTCGTCGTGTGCTATACATCGTAACAGGGGCATAGAAAATCCTTGCCTATAGAGAGCATCATCTTGTATGACATATCTGGTAGCTTTGCGAACTACAGCTCTTTTATCACTCTTCTTCGATGGAAGTATCCCATTCTTAAGGAAATTCTTAATTGGAGTCATCCATGACTCCTTCTCTGGTTCCGCTTCAAAAGCGAATTCAATTTCCATTGACTCAAAGCTTGGCGACTCCAACGTTTCAATTGGAATTATTTCAGTCTCTTCTGGATTGTCGGAACTAGCCAGCTTTGCCAGTCTATCCGCTTTCTGGTTTTCAACTCTGGGAATATGTGTTATGTTGTATCGCTCTAAGCTATTCAATAGCTCTTTCACTTTCTTGAGGTAGGCGATAAGTCGAGGTCCTCGAGCCAAGAATTCCTCTCGCACTTGACAAACAACAATTTTAGAGTCACAAAATATGTCTAACATTTTTACTCCGAGGTCTTTAGCGAGCTTCAGCCCGACAATCAGGGCTTCATATTCAAAGTCATTGTTAGTCGAGGAAAATTCTAATCGCAAGGCGTAATATAACGACCGTCCTTCGGGAGTGACTAAGACGATTCCAGCTCCGGACCTTCGGTCGTTCTTGGCTCCATCTGTATATAGTTTCCACGGATTTATTTTTAGCTCATCCTCGGACTTAACCACTCTGTCATTGATTACTTCCTCCTCTGGAATGGTGAATTCCGCAATAAAGTCTGCTAGAGCTTGCCCCCTGATTGACTTTCGTGGTTGAAAATTCATATCAAACTGACTTAGTTCTATGTTCCATTTGATCAACCTTCCCGATGCTTCGGGCCTCTGCAACACCTGCCTTAAGGGCTGGTCGGTGTATATGGTTATTGGATGGGCTTGGAAATAGTGACGAAGTTTTCGGGATGCGATCAGGAGACTGTAAGCAAGTTTCTCAATTTTTGGGTAGTTGCGCTCTGCCGCTGCTAATTTTTTGCTTACATAATACACTGGCCTTTGTACTTTGTCTTCTTCTCGAACCAAAGCTGTGCTGACAGCGTGAGCCGAGACTGCCAAGTAAACAAACAATTCTTCGTGATCTACGGGCTTTGATAAAATCGGCGGTTTCTCTAGCAGTTCCAACAGATTTCGAAAGGCCTCAACACAATCCGGAGTCCACTCGAAGTTCTTCTTTCCCCTTTTAATCAAATCAAAAAACGGAACACATTTATCTGTGGCTTTGGAGATGAATCTACTCAGCGCCGCTACTTTCCCTGCAAGACTTTGGACGTCTTTAATTCTCCTGGGTTCTTTGATATTTCTAATCGCTGCTATCTGGCTAGGGTTGATTTCAATTCCTCGGGAACTCACAATGAAGCCAAGGAACTTTCCCGATGCCACTCCAAATGAGCATTTCAGAGGATTCAATTTCATCCGGTACTTTCGCAGGATACCAAACATTTCCGCCAAGTCTTGCGTATGGCTGGAGGACTGCTTTGATTTGACAAGCATATCATCCACATAAACTTCCATAGTTTTTCCTATTTGATTATAAAACATTCTGTTCACCAAGCGCTGATAAGTAGCTCCAGCGTTTTTCAATCCGAATGGCATTACAACATAACAATATAACCCCAAATTCGTAATGAAGCTCGTATGTTCTTGGTCTGGTACGTGCATAGGAATTTGGTTGTATCCAGAATATGCGTCCTTGAAAGAGAGAAGTTCATGACCTGCTGTCGAGTCTACAAGCTGGTCAATCCTGGGAAGTGGGAAACTATCTTTCGGGCAAGCTTTATTTAAATCTGAAAAGTCAATGCAAGTCCGCCACTTTCCGTTTGGCTTCTTTACTAAGACGGGATTCGATATCCAGTCGGGATAAGTCGAATCTCGAATAAATTCATTCTGCTTCAACTTCTCTACTTCCTCTTTGAGAGCAGCCGACCTCTCTGGGCCCAGCATGCGTCTCTTTTGCTTCACAGGCGGATGCTTCGGATTTACATTCAATTTGTGACTTATAATGGATGGCGATATCCCACACATGTCAGCATGGGTCCAGGCGAACACGTCTAAGTTTGCCTTCAAGAAGTCCGTTAGTTCTTTAGCTCGACATGGATCCAATTGAGAACTAATCTTCAAAACTTTTGTCGGATCAGCTTTATCAATGGGAATTTCCACTGTCGCTTCATTAGGAGTTGCATTCCTAGCCTCTGGTTCCTCGTCTTTTCTGGGATCCAGGTCTTCAGGCGTTCCTTTGGGCGACTCCCTCGGGGTCAATCTCTCTAATTGCTATGCCGAGTCCCCCTTTGAGGGAGACGAGGCATCCTTACTCTCAACGTTAAGTCCTTTCATCAACATCTTTAGTTCGGCCACATAGCAGGCCCGTCCGGAAACTTGATCCCCTCTCATTACTCCAGTTCCGGCTTCGGTTGGGAACTTAAGTAACAAGCACCAAGGGGCGATACAAACTCTGAATTCAGCGAGGGCAGGCCTCCCCAAAAATGCATTATAAGGCGAATCTACGTCCAATACTACGAACTGAAGCATCCGCACTCTTCTACGTTCTCCTTGCCCCAGGGTCACGGGCAACTCTATGTATCCCATGGGAGCTGTCGACGCCCCGTTGAAGCCTCTGATCCATCCTTCACAAGGCTTCAGATCTTCAGATTCAAGCTTCATCTGATCAAATGACTTCTTGAACAAAATATTAACGGAACTTCCGTTGTCTACTATTACCTTATGGACCAAGGCCGGCCCAATGGTGGTAGTAATAACCAACGGATCATTGGTGGGTGATTGTATCCCAGTATTGTCTCGGCTGCGAAATACCACGTCGTCAAACATGGTCTTCTGTTGTTTTATGGGGGTGACATCTTCCAAATCATCACCTTCATTCACGTCTAGATGCTTGGCAGCATTCACATATTGATCCATTGATCTGAAACTTCGGATTGCTGGGTGAGGTCCGCCTACTATGGAGTTGATAACAATTCCTTTACCTTTCTGCTGTGCTGTAGGCTTGGGAGCGGGTAGAATCTGTTTTGGAGCCTGCTCTCCTTGCCCCCTGTCCCTCGGGGCAACCTTGTACTCATCCAACTTCCCTTCACGCAACAGTTTCTCAATCACATCCCTCAAATGCCGACATTCATTAGTTGAATGCCCGTGAGTTCCATGAAACAAACAAAACTTCCCTGTCGCCATTTCTTTCTCGGTCGAATCACGAGGTGGCGGTCTTTTGTATTGTAACACATTGTACGTATCCAGGTAAATATTTTCCAGGGTGTCGTTCAATGGTGTATAATTCTCGTAGTTCTGGAATCGGGGTCTTTTGTTAGGGTCACTTCCCCTATTTCTGTTTCTTCTGTTACCGCTCGAATTACGGTTATTGTTGTTGTTTCCCCCGCTTCCAGTATTGCCGTTTCCACCCTTGTTTCCTACATTTACTTCAACCTTGCCAGAACTTTCCCCAAACTGCTTCACGGCGATATTACTCTGCACATTCTCCTTTGAAGCCGTCTCAGACTTTCTCTTTCGGTTTGCCCTGGCCTCCTCTCGCCTTAGATAAATATCGGCTTTTTCGTAGAATATCTCCCTTGTGGAGGGTGTTTTCCCAGAAAGGTAGTCTCCAAACTCAGATTCAGGATCGACTCCTTCCTTCAATGCCATCAGAATAGTTGGCTCATGCGGGTCACTGACCTCAGTTACAGCTTGGTTAAAACGATCAAGATATGCCCTCAAAGATTCTCCTGGTGCCTGCTTGATTCTCGATAATTCAATAACACTTTTGGACTTTCGGGCATGGAGTCGGAACTGGTTCATGAAACGCTCGCTTAGTTCCTTGTAATTCGAAATCGAACGAGGAGGAAGTCGGGTAAACCAGAACAGCGCCACATCTTCTAAGTAGATTGGGAATGCTTTGCACTTCACTTCATCAGGGGCAGCAGCAGCATTCATGAGCCACGAATATCGCATTAAATGCTGTCCCGGATCAGTCCTTCCGTTGTATTTGTCCATCTGTGGCAAGTTAAAGCGTCGGGGAAATTGGAAGTCGAGGATATCATCGGTGAAGGGAGTATGGCTTCGTTCGATGCCATAATCCTCATTTGTATAGTTCCGACTCTCGGACATGATCTGGCGAACCATTGCCTGCACATCAACATTAGTTAGGGGCCGCTCAGGTTCCCTGGCCCTAGTATCCGAACTCCTTCTGGGCTCTTGTTCAGGAGATGCCCTTCTTCTTCGAGCTGCCTCTGCTCGATTCCGTTCCCTGCGCTCCCGGTCGATCTCGGGAGGAGGGGATTGGAGTCCTTGCCCTCGAGTGGGGTCATTGTTTCCTAGCGCTCGTGCAATATCCTCACGAGATCCCAAAGATCCAAATGTTAGTTGCTCCACGTTCTGAGGTCGTTCGAGCGGCCTTCGTTCACGGGGCCGTTCTTCCTCGGAAGATGAAGATTGATCCACTGGTGTGTGACGAACCGGTGATGGAGTTCTCTGTCGACGGAGTTCATTAATCTCCCGACTCATGAGCCTCATATTTTCCTGCATCATGAGATTAGTTCGCTCGTGAACCTTCATAGCCTCCCTCGTGCTCTCAAGCATGTCAAGCAAGCGCGAGAAATCTCCTTGAGTGATGGGCGCAGATGGATTGACCTGATCACCAACCCTGGTGGCTGGAATTGGAGCATTCGTAGGGACGCGAGTAGAGGTTCCAGCTTCACCAAGCATCAGGTCGGATCGGAGGTAGGAGGTCGGATCGGTTCGGAGCTCGGGGGCCTGGTCGGATCGGTACGTGGCAAGCTGCTCGGGTCGGTTCAGATTGGGGGAATGCACTGCTTCAGAATCTCCTACCCGGATCGGATCGGAGCTTTCCCCCTGCTGGCGGCTCGGATTTCCTGCATTGGTTCTTCCTGCTGCTGAACTCTGCCCCCGAGACCTTGTTACAACCGCATTTTGCTGATCTTCGCCAGCTCCATTTCCTCGAACAGACTGAACTTCTTTGCCTTTTCCTTTGGCCATGACTCTTTGATAATCACTTCAACAAATATAAAAAAGCGGAGAAACTTAAGGATTAACTTCTTTGAACTCAACGGTCCAAAAAGTAGAAAGAAATCCCGGAGAATAAAGAATTTAGATGAGGGCTCTCAATGAAAGCACCAAAATGTTAGACCAAAAATTGGTTCTAACACCCAAATTGATTAAAAGCAAATAAGATGAGATTAAAATAAAAATGAACACACAGGATTTATAGTGGTTCGGCGAAGAAATGCCTACGTCCACTTATCTTTCACTATATTCAATGATTCAGTTGCAAATACAATGTAATTGTCACTTGATTTCACTCACAACTCGCTTATATTTACTCAATAGACTAAAACAAATAATGAAAGAAGATTTGGATTCTCCGGGAGTAATGGAGTTCGGGTTATGGAGGTAGTTGAACTCCCAAAGTGCCTAAAAAAAGATCCTTTTCTTTGTCTCCAAACGGGGTATTTATAGGTGTGAATTTGCTCAAAACTCGATCCGGATCGGAGCCACGTGTCGTCCATCCCATTAGCCTCGGGTTCGGATGGATTACTGTGCTGACAATGCATCAAAATAGTGAACGTTATGGGCAGGAACTGGTCATAGCCGATCCGGATATCCAGGCGCTTGTGCAGGGGGACAACATGGAAAATAGGTTCGGGTCGGAGGTATATGAATCAGGGGTTCGGATCGGGATATCCGATCCGACCCGAATTGACTTGGTGACAACTCTCTCTTCTTTTTATTTCGCTTTTCCTCCGAATCATCTCTGTAGCAGCTGGGTGGCCTTCCGATCCATCTTGAAGAAGACTGCCCTCCGACCCGAACACGCGCTCTCTGTTTTCAACAGCAATAGCTCGCCGCTCCGAACAGGAGACTTTATCCGATCCGAACCGATACGTTGCTTTAACCCGACCCGGATGATTGCATATGTTCGATCGAAGCTGTAGCGTCTCCTCCGACCTGAGTAGTGATGGCCTCTCCGATCCGAACCGATGTCTTCTAATTTGAAATGCTCTCCAATGCTTGATATCTTGACTTTGTGTTGCCTAGTTCACAAAGCAGGCTAACATATATATATATATATATATATATATATATTTTTAACTTCTGCTAATTTGTAAAACTCTCATATTTTGAGAAATTTTATTCCGCTGCAATTATTGTACTCCGTGATTCTGTATTTAATTCTGTTAAACCATGTAAGCCAATAACAATGTGTCGTTTTGAGCGTTTCGAGTTGCTTAAATTACCGACTTGAGATGGGCAAAACGCCAGGTCGTTACACAGAACATACTATCCCTTCATGTGAATGGTCACTATTAAATTCCACTTTCTACATGGACAAACTGAAAATTCCCAAGTATGGCAAAGGTGGTCAAAACTTCTTCAGTTTACAAGAAAAAGACCATATGAAAACCAGTAAGAGCTACGGCAAATGCAAAGTGGTGTTTAAGGGTGCAAACACAAAAATGTATACGATAGCAAAAATGTATGTGACCCCAAAAGTGGTGTTTAAAGGATAGGAGCCTATACATATGTAATGTGACCCCAAAAATGTATACAATCCTTTCATGTTTAAGTTAACAGAGGATATATATGAGTTGCATTCAAACCAACGCGATCAATGAATACGATAGCAAACACAAATGTAAACAAGGAGAACAAACATGCAATATAATGGAACTTTCAGCCTTCGAATTATAATTAGTGAAAGGATGAACTAGCAAACCGGAAATACATATAATCAAAGTTAAACGTACCTTCGGTCAATGAAGCGAGAGCAGAAATAGCGAGAAAGTCGCTCGGTCGGAGCTGTAGCGCTGATGTCGGGATTGATATAGATGGTGGACGCGTTAGGGCTTTCGGCGGTGAGCAACAACTTGTGGCGCGATAGCTTGGTTAGGGATGAAAGCCTTGCGATGGTGAACGATAGCGTTGGGTCTCGATCCATGTATAAAGAGGCGAAGGAAGCGACGTTGGCGGGTTGATGTGGTAGATAAGGTGAGAGATCAGTAGCTTTCAGGAGTTGTCTTTCTTTCTTTTTCTTCTTTTCTTTTATTTTTAATTTTTAATTTTGAATTTTTAATTTTTTAATAGGAATGCTTAGCATTGAATAGAAAGAAGGGAGGAGCGATGCATGAGCAGATCCGAGGAGAAGAATGGCAAGAGTTAAATAAAGGAAGGGAGAAAGAAGCGGTCAAAAGGGTAGATAAACCAAAATGATGCAATTTCCTTTTATTTATTTTTATTTAAAATGACCGAACATAGCCAGATTCACAAGAAGGAACAACACAAATTTTGAAGAAACGGTAAACTTTAAATGTATTTAAATAAGGTCCCACGTTTCCAAATCCTAATGCTTACCATTTCAATTGCTATATTAAATTCAATTTATTGGTAACAGTCTAATTTGTTTAAAATTTTCTCTATATTACAAACGAAACGAACTTTTGTACGTTACTACGAAAATTCCTCCATTGCTATATTAAATTACACGTATTCCTAGTATCAAATTTTCGTAATTAAATTTGATTGCAAAATTTTACATAATATTTCGAGTAACTGCACTATTTAAATTGTACATTATTAAAATCGTTTAAACTTCCATTATTAATGTTTAATTTAAATTTACTTAAATTAAACGAACATATGTATTTTCATGTACGGAATTAAAGTTTGAATTTAAATTCTAACGCCAACCATTAATATTATTATGGTTACTATTTCACCATTGACAACAATCTTTCCTTTTATATATATGAATGCTATAGATAACAAAGGGGCAAAAGTGCATGGTTCTTTCATCCATTTGAAACCAAAAGTTTCAAGTTTTTATGGTTCTTTTTATTTTTACTTTTAGTATACGAAGAATTCAAATAAGGGAGCATTTACATACGTTGAAAATAATGAAGGAATATAGAGAGCATGACCATACGTTTTAAGAAACGCATGCATGTTTCCAACATGGCAATTTAGTGGAAAGAAGGAAAAAAATTAATGTGCATAGAATTAAATTTCATGCATACGAAGATATAACATATTGTGGCAAGTTTTAAATATGCACAATGCATGAAATTTATTGTAGTGTATCTTTCTTTATTTAATGCGCATATATGGTGCGTTGATTAGATAATCATTTATTTCTTTTTAAAATTCAAGGGAACAATTCACATTTGGGAATTTATTAATTAATGAATGATACAATTAGAATAGATATGGGAAAGTACTAAAGAGAACGACCAAATATAAATACAAGCAATTTATCAGAAAATAAATCATCTACAATATACACATTATTTTCAATCAATCTTTCAGCAAAAAATAATAAATTTCATTAATAACATCATAAAGTTTTATTTGAAAATAATTTTAAATTTAATAATTAATTTAATTTAATAACTTAAATGATCAAAATATATGGGATGTTACACAAGGGGTGTATTGCAGAATCTTATCTTGTAGAAAAATGAATGAGAGTTTTTGAGAAAACCACATGAGAAAGAAGTTCTAAATGAGTATTACAAAAGTAATGTAGTATTTGAAGGACATCCAACATCAGCATCAATCACACTATCTTTTAATGAAAAATAGTCTGCTCATTTCACTACGCTAAGGAATATGGCCATAATATAACCATATTTAGAGTATGTTCATACTTTATATTTTTCAATGTTTTGATTGTTTGTAATTTCAAATATAATGCAACTTTTTTTTCCTACACCCCAGCTTGCATATGGAGGAAGTACAAAATTTAGACAAGCGCATGGAGAGAAATGCAACGTTACTCTGAAAAAATCATATAGCTACGTTCTCCAGTTGGATAAAAAAGATCAATTAAATTTTGAAATGTTACTAATTTATTTTAAATCATATTATGAATAGATTTATCAAATGAAATGCGACGACCCAAACCCCCGTGCGACGGTGGCAAGGATAATCTTTGGAATATAACACATAAACAAATAACAGCAGAACAGAAATATAGAATTACACCAGATAATGTACATCAAATTGCAATGGAAATAATAACAACATCAGAGTTACACATCATAATAGGATCACACTTAGCACATAATACAGTTTTAGCTTAATATAAAATGTCTGCAGCGAAATCAAACATAATATTCATAATAATGACTGAAAAAGCACAACAGAAATGATAAAGTGAATCTCCAGCTCCATAGCTATCCAGAATGAGTCTACTAAAACCTGAATACAAGGCTGCCCATGTAGAAATAAGGGCACCCGAGTTTGCAAGGTGAAACAAACTTCGAGTCAGTTGTGGGACTGGTATGAGAAATCCACTTAACTACTTAAACAACAATAATTAGGCAAATCATAGGACCATGCCACTAACGCGGAACGGGTTTACTCCATTGATTGCTAGTGCATGAATAAGGTAAAGTATTTAAACAACACAATGCTTTTTTAGAAAAATGAAGCCATTATAAGACTCAAGTCCCATCACACAATGTGTTGCAACCGGAGGATAGAGTTTTACCTTATAATGGCCAAAATATGCTTGATACGTATAAAGCAAAAGCATTTGATATTATTACTAGTGTTTATATGTTTCAAAAACAATTCCAATCATAATATCAATCATAAACGACATGAGTACCATATATCATGTCGCCATACTAGTTTTACAATCAGAACCGCACATGTCGTATTGGAAGTTGGATTTCCATCATTAACCAAGGCAAGGGATCGTCCTTACCAACTTCAAGACACTCTAGCCCGTGCCTCAGGACAAGTACTTCGTCAAGCCCTTAGGAGTGCCAGGGTCAGTCCACACATACTTTAGTGGATTGGTTATTCCTGAACACATGTTCCCCCGCCCTATAGGGCGTAAAATCCATCCATCGGCCCCGTAGTGACTGATATATCCGAGGTACCTCGCTTTCCATCATCCACATAAGTAAAATGTCAGGGCTTGTAAACGTTGACACCACCTCTAGTAAGAAAGAAACGTTTCATCCTCCCTGCTGTCCTTTATCCTGTTTTTGGTTCATACTGGGGTGTGAAGCTCGTGAATTAATGTTAAACACAAAGCGGTGCTATATTAAAGCTATGCTTTGATCATCAACCATAAGACTCTGCTTTTCAACAAAAGCCTTGATCACTGCATCTCAGCATGCCACATAGGCAATTCACGCCATGCGACTAATGCCTATCGATATACAACCTCTAAGCTCGTACGTCTTAGAAAAGGGTGTTAAGCAAGAGAATAAATTCCCCGCCACCAAACAGATGTATATTTAATAGAGATCAATCAACACAGAATAAAATCCAATGTCAAACACACAGTCCATTTACAAGTTCGTTCTAGGTCTGAACGGAACCGGAGGCACCTTATTCCTCATCCCATATGTCCAATACAGGAGAGAGGCCCTCGCATATCAGGTCGATCTCCGGTCTTCAACCGCCATCTTCATCGTCGACTTCTTATCGTCGATCAATTATTTGAAATGAGATTTAACTCGGCCTTTTCAAATAATTCACATATATTTAGAATTCAAATCAATTCGTTTCTTGGTTAAATTATTTGACATCCACGTTTCAGTTCATTAATGTAATTTTCATGTCAAACACATTCAACCATCAAAATATCAAACAAACTAAGTAAAATCGGTTTATTTCTATTCTATATTGTTTATAATATTTTATAACGATATATCACTATTTTTATTTATTTAAAAATAACCCATTTTAATTAAACGACGCTTCAGGCCATAACGCGGACATGGCGCTGTTTTTCTTTAGATTTGATTTACACATATCTGAAAATCTAACCATTGGATCTTTACAAATTTTATATCATTGGAAAGATTTTTTCAAAAGCGGACCCAACGGTTCCAGTTTTGGGAAAATCCGATGGTCGGATCTCCCAGTACAATCATTTATAGTTACGATTTCAAAACATGAACTGCAGCATCGTTATTCATTTTATTTTAATTTATATATATAATTCATTCTGGCGTTGTTTCTATTCAGATTTGAATTAAATATTTCACACAATCTAACAGTTGGATCTTTACAAATTTTATATGTTGGAAAGATCTTTTCAAAGTGGACCCAAAGGTTCCAGCTTTGGGAAAATCTGACGGCCGGATCTCCCAGTACAATCGTTTAAAGTTACGATTTCAAAACACTAACTACAGCGTCGTCATTCATTTTATTTTAATTTTTATATATATATATAATTTGTTCTTCGATCTCTAATCCATTTTCAATTCATATACGTGTTACAAATAATATTTTTAACTCACACAAGTTTATTTCAACACATGAATATTTTTAGGGATTCACATCCATAATAAAAATGTTAATTTCATTGTTCAAATCATTTATTTAGCCCACGAATATTTTTAATGGTTCCTATACTTGATAAAAATAATATTTTTATCGTTCAAAGAATTTATTCAACACATGAATGTTTTCAACACTTCATATATTTGATAAAAATGTGATTTTTATCATTCCAATATTTTATTCAACATATGAATATTTTTAACACTTCAACCATACAATAAAATTGTGATTTTTATCGTTTAAACAATTTATTTCAATCATGAATAAATTATTAACACATGAATATATTTCAATACACGAATAAAATTCAAACACATGAATATTTCAGAATTTTTTTACAGCATAACGGTAGAGAGTTTAAAACCGACACCGTCCCGAGTACGGCTCCTCGCACTACCTTAGACCTCGCGGTGTTCCCTAAGGGGCTTGTACTAATTATCTAAATATTTCGATCATTTTCATATCACATTGAATTTTTCCATAAACAATTTCAATTTTGTTTTCAACCATAACCAACCATTCGCAATATCAACCAAATTTCACACCAGTCACAATCAAGTCATCCATGGTTTGTGAACAATGGGTGTTTGGAGTTTCTAAACTCCGTCTACATCCTAATATATTTTATTTCTAAATTTAATTGAATTTAGAAATCTCACCTTGCTTTCGGCTTCGCCTAAAATTGTAGCAAGCTCTAAAAAATCTTTGGTCTCTTCTAGAATGTAGAAGACATCGTCACGGTCCCGGTATCTCTTATTTCACTGTATTTCAACAACAAACGAGAAGGATACAATTTTTAGAAGTTGATCGAACTTTGTAATGGTTTTAAATTGTCAAAATCAGTTTAAATAAAACAAACCATATACCTCCAACTTAGATTCGAAACTAGGGTTGCAAATAACTTCTAATCCGAGGCGAGGGGAGACGATCGGGTTGTAAAGCATTGAGGAGGGAGGAACGACGCTCTGATCGAGCTAGGTGGGGCCCACTTCGACAGCTCCCAGCGATCGCGGCGGTGCGTTGAAGCTGACAACTTCGAGGCGACGATCCTCTACGAATACTGAACGAAAAATTCAAATCCTTATATGGATTTAAAGATCATGAGAATCTCTACAAAAAACCCAACCGGAGTGTATGATTTTATTATGTGGATTGCGAGATTTGGAGGAGAGAAGCTCTCAATCCCTTTCCGACGTTCGCAACAGGCGGTGTCAGGTTTTTCAAAGAATGAAGATGCACGATGATTGGCCCATATATTTTTAATTATTTTTGATTCCTTTAAATCCAAAAATACCCTTCAATCTGTACGAACTCCAATTCAAACCCAACGACTATTACTCCTAGCTAAGTACCCCTTTTTCGAACACAATGGAATATGTTTCGTGAGCCCATTTGATTGTTTCAGTCAATTATTCTTCAAATTAAAAAACAAAACATTCAATTTTAGATTTGAACGTACGTTTTAATTTGCCGGGGCCACATATTGATTCTAAAAATTCCAGAAAGTTAAATCTAGCCATGTTGGAATGATACGGTCCCAACAAAACTGATTTCGTCTAATTTGGAGACCGTTTGAAAAATGGACCTTTCCGGTCAATCCAATTCAAAGTAAAATTACCAAACGCCTTTTCCTTTGCCACACTCACATAATTCCAAAAATTATGGAATTTGAAATCTAGCAATAATTTGACATTCCGGATCCAACCAAAGTGGTCTCATCGAAAATGGAGGTCGTTTGCAAAATATTTATTTTTACGGCCTATATTTATTCCATAGCGACCATTCTAAATATTCAATTGGCCATAACTTTTGATTTCAGCTATGAAATTTCGATTTTTCAGATTCGTTAGAAAGATATTTTTAAACAGAATTAAATATTTTTGGTTTCACTAAAATCAGGTTTATTTTGAATCCTGTACATTCAATCAAAGTTCAAAGTTGAATTTTCAAACTACCGCGCTATTTCTAACTCCTTTTAAAATTAAAATAAATATTTATATTCCAACTTCGATTCAAATATATATATACATTCTAATTCTATTCAAAATAAATTTCTTGTCGTTATTATTTAAAATAATTCATTTTAAACATTCAAAATTCATTAAAATTGCCAAAATAAAAATTTTAAATTGGTTCTGATTTCCCGGGTTGTTACATGAAATTAATTGTTTATAGATACTTGTTAGCTCCAAAGATCGCGACGACATGCTAAAATGGATTTCTTATGGTTTGAAGAATGCACTATCCTATATAGGATACATCATTAATTGTCTGCATTTCGATACGAAAGATATTGGGAGAGAAACTCAAAATAGTTGAGTGACTTACTATGCAACAATCATATGTAGAGCAAGTGCAATAGATATTTCTCAAATGGTTGATGTTGTCACTTATTATGGTTACTTACTGATATAATTTTTGTAGACTATAATATTTCTTACGTTCCAATATTTAAGTGTCATTGGGAAAACATAAGAAATGGTATGAAGCCCGAGTATAAGTTTACATCAAATAATGTAGTACTTGAAGGATGTCCAACATAATGCATTGACATCAAATTAAATCAAAGCCAAGCTTCATTTTTAAAATATCCATATATACTTTCATTCTAAGAGAAACAAGTTTTTGTTTAAAGGAGAATGATTCTTCTAATTGGTAGTGGTAATGAAAGCACCTTCGAGAATTTTAGATAAGCTAGAGATCCAGGACACTGTTGAGGATGTAATCCATGTTGAAGAGGATTTCCAAGAAGTAAGTATGGATGTCGATGGATGTGTTGACGATGTTTATTTTGTTAAAGAAGTTTGTGAAGGCATACTTGAGTAGTTTTAGGATGTATTCTCTTTTGAGATTATAAAGGCGTACTTCGTATGTTTTCGTGTATTGAAATTTGATGTCTTATATTGTGTTTTTGTACTTTTCCGAAAGCATATGTGAAATTAGTGCTAATTAATATGTGAAATCAAGGACCCAAAACCATTAAGATCTAAGTATGTGAAAAGTTCACATATTTAATTAATATAGTTGTCAATAGGAAAAAGACACTATTCAAAGAATCAAAGCAATAATGTAAGAAATCAAGCAAGCATGCAAGAAATTTCCAAGATCGGAGATGTTAAAAAGAGACAACAGATTAAAGATAGGAAAAAAAATCATAATTGTTAAATCTTGTTCTATATTCAATAACCAGTATATATGAGTTAAATGAAAAATCTCGCATGTGTTTTCATGTAAAGACATGCTTAGGTATATCTAAAATGATTTTTGTATGCTAGATATACAATTATAGTAAATCAAGGTATTAAATATCGCAAACACCTCTCGGTCAGTTAATAAGCTTAGTGACAGAGCTTTAGAAATGAACATTAAATCATGCTTGACTTTTAATTATGTTAATGTTTTAAACCCCTTAAGTATGTATATCCTATATGCCTGGAAGCAAAAATTCTAGTTTACTTTCATAATGATCATTACTCTTATTTGTTCGTAAAAAATGTCAAGAGATCATGTCACTTCTTAAAATCCATTTTGATAATCATTCAATTAGTGATTATACTTCCATTATACTTACTTTACATGATGTGTTACATATGGTTTTCATATAAATTTATTCAGCTAATAAAATTATGCATCACTACTCTTATTTTCTCTACTCTTATTGATGGTTCTCCAACTAACTTTATTCATTGAATATTCTTGTTGCAATGGAGTTTTTTAAATCTCGCTCGATGCTGGATATTCAATTAATAAATTCTTGGAGCTCCTTCGGAATCAATAGTAAATAAATGAAATTGTTTTTTACTGCTATGAAAATGGACTTTGGTAGATATTAAACCATAAATTTAAAATCCTAGGATGCTTCTTTTTTACCATGTGAAATGTGCTATGAAATAGGATGGAAATGGATAAGTGCTAAGTATAAAGTGTAGAGTCATTCATTGTAAATATTTCCTTTCGGTTAATCTTGTTTCAGTCATTATATAAATTTTCTTACTATTTTTGTTGTTTTTTTCTCAGTTTCATTCGGTCTGAGGACATTATTTTGTTAATGCAGAAAATGGTGAAGAAAAGGAAGATTACTCGCAAAAAAAAAAGCAAGTCGAGGGCCTCATGAAGATCTTGAAGAAAATAACGAACCCAATGAGCAACCTGAAGCAAATACAGAAATCATTGTGCAACATGAACCAAATTTACAAACCAATGAGCATCATGAAGCAAATTTAGAAACCTCCAAGCAAGGAACTGAAACATGTAGAGAAAATGCGTTGCGGTCTGAATTAAATTATGAAACCAGTGAATTTCAAACTAGAAATAATTTATTGGAAATTGAGATCGGTATTCAACTACACGAAAATCCGATCAAAAAAACGAGAGGTCAGACTAGAATGAACATACTTCCATCAGAAAGTATATCTCGGATTAACGTTGAATTCAACGAGAATGCCATATCAATAGGAGAAGTGTAATGACCCGCATTGACAGAGGTATTATGATTAATTTATTTAATTATATATATAGTGATATAGTGGATTAAATGGTCTTGGAATTAAATAATGGTGAATATTTAACTTAAAATAATAAATTAAATAATAAATTTAATTCTGAAATAATCAGAATTGGCTGAAATGACGATATGGCGTGAACCAGATCATATGTGATATTTAATTCAGCTTGGAATTGAATTTGAATAACGAATATATTCAATCGTCGACAGTTGAACGTATAGTTTATAATATAATTATAATCAAGCTCGAAATGGCGCTGCAGTTCGCTATTTGGCGATTTGAACTTCAACCGAATGTACATGATTCGTTTTGAATTGGATTTCTGTGAAACAAGAAACGTGTGGATCTGGTGGAGAATATCTTTCTAGTGGAAGAGAAAAATCGGGATTTCTTCGTGTAGATTTTGAGATATGTCCAAATCAAATTTTATAATAGTCGCTATAGAATCGTTTATCGACCGTAACGGTTTATTCGAGATAACTAGAGATCGGGTTTGAATTTAGACAAGGTTCTTTTGGGAAATAGTGATAATTTAATTTTTAGAATTTTACTGTAATTTTTAATTAATTTAATAAGCGACTTTTTATTTGGAGTATTGGACACACTGTATCGACATTTTGGGGTTTCGCAATATGAGTAAATCTACCGGTATTATTATAGTTTTGGGATCGGGACACACCGCTAAACACGATCACCTATTTACTTCTGTCTGTAGCAGTCCGTAGGGGGACAAAAATTGTATGTTGCGGGGTACGAGGAACTAAACAACACTATACCTAAATTAGAAGGACGTGAATCAAACCACCCACATAACTACTAAAATAAGGCAACTAGAAGGGATTTTTTTCTGGCATATGTAAACAAGAGCATATGTTAAAACTTTAATGGGAAATATCCTGTGGGTAAAAGCATGAAAACGTGGGTATATACATATATATTTTTGATACTTGGCTGTGAAGGTTCCACTGAAAAGCTATGTGTGAGATCGAATCAAACAGCTACATGGACTATCACCTACCAAGGAAATCATCTATATATAAAAACATAACCGTTCTAAACCTAAAATTTATTTCATTTCTTTTCCGTCGTCGCTCAATTCCTCTTCTCCCAGGAAATCGAAAGAAAAAAAAAACAAAACAACAAAAAAATCTTGAACAAATAGGAATAAAATCCTATAATTTGTAAAACAGACATTATTGGGATCACGAGAGGATGGCCTTCAGGTTCAAACCCGTTTCGAGCAGTTCGATCAACATTTGGGGTTACACCCTCTTCTTATACGCGGTTCATAGGGTGCGACGTTCAACGGTAGGGTCAGGCGAGGTCGATTCGGGAGATGGAGGTTTCATTCAAGATGAAGTATGGAGATGGATTTGCAGGCAAAAGGGTTTAATGGTGACAACATTTGTTTGGCTGCTGATGTTGGAAGGAGTGCTGGCGCATTCAGTAAGGAGAGGAAGTGATGGGGCTTATCTCGTTGGTTTCTGTGAAGGATAGGAGTTCGATGATGGAGTCCTTGTTGGATTCGGCGGTGTATGTTGGTAGCAGTGGAGATGGAAAGTGCGGCCATTTCTTTTGCTGGAGCGTGGTTTTAATTTGGGAAGAAGGATGGGGCAGTGGGCCTGGATGTACACGTAGTGGGCTTATTTAAAATGGTAAAGGCCCTAGTTGGATTTAATTCAATCTAAATTTAATTTAATTACGTATTAACTTATACAAGTCGTATCCTATTCATATGAAATCAGAATCACGAACCGTAAGTTGCGTTGCGACCGTATGGATGAGAGCTTCACAATGAAGCTGACTGGAAGTGGATTCGGGATCGTCTGAATTTATGGCAAAATAAATTGTTTGATTCAAATCAAACAAACAGTTTATCGTTCTTTAACGATGAACTGCAAATGTGAGTAAATCTCACCAACTCTGAACAATTTATAATTTCATGTTGTATTTTTAGAACTGTTAGAAATTGTCTGATTGAGTGTATGTTGACTGTTTGATTGAACTGCTAGTCAGTTAGTTGAATTTCTATATTGATTCTGTTTAACAGAATATATCATATGGAACTGACAGTGATGTTATCTATATTGTTTAACATCTGTGATGCAGGGAAACAGGTTGGAGGAATCCAACTGGATTCCTCAACATTTATTTTACTGTTTTCATATATTGTGATATATGATGTGTTATATAATCTGTTATGGATTATGGGTGTTGGAATGATATTGATCATTTTTATTCGATATTTTAAATATCATAAAAGACGCTGGGATGTAAAAAGAATTTATTTCAATGTATATTGAAATAAAGGAATTTTATAAAATCACAGGATTTTATAAAAGGAAATATTTATAAAACGAACACGGTTTTATAAAAGGGATATTTATTTAGAAAATAAATAGAAATAGAAAAGGAATATTTATTTAGAAAATAAATAGAAGTTATAAATATGAAATATTTGTAACGGTAAATAGAAGTTATAAATAGGAAATATTTGTAACGGTAAGTAAACGTTATAAAAAGGAAATAGTTGTAACGGAAAACGTAGTTTATCAAAAGTTAGTTAATCGATGTTAGTTAATCGATTAGTGTTAAAGTAAAAGTTAGTTAATCGATGTTAATTAATCGATTAGTGTTAAAGAAAAAGGAGTTAATCGATGTTAGTTAATCGATTAGACTTAAAGTTAAAAGGAGTTAATCGATGTTAGTTAATCGATTAGAGTTAAAGAAAAAGGAGTTAATCGATGTTAGTTAATCGATTAGAGATAAAGTAAAAAGAAGTTAATCGATGTTAGTTTAATCGATTAGAATAGAAGCAAAAGAAGTTAATCGATGTTAGTTTAATCGATTAGAATAGAAGCAAATGAGTTAATCGAATATAGTTATTCGAATAGAAGAAAATGAGTTAATCGAATATATTTATTCGAATAGAAGAAAATGAGTTAATCGAATATATTTATTCGAATAGAAGCAAATGAGTTAATCGAATATAGTTATTCGAATAGAAAGTAAAAGGAGTTAGTAGAATATAGTTTATTCGAATAAAGTTAGTAGAATATAGTTTATTCGAATAAAGTTAGTAAATCGAATATAGTTTATTCGAAAGGTGTTAAGTGAATAGAGTAAATCAAAAAGAGTAAATCAAATAGAATAAATCGAATAGAGATTTATTCGAACGAGAGTTAAGTAAGGAAGTTAGTTAAAGGAATATAAAGTGAACTTTGCCAATTTTAAAGTTAGAAATGTTGTCCAGTTAAGGTCTGAGAGGTAGTTCTACCCCAACTTGATTGGCTTCGTTTTTAACTAAGAAATAGTTAAGGTTCGACAGTAAAGGAAATGGTTTGGGTTGGCATCGCGATGATTTGTTTAAACATCTGTTTAAGTCCAAGGAAGAAGCTTTGGAAATGTTTTCCAAATAAGAAACCAGAAATGTTTTCTAATAAAGAAAACTAGAAATGGAAATGTTTTCAATTGTTAATAACGTATATTTTCGCAATTTAGAAAATAAGGAATATTGAACATAGGGAAACAGGAGATAAGTAAATTAATGGAATAAAGAGATAAATGTTGATTGATGTTTGATCGATATAATTTCCATTTGGAAATAATATCGTTGTTTGCACACTTGTTTTTATTCGATAGTTAAATCACAGACTATCGAAGTTTTGACCATTTTAACGTAGTTAATATGGAGAGACCGGTTGGATTATTATCCAAAGAACCACTCTGTATTGGCATAAGCATTGCGAATCATATATGCCAAAGGAAATTGAAGACGGAGTTATGCAAGGGCTATCCTGTTTACAGAATAGTGCCTTCGGTTCATCCTGTTCCTGGATGACTTGTATGGACGGATGTCTGACAGAGTATTTCCAGACGATCACATATATTGATTTCTCCAACTGTACCAAGAGTGGAACCGGAGAAGGAAACTTCTTTTAGCTAACGCGTAATGTATGGCTGAGGACTTCAATCGGTGATTTGATGGATTTGACGATGTGGCATTCAAAGTGAATCTGGTGTGATGATAAAGCGTAGCTTCTAGCCACATCATCCGGTAAATGACAGAAATCGGGCAGGCAGCATGGCTAAGTCGGTCGCACTGAAGTAGGGTATATAATCACCTGATCTAGAGTTTCATTTACTTCTAAAAATCTATTGTTGATGCTGTCCCATTCGGGAAACGGTTGCTGATCCCAACCGTTGGTGATATACATTCGATACGTTCAAGCGAAATGAGTGGTCGGTCATGTGTGGCCGGGTTGCAAGATGTTCTTGTTGAACCCAGTGTATTCCTCTCTAGAGGTACACGAGCGATAGGAGGTTCCATACCTTGTCATAGTTGGAAATCCATTACCCAATACGTGCTTGCGGTTTTGATTGTATACTATATGTAGAACGTGAGATGAAAGCGTTTCTGCTAGATGATTATTATAGTTGTGGTTGATAGACATTATTATAATATTGAAAAGGTTTTTGATATAAAGATATTTGGATTCTCATAAGGGGAAAACCCGTTCCGTTATGCGGCGTGGTCTTATGAGATATCATTTACCTGTATAAATGTTTTAAACTGTTTTACTCATACCAGTCCCATGACTGACCCGGAGTTTACTTTGTTGTTTTCCCTAAACTCTTGGGTGCCTAAATTTGTATGGGCAGTCAAGTAGTCGAGATTTTACAGATATAGTTGAAGAGCTGGAGCAGGAGGCTTCAGGATCATATAGCTATAGTTATTTCCGCTGTGTTGTAAGTGCTGTACTTTGATAATGATGTATATTTCAAAGTTATGTTATGAAATATATTTATTCGTTCCGCTGTGAGATTCGTGTTACTCTGATGTTGTGTTCTTCTTCTTCTTCTATACTAAGTTTCTATCTTATCTTTCCTCACCCTCTAATTTCTTTCACTAATTACCGGGATTTTTCGATGTTTTGGTAATCGACATCGGGCTTATGCCGATAACCAAAGTCGCTCAAAATCCGGGTCGTTACAGTTGGTATCAGAGCAAAGGTTTAGAATTTACTTTGGCTCTGTGGCGTGACTCGGTAGAGATAGGGTTAGTAATACCCTAGACTGAGATTGAGTGTATATATACGAGTGAACGTATTTGTTATTGATATAAAAATTTGTTTTATATTGTGGAGATTCATTGGTTGAGTCTCTTATGAGTTCTGGTCGATCAGTTTGATCCACTGTATCGGTAGGGATTTTGTAAACACTTGAATACGATGAACCATCATGGTATGTTTTGAAAAGAGGGTAAACGAAATATTTTACCCAACGTATATTTTGAATATATTGGATATATTGATTGTTATTATAATCGAGTTAGATTATAAATTAAATGGTTATGTAAATAACCAATCAGAATTCATATAAGTGAAATGCGTGAAATTAGATGAGTTAAATCTGAAATTAAAACCAGAAATGGAGTTAAAACTCTGGAGAATTGGATAAGTGTTTGTAAATGGATTTGGATTAAAGGTAAGGGAAATTTAAGATCCTGGGAGATTTTAAATTGTTTTACAAGCAGTATGAATTATATTTTGAATTGAATTTCAAAGTGGAAATGTTTAGAAATGGTTTTATAGTATTGAACTCACTTCGATCGCTGGAAAATAGATTCTGATGATGACAGCTGCATCATCAGTATTCATTTTCGAGTTGTAAGTGACGAATTACTACCAGAGATACTGTTTTCAATTTGTTTTGGGAAAGACAAGTGTGTTGAATTTCAAAATGGGATTAAAAATATAGAGTTTGAATTTTTAAATAGATTTGAAATATTAACTTGTTTTAAAAGAAATAAAACGAGAAGTTCCTTTATAAACGAAGTTTATAAATAGTTCTTTTATAAACGAAGTTTATAAATGAAGTGAAAAGAATTATCATTGGATAATTCAGAAATAAAAATACAAGTGTGAAGTTGAAAGGGAAACCTATTTTCCAAAGGTAGTAATATCGATTTCAAAAGGAATTGAAATCGAGACTTATGTAAAGAATGAATAAAGAAAGTTTGAAAAGGATTTTGAAGAAAGGAAGTTCAAACATAGAATTCGAATATAGAAAATTCAAAGGGGATTTGAATATAGAAATTCAAATGAGATTTGAATAAAGAAGATTTAAATAATGGAAAATTGAATATAGAATTCATATAGAGTAATAATGAGATTTGAATATAGAATTCAAATAGTTTAAAATGGAATTTGAATATAGAATTCAAATAGAGTGAATTGGAATTTAGAATATATAATTCAAATGGCGTTTGGATATAGAAAATATAAGAGATTTCAAATAATAGAATTGAAATTGAAATTTGAATGTAGAGGATTCAAATAGAATTGAAATTGAAATTTGAATGTAGAGGATTCAAATAGAATTGAAATTGAAATTTGAATGTAGAGGATTCAAATAGAATTGAAATTGAAATTTGAATGTAGAGGATTCAAATAGAATTGAAATTGAAATTTGAATATAGAAGATTCAAAGGGAATTGAAATGAAATAAAGAGAATTCAAATAGATTTGAATTTAGAAATTCAAATGGAGTTTGAAAATAGATTTGAAATGAAATTCAAATATAGAATTTGAATAAGGGAATTGAAATAAAGTTCAATTAGTTGATAAACAAGTTAAACCTATATTTGAACATGTATATTCAAATAAGAAGGTGAAATGGGCAAACCAGTAATTTGAAAATCACTTAACGGAATAAGTTAAAACGATTGGATTAAGTTGGAATGAATTAGAAATGTATGGATATATATGAGATAGGTATGGATAAGGTATGAAGGTATATAAATAGAATACTCGACGAAAAGGTATGTATTTAATTCATATATGAGATTTTATGCACCGTATCGGCTAGTCGCTTGACTTTTTTTTTTTTGATTGGAGAAGGCCTATGTGGCAGTTTGGGGATTTTCCCGATGCTCCTAGTACAAAGGAGGCTATGGCGAATTTTTCCGGGAATTTAAGGAGTTAGAATGTTTTTAAGATAATTTGATAGTTAGAAATCAACGTATCGATATATATATAGAAGTCGATAAGGAAATGAACTTAGAAATAGAATAGTTAAATCAAAAAGGAAGACTAAGAATAAAATCTCGAAAGAATAGAAAGAGAAAGTGTATATGTGTTTAAAAGTGAATCAGTAGTTGTATGGTATTGATTATTCGAGTAAGTAGTCATATCTGTTTTGACGTTATAAATGTTATTCAGTCAAGGTCTGAGAGGTAGTTATACCCCAACTTGATTGATTTCATTATTAACAAATAAGTAGTAAGAATTCAGGCTCGAAGATCAATGTTGAATAAGAGTTAGTTGAATATAGTATTTGGATTGTCGTAACGATATTTTACACAACATCCGTTTTAACCCAAATAAGTGTAAACTTGGAAATAGGATAATAAATATTTCCTAAGTATGGAAATAAACGAGATCGGAAAAGAGATAAGTAATTGGGGTATTTTCCAATTATAAATAGGATTATAAAGGTTATTGATTTAGAAAATAAAGGAAGGCGATATTCGGAAATGTTTTCCAAATAACATAAAAGGCCAATATGGTTATTGAAAATATTTGGTTAACAAATATTGATAAAGAAATAGAGAAGTGATTTAACTAATGGAATATTGATTATGGGCTCAGTTGACTTTCAAAAAGGAAAATTTGATTTTTGAAAAGAGTAAACTGTTTGAAAACTCCCTGGGAAAGACTGTTTGAATTAAAAACAAATTAAACAGAAATTTGTGAAAGCAAATTTGAATTGAAGTAAAGCCAGTAAAGTGGTAACTGAGATTGAATTAGAATAATATCAAGACAAATTGGATTGTGAGATTCAAATTTGAAGTGGAATGGGACAATCAAGTTAAGAGTTGGGAATCGAGGAGAAACTCGAGTTGAAATGATATGCGGCTCGGATATAAGCGAATGGTTGTGTTGGAGATAAAAGCAGATGGGAATTTGATTGGGATAACCCTTATATCCGCTGAATTGATAACAAGTGGACAGGATAAAATGATATACCGACAAAAGGTACAAGTTTATATTCCTATTGGATATAAGATTTATGAGCCGATTTGGCAAGCCGCTTGGCTGTTTGATTTTCTTTTAGGATGGAGATGCCCCAGAGAGGCGAGTTAGAATTTGACCCATTGACCAGTACAAAGGAGGTGTTGGCGAAATTTTTCGAAGAATTAAGGCGTTAGAAAATTTCCAGGATCTTTGAAAATTTTCATTGATAAGAATTAATTAATAATTTAATTGAAATTAAATTGGTTTAGTTGAAACTGAAGTTAAGAAGTGAACAAATATGTTCTAACCAGTCGATAGGGTCGTCCTCTACTTTTTAGCAATTTCGAGGACGAAATTATTTTAAGTGGGGAAGATTGTAATGACCCGCATTGGCAGAGGTATTATGATTAATTTATTTAATTATATATATAGTGATATAGTGGATTAAATGGTCTTGGAATTAAATAATGGTGAATATTTAACTTAAAATAATAAATTAAATAATAAATTTAATTCTGAAATAATCAGAATTGGCTGAAATGACGATATGGCGTGAACCGGATCATATGTGATATTTAATTCAGCTTGGAATTGAATTTGAATAACGAATATATTCAATCGTCGACAGTTAAACGTATAGTTTATAATATAATTATAATCAAGCTCGAAATGGCACTGTAGTTCGCTATTTGGCGATTTGAACTTCAACTGAATGTACATGATTCGTTTTGAATCGGATTTCTGTGAAACAAGAAACGTGTGGATCCGGTGGAGAATATCTTTCTAGTGGAAGAGAAAAATCGGGATTTCTTCGTGTAGATTTTGAGATATGTCCAAATCAAATTTTATAATAGTCGCTATAGAATCGTTTATCGACCGTAACAGTTTATTCGAGATAACTAGAGATCGGGTTTGAATTTAGACAAGGTTCATTTGGGAAATAGTGATAATTTAATTTTTAGAATTTTACTGTAATTTTTAATTAATTTAATAAGCGACTTTTTATTTGGAGTATTGGACACCCTGTATCGACATTTTGGGGTTTCGCAATATGAGTAAATCTACCGGTATTATTATAGTTTTGGGATCGGGACACACCGCTAAACACGATCACCTATTTACTTCTGTCTGTAGCAGTCCGTAGGGGGACAAAAATTGTATGTTGCGGGGTACGAGGAACTAAACAACACTATACCTAAATTAGAAGGACGTGAATCAAACCATCCACATAACTACTAAAATAAGGCAACTAGAAGGGATTTTTTTCTGACATATGTAAACAAGAGCATATGTTAAAACTTTAATGGGAAATATCCTGTGGGTAAAAGCATGAAAACGTGGGTATATACATATATATTTTTGATACTTGGCTGTGAAGGTTCCACTGAAAAGCTATGTGTGAGATCGAATCAAACATCTACATGGACTATCACCTACCAAGGAAATCATCTATATATAAAAACATAACCGTTCTAAACCTAAAATTTATTTCATTTCTTTTCCGTCGTCGCTCAATTCCTCTTCTCCCAGGAAATCGAAAGAAAAAAAACAAAACAACAAAAAAATCTTGAACAAATAGGAATAAAATCCTATAATTTGTAAAACAGACATTATTGGGATCACGAGAGGATGGCCTTCAGGTTCAAACCCGTTTCGAGCAATTCGATCAACATTTGGGGTTACACCCTCTTCTGATACGCGGTTCATAGGGTGCGACGTTCAACGGTAGGGTCAGGCGAGGTCGATTCGGGAGATGGAGGTTTCATTCAAGATGAAGTATGGAGATGGATTTGCAGGCAAAAGGGTTTAATGGTGACAACATTTGTTTGGCTGCTGATGTTGGAAGGAGTGCTGGCGCATTCGGTAAGGAGAGGAAGTGATGGGGCTTATCTCGTTGGTTTCTGTGAAGGATAGGAGTTCGATGATGGAGTCCTTGTTGGATTCGGCGGTGTATGTTGGTAGCAGTGGAGATGGAAAGTGCGGCCATTTCTTTTGCTGGAGCGTGGTTTTAATTTGGGAAGAAGGATGGGGCAGTGGGCCTGGATGTACACGTAGTGGGCTTATTTAAAATGGTCAAGGCCCTAGTTGGATTTAATTCAATCTAAATTTAATTTAATTACGTATTAACTTATACAAGTCGTATCCTATTCATATGAAATCAGAATCACGAACCGTAAGTTGCGTTGGGACCGTATGGACGAGAGCTTCACAATGAAGCTGACTGGAAGTGGATTCGGTATTGTCTGAATTTATGGCAAAATAAATTGTTTGATTCAAATCAAACAAACAGTTTATCGTTCTTTAACGATGAACTGCAAATGTGAGTAAATCTCACCAACTCTGAACAGTTTATAATTTCATGTTGTATTTTTAGAACTGTTAGAAATTGTCTGATTGAGTGTATGTTGACTGTTTGATTGAACTGCTAGTCAGTTAGTTGAATTTCTATATTGATTCTGTTTAACAAAATATATCATATGGAACTGACAGTGATGTTATCTATATTGTTTAACATCTGTGATGCAGGGAAACAGGTTGGAGGAATCCAACTGGATTCCTCAACATTTATTTTACTGTTTTCATATATTGTGATATATGATGTGTTATATAATCTGTTATGGATTATGGGTGTTGGAATGATATTGATCATTTTTATTCGATATTTTAAATATCATAAAAGACGCTGGGATGTAAAAAGAATTTATTTCGATGTATATTGAAATAAAGGAATTTTATAAAATCACAGGATTTTATAAAAGGAAATATTTATAAAACGAACATGGTTTTATAAAAGGGATATTTATTTAGAAAATAAATAGAAATAGAAAAGGAATATTTATTTAGAAAATAAATAGAAGTTATAAATATGAAATATTTGTAACGGTAAATAGAAGTTATAAATAGGAAATATTTGTAACGGTAAGTAAACGTTATAAAAAGGAAATAGTTGTAACGGAAAACGTAGTTTATCAAAAGTTAGTTAATCGATGTTAGTTAATCGATTAGTGTTAAAGTAAAAGTTAGTTAATCGATGTTAGTTAATCAATTAGTGTTAAAGAAAAAGGAGTTAATCGATGTTAGTTAATCGATTAGACTTAAAGTTAAAAGGAGTTAATCGATGTTAGTTAATCGATTAGAGTTAAAGAAAAAGGAGTTAATCGATGTTAGTTAATCGATTAGAGATAAAGTAAAAAGAAGTTAATCGATGTTAGTTTAATCGATTAGAATAGAAGCAAAAGAAGTTAATCGATGTTAGTTTAATCGATTAGAATAGAAGCAAATGAGTTAATCGAATATAGTTATTCGAATAGAAGAAAATGAGTTAATCGAATATATTTATTCGAATAGAAGAAAATGAGTTAATCGAATATATTTATTCGAATAGAAGCAAATGAGTTAATCGAATATAGTTATTCGAATAGAAAGTAAAAGGAGTTAGTAGAATATAGTTTATTCGAATAAAGTTAGTAGAATATAGTTTATTCGAATAAAGTTAGTAAATCGAATATAGTTTATTCGAAAGGTGTTAAGTGAATAGAGTAAATCAAAAAGAGTAAATCAAATAGAATAAATCGAATAGAGATTTATTCGAACGAGAGTTAAGTAAGGAAGTTAGTTAAAGGAATATAAAGTGAACTTTGCCAATTTCAAAGTTAGAAATGTTGTCCAGTTAAGGTCTGAGAGGTAGTTCTACCCCAACTTGATTGGCTTCGTTTTTAACTAAGAAATAGTTAAGGTTCGACAGTAAAGGAAATGGTTTGGGTTGGCATCGCGATGGTTTGTTTAAACATCTGTTTAAGTCCAAGGAAGAAGCTTTGGAAATGTTTTCCAAATAAGAAACCAGAAATGTTTTCTAATAAAGAAAACAAGAAATGGAAATGTTTTCAATTGTTAATAACGTATATTTTCGCAATTTAGAAAATAAGGAATATTGAACGTAGGGAAACAGGAGATGAGTAAATTAATGGAATAAAGAGATAAATGTTGAATGATGTTTGATCGATATAATTTCCATTTGGAAATAATATCGTTGTTTGCACACTTGTTTTTATTCGATAGTTAAATCACAGACTATCGAAGTTTTGACCATTTTAACGTTGTTAATATGGAAAGACCGGTTGGATTATTATCCAAAGAACCACTCTGTATTGGCATAAGCATTGCGAATCATATATGCCAAAGGAAATTGAAGACGGAGTTATGCAAGGGCTATCCTGTTTACAGAATAGTGCCTTCGGTTCATCCTGTTCCTGGATGACTTGTATGGACGGATGTCTGACAGAGTATTTCCAGACGATCACATATATTGATTTCTCCAACCGTACCAAGAGTGGAAGTAGAGAAGGAAACTTCTTTTAGCTAACGCGTAATGTATGGCTGAGGACTTCAATCGGTGATTTGATGGATTTGACGATGTGGCATTCAAAGTGAATCTGGTGTGATGATAAAGCGTAGCTTCTAGCCTCATCATCCGGTAAATGACAGAAATCGGGCAGGCAGCATGGCTAAGTCGGTCGCACCGAAGTAGGGTGTATAATCACCTGATCTAGAGTTTCATTTACTTCTAAAAATCTATTGTTGATGCTGTCCCATTCGGGAAACGGTTGCTGATCCCAGCCGTTGTTGATATACATTCGATACGCTCAAGCGAAATGAGTGGTCGGTCATGTGTGGCCGGGTTGCAAGATGTTCTTGTTGAACCCAGTGTATTCCTCTCTAGAGGTACACGAGCGATAGGAGGTTCCATACCTTGTCATAGTTGGAAATCCATTACCCAATACGTGCTTGCGGTTTTGATTGTATACTATATATGTAGAACGTGAGATGAAAGCGTTTCTGCTAGATGATTATTATAGTTGTGGTTGATAGACATTATTATAATATTGAAAAGGTTTTTGATATAAAGATATTTGGATTCTCATAAGGGGAAAACCCGTTCCGTTATGCAGCGTGGTCTTATGAGATATCATTTACCTGTATAAATGTTTTAAACTGTTTTACTCATACCAGTCCCATGACTGACCCGGAGTTTACTTTGTTGTTTTCCCTAAACTCTTGGGTGCCTAAATTTGTATGGGCAGTCAAGTAGTCGGGATTTTACAGATATAGTTGAAGAGCTGGAGCAGGAGGCTTCAGGATCATATAGCTATAGTTATTTCCGCTGTGTTGTAAGTGCTGTACTTTGATAATGATGTATATTTCAAAGTTATGTTATGAAATATATTTATTCGTTCCGCTGTGAGATTCGTGTTACTCTGATGTTGTGTTCTTCTTCTTCTTCTATTCTAAGTTTCTATCTTATCTTTCCTCACCCTATAATTTCTTTCACTAATTACCGAGATTTTTCTATGTTTTGGTTATCGACATCGGGCTTATGCCGATAACCAAAGTCGCTCAAAATCCGGGTCGTTACAAGAAGGTTATGTAAAATTGTCTTTATTACTTAGAACCGCTCATAGGAGAGCATACTCCCATCACAATTGATGATTAATGGTTAATTGACAATGATTTAAAGTTTGTGTTGTGGAGTTCCATTCAAGTATCATTTTCATATAATTATTATAGGGTTTTTGCTTTCTTTGTTCATTTTGGTCATTTTTTATACGTGTAGTTCCACCATACAAAATATTTAACTTAGAAGGTTAAAAGCGCTAGTAGATATCGAATTTACAACATGGCTTCCAATTATTTGATTAAAAAAGAATAATGAGTTGACTAGTTTATTTTATGGCAAAGTGCAAGGAAAATTCCAAAGGAATGTTTGTAGGGGTACAATATTGAAATAGGATCTGAAACTCCATAAATTACTAGGCACTGCAGATAAAAGTTACAACATTATTTTAAGAAAAAACTCAAAATTTCCCTTTACTTTCATATAATCATTCATGTAGCATGTAATTTTCTGCTCTTAATGTAATGAGGTTGTTGGTTTTGGGTGGATAAACATGGTAGCATATTTGAATGCATATCAGGTTGTTTCGGAGTTTGATGACTATAAAATAGATAATTGGGATATCCAAACTTCATAATGAAATATACCAAATTATATTTGCTGTTGTAGATTAATGGTAGTGTAAAAAATGAAATCTAAACCTAGTATTTTGTGATCTTAAAAGGAAAATTTTACATTTGGCCTTAACCCCCAAATGGTTCTTCCCATTTTTCACAATGCATGTACAATTTATCCTCTGCTGTTCATCTCACTTAATAAATCAGTTTTAGAGCTACCTACAAACAAAAATATATTACACGTTAACAAGGCTTCAAGTTCAATAAACATTGCAAACCATAATATGTACTATTAATTGAGATTAGCCTGCCTTAACAATCTAAGATTCAATAATTCCTCAGGTGTAATACTCTCAGAAAGAGATCCATATTGCCACCAAATTATTTCTTCAGTATTTACAGGATCATTATTTGTATAGTCAATATTTGTTATCTTTAGTATTCGTCTTATTGATTGTTACTATTTGTGGGAAAGGTTTGAATCAGATGAGGAGTGGCAGAAAGTGCATATTTTCCAACAAATGGGAAGCATCTGGAGGGATTCAAAAAGCATACTGGTTAGTCAAATATTGAAAGCAAAAGACATAGAGGAAAGGATTAAGCTCAAACCTAGCATTGCCAAAAATATGAATGATTGTAGGGATCTTATAAAGGAAAAAAACAAACACAAATTTTAAGGTAAATAAATATAAAATTCATTTATATGTAATAATTATAATTAACCAATTTATTATATTTTTCATCTTATCCACAAAGCAATGAATTCAAGGATATCAGAAGTGTTTAAGTGCCACATACAGTTAGTCGCAAAGGAAAGACTTGACTAGTAGAAGAAACAATGAGGAAAAATAGTCGATTTAGTTAATTTTACATGTCATTATTTTCATTACAACCATTCATTTTATTTATCATTCTTACTGATAGAGAAAGGAGAATGAAGATAATATCCATATTTCTAGATCTCAAATTTGGATTAAATCCTGCATTCAAAAAAATGGCGAACCGGTGAATACATATGTCTAGGATAGTATTGTAAGACACTATAGTACTGATAAAAAATCCTATAATACTGTTTTTCTACACTTATTCACATTTTGTTTAGTACTTATAAATATGTAAATAAAATGTTTAATTTTATAGGAAAAGATGAAAAAATTGAATCTGAAATGCAATCAAACTCAAGTAATTCAGTGAGAGAAGATGTTGTCTCTCATGTGTTAGGACAAGATGAACCTGGATGACTACTGGCAGTGGGGAGTGGTGCAACTATACTAAGTCCTTGCTCTTATTGGTTAAATATGTGAGAATTTCACAAGTGGAAGAAGAAATTCACATGTTGAAGAAAATTTAGTATATAATTTCAATCTTTGTTGTATTAATTGCATAGTAACAACATATATAATTTTTGATTTTCTTTTTTATATGATTTTTTAATCCATGTTTTATACAATTACAATTTTTTGGTTAATGGATCTCAAAGAGGAGAATCCATATCTCAGGTAAACATCAGATATATCATCATTGTGATATTACATAAAATTTAATTTTAAATGTAGTAATCAACTTAATGCGCTTTTTATTAAATGCAAACCAATTATGGAATAACGAATGATAAATGTGACTTGTTGGACTAGAACGGAATTGATGAAATAGTCACAGAAGGAAGAGTAGTATCGAGTGATCCAAATGAGATTATATACAGAATTCCTTCAGGACTAAATGCGAAGGCACTATTGATTGATTTTCCAAGAAAACTAGATGCTTTTCTATGGTGAGTCGTGTTTAGTACGATACATCTTGGAGAGGCTATGGGCATGTTAGTAGCATGGCCTTTCGATAAAGTTATTATGCATGACTTGGTAAATATGACAACATGGTAAATTAATTTTCAATTTTTTTGAAGCATAAAATTAGTAATGTCATATATACGCAATTTGTTCTACTAGAGTAAAACTAGCTACATGGAAAAATTATGCAAACTATATGATTGAATTGGAGGTTAAGGACTGATTACTGAAGGACGCTTGTACTCTAACGATCCAAACCCGCTTGTGAATGGCATTCCTATTATATCAACTATGTTAGTTTCTATTGGTATCCAAAAATGCCCAATGCCTTTTTGTAAAGACCAACAAGTAATATGATACATGTTAGAGAAGCTATTGATAATAAAGCAGCTTAGCCGGAATCAAAAGGGACTGTTGAGACAGTTAAAGGCGCATCATTTGTTACTAGCGCTGTCAACATATCATCTCACATAGTAATATGATTAAGCAAAATTGTAGTAATTTGTTATCAAATTTACTAATTGAAATAAATATTAAAGCACTCTTGTTTATTCTTTTGTTTAATAGGGTGGAAAGCTAACCCTCCCAACTCTTAAGAGTAAATGCAAGCCAATTGATGTTGGTGGAACAAGAGAGTTGTTGGCAGAAGGAGTTGTGGCTTCAACGGATCCAAATGAAACGATCCATTTTGTTCAACTTGGAAGAGATGTTGTTAAAGTTTCGGTAGTGAATGCTACAGTTGTAGGTGCAGTTCTTTGGAGACCAACTTCTGAACTTGTCAGCATTGAAGATGTCATAGGTTCTAAAGTTGCATGGTCAGCCTCAAAGTTGTAATAAATCTAGTTTTAGTTCGTAAGCATTATTTCTTTTATAGATATGAAATTTTAAGATGTATACACATTTAATGTTCTACCACTTCTGTATAGGTAACCACTGTTAGATTTTGTTAGCTGATTAGAAGGAAAACAATTATTTTTGCCATAACTTTAAGTTTAGAATTCCTGCATTTTTTTTGTCCACTGCCCTTATTCCTAGCTTGATGTGGGTTCATTTGATTTGATGATTAATTCACTGACTTGATAAAAAATCTATTGACACATGTCATGCTAAATAGTTTTAAAACAACAGTATATCCATTCATACATATGTCATGCTAAATAGTCTTAATTCTCACAACTCAAAAGGAAAACTATCATAGTACAAACCATGGACAAATATTCAATCACAATACGTTAAATTGGAAATTACTTGTCCTTGATGACCAGTTGCACCATTACTTAGAAAAACATGTATATACCGCATAAAAATTCTTTCCAGTAACTGGAACTTTTTATTGCAAGTGTTCAAAAGGCAATATATTAACTAAAATGTAAAAGAAAAATTATATCTTCAAATACAAAATATGCGTCATTATGGCTCATTAATGATGGTAATAAAGAATAACAAGGACTATAACACCCCACCCCAAGGCCCACACTATTAAAGAGCATTAACAAGTAATATCGTCTATTAGAGCGGAGAATAGGGCTAGATAAGGGCAACCACTCGCAGGTGTGCATTAGCAAGCAATAAGTGCATCGATAAAATGATCTCTATATTTTTTCCAAGTGGCTCGATACACTTAATACTTTACGTAATACAATTCCATGGTAGCTACAGGATCAGCTCAGAACGTAGTACATTTAATACACATTCACAACACACAGAATAGTTACATAATACTACAACAATAAAATACAACAAATTCATATTCTATGATATAAATGATTACACAACCATTACTTATACAACAGGATACAAGAAAATGAGAAGGAGACTCAGATATTCAAACTCGATTGCAACAACTACAGGAAAGGTTATCCAATAATGATAACTCTAACCCCAAGCATAGCGATTATACTTGAAACATCTCGGTCTGGCTCGAAGAATACACACATGGATCAGTCTAAATTACGAATTGGTATAATAACAAAGTGAAATGAAATGACATAGATACAGGTTCCTTCTCATCTGAGATGGAACCATAGAGACATAGATGTACACAATCAACAAAGCACCAAGGAAGAGGTTACACCTAAGTGTATCCTAATGATGGTCAAGATAGTCAGTATCAACGTTGAATATCCAATAAGCTTTAAGGTATCGACTTTATCAAAACTCAACACACATAAACCCAAATGAGTCGAATAGCTTAAACACAATTAGATGAAATTAACAATGTATGTAAACTCAAGTAAGTTCATATGACTCTAACTAAGCCAATAACTACAAATAAAAATCATTAAAATAAATGGATTTAAGATCCAAAATCATCAAACAAAAATTTACGGTCTTGCGACCAAGTCATCATAAGCAAAGTGGAATCAACACCATGAAATATATATAAGGATTCAATATCCCTAAAAACTCCAAGTAAAATATATGATCATAAGATCATTATCATCAAAACATCTTGGGTCTACCCAGAAGTTAACATTTGCACCAAACAACAATTTCATAAATAGTTATAATCCAGATCTGAAAACATCAAATATTGCACGTGCATACACCTTAGCCAAGTACCTTTTGTAACAACCTGGAAAATCAGAACCAATTTAAATTTTTTATTTTGGCTAATTTAGTGAATTTTTAATATTTAAAATGATTTATTTTAAATAATAACGACTAGAAATTTATTTTGAATAGAATTTGTAATAATCCGGAAATGCGAGCCAGTTTAAAATTTTTATTTTGGCAATTTTAGCGAATTTTGAATATTTAAAATGAATTATTTTAAATAATATCGACATGAAATTTATTTTGAATAGAATTAGAACGTATATATTTATATACGTCATCGTTAGAATTAAAAAAAATTTTATTTTAGATTATAAAAGGAATTGAAAATGGCGCGGTAGTTCGATAATTCGATTTCAAACTTCAAATGAATGTACCGGGTGCAAAATAAACCAGATTTTAGTGAAACCAAAAATAATAGGATCTAATTGATAATATATTTCCAACGAATCCGAAAAATTGAAATTTCATAGTAGGAATCAAAAGATATGTCCAGTTGAAATTTCAGAATAGTCGCTATGGAATTCTGGCCCTTGAAAATAGCCATTTTGCAAACGACCTCGGATTTTGACGAAACCACTTTTGTTGGATCTGTGATGTCAAGTTATTGCTAGTTTACAAATTTTGTAATTTTTCGAATCAATACGTGAGTGTGGCAAAGGAAAACGCATTTGACCAGTTTCAGTTGATTTTAATCGACTGGAAAATGGCCATTTTTCAACCGGTCTCAGAATTCGACGAAATTAGTTTTGTTAGGACCATATCGTCAATACGAAGCCATAAAATATTTTTTGGAATTTTTAGAGTTCGTATGTGACCCCAGTAAATTGAAATGTGCGTTCAAATTCAATATATAGAGTTATATGTTGATTTTGACGAAAACCGAACGAAACGGTCGAATCAGCTTACGACACATATCCCATTGTGTTAGGAATGGGGGTAATTAGCTATGGACGACGGGCGGTGGGTTCGATTTCGAGTTCGAAAATAAAAGTTGCTTTTTGGAATTAAATTAATTAAATAAAATAAAAATAAAAAAATCCCCTTTCCTCTCTAATACCCTCTCAGCCCCCCTTTTCAAAATCATTACATAAATAAAAAAGAAAAAGAAAAGAAAAGGAAGAGGGAGCGACGGGGGGTCGCCGCTGCCATCGCCCCCGTCGATTCGCCGCCGCCGCCTCAAAGGTGGGGCGCCACCCCCGAACGCCCCCCCAACCTTCCTCTCTTCCTTCTTCTCCACTCCTCTCCCCTGTCGCGCGAGATACCCGACGACCCAGCTCAAATTGCACCCCCTCTTCCTCCGCCTTCTTCCTTCCTCCCTCCCTGTTCTCTTTCCTCTTCGCTCCTCCAACCTCCAGCCTCGCCCCACTTTTCTTCCTCACTCCCCTTCCCTCGTGCGAGACCCCCTGCCCTGTAGCCGCCACCAACCAAAACCCTAGCCCTCTGGTCCACTACAGCGCGAGCCATCACCAGAGCCACACCCGACGCTCCGACGAACCCCAGCGACTGACTTGAATTTTTAAAGCGAGAGGTGAGTTTTTATTAGTTTAAAAATCTTATTTTTATATGCGTAACGCTAAGATAAAAATATAATTTTTTTTATGTACAAGGAATGGGAAAAGATCCGATTTTTATAATAAGAAAGATTAGATCTTTATATAGTAGAAGATATGAAAATATTATTTTTATATAGGTAGAGTATTAAAAATAGTATTTTTATTAATGTAGAATAATAAAAGTATGATTTTAATTAAAGTAGAGTTATAAAAGTATAATTTTTATATAAAGTAGATATTCAAAATATAATTTTTATTATATAAAAAGGTTAAAAATATATTTTTTATATCATAGAAAGATTAAAGATATAATTTTTATATAAGGAAGCTAATAAAAATATGATTTTTATAATAGAGAATATAAAAATAGTATCTTTTTATATGTAGCGAAATTAAAATCTGATTTTTATTATATATATAATGAAGTAAAAGTATGATTTTTATAGTGATGATAAAAAAATCCGATCTTTATATAAGAAGAAGAAAAATAAAAATAAGCATTGTAAATATATATGAAGTAGAAATAAAATTATGATTTTTATTTATTGAAATGAAATAATAAAAATATTTTTTTTAGGAACAACATGAAAGAACTGAATTGGAATTTCAAAGGAATCTAGATGTTCAGCAGTTCAACAGCAAAGCACGGCGGAGTGGAATCCTCGGTGAGAACTTCTCACCTTTTAAATTTTCTTTTTCCAGTTATATTATAATATATACTAGGATGCAGACGGTGTTTAGTAGCACCGACACCACTGTCCACAGACCATGGACTTGTTTGTTTGGTTGCATAGATTAGTTAGATTATTTGATTTGGAGTTGCTTGTTTGGAGAATTGAAATTGATTTGATTGATATGTGTATGGCATGGGCCATCACTAGACCGGGGATAAGGCTAGGCCTTGTCCCGTTTCTAGTATTGCACCGTTATGCCGCCGAAATTTTCTAAAATAAGTTAGAAAAATAAAGATATCATTTTATTTAATAAATGAACCGAATAGAATATTCATAGGTTGAATAAAATAATTTGGTCGTTAAAAATATAATTTTTAACGTGAATGTGAATAAATAAATATTCATTTACAAACCAGATGGTTTGTTTATGTACACATATTTGAAGGATATTGATTGGGACGATAAATTTTACACATCGCCCAACTGCACAAATAAAATCTATGTTTGATTGTTTGAAATTTCACACGGGTATTGGGATAAAATACGGCATATACTGATCCCAATAATTAGTTGTATGTCGATCGGTGGATTGACAGACTGTTATAAGCGTTAGATATCTATATTTGATGCTTATATAGTGTAGTGCACTTTGGATGATGGTTGATTATTTATCGTTGCTATTATATACATGTGATGTATGGAATCCATATAATTAACATTATATGGTAATTGATTGGGCCTCATTCCAATAGGGAAAATAAATAATTTTATAAAATAAAGGTTCATGTGTTGACAGTACTCATCCGTTGAGATTAGTCATGTGTTGAACGAAATATTTTAACGATAAAATTTACATCTTTATCATATATAAAATTAGAAACTAACTGGAAAATAGATAAGATGAGTGGTCTCCTGGATATTGATCTGATGTTGGTTTCGGCCTTCGGGGTTAATATTTAGGGAATCGTTCTCTTACTAGTTTACGGTTGGAGTCTAATTTGAAATCAAACGATAGATACCGTAATTTTTATAAAATATATTAAATAACAAAAATAGTCACACGTGGACAGTACTCATTCGTTGTCAAAAATATAGATTCATTTGTTGAATAGAATAATAAAGTTATCGAAAAATATAAAGCCGTGTTGATTAGAGATGTGCTATTTTGTCGCGAACGATATTTATATCGATTATATTCGTTTTATAATGAATATTGAAAAGAGATTTAAAAATCAAATATTTAGAAAATGAAATTTGAATTGAATAGAAAACGAATTTGATTTGAATTGAATAGAAAACGAATTCGAATTGAAATGAATCCAAATCGAATTGAAATCGATTTGAATTGAAATCAAATAGAAATGAATGTAAAAAGAATTTACAATGGAAATTTTAATTTTGTTTTGAATTTGAAATGAAGGTTGAAATTGTTTTTGAAACAAATTTGAAATGATTTATAAGATTCGTTTTAAAAAGGAAATCGACGAAATATATATAATTATATATATATATATATTATATACATATAATAGCCTGAATAGAACGCGCCGTGCCGCGGTAGTTCGTAAATGTCGACCATTGACTTCGAACGGACATTACGGGAGATCGACCGTCGGATTCTCCTAAAACCAAAACCGTTGGGTTCATATCGAAAAGAGCTTTCTAACGAATATTAGAAATTTGAAATCTAACAGTTGGATTTGGAGATACGTCCAAATCAAATTTGGAAAAGGTCGATGTAAGTGCAGTTCGATGACCGTTGATGGAAATCGACTGTACGGGCCTTGATAAAATTATTAAAAATAGTAATAATTTGTGTAAAATCATAAGAAATGATTTGGGAAAAATTGGGATGAAAAACTCCATATTTGAAAAGATAAAAATAGATTTTTTATCGAAATGAACTAGTTTTGAACTAAAATTAAACCCGTTTATTTTTAAATAAATAAATTGGATTTGAAATGGGTTTTAAATAGAATTGATTTGTGGGTTTATCGTGAACGGTGTTTTAAATAACATTTGTTCTTTAACCCGATAATAAATAGAATGTGATTTGGGTTTGTCGTGAACTGTGTTTTAAATGACATTAGTTCTTTAACCCTGTAAAAGGAGTTTTAATGAATCTGCAATTAGATTGAAATGTGAATTGATAATTTAAATTATCAAATTTGGAAAATGAGCGAGAATGGAGTATCACCAGTTTTGCTCCAAGCGATAGTTAAATCTTTAATTAGATTTGAACGTGAAATGGTAATTAAATTTATCGATAACATCGTGGTGTTAGGTATGGAGTATCACCAGTTTTGCTTCATGGGATGAATAGGTTGGGATTGAGAAATAAAATAAATAATTACTTCGATGCGGTTCGCTAATCTCGACTAGTTTGGAAAACCATAATTTGGTTTGAAATGATATCCAAAGGAAGATTAAAGAATAAATTTAAAAGAATTTATCTTTGATAAAATTAATGGGAACCTTTCCCTAAGATTATGAAATTTAGAAACTAGCTGTAGGTTCGTTAAGAAGAATGGTTTCCTGGGTATTGATCTGATGTTGGTTTCGGCCTTCAGGGTTAATATTTGGGAAATTTCTCTCTTAATGATTTATGGTTAGTGACTAATGAATTGGAATGAGGCATATGTTGTGTTTGTGTAACATTTGTTTTTAATATACGCGGGTTGTTCGGAAAGGCCGGGTTTATACCCATTCTGAATAACCGATTCGCCGATAAGTCAAAGATGATGACGGTGGTCGAAAACCGGAAGTCTTCACATCATTTGGATAATTACTAATGATCCTGATTGGGCTGTACACCCAAGAGGAGGGAAATAGTTGGTGGTCGTCCAGACGTACTTGGAGATCGATGGATATGCGAGGAAAGTGCCTCCGGTTTCATTCAGACCCAGAACGAACTTGTAAATGGACTGTGTGTGTCTGACATTAGATTTTATTCTGTGTCGATTGATTTCTGTTAAATATATATCTGTTTGGCGGCGGAAAATTTATTCTCTTGCTTAACGCCCTTCTCTGAGACGTACGAGCTTAGAGATTATATATCGATAGATATCAATCGCATGGCATGATTTGCCTGTGTGGCATGCTGAGTTTCATGGATCAAGGCTTCTGTTGAAAAGCAAAGTCTTGTGGTTGATGATCAAAGCACGGCCTACGTGGCAGCTTTGTGTATAGCGCAGATTCGCGAACCTTACACCTTGGTATGAGTCAAAAATGGGATAAGGACCCAAGGAGTGCACGGCATTTCTTTCTAGCCATAGGTGGTGTCAGTGACCTACCAGCCCTGACATTTATATACTTTTCACCTTTGTGGTTTGGATGCGAGGCGCCTCGATTATAGGTCCTATAGGGTCGGGAAACGTGTGTTCAGGAATAACTAATCCTCAAACGTAAGAGAGGGCCGGTCTTGGAGGATCCTAGGGGTTACCCATAGTGTGTAGTCCTGAGGCATTTGCTAGAGTGTCTCGAAGCGGAGAGGAGCTTGCCCCTTGTCTCGACTCATGACGGAAATCCAATTTCCAATACGTTTATTTCGGTTTTATTTGTAGAGCCTAGTATGGCGACATGATATATGGTACCCATGCCGTCTATGATTGATATTTATGATTGAAATTGTTTTGACACTATACACTTATTATAGTATCAAATGATTTGTTTTAAACGTACTAAGCATGTTTGGCTATTATAAGGGAAAACCCTATCCTCCGGCTTGCGTTGCATTGTGCGATGGGACCTGGGTCTTATAATAGCTTCATTTTTCGAAAACGCATTGCGCTGTTTATTCTATGCACTGGTATTCTTGGGAGGAAACCTGTTCCGTGTCATACGGCGTGGTCCCTTGAATTACTCTCTTTTAAAATAAAGTTTAAATAACTGTTTTAGTTCTCACACCAGTCACATGACTGACCTGGAGTTTATTGTTTTCACTAAACTCTGGGTGCCCTTATTTTCTACACGGGCAGCCAGTAGTTTTGGTTTTGCATATTTATATTCACAGGATCCTGATTTATAGCTGAAACGATGCTCGGAAAGCTCTGTATCCGTGCATTACTTCTAGTTGTGTTTTATATTGTTTTTCCGCTGCTATGTAATTTATCGTAATCTCTGATATTCTTTGTTGTATAATATTCATTCATACTCTGTATATTCTTGTATTCTGATGGAATTGTTGTAATATACAATGAAATGTTCTTCCGGCTGCGTTCTTTTATGTGTTGTTCTCAAAGTATCCGCTCTTTCCCTCACGGGGAAGTTACGGGTCCTTACAGTTGGTATCAGAGCTTTGGTTTACAGAGCTCGAGAACAAGACACATTAGAACCGAACGAAAGAATTCATCAGATATTGGATTAGTAATATCCAGTTAGAATGACTCGTTAGAGATAGGATCAGTAGTATCCTAGAACGAGTGTGAAGAGTATATTTTTCAAATGAAAACAATTTTGTTTTGAAATTTAAATCGTTTTATACGTATTTGAATATTTATTTATATCGATTTGGACAATCCAATATATAAAGATTTCGTGTATACGCGTCAACGTATATTCGAAGTTTTAATATACTGGATAGATATAGAATCACGCTCTAGTCGCCCGGAGATGATGTTGATAATGACCACGACATCATCAATATTTATTTTCGTGTTTCGAAGATGTGGTTTCTATATATTTCCATTAGACTGGTGTGAGAACCAAAACTTACATAGGTTTATTTGTTGTGATTTGGCATCAAAAACATGATTTACTTTATATGTAGTAAAATTATGAATTTGAAACATTAATCCACTAATTGATTGATGGTTGTGTTGTTTGTTTATTTGTTTGATAATTTTGAACCATTATGCCTAATTGCATCAAATATTGAATTGTATTGAAAATTGGTCGCATTTGCTTGCATATACATGTACTTACATTGAACAGGTCATAGCAAGGAGGCTAGATCAGAGAAATAAAATTGTTTACCTAACAAATAGGTACATGTTTACCATAATTTACTGTTTTGTTTGGGTGATGATGATTTTATGAGCCGATTGGCTAGCCGCTTGGCGTTTTCTTTTTCTTTTTGAGATCAGAAGGCCTGTATGGCAATTTCGGGATTTTCCCGGTGCTCCCGGTGCAGGGGAGGTTATGGCGAAATTTTTCGAAAATTTAGGGTGTTAGCCAAATTTTTGAAAAATTTGAAAAGTTCTTAGAAACTGAAAAGTTGAAGAACTTAAGCCATAATCAAAAGAATGGAAGTTGAGTTGGTTTTATTAAAACAACTTTCGGCTTCGTTCCTTTTCGGGGACGAAAAGTTTTAAGTGGGGGAGATTGTAATAACCCGGAAATGCGAGCCAGTTTAAAATTTTTATTTTGGCAATTTTAGCGAATTTTGAATATTTAAAATGAATTATTTTAAATAATATCGACGTGAAATTTATTTTGAATAGAATTAGAACGTATATATATATATATACGTCGTCATTAGAATATTTTTTTTAGATTATAAAAGGAATTGAAAATGGCGCGGTAGTTCGATAATTCGATTTCAAACTTCAAATGAATGTACCGGGTGCAAAATAAACCGGATTTTAGTGAAACAAAAAATAATAGGATCTAATTGATAATATCTTTCCAATGAATCCGAAAAATTGAAATTTCATAGTAGGAATCAAAAGATATGTCCAGTTGAAATTTCAGAATAGTCGCTATGGAAATCTGGCCCTTGAAAATAGCCATTTTGCAAACGACCTCGGATTTCGACGAAACCGCTTTTGTTGGATCCGTGATGTCAAGTTATTGCTAGTTTTTAAATTTCGTAATTTTTCGAATCAATATGTGAGCGTGGCAAACGCGTTTGACCAGTTTCAGTTGATTTTAATCGACTGGAAAATGACCATTTTTCAAACGGTCTCAGAATTCGACGAAATTAGTTTCGATAGAACCGTATCGTCAATACGAATCCAGAAAATATTTTCGGGAATTTTTAGAGTTCGTATGTGACACCAGTAAATTGAAATGTGCATTCAAATTCAATATATAGAGTTATATGTTGATTTTGACGAAAACCGATCGAAATGGTCGAATCAGCTTACGACACATATCCCATTGTGTTCAGAATGGGGGTAATTAGCTATGAACAACGGACGGTGGGTTCGATTTCGAGTTCGAAAATAAAAGTTGCTTCTTGGAATTAAATTAGTTAAAAATAAAAAATCCCCTTTCCTCTCTAATACCCTCTCAGCCCGCCCCCCTTTTCAAAATCATTACAGAAATAAAATAAATAAAAAAAAAGAAAAGAAAGAGGAGAGCGACGGGGGGCCGCCACTGACATCGCCCCCGTCGATTCGCCGCCGCCGCCTCAAAGGTGGGGCGCCACCTCAAAGGTGGGGCGCCACCTTCCGAACGCCCCCCCAACCTTCCTCTCTTCCTTCTTCTCCACTCCTCTCCCCTGTCGCGCGAGATACCCGACGCCCCGGCTCAAATCGCACCCCCTCTTCCTCCGCCTTCTTCCTTCCTCCCTCCCTGTTCTCTCTCCTCTTCGCTCCTCCAGCCTCCAGCCTCGCCCCCTTTTCTTCCTCGCTCCCCTTCCCTCGTGCGAGACCCCCTGCCCTGTAGCCGCCACCACCCAAAACCCTAGCCCCCTGGTCCACCGCAGCGCGAGCCATCACCAGAGCCACACACCACGCTCCGACGAACCCCAACGACTGGCTTGAATTTTTAAAGCGAGAGGTGAGTTTTTATTAGTTTAAAAATCTTATTTTTATATGTGTAACGCTAAGATAAAAATCTAATTTTTTTTTATGTACAAGGAATGGGAAAAGATCCGATTTTTATAATAAGAAAGATTAGATCTTTATATAGTAAAAGATATGAAAATATTATTTTTATATAGGTAGAGTATTAAAAATAGGATTTTTATTAATGTAGAATAATAAAAGTATGATTTTAATTAAAGTAGAGTTATAAAAATATAATTTTTATATAAAGTAGATATTCAAAATATAATTTTTATTATATAAAAAGGTTAAAAATATAATTTTTATATCATAGAAAGATTAAAGATATAATTTTTATATAAGGAAGATAATAAAAATATGATTTTTATATAATAGAGAATAAAAAAATATTATCTTTTTATATGTAGCGAAATTAAAATCTGATTTTTATTATATATATAATGAAGTAAAAATATGATATTTATAGTGATGATATAAAAATCCGATCTTTATATAAGAAGAAGAAAAATAAAAATAAGCATTGTAAATATATATGAAGTAGAAATAAAAATATGATTTTTATTTATTGAAATGAAATAATAAAAATATAATTTTTTAGGAACAGCGTGAAAGAACTGAATTAGAATTTCAAAGGAATCCAGATGTTCAGCAGTTCAACAGCAAAGCACGGCGGAGTGGAATCCTCGGTGAGAACTTCTCACCTTTTAAATTTTCTTTTTCCAGTTATATTATAATATATACTAGGATGCAGACGGTGTTTAGTAGCACCCGACACCACTGTCCATAGACCATGGACTTGTTTGTTTGGTTGCATAGATTAGTTAGATTATTTGATTTGGAGTTGGTTGTTTGGTGAATTGAAATTGATTTGATTGATATGTGTATGGCGTGGGCCATCACTAGACCGGGGATAAGGCTAGGCTTTGTCCCGTTTCTAGTATTGCGTCGTTATGCCGCCAAAATTTTCTAAAATAAGTTAGAAAAATAAAGATATCATTTTATTTAATAAATGAACCAAATAGAATATTCATAGGTTGAATAAAATAATTTGGTCGTTAAAAATATAATTTTTAACGTGAATGTGAATAAATAAATATTCATTTACAAACTGGACGGTTTGTTTATGTACACCTATTTGAAGGATATTGATTGGGACGATAAATTTTACACATCGCCCAACTACACAAATAAAATCTGTGCTTGATTGTTTGAAACCCCACACGGGTATTGGGATAAAATACGGCATACACTGATCCCAATAATTAGTTGTATGTCGATCGATGGATTGACAGACTATTATAAGCATTAGATATCTATATTTGATGCTTATACAGTGTAGTGCACTTTGGACGATGGTTGATTATTTATCGTTGCTATTATATACATGTGTTGTATTGAATCCATATAATTAACATTATATGGTAATTGATTGGGCCTCATTCCAATAGGGAAAATAAACAATTTTATAAAATAAAGGTTCTCATGTGTTGACAGTACTCATCTGTTGAGATTAGTCATGTGTTGAACGAAATATTTTAACGATAAAATTTACATCTTTATCATATTTAAAATTAGAAACTAACTGGAAAATAGATAAGATGAGTGGTCTCCTGAATATTGATCTGATGTTGGTTTCGGCCTTCGGGGTTAATATTTAGGGAATCGTTCTCTTACTAGTTTATGGTTGGAGTCTGATTTGGAATCAAACGATAGATACCGTAATTTTTATAAATTATATTAAATAACAAAAATAGTCACACATGGACAGTACTCATTCATTGACAAAAATATAGATTCATTTGTAGAGTAGAATAATGAAGTTATTGAAAAATATAAAGCCATATTGATTAGAGATGCGCTATTTTGTCGCAAACGATATTTATATCGATTATATTCGTTTTATAATGAATATTGAAAAGAGATTTAAAAATCGAATATATAGAAAATGAAATTTGAATTGAATAGAAAACGAATTTGATTTGAATTGAATAGAAAACGAATTCGAATTGAAATGAATTCAAATCGATTTGAAGTCGATTTGAATTGAAATCAAATAAAAATTAATGTAAAAAGAATTTACAATGGAAATTTCAATTTTGATTTGAATTTCAAATGAAGGTTGAAATTGTATTTGAAACAAATTTGAAATGATTTATAAAATTCGTTTTAAAAAGGAAATCAACGAAATATATATATATATATATTATATACATATAATGGCCTGAATAGAACGCGCTGCGCCGCGGCAGTTCGTAAATTTCGACCATTGACTTCGAACAGACATTACGGGAGATCCGACCGTCGGATTCTCCTAAAACCGTAACTGTTGGGTTCGCATCGAAAAGAGCTTTCTAACGAATATTAGAAATTTGAAATCTAACGGTTGGATTTGGAGATATGTCCAAATCAAATTTGGAAAAGGTCACTGTAAGTGCAGTTCGACGGCCGTTGATGGAAATCGACTTTATGGGCCTTGATAAAATAATTAAAAATAGTAGTAATTTGTATAAAATCATAAGAAATGATTTGGGAAAAATTGGGATGAAAAACTCCATATTTGAAAAGATAAAAATAGATTTTATCGAAATGAACTAGTTTTGAACTAAAATTAAACCCGTTTATTTTTAAATAAATAAATTAGATTTGAAATGGGTTTTAAATAGAATTGATTTGTGGGTTTCTCGTGAATGGTGTTTTAAATAACATTTGTTCTTTAACCCGATAATAAATAGAATGTGATTTGGGTTTGTCGTGAACTGTGTTTTAAATGACATTAGTTCTTTAACCCAGTAAAAGGAGTTTTAATGAATCTGCAATTAGATTGAAATGTGAATTGATATTTTAAATTATCAAATTTGGAAAATGAGCGAGAATGGAGTATCACCAGTTTTACTCCAAGCGATAGTTAATCTTTAATTAAATTTGAACGTGAAATGGTAATTAAATTTACTGATAACTTCGTGGTGTTAGGTATGGAGTATCACCAGTTTTGCTTCATGGGATGAATAGGTTGGGATTGGGAAATAAAATAAATAATTACTTCGATGCGGTTCGCTAATCTCGACTAGTTTGGAAAACCATAATTTGGTTTGAAATGATATCCAAAGGAAGATTAAAGAATAAATTTAAAAGAATTTATCTTTGATAAAATTAATGGGAACCTTTCCCTAAGATTATGAAATTTAGAAACTAGCTGTAGGTTCATTAAGAAGAATGGTTTCCTGGGTATTGATCTGATGTTGGTTTCGGCCTACGGGGTTAATATTTGGGAAATTGCTCTCTTAATGATTTACGGTTAGTGACTAATGAATTGGAATGAGGCATATGTTGTGTTTGTGTAACATTTGTTTTTAATATACGCGGGTTGTTCGGAAAGGCCGGGTTTATACCCATTTTGAATAACCGATTCGACGATAATTCGAAAATGATGACGGTGGTCGAAGACCGGAAGTCTTCACATCGTTTGGATAATTACTGATGATCCTGATTGGGCTGTACACCCAAGAGGAGGGAAATAGTGGTGGTCGTCCAGACGTACTTGCAGATCGATGGATATGCGAAGAAAGTGCCTCCGGTTTCGTTCAGACCCAGAACGAACTTGTAAATGGATTGCGTGTCTGACATTGGATTTTATTCTATGTCGATTGATTTCTGTTAAATATATATCTGTTTGGCGGCGGAGAATTTATTCTCTTGCTTAACGCCCTTCTCTGAGACGTACGAGCTTAGAGGTTATATATCGATAGATATCAATCGCATGGCATGAATTGCCTGTGTGGCACGCTGAGTTGCATGGATCAAGGCTTCTGTTGAAAAGCAATGTCTTGTGGTTGATGATCAAAGCACGACCCACGTGGCCGCTTTGTGTATAGCACGGATTCACGAGCCTCACACCTCGGTATGAGTCAAAAACGGGATGAGGACCCAAGGAGTGCACGATGTTTCTTTCTAGCTATGGGTGGTGTCAGTGACCTACCAGCCCTGACATTTATATACTTTTCACCTTTGTGGTTTGGATGCGAGGCGCCTCGATTATAGGTCCTATAGGGTCGGGAAACTTGTGTTCAGGAATAATTAATCCTCAAACGTAAGAGAGGACCGGTCTTGGAGGATCCCAGGGGTTACCCAGAGTGTGTAGTCCTGAGGCATCTGCTAGAGTGTCTCGAAGCGGAGAGGAGCTTGCCCCTTGCCTCGACTCATGATGGAAATCCAATTTCCAATACGTGGTTTTATTTGTAAATCCTAGTATGGCGACATGATATATGGTACCCATTCCGTCTATGATTGATACTTATGATTGAAATTGTTTTGACACTATACACTTATTATAGTATCAAATGATTTGTTTTAAACATACCAAGCATGTTTGGCTATTATAAGGGAAAACCCTAGCCTCCGGCTTGCGTTGCATTGTGTGATGGGACCTGGGTCTTATAATAGCTTCATTTTTCGAAAAAGCATTGCGCTGTTTATTCTATGCACTGGTATTCTGGGGAGGAAACCCGTTCCGTGTCATACGGCGTGGTCCCTTGAATTACTCTCTTTTAAAGTAAAGTTTAAATGACTGTTTTAGTTCTCACACCAGTCACATGACTGACCTGGAGTTTATTGTTTTAACCTAAACTCTGGGTGCCCCTATTTTCTACACGGGCAACCAGTAGTTTTGGTTTTGCAGATTTATACTCACAGAATCCTGATTTACAGCTGGAACGATGCTCGGAAAGCAATGTATTCGTGCATTACTTCTAGTTGTGTTTTATATTGTTTTTCCGCTGCTATGTAATTTATCATAATTTCTGATATTCTTTGTTGTATAATATTCATTCATACTCTATATGTTCTTGTATTCTGATGGAATTGTTGTAATATACAATGAAATGTTCTTCCGTCTGCCTTCTTTTATGTGTTGTTCTCAAAGTATCCGCTCTTTCCCTCACGGGGAAGTTACGGGTCCTTACAGAATTAGAACATATAAAATTATTCAAATCAAAATTATAATATAAATATTTATTTTAATTATAAATGGAACTGAAAATGGCACGGTAGGTTGAAAATTCGATTTCAAATTTCAAATGAATGTAAATGATTCAAAATAAACCAGATTTTAGTGAAACCAAAAGTATTTGAATCTGTTTGAAAATATCTTTCCAAGAATGTGAAAAATCCAGATTTCATAGCGGGAATAAAATATTATGCGCAGTTGAAAATTCAGAATAGTCGCTATGGAAAATATAGCCCTTAAAAATAGCGATTTTGCAAACGACCTCCGTTTTTGACGAGACCACTTTTGTCGGATCCGGAGGGTCAAATTATTGCTAGATTCCAATTTTCATAATTTTTGGGATCAATATGTGAACATGCTGAATTGAAACGTGTTTGGTGAATTCAGTTTGAATTTAATCGACCGGAAAATGACCGTTTTTCAAATGGTCTCTAAATTCGACGAAATTAGATTTGTTAGGACCGTATCATAAAAACATAGCCATATTTATTTTTCTAGAATTTTTGGAGCCCATATGTGGCCCTGGTAAATTAAAATGTGCATTTGAATTTAAAATATAATGATTTATATTTTAAATTTAGCGGAAACTAATTGTAATAGCCGAATTGGGTTACGATACATATCCCATTGCGTTTAGAATAGAGGTGATTAGCTAGGGGCGATAGTCGATGAGTTCAATTTGGAGATCAAATGAAAAACTTACTTTTTGGATAAAATAATGTAATAAAATATAAATATAAATATCCCCTTTCCTTTTATAACACTAACCCCCGTTCGTTATTGAAGCCGCCCCCCTTTTTAAAAAATTGAAATCCGTAGCCCACCTTCCTCCCCTTCCAGCGTGCCACCGCGCCCACCATCGCGCCCACGCCACTGCCTCATCCTCCTTCTCTGGCCCTCCGACCTCCTCTTCCCTTCCCCCTGTTCCTCCCCTCACTGTTCATCAACTAAAGCCAAAAAAACCTTCGCATTCCCGCTGCATTGCCGCCACCAGTGCCTGAATCTACCGCCCCAGTCGCCGACCTCCCCCTCGTCGCGAAGCACCTCCCTCTGGCCACCACCTTCCCCCTCTCTCCCTCTTCTAACGGGAAAACCAATATCTGAAACCCCAGACCACCATGAAATCTGCCACGAGGGCCGCTGCCCCATTTTCGTCGGCCAACCACGCCACCGCCTCGTCAGCCGACATTGAGTTTTCTTGGTATTTTTTATTTATGTTATTACAAATACGATTTTTATTATATATAGCGTAATAAAAAATAGGATCTTTTATATGTATGTAGCGACATAAAGATTTGATTTTTATAGAATAAAAAGATTTGATTTTTATGGAATAAAAAGTTTTGATTTTTATAGAATAAAAGATTTGATTTTTAAAATAGAAAAGATTAGATTTTTATTAATCTAAAAATTGAATTTTTATTTATATGAATGGAATATATGAAAATATGATTTTTCTTTATATATAGCGAATAAAAATTGGGTTTTTCTATATATGAAAAGCGAATAAAAATGTGATTTTTATTATATGGATAACATAACAAAAATGAATTTTTTATAGCATTGAAATAAAAGTGTGATTTTTAATATAAAAATCATGTGAAACAGATTGCAATTGAACCGATTGGAATCCAATCCAAATCCGAACCGTTCAGAAATAAAGAATGGAGGAGTGGATCCCAAAGGTGAGAACTTTTCACTTTAATTTATTTTCTTGTTAAAAATATATACTAGGATGTAGACGGTGCTTAGTAGCACCCGACACCTTTGTTTGAAACCATGTTTGTTTGGTTGTTTGGTTGATTAGATTATTTGGTTGAATTTGGTTCGGGAAATGAAATGAAGTGATTATAATTGGTATGTACATGGCGCGAGCCATTAGTAGGCGAGGGATAAGGCTAGACCTTATTCCGGTTTTAATATCACGTCGTTATGCTGCCGAAATTTTCTAAAAATATTAGAACAATAAAAATATCATTTTTATTGTATAAATGAACTGTATAGAATATTCATGAGATGAAATAAATATTTTATAGTTAAAAATATAATTTTAACGTGTATATGAATAAAATAAATATTCATTTACAAATCGGACGATTTGTTTATGTACACACTTTTAACTGATATCGATAGGGATGATATTTTACACATCGCCCAACTGCACAAATAACAATCAGTGTTTATTGTTTGAAAACCCCACACGGGTATTGGGATGATATTGGACATAGACTAATCCCAATATTTAGTTGTATGTCAATCGATGGGTTGACAGACTGTTGTAAGCATTAATTATTTATATTTAATGCTTATGCAGTTGTGTAATGCACTCTGGATGATGGTTGACTGTGTTTGATTATTGTTGTGTACATGTGTTATGAAATCCATGTAAATTAAATTATATGGTAATTGACTGTGTCTGACTCTAACTCGAAAGGAATGAATATTTTAAAATAACGAATATTTTAAAATGGCAAATAACGAATATTTTAAAATGGCGAATAATGAATATTTTAAAATGGCCAATAATGAATATTTTTTTTTAAAAAATATTTTAAAATAATATTCATTATTGATCAAAATATGATTTTGATGTGCGATTTGGGATGAACACGAAAATATTTAAATATATAAAGCCGTGTTGATTAGATATGCGCCATTTAGACACGAATGACATTTATATCGATTTTATTTATTTTTATAATGAATATCGAAAAGGAAGTGATTTCAAAATCTAATGTTTTGAAAATATTATCATTTATATATTAATGATATGGAATATTCAATTTTGTTTTGAAATTGAATATGAAGTTGAAATCGTTTTGAAATAGAATGTAAAAAGTTTTATAAAATACGTTTTAAAATGGAAATCGATGAAATATATATAATATATATTATATATATTTAATGACGTGAATAGAATGCGCCGCGCTGCAACAGTTCGCGAATTTCGACCGTTGACTTCGAATTGACATTACGGGAGATCCGACCGTCGGATTCTCCCAAAACCGGAACCTTTGGGTTCGTATCGAAAAAAGCTTTCCAACAAATATAAGGAATTTGAAATCTAATGGTTGGATATGGAATTATGTCCAAATCAAATTTGGAAAAGGTCGTTGTAAGTGCAGTTCGATGACCGTTTATGGAAATCGACTGTATGAGCCTTGATAAAATTATTAAAAATATTAATAATTTGTGTCAAATCATAGTAAATGATTTGGAGAGAATTTGGATGAAAATTCCACGTTTGTAAAGATAAAAAATATATTTTTATCTAAATGAACTAGTTATGAACTAGAATTATAAAACAGTATTTTTAAATAAATAAACTAGATTTGAAATGGTTTTAAAGTAACCAGAATTTCCAATATATGAATTGGAATAGATTTAATAGAAATTATCTTCGGAATATTTCGATGTTGGATTTCGTGGTTATACCGATATTGTTATGGAAATTTGAAAGATATATATATACCGGTATTCCCAATACAATATTTGCCGGTTGCAGAATTTAATATCGAATATAAGCCGATATATTTTCTATTCAGAGCCTTGTATTTAATATCAAATTGGATTTTGGGTTTGTCATGAATGGTGTCTTAAATAACACTGTTCTTAAAACCCATGTGAAAAGAATAAATCTTTTAATTAAGATTTAAAGAAGAATTACCAATTAATTAACGTTTAATTGGGATTGAAGATGGAATGTGAATTGGTTTATCGTGAACTGTGTTTTTAACGACATTTGTTCTTTAACCCGATCTACAGTAAAATGTGACTTCTAATATATAAATCTTTTATTAAGATTTAATGGGATTTTCCAAAGTAAAGTTTCCAATTAATTAATATTTAATTGGAATGGAATGGAATTCGATTGATAATAATCGAAAGGAACTTCTGTGGAGGAAGACTGTTAATACATATGAAATTTAAAAGGCTTTGTCGTTATTTAATTTATATTATTGGTCGGATACTGAAATTGATATCGATTATATATCGACTTGTTTTATCGTGAACTGTGTTTTCAATGGCATTAGTTCTTTAACCCAATTTAAAGACAGGATTACATGTACAACATTATATTTCGAACTGTATGGTTGACCTTTGCTAAATATATATCTGTTTGGTGGCAGAGAATTTATTCTCTTGCTTAACACCCTTCTCTAAGACGTACGAGCTTAGAGGTTATATATAGGCAGAAATCAATAGTACGGTGTAGATTGTCGGTGCAGCATGTTAGATTTCCCAAAGTTAAATAATCATTAATATTGATTTTTGGGAAGATTAAAAATAAGTGAAGTTTTAATGAAACTTCAATTAGATTGAAATGTGAATTGATAATTTAGATTATCGAATTTGGGAAATGATCAAGGGTGGATTATCAACAGTTTTTCTCCAAGCGATAGTTAAATCTTTAATTAGATTTGAATGGGAAATGGTAATTATTTTCACCGATAACACCATGGTGTTAGATATGAAGTATTACCAGTTTTGCTCCATGGGATAAATAGGTTGGGATTAGGAAATCAAATAAATGATTAATTCGATAAGGTGCGTTATTCCCGACTAGTTTCGAAAACCTTAGTATGGTTTGAATGATATCCAATGAAAGATTAAAGAATAAATTTTAAAGAATTTATCTTTGATAAAATTAATGGGAACATATCCTTAAAGATGTGAATATTTGAATAAAAGAATATTCTGGATTGGAATGAGGCGTATGTTGTGTTTTTATAGCACTTGTTTATTATATATGCGAGTTATTCGGAAAGACCGGGTTTATACCCATTCTGAATAACTGATTCGAGGATAAGTCGACGATGAAGACGGTGGTTAAAGACCGGAGGTCTTCACATTGTTTGGATGATTACTAATGCCTTGATTGGGCTGTACACCCAAGACGAGGTAATAAGTGGTGATCGTCCAGACGTACTTGGAGATCGACCGGATATGTGAGGACCTCTCTTCTGTATTGGACATATGGGACGAGGAATAAGGTGCCTCCGGCTTCGTTCAGACCCAGAACGAACTTGTAAATGGATGTGTGTCTGACATTGGATTTTATTCTGTGTTGGTTGATCTCTATTAAATAAATATCTGTTCGGAAGCAGAGAATTTATTCTCTTGCTTAACGCCCTTCTCTGAGACGTACGAGCTCAGAGGTTATATATCGATAGACATCAATCGTATGGCGTGAATTGTCTGTGTGGCATGCTGAGATGCATAGGATCAAGGCTTCTATTGAAAAGAAGAGTCTTGTGGTTGATGATCAAAGCACGGCTTTAATATAGCATAGCTTTGTGTATAACATTAATTCGCGAGCCTTACACCTCGGTGTGAACCAGAAATGGGAGAGGACTGCAGGGAGGACATGCATTTCTTTCTACCTAGGAGTGGTGTCAGGGTTTTGCAAGCCCAGACATTATTACTTATGTGGATGATGGATAGCAAGGCGCCTCAGATATATTGGTTACTACAGAACCGATGGATATTGATTCGTCTGGCTCATTTATGCCTCATAGGGCGTTGAAACGTATTATTCAGGGATTATAAATCCACTTAGGTGGACCGGCCCTGAAGATCCAAGGGTCACTCGAGAATTGATCCTGAGACATGGGCTAGATTGTCTCGAAGCGGTAAGGAATGTCCCTTGCCTTGGTTCACAGATGGAAATCCAACTTCCAATATGTGACATTTCGGTTTTGATTGTAGAGCCTAGTATTGGCGACATGATATATGGTACCTATTCCGTCTATGATTGATATATTTATATTTGAAGTTGTTTTATAGGCTATGCACTTATAATCGTATAATATGATTTGTTTTAAACATACCAAGCATGTTTGGCTATTATAAGGGAAAACCCTATCCTCCGACTTGTTTTGCATTGTGTGACGGGACCTGGGTCTTATAATAGCCTCATTTTTCCAAAATAGCATTGCGGTGTTTGTTTATGCATTGATATTCTTGGGAGGAAACCCATTCCGTATTATACGGCGTGGTCCCTTGATTTACTTTATTTTTAAAGTAAAGATTTAATAACTGTTTTAGTTCTCACACCAGTCACATGACTGACCTGGAGTTTATTGTTTTAACCTAAACTCTGGGTGCCCTTATTTTCCACACTGGCAGCTAGTAGTTCTGGTTTTGCAGATTTTATATACACAAGATCCTGGTTAGTAGCTGGGATGATATTCGGAAAGCTCTGTATCCGTGTATCTCTTTCAGTTGTGTTTTGTATTGTTTTCCGCTGCATTGTAATTTGTAAATATCTGATGTTTATCAAATGTGTAATATTTATTCATACTCTATTTTATTCTTGTACTCTTATGTAAATTGTTGTGAAATGTTCTTCAGTTTGTGTTCTGATTTGTCATGTTCTCAACTCAATCCGAGCTTTCCTTTATGGGGAAATTTGGATCGCTTCATTTGGTATCATAGTTTTGGTTTACAGAGATCGAGAACAAGACACATTAGAACCAAACAAAAGAATTCATCAGAGATTGGATTAGCAATATCCAATAAGAATGACTCATTAGAGATAGGATCAGTAATATCCTAGAACGAGTGTGAAGAGTAGGGTTTTTAAAGTAAAAATGAAAACAAATTTTGTTTTGAAAATTTAATCTAATTATACGTTTTTGAGTATATTATACTACTTTATTTTGGACAATCGAGTATATGAGATTTTGCATATACGCGTCATGAATGTGTATTCGAAGTTTTAATATATTGGGTAGATATGGAATCACACTTTAGTCGCCTAGAGACGATCCTGATGATTACTATAGTATCATCAGTATTCGTGTTCGAGTTTCGAAAGTGGGATTTCTATATATTTCCAATTGACTGGTGTGAGAACCAAAACTAGATAGGGTCTATTGTTGTGACTTGGCATCAAAAATGGATTTTTTTTGTATATATATAAAAGTTATGTGTTTGAAACAATAATGAACAAATTGATTGCTGGTTGTATTGTTTGATAATTAGTTTGATTGGTTAAACTGTTGGAACCAGTAAGAGATATTAAGCCAACTGTGTCAAATATTGAACTGACTTGAAAATTGATTGCAATTGCATATATGTACATGTGTTTAAAATGAACAGGTCATAGCAAGGAGGCTAGAGAAGAGGAATAAAATTGTATGCCCAACAAATAGGTACATGTTTACTAATTTATTGGGTTTGGATGATTTTATGAGCCGATGGGCTAGCTGCTTGGCTTTTTCTTTTTCTTTTTGGATGGTGAGGGCCCTGCGTGGCTAGTTGAGGTTTTAAATGTTTCCCGGTAAAAGGAGGTTATGGCGAAATTATTCGAAAATTGAGGGTGTTAGCAAAATTTTTGAAAAATTTGAAAATTCAGAAACTGAAAAGTTGAAGAATGAAAGCGAAACTGAAAGTTGAGTTGATTAGTAAAACAACTTTCAGCTCCGTTCCTTTTCGAGAGCGAAAAGATTTAAGTGGGGGAGATTGTAACAACCCGGAAAATCAGAACCAATTAAAATTTTTATTTTGGCTAATTTAATGAATTTTGAATATTTAAAATGATTTATTTTGAATAATAACGACTAGAAATTTATTTTGAATAGAATTAGAACATATAAATTTATTTACATCGAAATTAGAATATAATTATTTATTTTAATTATAAAAGGAATTGAAAATGGCGCGGTAGTTCGAAAATTCGATTTCAAATTTCAAATGAATGTACATGATTCAAAATAAACCGAATTTTAGTGAAACCAAAAATATTTGAATCTGTTTGAAAATATCTTTCCAACAAATGTGAAAAATCCAGATTTCATAGCGGGAACAAAAAGTTATGCCGAATGGAAAATTCAGAATAGTCGCTATGGAAAATATAACCCTTAAAAATAGCGATTTTGCAAACGACATCCGTTTTTGACGAGACCACTTTCGTTTGATCAGGATTGTCAAATTATTGCTAGATTCCAATTTTCATTATTTTTGGGATCACTATGTGAATGTGGTGAAATTAAACGTGTTTGATCAATTCAGTTTGAATTTAATCGACTGGAAAATAACCGTTCTTCAAACGGTCTCCAAGTTCGACGAAATTAGATTTGTTAGGACCGTATCGACAAAACATAGCTAAAATTACTTTTCTGGAATTTTTGGAGTCTGTATGTGGCCTCGGTAAATTAAAATGTGCATTTGAATTTAAAATATAATGATTTATATTTTAAATTTAGCGGGAACTAATCATAACAGCCGAATTGGGTTACGATACATATCCCATTGCGTTCGGAATAGGGTTGATTAGCTAGGAGAAACAGTCGATGGGTTCGATTTGGAGATCAAATGAAAAACTTACTTTTTGGATAACATAATATGATAAAATATAAATATAAATCTCCCCTTTTCCTTTTATAACCCTAACCCCCATTCATTATTGAAGCCGCCCCCCTTTTAAAAATCGAAAACCCGTAGCCCACCTACCCCCTTCCAGCGCGCCACCGCGCCCACCGTCGCGCCCCTGGCGGCGGCGCCACGGCCTCATCCTCCCCTCCTGGCCCTCCGACCTCCTCTTCCCTCCCCCTTGTTCCTCCCCTCACCGTTCATCAACTAAAGCCCCAAAAAAACCCTCCCCTTTCCCGCTGCATCGCCGCCACCACTACTTGAACCCACTGCCCCAGTCGCCTACATCCCCCTTGCCGCCAAGCACCTTCCTCTGGCCGCCACCTTCCCCCTCTCTCCCTCTTCCACCGAGAAAACCCCCATCTGAAACCCTATCCCACCACGAAATCTGCCATGAGGGCCGCTGCCCCGTTTACGTCGTCGCCCCGCCTCGTCAGCGCCATCGGTGAGTTTTCTTGGTATTTTTATTTATTTATGTTATTAAAAATACGATTTTTATTGTATATAGCGTAATAAAAATGTGATCTTTTATATGTATGTAGCGACATAAAGATTTTATTTTTATAGAATAGAAAGATTTGATTTTTATAAAATAAAAAGATTTGATTTTTATAGAATAGAAAGATTTGATTTTTATAGAATAAAAAGATTTGATTTTTAAAATAGAAAAGATTCGATTTTTATTAATCTAAAAATTGAATTTTTATTTATATGAATGGAATATATAAAAATATGATTTTTCTTTATATATAGCTAATAAAAAATTGGATTTTACTATATATGAAAAGCTAATAAAAACATGATTTTTATTATATGGATAGCATAAGAAAAATGAAATTTTTATAGCATTGAAATAAAAATGTATTTTTAAATAAAAATCAAGTGAAATAGATTGCGAAGGAACCGACTCGAATCCAATCCAAATCCAAACCATTCAGAAATAAAGAATGGAGGAGTGGATCCCAAAGGTGAGAACTTCACACATTAATCTATTTTCTAGTTAAAAATATATACTAGGATGTAGATGGTGCTTAGTAGCACCCGACACCTTTGTTTGAAACCATGTTTGTTTGGTTTTTTTGGTTGATTAGATTATTTGGTTGAATTTTGTTTGGGAAATGAAATGAATTGATTAGATTTGGTATGTACATGGCACGAGCCATTAGTAGGCAAGGGATAAGGCTAGACCTTATTCCGGTTCCAGTATCGCGTCGTTATGCTGCCAAAATTTTCTAAAAATATTGAACAATAAAAATATCATTTTTATTGTATAAATGAACTGTATAAAATATTCATGAGATGAAATAAATATTTTATATTTAAAAATATAATTTTTAACGTGTATATGAATAAAATAAATATTCATTTACAAATCGGACGATTTGTTTATGTACACACTTTTAAGTGATATCGATTGGGACAATATTTTACACATCGCCTAACTGCACAAATAATAATCAGTGTTTATTGTTTGAAAACCCCATACAGGTATTGGGATGATATTGGATATACACTAATCCCAATATTTAGTTGTATGCCAATCGATGGTTTGACAGACTGTTGTAAGCGTTAATTATTTATATTTAACGCTGATGCAGTTGTGTAATGAACTCTGGATGATGGTTGACTGTATTTGATTATTGTTGTGTACGTGTGTGTATGAAATCCATATAAATCAAATTATATGGTAATTGACTGTGTCTGATTCCAATTCGGAAGGAACGAATATTTTAAAATAACGAATATGTTAAAATGGCGAATAACGAATATTTTAAAATGGAGAATAATGAATATTTTAAAATAATGAATATTTTAAAATAATATTCAGTATTAGATCAAAATATGATTTTGATGTCCGATTTGGGATGGACACGAAAATATTTAAATATATAAAGCCGTGTTGATTAGATATGCGCCATTAGACAAGAACGATATTTTTATCGATTTTATTTATTTTTATAATGAATATCGAAAAGGAAGTGATTTAAAATCTAATGTTCTGAAAATGTTATCATTTATATATTAATGATATGGAATATTCAATTTTGTTTTGAAATTGAATATGAAGTTGAAATTGTTTTGAAAATGAATTTAAAACGATTTATAAAATACATTTTAAATGGAAATCGATGAAATATATATATATATATTATATATATATATATTTAATAGCCTGAACAGAATGTGCCGTGCCGCGGTAGTTCGCGAATTTCGACCATTGACTTCGAATTGACATTACGGGAGGTCCGACTGTCGGATTCTCCTAAAACCGGAACCGTTGGGTCCGTATCAAAAAGAGCTTTCCAGCGAATATAAGGAACTTGAAATCTAACGGTTGAATTTGGAATTATGTCCAAATCAAGTTTGGAAAAGGTCGTTGTAAGTGGAGTTCGATGACCGTTTATGGAAATCGACTGTGCGGGCCTTGATAAAATTATTAAAAATATTAATAATTTTACAAATCATAATAAATGATTTGGAAAGAATTTGGATGAAAAATTCCACATTTTTAAAGATAAAAATATATTTTTATCAAAATGAACTAGTTATGAACTAGAATTATTATCCAATATTTTTAAATAAATAAATTGGATTTGAAATTGTTTTAAAAGTAACCAGAATTTCCAATATATGAATTGGAATAGATTTGAATTGAAATTATATTCGGAATATTTCAATGTTGGATTTTGTGATTATACAGATATTGTTATGGAAATTTGGAATATATATATATATATCGTTATTTCCAATACGATATTTGTTGGTTGCAAAATTTGATATCGAATATAAGCCGATGTATTTTCTATTCAGAGCCTTGTATTTTATATCAAATTGGATTTTGGGTTTGTCATGAATGGTGTCTTAAATAACACCGTTCTTAAACCCCATATGAAAAGAATAAATCTTTTAATTAAGATTTAAAGAAGAATTACCAATTAATTAACATTTAATTGGAATTGAAAATGGAATGTGAATTAGGTTTATTGTGAACTGTGTTTTTAACGACATGCGTTCTTTAACCTGATCTACCGTAAATGTGATTTGGAGTATATAAATCTTTTATTAAGATTTAATGGGATTTTCCAAAGTAAAGTTTCCAATTATTAATATTTAATTGGAATGGAATGGAATTCGATTTGATAATAATCGAAATGAACTTCTATGGAGGAAGACTGTTAATACATATGGAATTTAAAAGGCTTTGTCATCATTCCATTTATATTATTGGTCAGATACGGAAATTGATATTGATTATATATTCGATTTGTTTTTCCGTGAAGATTCCATTTTTATGGAAGAGGATTTGGGTTTATCGTGAACTGTGTTTTAAATGACATTAGTTCTTTAACCCAGTTAAAGACAGGATTACATGTATAACATTGTATTTCGAACTGTATGGTTGACCTCTGCTAAATATATATCTGTTTGGTGGTGGAGAATTTATTTCTCTGGCTTAACACCCTTATCTATGACATACGAGCTTAGAGGTTATATATAGGCAGAAATCAATAGTATGATGTAGATTTTCGATGCAGCATGTTAGATTTCCCAAAGTTAAATAACCATTAATATTGACTTTTGGGAAGATTAAAAATAAGTGAAGTTTTAATGAATCTTTAATTAGATTGAAATGTGAATTGATAATTTAGATTATCAAATTTGGGAAATGATCGAGAGTGGAGTATCACCAGTTTTGCTCCAAGTGATAGTTAAATCATCAATTAGATTTGAATGGGAAATGGTAATTAATTTTACCGATAACACAGTGGTGTTAGATATGGAGTATTACCAGTTTTTCTCCATGGGATTGGGAAATTAAATAAATGGTTACTTCGATAAGGTGCATTAATCCCGACTAGTTTGGAAAACCTTAATATGGTTTGAATGATATCCAAAGGAAGATTACATAATAAAATTTAAAGAATTTATCTCTGATAAAATTATTGGGAACATATCATTAAAGATGTGAATATTTGAATAAAAGAATACTCTGGATTGGAACGAGGCGTATGTTGTGTTCTTATAGTACTTGTTATTATATACGCGAGTTATTCGAAAAGACCGGGTTTATACCCATTCTGAATAACTGATTCAACGATAAGTCGACGATAAAGACGGTAGTTGAAGACCAGAGGTCTTCACATCGTTTGGATGATTACTGATGTCTTAATTGGGCTGTACACCCAAGACGAGGTAATAAGTGGTGATCATCCAGATGTACTTGGAGATCGACCGGATATGCGAGGACCTCTCTCTTATACTGTACATATAGGACGAGGAATAAGGTGCCTCCGGTTTCGTTCAGACCCAGAAAGAACTTGTAAATGGAGGTGTGTCTGACATTGTATTTTATTCTATGTTGATTGATATGTATTAAACATATATCTATTTGGCGGCGGATAATTTATTCTCTTTGCTTAACGCCCTTCTTTGAGACGTACGAGCTCAGAGGTTATATATCGATAGACATCAGTCGCATGGCGTGAATTGTCAGTGTGGCATGCTAAGATGCAAAGGATCAAGGCTTCTATTAAAAAGCAGAGTCTTGTGTTTGATGATCAAAGCATGGCTTTAATATAGCATAGCTTTGTGTATAGCGTTAATTCGTGAGCCTCATACCCCGATGTGAACCAAAAATGAGAGAGGACTGCAGGGAGAACATGCGTTTCTTTCTAGCAAGGAGTGGTGTCAGGGTTTTGCAAACCCAGAAATTTTTACTTATGTGGATGATGGATAGCGAGGCGCCTCGGATATATCGGTTACTACAGAACCGATGGATATTGAGTCATCTGGCTCATTTATGCCCCATAGGGCAGGGAAACGTATTATTCAGGGATTATTAGTCCACTTAGGTGGGCCGGCCTTGAATATCCAAGGGTCACTCGAGCTCTGATCCTGTGACATTGGCTAGATTGTCTTGAAGCGATAAGGACGATCCCTTGCCTTGGTTCATAGTGTAAGGACCCGTCGCTTCCCCGGTAAGGAAAGAGCAGATACTTTGAGGACAAGCCACAAAAGAACGCAAACAGAAGAACATTTCATTGCTTTTTATAGCTTGGGAAATCATATCCTGTCTTTAACTGGGTTAAAGAGCTAATGTATTTTAAAACATGGTTCACGATATACCCAAAATCACATTCCATTAATTATCGGGTTAAAGAACAAATGTTATTTAAAACACCGTTCACGATAAACCCAAAAATCAATTCAAGTTCAGTTCCAATTAAATACCATTTAATTGGTACACTTCATTAAATCTAAATAAAAAGATTTAATCTTTTTCTCAACTGGGTTTAAGAATAGTGTTAATGAAGACACCATTCACAAAAAACCCAAATCCCATTTGATATTGAATACAAGGTTCTGAATAGAAAATATATCGGCTTATATTCAATATCAAATTCTACGACCAACAAATATCATATTGGAAATAACGATGTAAATATCTTTCAAATTTCCATAATAATATCTGTATAATCACGAAATCCAACATCGAAATATTCCAAAGACAATTTCGATTCAAATCCATTCCAATTCAATTATTGGAAATCCTGGTTATTTATAAAACCATTTCAAATCCAATTCATTTATTTTTAAAAATAATTGAATTATAATTCTAGTTCAAAACTAGTTCATTTCGATAAAAATCTATTTTTATCTTTTCAAATATGGAATTTTCCATCCCAATTCTTTCCAAATCATTCCTTATGATTTTACACTAATTATGAATATTTCTAATAATTTTATCAAAGCCTGTACAGTCAATTTCCATCAATGGCTATCAAACTGCACTTATAGCGACCTTTTCCAAATTTTATTTGGGCATAATTCCAAATCCAGCCATTAGATTTCTAATTTCTAATATTCTTAGAAAGCTCTTTTCGATACGAACCCAACGGTTCCGGTTTTAGGAGAATACGATGGTCGGATCTCCCGCAACGTCAATTCGAAGTCAATGGTCGAAATTCGTGAACTGCCGCGATGCGGCGCGTTCTATTCAGGCCGTTATGTATATTATATATATTTTGTCGACTTCCTTTTAATATGCTATATATATAAAGATCACATTTTTATAATATCACTTCATGTATAAAAATTATATTTTTATATCGCTCTTTTCATAATAAAAATCACCTCTTTCATCTCATTAAAAATGATAACTTTATATAAATAAAAATGATATCTTCATATTTCAAAAATCTCCTCTTTACCTTGCTAAAAATCTAAATTTTATACATAGAAAAAATTCGTATTTTTCTAAGGATTAAAATCGAAGAAAATCATACTTCATATACATGAAAACCATTTCTTTCTATTTCCAATAAACAAATAAAAATCATTACTTTACTTTGCTAAGGTTAAAATCATAAGGAATGATTTGGAAAGAATTGGGTTGAAAAATTCCATATTTGAAAAGATAAAAATATATTTTTATCGAAATGAACTAGTTTTGAACTAGAATTATAATTCAATTATTTTTAAAAAGAAATGAATTGGATTTGAAATGGTTTTATAAATAACCAGAATTTCCAATAATTGAATTGGAATGGATTTGAATTGAAATTGTCTTTGTAATATTTCGATGTTGGATTTCATGATTATACGGATATTGTTATGGAAATTTGAAAGATATTTATATCGTTATTTCCAATACGATATTTGTTGGTCGTAGAATTTGATATTGAATATAAGCCGATATATTTTCTTTTTCAGAGCCTTGTATTTAATATCAAATGGGATTTGGGTTTGTCATGAATGGTGTATTCATTAACACTATTCTTAAACCCAGTTGAGAAAAAGATTAAATCTTTTTATTTAGATTCAATGAAGTGTACAAATTAAATGGTATTTAATTTGAATTGAACTTGAATTGATTTTTGGGTTTATCGTGGACGGTGTTTTAAATAACACTTGTTCTTTAACCCGTTAATTAATGGAATGTGATTTTGGGTTTATTGTGAACTGTGTTTTAAAAGACATTGGCTCTTTAACCCAGTTAAAGACAGGATATGATTTCCCAAGTTATAATAAGCAATGAAATGTTCTTCTGTTTGCGTTCTTTTGTGGCTTGTCCTCAAAGTATCCGCTCTTTCCTTACCAGGGAAGCGACAGGTCCTTACAGTTGGTATCAGAGCTTTGGTTTACAAAGCTCGAGAACAAGACACATTAGAACCAAACGAAAGAATTCATCAGAGATTGGATTAGTAATATCCAATGAGAATAACTCGTTAGAGATAGGATCAGTAGTATCCTAGAACGAGTGTGAAGAGTATATTTTTAAAATGAAAATGGCATGGTAGTTTGAAAATTCGATTTCAAATTTCAAATGAATGTACAGGGTTCAAAATAAACCGAATTTCGTCGTGCTACTACATTTGGTGGAGTTTTAATGAATCTTTTATTAGATTGAAATTATCGAGAATGGAGTATCACCAGTTCTTGTTGCAGTCATGATAGGGGGTTCTCGCTTCGTGTTAGGTGGCGAACGGGAGACTCTTGCCCCTACATCTCCTGACAATGTGGGTTGGTCGAGTCGCGAGGCTAGCCGTAAAAGCAGTTCTGAGGTACCGGTGTAAGCCACGAGGGGAGGTTAGCCCTCTGCCTTAGGGGTTGAGGGATGGTTGAAAAGCCTACCGAAATTCCCGGGCCATTACACATAGATAGAAATCCAACTTCCAATATATGACATTTCGGTTTTGATTGTAGAGCCTAGCATTGGCGACATGATATATGGTACCCATGCCGTCTATGATTGATACATTTATATTTGAAGTTATTTTATATGCTATGCACTTATAATATTATCAAATGATTTGTTTTAAACGTACCAAGCATATTTGCCTATTATAAGGGAAAATCCTATCCTCCGGCTTGCGTTGCATTGCATGATGGGACTTGGGTCGTATAATAGCCTCATTTTTCCAAAAAAGCATTGCGCTGTTTGTTTATGCACTGGTATTTTCGGGAGGAAACCCATTCCATATTATACGAAGTGGTCCCTTGATTTACTTTATTTTTAAAGTAAAGATTTAGTAACTGTTTTAGTTCTCACACCAGTCACATGACTGACCTGGAGTTTATTGTTTTAACCTAAACTCTGGGTGCTTCTATTTTCCACACGGGCAACTAGTATTTTTGGTTTTGCAGATTTTATATTCACAAGATCCTGGTTTGCAGCTGGGATGGTATTCGGAAAGTTCTGTATCTGTGTATCTCTTTCAGTTGTGTTTTTTTATTATTTTCCGCTGCATTGTAATTTGTAAATATCCGATGTTTATAAAATGTGTAATATTTATTCATACTCTGTTTTATTCTTGTACTCTGATGTAAATTATTGTGATAAGCAATGAAATGTTCTTCTGTTTGTGTTCTGATTTGTCGTGTTCTCAATTCAATCCGGGCTTTCCTTTATGGGGAAGTTTGGGTCACTTCACCTTTATTAGGAGACTCGTCAGCCTCCTTTCGTGACCAAACAACCCGACTTCTCCAATGACTGAGATAGTCAACCTCACTCTATCAAAACCCGACAACTAGTTATTTGACTAAGTGACCCTATAGCCCTTATTATAGATCGTAACCCAATAGCTCGATCATTTGAATAAGTGACTCAACAACCCTTATTCTGACCCAACAGCCTTCAATAGAAAACGAACACCGAACAGCTTTGTATGTATAATTCAGACATATAAGAACTAACAACCATTGAACTGGCATTAACACCAAGATGTGTCATAGACTTATAGATGGTAACCTAGCGGTAGTAACCGTGCTTCCCATACCATATGTACCCACTAGTGGTTTACTATACGCTCATCGATTCCACACTAAAAAAACACCACATAAACCACTAAAACATTAATTCATAGAAAATAAATCAACATCAGAAAGCTCCAAGTCCCCAGAAACATCGAATTTACTGCTTCAATTAGATGGTCCTGTAATTAATCTATTAAATATACCATCGTGTCCCATACTACGCGGTTTACTCAATTGTTTTATCCGAAATACGACTTCTTGAAGGGTGCATAAAAGTGTGTGTTTTATATAAGAAAATACACATTTTTCTAAAATAAGTTTATAAAAAATATTCCGAGAATCGATTGTTTTCTTCCATAAATTTTTTTATATTTATAAACTAGATTTTTACTATTATTTAGAGGTCGTTTATTTCTAAAACTAAAAATTATAAGGATTATATTTCACCTCAAAACTATAATTTAAAACATTATTATATACGAATAGAAAAAACTATTTTAAAACCCATGCATGTGTAAAATTCTCCATTGAAAACCATGAAAACTCAACAAGTTCATCAATAAAACCTCCATGGATCAAACCATTGATTAATCATAATGAATATACTTGCTTTGCCAAGTGTAGCATGATAACAACTTAGGTAAATAAGCTTCACGAATGCACAAAGCTCCAGCTAAACACAGAGTAGCAGGAAATAGTTCCTACGCAAAATCTTTAAGGTGGGTCAACCCACTATTCATAGCGTGTCGACCCCTTGGTCGACCTAGAGAAATAGTGGGTCGACCACTTCATGGACTTGCTCCAGATCGAAATCCCAGCGAAACCCCATGTTTGTTGACTAATTTCACCAACTTTCAGTGATCGTAAATGAACGAAACTTTGCAGTTTCATAAACCAATGACCCAGCAACAGGCAGTAACTGAAATGGTGTCAAACTAACTAAATATGATCAAGTTATCGTCATTAAAAGTAGCAAGTTTGCTACTTTGAGCCATAAGAAAGAATTTACCAAGAAAACTACAGATTTTTTTACAACGACGAATTAAATTATACCAATAACAACAAAAGATAGTAAACTAGAAGGAGTGAATCTACCGACTCAATTTGTGTGGATTTTAGACGAGATTCCATGGATTTTGAGCTGTAAAGGCCAACTAAGAGCATGCAGTAACAAAAGAAAGACATGCAACAACAATGGCTTGACTGTAGTTACTACCCGGAAAGATCAGAGTAGAACACTTGGATGGTTGACTATGGTTTTAGCGCAATCTGATAGAGGAGAATTCAGGGTGCTGATTTAAAGGAAGGAAGCCATAGATTTTTTTTCTTTTACAATCTCAGCCATAGGAAAAAGAAAAAAGGGACAAGGAGGAGGAAAAGTGTCGTGATATTCTTCTCTCCAGAAACATAAAGAATAAGAATAATGGGCTAATTAAAAAACTAAGCCATTAAAACATGTAGTTATAACTAGATTATGCTCTAAATTAACACTAATACACCCCCACTGCCTTTTGATACATGCACACACTAATCAAATTGTTTTAATTTACAAAACACGACACATATACGAAACATTATTATTTTTTAAATAGGAACATATATAGAACAAAAAGGATATAATAGCCAATCTCCAGTGGCTCACAAAAAAAATAGTAGTGCCTCACACGCCACTACTATCCAGGAAAAAAACCGAACATCAAACCAACCAAACCAAACACAATACCAGCCAAAACGGCTATATAAGCAACCTCACTCACACAAACAAAAGTAAAAGAAGCCATCAACAAAACTAACACCAAAAGCCTGAGCAACAAGCCCGAAGACCATAAACACAAAAAAAAAGCACTCCCAAAATAGCTCCCATCCAGCAAATAGTGGCAACTACTATCCGGACCATAGACAACGGATGCCAACCAGAAAAAAGCTCAAGAACAGCAAAACCTAGCCAAGCCCACCATCTCCCAAGAACGCCAAGGAAGCCCTAAAAAAACCCTCAACCAATGCCTGCTCGAGGAAGACACTTAAGTGATAGAGAACACGCCAGCTAACCTTAAAGACTATGTTCTGAGGTTTCCCATAAAAGGGTGACCTTCGAACGCCAAGAAAACATCATCCTTGATACAATGAATGATGAAAGATGAAGTCATAGGAAACTCGTAAAAAAACGCCTTATTCCATAGACACCAAAGATGCCTATAGATGTGACACATAACCAACAAAAGAGTGATTAATATGAGGTCCTTACCAGACCTACCTTCCTACCAGATACAGATCAAACAAAAAGGGAAGAAGAGGACCCATGCAGTCGAACCAAAGAGACGAAAAATGCCCAAACTGATTGAACACATTCACCCTCTAAGAATAAATACATAGAAGACTATGAAGCCCCGGCCTAACAGCATCTGCATTGGGATACAAAAGGGATACCAATCTTCATAATATTAATATCAAGAGGAACCACGTCTTGTACAACCCTCCACATGAAGAGGTAAACCTTAGGAGGCATCCTATTGTCCTAAATGAAAGAGAAGACCGCTATTATAGGAATAACAGTTCTAACAGAATTCCAAGCATCTCTATGTGAGAAAGAAACCCCATTCCAACTGAAGCCCTTACCATAAGAATCAGTAAATGCCTTTGTTGACTGCATTTGTTTCCACATCTCACTTGCATACGATGGAGAATGAGTGAAATTAGAAATCAAAAGACGATGATACTTAGCATGAAGGAATGACGCCCAGAGTGAGTCAATCAGATGGAACAGAACCTAAATCTTACAAGCATAAGCCTAACAAAGATCCCAAGGTTGCGCAACCCCAAGCCACCCTTGCATCTGGGATGACAAATGATGTCCCAGAAGATCCAATGATGCTTCTTTGCCTCGTCCTTCTTGCCTTAGAAAAAGGCCAACACTAAGGAGCGGTAAGTATGGAAAAAAGAAGAGGTTGAGTCATAGCTGATACCCCAGAGCTTCAAGAACATACTTGATAAGCACAAGTCTACCATCATGAGAGAGAAGAGAGGAGTTCCATTTCAATATATTCCCTCTAACTTTATCAACTAAAGGGTCTAAAATTGCATTGAGATTACGACCATGGAAAGAACAATCCTAAGATACGGTAAAGGAAGAGACATAACCCTAAAACTGTTAAATGATTCAATCTAAGAAATCCTCTCAGGTTCCATAGCCTTAGCGGTAATGAAGCAAGTCTTCGATGCGTTAATGTGTTGCCCTGAACAACGCTCGTAGAGCTGAAGGAACACCCGATGCCGACGAATGGAGCATTGACTACCATTAGAGAAGATAATGTCGTGAACGAACGATAACATCGAAATCACAGGACAACCGCTAGGAATGCCAAACCACTGTATCTGGCCAGCAACCATGAGCGAATGAAACCCCCACACGAAGGCCTCCGCAGTAATGACGAAATGGGAAAGAGAAAGGGGATCACCCTGACGCAATCCCCTTCCAGAATGGAAATAACCCTTGTCTATGTCATTTATCAAGATGAAATAAGCTTCCAAATCATATCAATAAGGTGCTCAGGAAAACCAATAGATTGGAGGATCCTGATAAGAAAAAACCAAGACATGCAACCATAAGCCTTCGCCATGTCTAGTTTTAGAATCACATTAGATCCCCTAACCTTTTGATCAATCCGGGAAATTAGTCCCTGAGCTAGAAGGACATTGTTAGTTATCAGCCGACCCTTGACGAAACCAGCTTGAGAAGAAGAGATGACTCGGTCCAGAATAGGAGCGATCCTAGAAGAAAAAATATTAGAAATGACTTTATTTGAGAAGTTACAAAGACTAATCGGACTGTAATTAGAACAATATTGAGGGTTCTCACATTTAGGGATAAGAACCAGACTGGTGGATGTCCACCCTTAGGGGGCATACCACTAAAGAAAAAGGATTGAATAGCTAGAGCAAAGTCAGCTTGGATGATAGGCCAAACACTCCGATAAAAAACATCATTGTACCTTTAATGATGGTTGATCGCAAATGGAGGGTGCATTGATAGGAAGCACCAAGGAAGGAATAAACGATAAAAGAGCAGGATACGACTAATCGATCGATGTACGCTATAAGAAAGATTGAAAGTGGAAAAGGATTGTCATTCAACCTCGACAAGAGTTAAAGCCAAAGAATCTGACATATGGAAAGAATATTGTTCTTCTTGCGGATAGATGCACGAAAGAATTTCAAGTTGCAGTCACCATTTACAACCCACTTGATGGCGAAGATAATCTGAAACATCCCCACTCTGATATACTTATCCAGAAGCGGCGATGCTACGTATAAGCCATGGTGCTAATAGAACAATATCACAACTTAACAAAAGCTTATCAGAATATAAAATCATTCATAGTACATGATTTTAAATGAAAGAGCTATTATACAATCATCCCATCATAGCATATGGTTATAAGATCCAAGGGACTGGTCATTAATTAATTATACATAATTACTTACGAGATAATATATATAGTAAAAGTCTTCACTTCAAAGCATCCAACTAACCATCTAAACCTGAAAAATTTTAAGTGTAGCATCAAGAGCAACACAAACCCAGTGAGATAGCTATTTAAGCATATTTTTCACATCATTTCTTAGTGGGTTGTATTATTGTTTCATCATGACTCTTTTCTTCGAAGGTTTCATCAATCCAAAGTTTAAAATAAAAATCAAGAAGACTTTGGGATATTGAATCAAACAAATTTATGATAACTTCATTCCATCAAAAGTCATAATTTATCAAATATATAGTTATGAATCTAAACTACACCCTCGACTTGGTTTAGATGTTAGGACATGTTATCCTATTACGGTCGGCATCCCGTCATCAAATAAGGATGTACTCTACTCGGATCCATACCAACATAGAGTAACACTGCACTACCGAAGATCTATTGTCTTATACCGCATCCCGTCGAAGAAATATAATTAAGAAAATGCTTCACAAAAGTAATCTTAAATTAATTTTTCAAATTCATACTTTTAAGGGTTTAAGACAAACCCAAACTACCTCAAAATTATTCTAATCCATGTTAAGAAGAATCTCAAAACCACTTCTAAAAGTTTTTAAAATTCAAAAGAAAAGGAAATAGTAGCATTTAAAAATATGCTATAAAAAGTTTTAGCCTGAAAAATAGAAACTACAACGTTTAAAAGTGCTATGGAAAGTTCTGGACTTACTAGAGTGCTTTATACATGATTCAAAGAAGAGACAATGTTTTTTAGAAGTGCTATGAAAAGTTCTAGGTGGTTATAATGATTTTAGACTAAAATCAGCAACTATAGAGTTTCTGGGAGCTATAAAAAGATTCTTGCTTCGTTTCGTGCTTCATAATTAGTTCAGAGAAATGATAGCATTTCAGAATGCTATAAAATGTTCTGACAATCAGATTTTAGCCTGTTTTGGGGAAAAATGTTTGACACTATTTCTCTATGATAAAAATAGTTTTTGACTCCAAATTTTTAACAGTATAAATCTCTCCCTGTTTACTTAATTATCATAAAAAGAAACCCTTAACATTACTTATCTATTTAATAAATAAAATTCAACAATAAAAGGCCCTATTAACATGTCCATTTCGGGCTGATTTTTACCTCACTTTGTATCCAGTTTTCAGGTATACAAATGGTCGAATTGGAAAAAATGGTATGAGTGAAATTGTATCCCTTTGAATTAGCTTTCCAAATCGATTATGAAGTCGAAATTTCATTAAGAATTGCAAAAATATGCTCAAAATACCAAACATCATTTTTAGGGGTTCAAGTCCAATAATTCATTCTTAAGTTTCACAACTTTTCTTCAAAATATGAAATGAATATATGAACTTAAAAATAATTTTTCTCACCTTAGACTTGTATCTTGATCTTGTATTTATCCTCTTGATTTCTTCTAAGCTTCTCCTCTTTATTTTTTTATTTTTTTTATTTTTTTGTGAATGCATGAAATGAAGTGAACCTTTCCACCCTTGATATAGTAATTTTCAAGGCTAGTTTGGTAATTTAGTTTTGGACACTTGTATTCCTTATCTTTATGCAAGCTTTAGGATGAAGACACATGCCTACTTAGGTGTGATCTTTAAATGTTTCTACACATGGACAAATAATATGTATGTGTCTTAACCTTATTTACTTACAGGAATTTCAATTAGAATTGCAAAAATATGCACAAAATATCGAACATCATTTTTAGGGGTTCAAGTAAAATAATTCATTCTTAAATTTCACAACTTTTTTTCAAAATATGAAATGAATACATGAACTTAAAAATAGTTTTTCTCACCTTAGACTTGTATCTTGATCTTGTATTTATCCTCTTGGTTTCTTCTAAGCTTCTCATCTTTATTTTTTTTTTTTTTTTTTTTTTTTTTTTGTGAATGCATGAAATGAAGTGAACCTTTCCACCCTTGATATAGTAATTTTCAAGTCTAGTTTGGCAATTTAGTTTTGGACATTTGTATTCCTTATCTTCATGCAAGCTTTAGGATGAAGACACATGCCTACTTAGGTGTCTTTAAATGTTTCTACACATGGACACCTAATGTGTATGTGTCTTAACCTTATTTACTTACAGGACATGTGCTCCTTTCATTTGATGACATGTGTCCCTATCATTTTAAGCCATTTATCATATTCTAGAATTGTACACATATACCATTCGTAAACTATGTGTTATGTATATATTTATCCATATATATATATATATATATGATATATATATACATATGTATGTATTTATCATACTTGAATATTTGAATCGGATTGAACTAATATATTCAAAATTTCTAGAAACTTTTTCATACTCGGATTTTTGAGTTAGGATATTACATAATCCTCCTCGACACGCAATTCAGAAGTGAAGGCGAGTTTATCAAGAGCCCAAGCCTGCATATTAGAAGCCGAAGCAACTTCATCATAAGCCACTTCCTATAGAATCAGGGATTGCACCACTTCTCAAACTCTATCAAAAATATTTTTGAAAATCTGGGAGTTCCGGATCTTCAAGCGAGTTTTCAGACGTTTGACCTTGAGAGGGAAAACATCCAAAGGACTCCTACTCGTAGGAAGAGACCATGATTCCTCCACAGTTTGGAAAAAAGGATGGTGGGATCTCTCCATGGACTGAAACCGAAAAGACAAAGGACCTGATAGAGAAAAAAGGTGCAACCCAGTATCGCAAGAGCATGGTTAGAGTTAGAACGATGAAGACAAGTGACTGAATAAGAGAAAGGAAAATTAAACCAACCTTTCGAGCCGAATACCCAGTCGAGACCAGAGAGGATCCAGTTGGCCCCTTCTTGGTTGTAACACCAAGTAAAAGCGAAACCAACAAACGAGACCTTCCTTGAATAAATGATTAATGAGATGAAATCCTCTATCATTGCGCGGTTAATAGATGCGCATCCTCGTTTCTTAGCTTAGCAATATTGAAATCACTCCTAACTACAGATGCAATAAAGCCAAGACCAGAAAGGGACAACAGATCACGCCATAGATATAACCATTCAATGCGATCACACCTGGTGTAGACAACAGAAAAAAGGAATGGGGACAGAAGCAAAGGGATCGAATGCTCTACTGATAACAGTTGAGATGAGTGGAAAACAAGACTGGATGACACTGATTTAGCCTAAAGGATCCAAATCTTGTTGGAAACGTTGGCTAAACCACCCTCGAAGCTAAGCAAGAGGATAGTTTATGATAACTTTTTAGGTCCCATGAATGGTTCCTGAAGTGCCACAAAAAGAATAGAATGTTTTCAGATTATGCGCTTTAGCCGTGCCAAGAAAGCATCGTTTTCGCTACGACGAATATTCCAAAAAAAGTATGTTCTCCATGGAAATAGAGGAAAAAGACATCAAAACAAGAAAACAAAAAAAAAGAAATAAAAAGAAGGGCTCCTAGATCAGGTAAAGAGTACATGAGTAGACCTAACAATCTGCTCCGCCACAGCATGCGAAGGGGTGCGAGGGTATGAGGTCTAGTTCGAGAATCTCTGCGATTCTCTCAGACCGGTGCCTAATCACAAGGCTTGCCAGAAAAGGAATCCTACCTACCGATAGTAGATGAAACAGAACCAACACAAGACTTGTCGATTTGGGCCAATCGATATGCATGTGCATTATAAGAAATACGATCTAACCTATCGTTGATCCCTCTAATCTCTTTTAAGCTAAGAAGAGGAATAGATCGAGAGACGGAAGAGGAAGATGCAGAAAAAGAGAATGGAAATGTTCAGATGCCTAAACCCGGCATCCTAACTTGCTGTACGAGTTCCGCAGAAGCATCCTTGTCATCAATTGATGAACTTGTACAGATGCAGAAACCCTGCACACAGAGGGAAAAAACCAACCAGATAAAAGATAAATCCTCATAAGTGGAAAGGAGGATAAGACCACTATTAAACCAATAAATAGGTATATAGAGACCACCATGTATGCGTATATACCTATTCATGCTGGAAAAAAGCCAAACCGACCAGGAAAGGTAGTAAACAAAACAAATCAAACCCTAAAGCAATAAACGGACCAATAGACTCACAAACATATCATGATTTGCCATGTTGTGAGTAGAAAGCCAACCCGCAACCTGATAGAACCACCAACTTGCAGCAGAACCTAATGAAAGACAAGCAAATCCCACTATTGGCCAAAGCAAAAAGGAACACAACAAAGAGTGCTGAATGGAAATAAAACCATAATTCCCTACCCTCAAATCCAAACCAATGAATGCCAAAACACAGAAGGCCACCAGAACCCAACAAAACCCAAAGAAGACACAACAAACACGACTGACAAAAAAAGCCTCGACATAAACCACCACCTATGTTGAAGAGACCCAGTCGCTCAAGACGAGGATGAAACCAAGAAAAAAAAGAAGGGACGCCCTTTGCAGATCATAAGGAATAAGCGCCAACGACCAACCCAAAAGCCAAACGGCTAACCTCAAGAAACCTACCCAAAATGTAGAAAACCCACGAGTAGAACACCCAAAAATCGGCGAAAAGCACACATCGCCGAGAACACACGCTGTGAAAAACTCTTCATCCGCCTATTATGGTGGAGCAATAGAGCTAGCAATAGTACACACCAAAAGAGGCCACAATGACCACAAACCCGAGAAAGGAGCACAACACAAATCAAAATAAAAGAGAGAACATTGAACCTACCAAGGCAATGCCAATCCACCACTGCTGAAACAAACACATGAGTCAACCCCAACTGAAACCTGCACCACTGCTTTCATGCCACAACCGTATGCCTTACCAGATGGTAAAGCTATTGACTTCATCTGATGTGGCATAGACAAACACCCCAACTTTACAATCAATCTAGACAAGGCAATCCGGGGCCAAAAAAGCTACCCTTAACCTAACCCGGACGAGGCCAAAAAGGACCATCTTGTGGTGGACGAACACCAATTAGCACAGACCGCTCCACAACCAAATCAAGCAACCCAAACAGGTTGAAGACAATAAGGGGAGGTAATGAGTGAGCCTGCGCACCACCGATAGCAACCTTTAGCATAGAATCCTCATCAAGAAGAGCACACCCAACTGGAATAGCTTCCCCCACAACAGATGCCACGCCAAGTGAAGACACTAGCTACATCTAGAGGGAGGAAACAACCCAACATGTCTGCAATAATAGCATCATGCCAATTCCTTCTCTGACAGCCTCTAAGTTAATCGTGCTTAGGACCCCGTTGCTGCTAGCAACCAGACCCACAACACTACTAGCCAATGCAACAAGTGAAGCAGAGGCAATACCCATGACACGAGGGGTTGAGTCGTGAGACAGCGTACTACCAAGTGAAAGAACCCTGTTGTCCTTATCGCAAGCACGAGAGTAGGAAAAAAGGTTCCTTTTAGAGGCAGCATTCTACGCAGACCCTTTCACCTATGGTGTCGAGGGGACCCCTCCACCACACCAAAATCTCCCAAAGTAGGCCAAGAAGAAGAGGCAACTAATAGAAAGATATACATTTCGAAAGGAAGAAAATTAATGGGATCAATTCCCCAATCCTACGTAATCCTAATGACCCTACTACAGCACCGTGGAAACAACAAGGAACAACCATAGAACACCCACAACCGAAGCCTTCGGAGACGAGACAACAAAGCCTAACCGCGAAGGATCAACCGGAGAACAACCAGCCACTGTATAGGGGAGGAAACAAATAGGGGAGTCAAATCCCCTAATCCTCCCCCCACACAACAACCATGTAAAGAAGCACGGAAAGGGCAACCACCATCACTACCCAAGCAAAGACAACCAGCATGAAAAAACAGAATATATTTCTAAAAAGTGACTACCGATGGATACCAAATCAGATTGAATTTGAGAAACTTTCCATCCATAAGAACATACTTGTGTCGAGAAAGAATTAGAAAATTCAAGATGAAGAAACCCTAAACAACAGCAGAGAAACACCCACCACTGCTGAACCCATTGCAAACATCAACAAGGAACAAATTGCCTCATGAATCACGTCTACAGAAGGATAGGGACCAGTAAATGAACCCAAAACAAAATAAAAGGAGTCACCCCCGAATTCCTCCATGAACTCTAGGAATATGAGGAGGCAACAACTAACCAACAGAAATAAGAAGAGTAGAAGAGAGAAAGAGCGAGAATGAGCAGTTGAGAACCAAGGAGCCAAGAAAACGGCAGATAGAGAGGCCAAGTCGTAAAATTTAGAAGGAGGAGGCCGCCATTATTGAAAGAGAAAGAGCCGTTGAGATCGAAATGATATCAGTCGATATAGATCTTGATACCACAAGTTAAATATAATTAATTAAGTTGTATTAAATTTTATAACTCAAACACGAGTTAAATACGCAAAACACATTTACACAATATGTAAATGCTAATTTGACACAAACACACTAATATAAATGTGTGTCAAAATATTCATTTTATACTAAAACTTGCTTATACTTTAAGAAACAAAGTTTACACACACCTCTTTAATTTAAGCAAATTAAACCAACTACTAATATTAATTATTTCCAACCTTTAAATATGGATTCTCAACCAACATTTGAATATCTGAATTGAAAACAACCTGATTAATTCATTGATTAACATTAAAAACCCTTATATTCAATTTTTACAATAATCTAGAAAATCCAATGTTGCATTGTTACTTTAAATCTACCAACATAGTTAAAATACAATTCCTCTATTTTATTTTATACAAGAACACATCTTGTATTTGAAAACCTGTAACGACCCACATTTTATGTATTGGAGGATCTTAAAATATTTTTATTTAATTCCCTGAGGGTCGAATCATTTTCATATTTTGATATGTTGGTTATGGAGATGGTGAGACATGCCCCTAATTTTTATCAATTTTATTTGTGACCATTTTTCCCTTATCAGTTTTGTATAGAAAATAAATTTTGACCAAGATCGAATCAAGTACTAAGAACGATTTCATTGAAAAGGAAATGGTGTTTCCAATTCCATAGAGTGGTCACATTAAAGATTTGGTTTAGCGGTTTTGGAAGAATCGCTGTTTTAGTTCTACACAATTTTTGGACAGATTAACTAGTCATTAGTAGGTTGATTTGGCGTGTCCTATTAGTGGGCTGGGTAGGTGGCTATAAATAGGCGGATAGAGGCAAGGAGAATGATTTGCTTTCTTCATTTCTTATTTGATTGGGGTTTGAGATTCTCCCTAATCCTATCAAATATATCTCTCCATCATTAGTATCTTAGATCTACATTAAGGAAGGCTAGATCAACATCAAGAGAGAGTAGATCACATCAAATTGGGAGATTTGAAGATCGTTCTTCACTGTTCAGATTTGTAAATCGTCGTTTTCATGCTAATTTGAAGATTTGGTGAGAAATAAGCATCTCTCATGTGGATTCAATCTAGTATATGAGTTATTTGATCTTATTTACATCATTTTATGTTGTTTTTGCCTAGATCAAATGATGTTCTTGCCTCGGTCTACATCATGGTAAGTGTGTTTTCATTCAGATCACCATAGAATCTAATCTAGCAACTTAAATCAGTAAATTCATATGTTAATTCTATGTTTAGATTCGTTTAATTCTTTAACCAGGAATTGGTGAATTTCATATGTTGTTTAATATGCTAGTGTTTAATTGATGATTGTATTATTTCGTTGTTGAATCATTGATTGTAAACATATGAGATTGAAATTGAATGTTTGGTCGAGATTGCACGAGTGTAGATCATGTCTTGTTGTGCAAGCATGGATCAACATTAATTTGTTGTGGATCGGAGGTGGATCGGCCACTTTTTGGAAGGTGGATCAGGCAAGTCCAAGATAATGGATCGATATGAGTGTATGACGTGGATCGGGTGTATTTTGACATGGACTGGCATAACTTAGAGTGGATCAACAACGTTTTACAAACATTGTAAAAGCATGGATTGGGCAAGCGGTTTTGCAAATGGATCGGCAATGTGTGCAAGACATGGATCGAGAATGATTTCATAGTGGATCAGGCTAGTTTCTCGATGGATCGACACAAGGGAACATGGATTGGATCATTTGGGGTTCAACATTGTTTTGCAAATGTTGTGAAAAGTGTGGATCAGGCATGTTTTCTAGAGCATGGATCAGGCAAATAAAATATAAGGAACGACCGAGTTCTGAAGAGCAGATCCATGGATCGGGGAAGGTTCTAAAGGATGGATCAGGCAGAAAGGCCGCATTTTATAAACATTGTGAATGAGGAACCATAGAATTTTTGAAACGCTGTAGAAGGAAAAATGAATGCTGTAGTATGTTATTCATAGCAAAGGCTGAAACATTGTGAATCGAATATCGACCAAACGTGTATGTTTTTGGTACAATGATGGTCGTGGCTTCGACGTGATTTCAAGGAGGAATGTTCAAAGTGCTTTGAAATGTTCGTTGATTGTCGAATTGCGATGAATGTGAAGACGACTCAAACTTATGAGTTCGTGGATAATGGTTGCTTAAGAAGTCACTTGAGCTTATGAACAGTCATCAAGCTCAATAGCTAGAGACATCGAAGGCTGAGGAATTCTCGTTGTTGGAGGTTCTAGCGGAGACAAAGCAAGGGTATAATGGGGGCACCCAAAAGACTAGAAGTTAGCTGGTCGTACCCTGGGTATCGTTGAAAGACCTAGATAAGTATCTATGAAAGGCGTATGGAGTTTTGATAAAACCGGGGTTACCATTAGCCCTAAACGGATGGCAGGTTGGGCCAATCATAAGATTAAGGATGGTTTCAAGGCACGATTGGCGGTGATATCCAGAGTCATGAATTATTTTTGTTTTGCTTGTATCATCTTGTGTAGTGTTGATAGCAAAATATGTCGTAAACACCCAAGATTCTTAATTACTAAGAATTATAGTTTCACGTGGAAAAGTAAGTGCGGAAAGCAGTAAATAACACGTGAGATTTATAGTGGTTTGGCCTCGCTAGAGACCTACGTCCACTTTGGAAGAGTAGTTGGAATCTTATTAATAACCAAGAGTTACAAGGTTGAGAACATCTCATGACATCTCTTTATATACGTCTCTAAGTTATATGATATCATATTTATCATATATTAATATATTAGGAAAAAGACACTTTTGCCCTTCTTCTTCCTCAAAGTAGAGATGGCATTAAAGAGGCTAATTAGAGCTCTCAAGAGGTGTCAAATCAAGAAATTCCAACCCCTTTGAAGTGTGAGGTCAAGGGGTATTTATAGTGGAGTGGTTAGGTGGGAGTAGGTGGGAGTAGGTAGAAGTAAGGGACCACAACAGGAATTTTGCATCCCCTGTAATCGGCCACCAAAATCTCGGATCCTATGGAACCCGCACCCAGAAACTTGTACCCCTCCCTGGGGTACGAAATTCATACCCCGATGGGTACGAATAATTCTTTAATGGGCTTAGGGTTGTCGAGGCTAGGACTTGTGGCTTTCAAGGGTTCGAGGTGTTGGTTTGGCGACGTTTTGGAGGAGCGACGAGGTTCCAGTCAGCTTGATCCCTTCTTGGCACATTTCCTGTACTCCTTGGCGACACTCTCGGCTTTGTCTTCACGTGTTGCATTGAGTCGAGCGTGCCTTGCGTACTTTTGGGAACCGGACCAAAAGGCCGGTTAACATTTGCCCAAAGCACACTATGTCTTGTCATGACATAGTGTGCTTTGTGTTGGTTGAAGTAGCTGTCGAGTCATCAATTTTTCCTGTAAACTTAAGAAAATAGATGTTAGTTGTCAAGGTCGTTTACTATAGAGTCGTAAACGAGTCGTGATGGGCACGACGGTGTGTTTACGCCGCTTTGTTTTAGCGTTACACCATACTTGCGCGTTTATAGTTTTCTGTATGCACATGTTTTGTATATCATCATAGTAAATATATATAGGATATATACACACACACACACACTTCATACTCGGGTTTGGGTACGAAATTTCGTACCCTGGTGGGTACAAAATTTTGTATCCTGGGGGAAGGTACGAAATCTCGTACCCCGATGTGGTATTAAAAGGCGGGTGTGGAATATGACGGGGATTCCCTTATATTATAAGTAGTCCCCCCATTTCATTTCTCGCTTCTTTACTAATCTCTTCCGGCCACCATTGATACCCAAGCTCCAAGATTTTGCACTTAGAAAATTTTGAAGGTCGAATTAGGTAGGTTTCAAAGGCCCTTAGCGGTGCGACCCCAAGAGGAGAGGAGAAGAGGAAGGGAGATTTGAGCGCCTCAACAGCGACGGAGAGAGGGAGGCTCCAAAGAAGAAGAGGGGAAGAACTCGCACCTTGACCGAGCACGAAATTCGTACCTAGCGGGGTACGAGATTCGAGCCTGTAGGTATAAGACTTATACCCCATAGAGTACGAATTTCGTACCCTATGGGGTATGGATTTCGTTCCCTGTGGGTACGAATTTTTTAGCTCGTGGGGTGTGAGATCTCATACTCCTTCCTAGGTACAAAGCCTTTGTATCCCTCTGGGAACCCCAACCTTTGTTGTCGTGTTGCGCATTTCCTCCAGAACCCTGAAATTTTGACTATCCACTTTTGGATTCACATTTCTCTTGTGTCACTTGCGCAACTACACTAACACGTATGTAAATGATTACACGGTCAATGACTTGAGTTCTCGCATAGTATAGTGCATAAACTTGGACTGTTACCGAACTATTTAACTGTTTGAATTTTTTTGTATATCTCGATTCTGCATAACACTGCACGCATATGTTAGTTTACACCAACACAATGGATACAGGCTATTCAACTGTGATGTCTAACGCTAGTGTGTGTCAAAGTATAGCTAGCGATGTATACAAGATCCATGACCAGAAAGACTTCCTTTCCATCATCGCATACATCCTGCTTTACTAGCTATGCTAGCTCGATGGGCAATGAGCTTGAGACTACTGAAAGGTACACCCCTTCTCAAACAACAAGTTTACATGAAGTGTTTGAGCATGGAGAGTAGACTGAAAGACAACATTCCCTACTTGTATACGAATAAGGAGAGAATGTGGACATCATCGAGGGGGACATACTGGTGGTTCCGGTCGCCCCGGATATGTTGCCCGATGCAATGATTCTTGAAAATCCGAAAGATCCTGTGCCATCGCATATGGATGCAATGACAGTTAGGAAGATGGCGTTGCGGTTTAGCATTCCCATAGTTCAAATCCATGCACCGAGAGAGAGAGAGGTAGGGTACATCCACCGCTCGAGGGTCTTACTTCTTAGAATAGACAAGTTTGTATTTCTGGGTGTGTTCCCCCGGCCAGTAACTTCATTTGGGACATGCTATATTACTTTCGCATTGCGCCATCGTAGCTGCATCCCAATATGTATGCTTCGCTCTTGGGCGCCTATGTCCTCTATCGGGAGTATTTGCACTTAGAACCTAACGGGTAGGATATTCAGTACTTGTTTCACTTAAAGAGAAGAGAAAACATATCACCTTCTCAGTTCTTCTTGGAAGCTTCGCTTGCCACTAAATTCTTTGTTGGGACATGGCCCAAGCCATCAGCATTCAAACATGAATGGTTCTTCATGTGCTTTCCTCCTAGATTCACGAGGAGATGACTAGAAGGAAGTAAGCTTTCTTGAACTCCACTTTTTACTATAAAGTTAGCAGATCCGATGTCTTATATTCGATTTTGTTTTAATCATGACAGGAAATCCTGCGGCGCCTACTGGCACCAAGTACCAACAGCGCCTTCAGACTTTATGAGCGATTCCGACTAAGGCGCCTTCCACTAATATAGTCACCAGTTAGGATCACCTTCGTCGGGTAGGGCTGCTCCCTGACGATTTGGCTATAAATAGGCATGTTGTTGCAGGCAATGGGCCGAAGGAGAAGGCGACGAAGGACAAAGGAGCTCCTAGTCAGAAAGAAAAGTGCCCTCTACTGGGTCCAAACCGCTAAAGGCTAATAAGTCACAAGAAGATACGGGTGGAGATAAGGCTAGGGGTGATGAGATAGTTTCTCGGGAAGAGGGTCCGTTGGATGCTCCTGTCCCACCTCCGACAGGCGGGGGGGGGGGGGGGGGGGGAGGAGGGAGCATCGGTCAGACCACGTTCCCCTACGACTTCTTCAAGGATTGCCATTTCTCTCGGGGTGGAGGGTCAGTTTGATGATCTTAATAAACTCCCCATAGACTTATCTCCTTGGCTTGGTACGATAAGTATAGAAAAGCTAGCTTTATCTGCGGAGGGGTTGACTCCTTCGAGCGGACTACAATCTGATTTGTTGAGAGAACACTTAGGGCATACACTCATAAAACACTGCATAGCATAGAGATTTCCTCTATGTGCCAAGTATCTGATTCCATACTCGTTTCTTTGGAAGGTGATATGGCAAGAAGACGCGGAGGACGAGGCTATGGGCATGGAAGCCGCCGATACCCTAGGAACACTTTTCTTCACGGCTTTAGGAGAGGAACGGGCTTATATGGTGACTCCCTACCTCCACAAGAAAGCAGAAGTCAGATTCATCACCGAGATAGGCCTTTGCGATCTCCTCCTTCTCCTTTCTGAGTATCTATGGAAGAGTCCCGACTCGATTTAGGTGGCTCAAGGCACTTTTCATTGACATCTCCTTCACACACAGTGCCTTTGGCTCCTGTCCAAGTTTCTAAGGGGAAGGAGTCATCGCTTAGTCACCCGGGGCCGGTGGAAGCGACTACAATGAGGAGGCAAAAAATCTAGCGGAGCCTGAGAGGCAAGAGCTTTCCAAGGATGAAAGGAAGGCATTGCTGAAGAAGAATTTCCCCTAGGATTATTTCGATGAGCTTATATTCCTTCCTGACCTCAGTCCACCTCCTATTAGGGATTCTAGGGAGATATGGATGCATGTGAGGGCAATTTATCATCAGGCCAACGAGCTTACTAGATATTCCTACCATCTCTCGGAATGGATTAGGAGGTATTACTTGAAGCTCATTAATTAGAGGTTGACTATTGATGGCGAGCGGACCATGTCACTAACCTGGAGAAGGAAATAGGCAGATATGCTCCTTGTGTTGTAAACATTTCCTCATTTTCCTTAATACTTTTGGATGTTAATTCTTAGTATTGCTGTTGTGCTAGAGATGAAGCACACATACGAGATACTAAAGAATGAGGTTGCGCATGCCGACTCAACTTTTAAGGACACGGTGCCCTCTCTAACTACTGAAAATTCGACCTTAAAAAGAGACAAGGACGAGCTGGACAAAGCGTACACCGAGCTAGAAAAATATCATGAGCGGTTAACCCATCTTCAGAATGATAACAATTCTCTGAGGGAGGAGAATGAGAGGCTGAGGACGAAGAATGCAGAGGTGATTGAGCTAAGAAGGCATCTTGGGCGATGAAGGAGGACACAGAGGCTAGTAATAGGGATGTGTTGAGCATGACATAGGGATTAAAGGCCGAGCACCTGAGAGAGGTGGAACAGTTAAGAGAGGAGCTTGAGGATACCAAATTTCGAGTGAAGGTGGAACATATCCAAAATATGTATGTCAAAGTTCTGAAGTTCCGCGGACTCTCATGGTTGAGGATTATTCCCGAGAGCTGGCTCAGACTTGGGATAAATTTGTTATGGATGAGGCATATTTACGTCATGTGGATGTGGAAACTTTGGATGAGCGCCAGTTGATGACTGGTTTTCTAACTGCTAAGGAGCTTGTGAAGCTAGAGGAAGGAAGGAGATTGCTGCAGGAGGATCCGGAGAATGAGAGATTGTCCAGGCTTACCGCGGAAAAAGGGGAAGTCTATTATTAGTGAGAGTGTGGTTCTAGCGGAGCCATTTATGGGAGGAAGATCTTATCAACCATTAGCTCCCGAAACTGGCACAATAACGATCCCACAGCTTTGGCTCGAGCCTCGACTGAGTATGATCCCGAGTATCCGGTATTGGGAGAGACCAGATTTACCCTATCTGCCACGACGAGCACATTTCCCATCATTCCTGCACCTTCCCTAATAGGATGTAAATTCCTTTTATCTTGTATTCCCGAAGATGATTCAATTACCGAATTTGCAGACTAAAAGGTTTTGTTTTTATTGTGCACCCCTAATCCTTGGGGATTAGGAGCAGGAACAATTCAACATCGGTCTCGATGCTGCACTGAGATTCGACAGATATCTAGTGCCATATGATAGCTTGGTGTCACACTTGTTCGCTTGTTGGATTCCCCCAAGTTTGTGGACTTGAGAGCGGAATGACTTATCCTCAGTCTCGTTGCTGGGCCAAGATTCGAGCGGGAGGTTATTGATACTCGGTCACCTCGCGGGATGGGGACTCGAGTAGCAAGGTCGTCTCCCGTGCTCGGGTGACGAACGGTGCCAGTAGTTTTATCCCAATATTGGCTCGATGTTTGGATGGCGACATTGGCTACCGTGCCCGGGGTGCCGATGCGGCGATCGAGAGTTTACACACGCAAGTCAGCTGTGGTATTCAATCAAACATATCGTGCAAGAAGTAACATGGAAGGGAAACAAGAAACTGAACATCATTTCTACTCATAACTTTGGCAGTAATAGCCTATACAATGTTTGAATCTGCAAGAAAACAAAAATCATTGGAAAACGTAGACAACTATACACTAAGTTATGTGAAGTGTCAGAGATGTTCGCTATTCCATGCCCTTAGAAGCTCGACTCCGTCCATGGTTGCAAGTTTGAAGGTTCCATTCGTGAGCTTATGTTGTATGGCATACGGGCCTTCCCAAAGACGACCGAGTCTCATAGGTCGGGGAAAGACCTGCTTTAGGACAAGGTCGCTGATATTGAGGTCCTAATGACATATTCTGTAGTTGAAGTATTGGGCCACTCATTGTAGCTGGGCGGCAGCTCTGAGTTCTGCTTCATTTCTTTTTTCTTCGAGTAAATCAAGTGATTCCATAAGCAAATCTTGACTGGTCTTTGGATCATAGTAGGTGACTCGATGAGATGGATGCTTGAGATTAATGGGAATGACAACTACGGATCCGTAGGCAAGGGCGAATGGAGTTTGTCCAGAGTAGATTTGTGGGTGGTCTGGTAGGCCCCTAGGGCCAGAGGGAGCTCGTCTTCGTACCTGCCTCCACCCTTTTCCAGACGCTTCTTGATGATGGATTCGGTTACTTTGTTAACAGCTCTGACTTGCCCATTAGCTTAAGGGTGAGCTACCACTAAGAATCTCTTTTCGATGTTGTGCCGCAGGTAGAAGGTCTTAAACTCTATGCTCTCAAATTAAGTTCCATTGTCGAAGATGATGGCTTGTGGGACCCCATAGTCGGTGATGACGTTGCGGATGACGAAGTTGATTACCTTCTTAGTGGTGATTATGGCGAGAGCATCGGCTTCTGCCCATTTGGTAAAGTAATCAACTACGACGATAACATAATGTGCTCCACCTTTAGCCATTGGTAGTGTCCCGATGATGTCTATTCCCCTACATAGAAAACGGCCAAGGACTGACCATTTGTATCAATTTGATAAGAGGGGCTGTTGGAACTTTGAGAAGCACTAGCATTTGTCACATTTACGAGCATAGTCTACGACATCTTGATTGAGCGTGGGTTAAAAGTAGCCATGCTTGGTGATCTTTCTGTCTAAGGTTTACCCTCTTGTGTGGTCGCCGCACTTACTTACCTTCGTGTACCTCTATTAATAGATGGTTGGCGTCATTGTGGGCTACATACCTTAATAACGGGACATAGAGCCCTCTACGGTAGAGTACTCCATCCATGAGAAGGTAGCGAGATGATTGGCCGGTGAGCGCTCGTCTTTCCTTGTAGCATCCTGGGAAGGCCCCGTGTTGCAGGTAATTCTTGATTGGTGTCATCCAATATTCTGGTCTGGTTTCGACGGTCATGACCACCTCAGTTTGTATTTGCTTAATACTTGGGGAATCAAGCACTTCAACTGGAGTGAACCCCATGTGTTGTGAATCCTCGGAGCTCGCTAACTTGACTAGCGAATCTGCTTTTTCATTTTTGTTCTCGGGGAATGTACGTGGTGACAAAATGGTCGAAGTTAGTGAGCAATTCCTGAACCTGAGTAAGATATAGGGCGAGCTGCTCCCCCTTGACTTAATATTCTCCCTGTACTTGGTGCACAATGAGTTGAGAATCGGGGAAGATTTGGATGGTTTTAGTTTAAGTTCGATCGCAATTCTAAGTCCGGCTATCAAGGACTCATACTCTGTGTCGTTGTTTGTAGCAGGGAAGTTGAGCTTTAATGCATAGCATAATGGGCGTTCCTCTGGGGTGATGAGCACGACTTCGGCTCTAGAGCATTTACTATTGGAGGATCCGTCCACGAATAACTTCCATTGAGTGTTGGGAGCTTCGATGTTCTCTGATGGAGTCTCCTCGAGATCGGTGAATTCTACTTTAAAATCTGCGAGAGCTTGTCCGAGGATGGCTCGATGGGGGGCATAAATGTTATCTCAAATTGACTTAGCTACATACTCCGCTTTAATAGTCGTCCGGATGCCTCGAGTCGTTGTACGACTGGCCGTAGCGGCTGGTCGGTATAAACCTTTATACGATGAGAATGGAAGTAGGGTTAAAGCTTCCAAGAGAAAATCAATAAGCAATATGCTAGTTTCTCGAGCTTTGGATAATTCTTTTCGACCCCTGTCAATCGCCTGCTGATATAGTGGACGGATCACTGGACACAGTCTTCGATGCGCACCAATGCGGAGCTGCTTTCCTGCATGGAAACAACCCAATAATTGTATAAGTTTTTATGGTCCACAAGTTTGGACAGGATAGGTGGTCGCTCTAAGTGATTCAATAGGTACTCAAATGCGGCTACGCATTTTGGGGTCCATTTGAAGTTGCGCTTCTCCTTTCGAAGCAAGTTGAAAAAGGGAATGCATTTGTCGGTAGTTTTGGAAATGAATCAACTTAAAGCGGCGATCTTTCCATTTGAACTTTGGACATCTTTGATATTTTGAGGGACATGGATATCCCGAATAGCTTGGATTTTTTCTGGATTGGCTTCGATACCTCGGGAGTTGACGATGAAACCCAGTAATTTTCCTGAAGTGCCTCCAAAGGAGCACTTCGAGAGATTGAGTTTCATGTCGTATTGGCGGAGGACATCGAACATTTTGGAGAATTCGCGGACGTGGTTGCTTGATATTTTAGATTTCACCAGCATAATGTCCATATATACCTCCATGGATTTTCCAATTGTGTCTTTGAAGAGGAGATTAACCATTCGTTGATAAGTCACTCCCGCATTCTTGAGTCCGAAAGGCATGACATGGTAGCAACAAAGCCCATGGTTAGTTATGAAAGAGGTGTGATCCTGGTCTCGAAGATACATTGGAATATGATTGTAGCCTGAGTAAGCATCCATGAAAGATAAGAGATGATATTCGATGGTCGAGTCAACAAGTTGATCAATCTTTGGAAGCGGGAAGCTATCCTTGGGACATGCCTTGTTTGGATCGGAGAAGTCCATACACGTTCGCCACTTGCCATTAGCTTTCTTGACCAGAACCGGGTTGGAGACCCATTTCGGATAGTAGGCTTCATGGATGAAGTTGTTGTTGAGTAGCCTCTCTACCTCTTCCTTGAGCATATTGGACCTTTCTTGTCCCAAGAAGCGGCGTTTCTGCTTGACCGGAAGCAATGTGGAATCGAGGTTCAACTGGTGGCAAGCAATTACGGGGTCGATGCCTCTCATGTATGAGTGTTTCCAGTCAAACACACTAAGGTTAGCTCTTAAGAAATTCTCAATATATTCTTTTACTATGGAGTTGAGTTGTGATCTGATCTTTAAGACCTTTGACGAGTCATTCGAGCTGACTGGAACATTCACCATTGGTTCCACTGGAGTATCCCTTTCATGGTTGGGCTCTTCGTCCTCCCTTGGATCGAGATCATCGGAAAGACAGTATTGGCGTGTGAGCCAAGGCTCATATGCCTTTGACTGCTACACAGAGATGGTTTTGGCGCAAGAAGGCAAAGCCCTTGTCCTTGTTGCATGCATTCTTCCATTCCATTGCGTAACCATCTCTTGCGGTTGCTTTGTCACGTTTAACTGTGTCGATCCCACTTTCGGTTAGGAACTTCATTAGGAGAGAACATGGGACATGCAAACTCGGAACTTCATAAGGAAGGGACGTCCAAAGAAGAGGCAGAGATAATGTCGATAACCACGAAAGTGAGGACTTGGACCTACCTCCGATCGCCGCTACCAAGTTCAACGGGTAGGTCGTGCATGCCCACCGGGTGATTGGAGGATCCATTGAAGCTGTGGATTGTGACATGCAAGGTTTGAAATCCTTGATTTCCAACTTTATCTGATCGTAGGCTGCCTTAAATATGATGTTACCTAAGCTCCCAGAATCGACTAATATCCTTAGGATGGAAGCTTGGCCGATCAGGGCTGTGATCACGAAAGGGTTGGTAGTCGGTATTTCAATTCCAGCTGATTCTCGTTCACAGAAGACGATGTCGTCCTTCATGGTTTTCTGAAGCTTGGCAAGGATGGACTCGTCTAGAGTGGAGAAAGCTTCATAGGTGACGTGTTTGATAGAGCTCGCATACTCCTCCATTTTTCAGAAGCTTTCATTCGTAGGGTAAGGCCCTCCATAGATAGTATTGATTACAATTCCTCGCCTTGGGTTCGACAGACCAGGAGTCGTCCTGGTAGGAGCTAAAAGTGCTGGTATCTGAGGACCTTAGTTTGCTTCGGTAGGAAAGAGTTCTTGGACGTACTGCTCAAGGCACTTTTCGCATATAAGCTTCTCGATTGCGTCCTTGAGTTGACAACATTCATTAGTGTTGTGTCTGTACAGATCGTGAAATCGCAATACTTGCCAGTGTTCTTTTCGCGATCAGCGGACTCCCTATATTATGGCTTCTTATACTAGAGCATTTTGCACGTTTCCAGGTAGATCGTCTCCAAGTCTTCGTTTAATGGAGTGTAGGTCTCGTAAGCTTGGTTGCGACTGAACCTTTTAGGATCCGTTAGAATCTGATTGTTATTACGGCCACCCTACCTTTTGTTACCTGGTTTTGATTTGTTGGGACCTACCCTTGTCCTTATTGAAAGGTTCTCTGACTGGTTTCCCTTTAGTGTTGTCGCCGATGGTATCGGCATGCGGAATATTGGAGGAATTGGTTCGGGAGATTCGGTTGCGCCTCGCTTCTTATTGATGCAAGAATTGTCCAGCCTTTTCGTAGAAAGCGTTGAGACTCTTGGGTTTTTTTCTATCAGTCCAAGTTCCAAACGCAGACGGGGGGAGGACTCCTTTTGCAAGTTGGAAAAGAATGGTGTGAGGTTTTGTATCCTCAACCTCGGCGAGGGAGGTATAAAATCACAAGAGGTAGCTTTTAAGTGACTTGGCGGGACTCTGGTATAGATTTGACAGAGTGAGGGCATTCTTTAAAGTCAACACATGCATTTTGAATTGCTTAACTAATTTTGTAGCCAGTTGGCTAAAGTTGTTGATCGACTCGAGCAGAAGGCGAGAGAACCAGAGTAAGGTTGTTCTTGATAAGAAGACAGGGAAACACTTGCATTTGACCGGGTAATTAGCCCGGCTAGAATCTATTTGCCATTCATAGTGTTTGAGGAAGGCACATGGATCGAAAGTGCTGTCATAAAATGGAATTTGGGGCATACTGAAGAGTCGAGGCCATTCAGCTTCGTGCACCATCCTTGTGAACAGATTACATCTTAGGTGAGTCAACCATGAGTCATTGGTGTTACCTTACATTTCCCTCATAATCCTTCGGACCATGTCAGGGAGATATGTAGGATACGGATCCGCTAGCGGGATCCATGGGTTTTGTCGAACCTCGGGGGTTCTGCTCCACGTTATCCTTCAGTGATGCATATCCAGATTATCTTCTTCCATATCCTCGACATCTGTGATCGGGTTTTGGTATGGACGATGAGGATGAGCAAGTTGATGCATATCTTGATCTGGTAGAGCGTGAGATGCTGGTAGAGTAGCTCCTTGACCATAAGCAGCGGTAATCGGGTTCTGTTGAGGAGGGGGTCGGTTACTCGGTCCTGGTTCATCATTGATAATTAGTTGGGAGCGGTCTCGATATTGTGGCCCCTCGCTATAAGCGACTGTAATTCGATCGCCATTTCCATTACCGTTGGCGTAGCCGTTGCCGCTGGCGGGGGCATTTGATTGGACAGTGACATTGTTGATGAGGCTAAACCTCCTTCTCTGATGTGGGACCCTTGACTCGGAAGAGGAAGTTTCTGAGATAGTAGGTCGAGGTCGGGAGTTGTTCCGAGCAAGCTGAAGTCGAGCGACGACACGCTGACTTTTCTGAAGTTGGCGTATAAGGTCGATGTTATTTCTCAATGCTTGATTTCGATAGTCGTGTTCTCATATTTTTCACTAAGCGCGCAGATCTACGCTTATTTCACAGGAGCTTTAGGGTCCACAGTAGGAAGGGTCTCAGTTGTGGTTGGGATATCCACCGGTTGAGGCTGTTGGGATGTTCTAGCTTCGACTGCGGCAGACAACCGATCATTGTATTCTTTGGTCGCTTTACCATCGTAAGCGGACTCGGCGGCAGGTTTAGCAAACCTAAAGCTTGTCGGAGTCGAGATGATAATGTGCGACAAAGAAACAAATCCGAGTTTTCTCAGTGAAAGCATCAAAATGTTGGTGGTAAAATATGTATTAGACACCCAAGATTCTTAATTACTAAGAATTATAGTTTTGTGCGGAAAAGAAAGTGTGGAAAGCAGTAAATAACATGATAGATTTATAGTGGTTCAGCCTCGCTGGAGACCTACGTCCACTCTGGAAGAGTGTTGGAATCTTATTAATAACCAAGAGTTACGAGGTTGAGAACATCTCATGACAACTCTAAGTTATATAATGTCGTAATTATCATATGTTAATATATTAGGAAAAAGACACTTTTTCCCTTCTTCTTCCTCAAAGTGGAGATGCCATTAAATAGGCTATTTGGAGCACTCAAGAGGTGTCAAATCACAAAATTCCAACCCTTTGAACTGTGAGGTCAAGGGGTATTTATAGTGGAGTGGTTAAGTGGGAGTAGGTAGAAGTATGGAAAACACTAGGAATTTGGTATTCCTTGTAGCCGAACACAAGAATCTCGGATCCTATGGAGCCCGCACCCAGAAACTCGTACCCCGAGGGGTACGAAGAATGCTTTAATGGGCTTAGGGGGGTCGAGGCTAGGACTTGTGGCTTTCCGGAGTTCGAGGTGTTTGTTTGACGTTTTGGAGGAGCGGCGAGGTACCGATTGGCATGATCCATTCACACCTCATTTCTTGTACTCCTTGGCAACACTCTCAGCTTTGGCTTCACGTGATGCATTGAGTCAAGCATGCCTTGCATACTTTTGGGAACCGGACTAAAAGATCGGTTAACATGTAGATTATCCAACATCGAAGGATAATATCTCTTGGGTGCTTGTCTAATGTTAGTTTAGTCCTTCGGGGCTTGTGCTTGGGGGATGTCAGTCTCGATTAGGATGGTCTACGCTGGATAACTAGTTGTTATGTCTGCTATGTTTTCCTATTATGATTGTTGTAAAGGCTATCACTGTCGCATGTGGAGGAGGCAGGTTGGGTTCTTCTCTGATGTGTTGGTAGACTAGTTGATTGATCTACCTATTTCTCATATACTTTATTGATGATGTTAGATAGTTGTTTTATCACCTATTAAGACTGCTGTCTAACTCAAGGTTTTTTGTTTCCTCTTATTACATTGGGCTGTTCATCCATTGTGTTGTGGATGGGCAGACTAAGTGGCAGCTTACAGGTGATAGATCTTGATGAGACGATGATGTAGAGCGACGATGAGCAGGAGGCTTACGTATTGCTTTCTACTGTATACATATCTGGTTGTTGTTTCTGTTGTTATGTTTTTTATACGATTCTCCAAGTGACATGTAGTGAGGCACTTTGTACAGACTCTTATGTAGTAGTCCTTGGATGTATGGATATTCTTTCAAGTTGAGATGAAAGTTTTATGATTCTTGTAACAATCCGAAAAATCAGAGCCAATTTAAATTTTTTATTTTGGCTATTTTTTATTGCATTTTGAATTGTTAAAATAATTTATTTTAAATAATAATGATTACAAATTTATTTAAATCGAAGTTAGAACGAATATATTTATTTTAATTTTAGAAGGAGTTAGAACTAGCACGGCCGTTTGAAATTTTGAATACAAACTTTGACTGACTGTATAGGATGCAAAATAAATCAGATATTAGTGAAACCAAAAATAATAGAATCTGTTTAAAAATATTTTTCCAACGAATCCGAAAAATTGAAATTTCATAGCGGGAATCAAAAGTTATGATCAATTGAATATTCAGAATAGTCGCTATGGATTTAATATATAATATATAGCCCATATAAATTGCCATTTTGCAAACAACCTCCGTTTTCGACGAAACAACCTGGTTGGATTCGAAATGTCAAATTATTGCAGGATTCCAATTTTCGTAATTTTTGGAATCAATATGTGGGCATGGCAAAAGAAAACGTGTTTTGGACAATTTCAGTCAATTTGGATCGACCAGAAAATGGCCATTTCTCAAACGGTCTCTAAATTCAGCAAAATTAATTTTATTAGGACCGTATCATCAGAACATAGCTATATTTATTATTCAGGAATTTTTAGAGTCAGTATGTGATCCCGATAAATTAAAATGTACGATCAAATTAAATAATTAAATATTTTAAATTTAAATTTAAATAAAAACCTATCGGAACAATTGATTGGCTTACGGGACATATCCCATTGTGTCCAGAATGGGGTTATTTAGCTAGGGGCATCACTTGTTGGGTTTGATTTGGATTTAGGAGCGAGATAGAAATTAAAAGAATTAAATAAATTAAATAAAAAAATACGTATATATACCGTATACATACGCGTATACGGTATTTTCTCCCTCGTTTTAACCGTAAACCTATTCACGAATGGCGGCTGTGTCTCCTTTGTTCACTCATTAATAACTCTTCAATCGCTCAACAAAATCAATCAAGCCTGTTGAGGTTTTTGCAGAGAATTTCACAAGCTTCAAATCCATACCAATTTCATCCTCTATCGTGTAGTATTTTGAGAGGATCAACGCCATGAAGTCGCAGCCTTTCAGCCTCCGCCGTGATCACCAGAGTTGATCGAAATGGGCCCCACTACCCCGCGTGGAAAGCTCTCCCGTCCCTCTTCAACGCAGCACCAGCCGATCGTCCTATTGCTTAACGGGTTGATCGCAAATCGAAAACTAGTTTTGTAGAATTCGGAAAGGTATATGACATATATAATTTAAACTGTTTTTAGCGCTTTTAAGCATTGCAAATTCATGTTTATTTATAAAATTCATATCTTCTTCATACAATAACGAAATTCGATGAAACAGGATTTGTTGGAACCGTAAATTCGTTATCTAGTTTCCATAACTGACCAGAGGATTTTTGGAGCATTCTACAATTTTAGAAGAATTAAAAAGCAATGTGAGATTTCTGAATCCGAATAAATTAAATAAAATTATGTTAGGATGCAGACGGAGTTTAGGAAGTCCTGATACCCATCGTCCACAGATCATGGACGACTTGATTATTTTGTGGTATGTGATTGGTTGATTTTTGGTGTTTGATTGTGGTTGAAAAAAATGAAATTTATTGATATTGTGGAATTAGACTGCCTAGAAAAATGTATTAGGAAATTAAACTCTATTTGAAGCCGCGATGCCTAAGGTAGTGCGAGGAGCAGTACATTAGGACGGTGCCGGTTTTAATTACCTTGTCGTTATGCTACAGAAATTTTCTGAAATATTTTTGTGTTATAAAATATTCATGTTATTATATACTAATTGTTTGAATAATATGAAAATCAGATTTTTAATATATATATATATATATATATAATGATCGTTATACGCCAACATAAAATCTACATTTTCAATGTAATCAAAAATGGTCATTTGTTTCATAAGAATGAATTTACATTTGATTTTACATTTTTAATGTAAATGTGACATTGAAATAATCATTTAGAGAAAAATGAATTTACATGTGATCTTACATTTTTAATGTAAATAAAACATTAAAATAAACATGTTAATATGAATTTTATTCGCATTGCATTTTACATTTTTTTAATGCAATGTAACATTAAAATAGACATTTGGATATAAAATGTGTTTGTGTTAGATTTACACTTCAACGTATATAAAAACATTAAAATATAAAACATTATTATATAAAATGTATTTACATTGAAGTATTACATTTTAATGTATATGAAAACATTAAAATACCACATTGCCATATAAAACGCATTTACATTAGAATGTACATTTTAAATGTTTTACATTAAAATAAACGCTGTTACAATAAAAATGATTTACATTAGAATTTACATTCTTATTCCAATGAATCTTTTAAAATGGTCATTGAAATAGCAAAAAGTGTTTTCATTAAAAGTCACATTTTTTTAATGTAAACAAAACATTGAAAATGACCATTGTTATATTAAAATGTCTTTACGTTGAAATATACATTTTTAAATGTAATGAAACATTAAAAATAGATATTGTTAAACAGAAATGTGTTTAAATCGAAATATACACTTTGAATGTAATGCAGCATTTAAAATTAGTCATTTGTCATATAGAAATGTATTAACATTGAATTATACATTTATACTGAAATGAAAAATTACATTTTTCAATGTAATCATATATTGAAATGAAAAGTTACATTTTTCAATGTAAACATATAATGAAGTCAAAAGGTACATTTTTATATGTAATTGAAGTAATGATTGAAATTTCGTTTTTTTGTTTGTAATCAAAGAAAGTATAGAAATTTACATTTTTCAATGTAAATAAAATATAATTAGAAATTCACATTTTTCAACATAAATAAAACATGAAATAAAAATATACATTTTTCTCTGTAAATGAAAGATTACATATTCAATGCAATCATGGACTGAATTAAAAGTTTACATTTTTAATGAAATAAAGATCTCATTAGAAAGATTTCATTTTTGCAATGTAAAATTACCTTGAAATAAAAGATTACAATTTGCAATAAAAAATATTGAAATAGAAAGTTACATTTCCAATGTAAATATATATTGAAATAAGAGATTACAATTTTCAATGTAATATTGTACTGGAATAAAAAATACAATTTTTAATTCTATAGATGAATGATAAAACAAATTTCATTTCCATGTAATGTATATGAACCATATAAGAGATTAAATGTTGGAAGAAATTGTATTAACATTAAAAATTTCATTTTTAATGCAATGTAGGATTTCATATTTAAAAGAAATCAATATTGAATTGAAAATAGTTGATATCGTCAAACGATTTATATTTATATATTTATATATAAATATAAATTAAAATAAAAACGAATCGCGCCACTGCAGTTCGCGTTTTGAAATCGTAACTTCAAACAATTATACTGAAAGATCCGACCGTCGGATTTTCTCAAAACTGGAACCCTTGGGTTCATTTGGAAAGATCTTTTCAATGATATAAAATTCGCTAAGATCCAATGGTTAGATTTTGAGAAATGTGTAAATCAAATTTTGGTAAAAACAACGCCAGGGCCATGTAATGACCCGAGGCGTCGTTTAATTAAAAATGGCTATTTTTAAATAAATAAAAGTAGCGATAAATCGTTATAAATTATTATACATGATATAGAATGAAAAGAAATGATTTAAAGCATATATATTCTAGAATTATTTGAAAAGTTCGAGTTAGCTCTCATTTCAAATAATTACACGACGATTCGAAGTCGAAGATTTAAAGACGGTGATTGAAGACCGGCGATCTTCACATCGAATGGATAACTACTGATGCCCGGCATTGGTTAGATCCTAGTAAAGGGTTACAGTGGTAGTTGTTTGGACGTACTTGAGGATCGTCCGGATATGCGAGCACCAATCTTCAGTATTGGACATATGGGACGAGGAATAAGATGTTTCCTGTTTCGTTCAGACCCAGAACGAACTTGTAAATGGATGTGTGTCTGACATTGGATTTCATACCATGTAAATTGATTTCTATTTAATATATATCTGTTGGTGGCAGAGAATTCATTCTCTTGCTTAACACCCTTCTCTGAGATGCACGAGCTCGGAGGTTATACATTAATAGTTATCGATCGCATGGCGTGAATTGTCAGTGTGGCATGCCAAGATGTAAATGATCAAGGCTTATTGTTGAAAAGCAGAGCCTTGTGGTTGATGATCAAAGCACAACTTTATTATAGCATAGCTTTGTGTATAGCGTTACTTCGCGAGCATCACACCCCAGTATGAACCAGAAACGGGAGAAGGACCCCACGGAGAACATGCGTTTCTTTCTAGCTAAAAGTGGTGTATGGGTTTTATACGCCTAGATATTTCTACTTATGTGGATGATGGATAGCGAGGTACCTCGGATTTGAGTGCCTAGTGGCTCTATTTACGCCCCATAAGGAGGGGAGATGCATTGTTCAGGCATTACCAATCCACTAACATTATTTGTGGACCGACCCTGATGCTCTGGGTGCTGTTGCGACAGAGTCCTGAGGCTCGGGCCAGAGAGTCTCGAATTCGGTAAGGGCGATCCCTTACCTTGGTTCATGATGGAAATCTAACTTCCATTATGACCCATACAGTTTTGATTGTAAACCTATATTTGGCGACATAGTATATGGTAGCTATGCCATCTATGATTGATATATTATGATTGAAATGTTTTGAAAAAATATATACAATAATAATAATCTCAAATCCTTTTTTATCATATCAAGCATTTTTGACCATTATAAGTTAAAACTCTATTCTCCAGTTTGCGTTGCATTGTGTGATGGGACTTGAGTCTTATAATGGTTTCATTTTTATAAAAAGCATTGCGTTGTTTAACGATTTACTTTATATATGCACTGGCAATCCAATGGAGTAAACCCGTTCTGCGTTAACGGCGTGGTCCTGTGATTAGCCTTGTTATTAAATAGGTTATATAAGATTTCTCATACCAGTCCCATGACTGACTCGTAGTTTGTCTCACTTTGCAAACTCGGGTGCCCTCTTTTCCAAACGGGCAGCCTTGTATACAGGTTTTAGCAGATTCATCCTGGATAGCTATGGAGCTGAATATGGGTCTTATAATTTCTATTATGTTGTTAGGACTTCACTTAGTATATTATGTTTGATTCCACTGCAGACACTTTATGTTAAGTTGAAAATTGTATTATGCACAAAGTATGATCCTATTATGCTGTCTAACTCTGATGATATATTTTTCTTAGTGTGATTTGATGTACTTTATCTGTCGTAATTCTATATTTCTATTCCGCTGTTATTGTTTATGTGTTATATTCCAATGATTATCCTTTCTTTTGTACTATGGAAGTTTGGGGTCATCACAGTTGGTATCAAAGCTTTGATTAAACTTAGCTCGGAATATAACATATAAATAAACTGGACAGAAGTAGAATCAGCAGTATTCTAAAACAAATAACTAATTATAGATAGGACTAGTAATGTCCTAGAGTGAGTATAGCAGAATAAAAGACATCCCCTATAGATTCATTTACATTTGAATATATGTCATTGTGCTCTACAATATCTATTATGTTGGCCTGACTCTTTGTCTGCTATTTGCAGACATTTTAGAAATGAGTGGAAGAAAAGAAGAAGTAATTCAATGGTTCAACAATCTAATGAGCCAATCGTGCTCCCACAACCAAATCTCGACCTAGAAGCTCTAGTGATGAAATATCGAAATCTGGGTGGAGTATAATTCCTGGGCAAAGAATCTGTGATTGAAACACGGTCATGGATGCGTTCTGCTGAGATAATCTTTCAAGGCTTAAAGCTGAGAGATGATCAGAAAAGATTAATAGCATCGTGGGCACTAAAGATGAAGCTCTAATCTGGTGGGAAACTATTACAGAGGAAAATCCAGAGGGTAATATTACCTGGGATAGATTCAAAGAAATTTTCAAAGAAAATTTATTCCTTCGGAAGCAACTGAGCGGTTATATGATTAGTTTTACAATCTGAAATAAGGAGATATGACCATCTAAGAATATCATAGTAAATTCAGCGAACTTTCCCGCTTTGCCCTAGATCTATTCAAGATCCTATAAGGAAGAATCTGAGATTTATCAAAGGACTTCAAAAGCAATATGAAGGAAGAGTACTCACTCATGTGAATCTTCCATTCTCTGAAATGGTACAAATGGCTTACCGCTATGAGTATAATGATAAACAACATGGTTGGGAAGATGAAGAGGAAGATAGTTCTAGTAGCAAAAGAAAGATTGAAACAGATAGCCCTAAGGCAAGTATGAAGCCTAAGGTCAGTAAGAAGCCGAAAGTCAATAAGAAAAGGCCAAGATCTAAGAAAGAACCGTTAATGACTACCACATGCTCTAACTGCAATAAGCAAGGTCATTTGGCGATAAATTGCAGATCTCTAAAAAAACAAAGAAACGATGGACCTAAATCCAATGGGAAGTTTCAAGAGACCAGGGAATGCAATATTTTCTATAAGTCCGGTCATATAAGTAGAGATTGCCGATTTTTGAAAGTAACCAAAGAAGCTCAAGTCAATAAAGCAGTAGAAACTCTAGCACCTTTAGCCAATCAGCAAAGGCCAGATGTTTCAGAAGGCACTCTTACTATCCACAATATTCCTGTTAAAGTATTATTCGATACGGGTGCATCACAAAGTTTTTTTTTTCAAGCAGTACAGTTAAGAAGTTAAATCTAAAGCTAAGGAACCTTAAGGAATCGGTTAGAGTTCATAATCCGATAAGGGGTTCTCTTATTCTTGGTGTGTATTGTAGAGTGCTTGTTTCCTTTTTCCGTTACCGTTTTTCTTTCGATTTAATTGTCAAGGATTTCCCTGAATTTGACATCATTCTTGTGCTGGACCAGTTAAACAAATATGAAGCTGAGGTTAAATGTGCAAAAAGAATCGTTAACGGAAGACAAAGTATAAAATTTTTATAACGATACCATGCATAGGACCAAATTCAAATAGAAAATAATTTTGTTCTGCTCTTGATGTTTCTCCTACTGCTATTAAAGATATCCCTGTTGTTAAAAATTATGCGGATGTGTTCGAAGAAGTTGATAGCTTACCTCCGCGGAGAGAAATGGACTTCAGGATTGATCTAGTTCCGAATGCCTTGCCGGTTGTGCATCCTATTTGGAGAATGACATGGAAAGAGAAGGAATAATTGAGTAACCAAACAAAACAGCTCTTATGGAAAGGTCTAATCAAGCCTAGTTTTCCGGAGTAGGGTGCAGCAGTAGTGTTTGTTCCATAGTCAGACGGTACTCTCAGACTATATGTGGATTACTGAGACCTCAACAAGCATACGCTCAAGAATAAATATTTGTTGCCCTGTATAGATGATTTGTTGGATCGTTTAAATGGAGCGAAAGTATTTTCAAAGATCGACCTAGCTACAGGTTTCCATCAATTGCGTATTGCTGAAGAGTGTGTTCCTTTGACAGCTTTTAAAGGTCTAGACATATTAACGAGACCCAACGACTGTCGCCCCTAGCTAAATACCCCCATTCCGAACACAATGGGATATGTATCGCAAGTTGATTCGATCGTTTGAATTAGTTTCCGTTGAATTTACATTTAAATCTCTATATTGAATTTTAAACGTACATTTCAAATTACCGGGGTCACAAACTAACTCTAAAAATTCTCGAAAAATATTTTCTAGCTTCGTATTAACGATACGGTCCTAACAAAACTAGTTTCGTCGAATTCCGAGACCGTTTGAAAAATGGCCAATTTCCAGTCGATTAAAATCAACTGAAACTGGTCAAACGCGTTTTCCTTTGCCACGCTCACATATTGATTCGAAAAATTATGAAATTTGAAACCTAGCAATAACTTTACATCACGGACCCAACAAAACTGGTTTCGTCGAAATCCGAGGTCATTTGCAAAATGTCCATTTTTAAGGGCCTTATATATATAAAAATATATATAAATTCCACAGCGACTATTTCTAATTTTTAACTGGACATATCTTATCATTCCTAAGATGAAATCTCAATTTGTTAACTTCGTTACAAAGATATAGTTATACAGATTCAAATATTTCTTGTTTCGTTCAATTCTGACTTATATTGAATTCTGTATATTCATTTGAAATTAGAAATCGAATTTTCGAACTACCGCGCCATTTTCAATTCCTTTTATAATTATATATAAATATTTATATTCTAGCGACGACGCGTATAATATATATACGTTGAATTCTATTCAAAATAAATTTCTCGTCGATATTATTTAAAATAATTCATTTTAAATAATCAAAATTCGCTAAAATTGCCAAAATAAAAATTTTAAACTGGCCCAGATTTTCCGGGTTGTTACAATCTCCCCCACTTAAAACTTTTCGTCCCCGAAAAGGAACAAAGTCGAAAGCGGTTTGATTATTCAACTCTACGCTCGATCTGGCTTCTATTCTCCAACTCTTTAGTTTCTGAGAATTTTCAAAATTTCAAAAATTTGGCTAACTCCCTAAATTTTCGAAAAATTTCGCCATAACCTCCCCTGCACCGGGAGCATCGGGGAATTTCAAATAGCTTCCCCGGTCCTTCAGATCTCAAAAAGAAAAAGAAAAAGCCAAGCGGCTAGCCAATAGGCTCACAAAATCATCATCACCCAAACAAAACAGGAAATTATGTAATAAACATGTACCTATTTGTCGGGCAAACAAATTTTATTCTCTGCTCTAGCCTCCTTGCTATGACCTGTTCAATGATATATATGTATATGCAAGCAAACGCAACCAATCTTCGATATAATTCAATATTTGGTTCTGTTAGGCTAAATGGCTAAAAATTAGCAAACAAATAAACAAACAACACAAACATCAATCCATTAGTGAATTAGAGTTTCAAATCCATAATTTTGATACATATACAAAAAATCATGTTTTGATGCCAAATCACAACAATGTATTCTAACTATATTAGTTTTGGTTCTCACACCAGCCAATAGGAAATATATAGAAATCTCACTTTCGTCGCTCGAATATAAACACTGATGATGATGCCTCATCATCTGAATCATCTCCGGGCGACTAGAGTGTGATTCTATATCTATCCAGTATATTAAAACTTTGAATACACGCGGATCAGACGTATACGCAAAATCTATATATACTGGATTGTCCAAAATCAATATAAACAAATAATCAAATACGAATAGTTGATTTAAATTTTCAAAACAAAAATGTTTTCATTTGAAAAATATACTCTTCACACTCGTTCTAGGATACTACTGATCCTATCTCAAACGAGTCATTCTAATTGGATATTACTAATCCAATATCTGATGAATTCTTTCGTATGGTTCTAATGTGCCTTGTTCTCTGAGCTTTGTAAACCAAAGCTCTGATACCAACTGTAAAGACCCGCAACCTCCCCGTAAAGGAAAGCGTCGGATAGTTCGAGAACAAACCACAGCAGAACACATATAAAAGAACGTTTCATTGTATATTACAACAATGCATCAGATTACAAGAATATACAGAGTATAAAAGAATATTACACGGAAATATCAGAGATTTAAATTACATTTAAATACATAGCAGCGGAAAATAATACAATACACAACTAGAAGAAGATATACGGATACAAAGCTTTCCGGATATCGTTCCAGCTGTAAACCAGGATCCTGTGAATATAAATCTGCAAAACCAAAACTACTAGCTGCCCGTGTCAAAATAAGGGCACCCAGAGTTTAGGTTAAAACAATAAACTCCAGGTCAGTCATGTGACTGGTGTGAGAACTAAAACAGTAAATCTTTATTTTAAATCATTAGGTAAATCAAGGGACCACGCCGTATAACACGGAACGGGTTTCCTCCCAAGAATACCAGTGCTTAAAACAAACAGCGCAATGCTAAATAAAGAAAGATGAAGCTGTTATAAGACCCAGGTCCTATCACACAATGCAATCGCAAGCCGGGGGATAGGGTTTTCCCTTATAACAGCTAAAGAATGCTTGATACGTTTAAAACAAATCATTTGATACTATTATAAGTGCATAGAGTATAAAACAACTTCAAATCATAAGTATCAATCATAGGCGGCATGAATGCCCCATACCACTATGTCGCCATATATAGGTTTACAAGTAAAACCGCAAATGGCACGTATTTGGAAATTGGATTTCCGTCTATGAACCGAGGCAAAAGATAGTCCCCAACCGATTCGAGACGCTCTAGCCCGTGTCTCAGGAACAGAACGCATCGTCCCTTGGAGCGACAGGGCCGGTCCACCGATGTGGATTAAACTTAAACCCTGAACACTGCGTTTCCCCACCCTTTGGGGTGTCAATGAGCCAACGAATGGCTCCATCGGTTCGAGAACGACCGATCAATCCGAGGCACCTCGCAACAGCAACAACCACATAAGTCAAACTCGTCAGGGCGTGTAAAACCACTGACGCCACTTCTAACTAGAAAGAAACGCATGCCCTCCCTGAGGTCCGTCTCCCGTTTTTGGTTCATACCGGGTGTGAAACACGCGAGGTAAACGTTACACAAAGCTACGCCACAAAGGCCGTGCGTTGATCATCACCACAAGACTTTGCTTTTCAACAGAAGCCTCGATCATTTGCATCTTAGCATGCCACACAGGCAAACCATCCTATGCAACCGATATCAGTCACACAGAATGAAATCCGATGTCAGACACACAGTCCATTTACAAGTCCGTTCTGGGGCTGAACGAAACCGGAGGCACCTAGTACCCCGCATATCCATCGATCTCCAAGTACGTCTGGACGATCACTAACTGTTTCCATCTTCTTGGGTGTACAGCCCAATCAAGATCATCAGTTATCACCCAAACGACGTGAAGACCTCCGGTCTTCGACCATCGTCTTCATCTTCGACTTATCGTCGTATCAGTTATTCAGAATGGGATAAACCCGGTCTTTCCGAATAACTCGCGTATATTTTAAATAAGTGTTACACAAACACAACATACGCCTCATTCCAATTCATTAGTCACTAACCGTAAATTAATCAAGAGAATAATTCCCCAAATATTAACCCCGAAGGCCGAAACCAACATCAGATCAATATCCAGAAAACCATTTTGCTTGGCTAACCGACAGTTAGTTTCTAAATTTCACGTTCAAATCTAATTAAAGATTTAACTATCGCCTGGAGCAAAACTGGTGATACTCCATTCTCGATCTTTTCAATCTAATTAAAGATTCATTAAAACTCCACTTAGTTTTAATCATTATCTAGGTTAAAGAATCAGTGTCACTTAAAACACGATTCACGATAAACCCAAAATCCCATTCCATTAATTATCGGGTTAAAGAACAAGTGTTATTTAAAACACTGTTCACGATAAACCCAAAAATCAATACCAATTCAATTCCAATTAAATATCATTTAATTGGTACACTTCATTAAATCTAAATAAAAAGATTTAATCTTTTCTCAACTGGGTTCAAGAACAGTGTTAGTGAAGACACCATTCACGACAAACCCAAATCACATTCGATTAATTATCGGGTTAAAGAACAAGTGTTATTTAAAACACTGTTCACGATAAACCCAAAAATCAATACCAATTCAATTCCAATTAAATATCATTTAATTGGTACACTTCATTAAATCTAAATAAAAAGATTTAATCTTTTCTCAACTGGGTTCAAGAACAGTGTTAGTGAAGACACCATTCACGACAAACCCAAATCACATTCAATTAATTATCGGGTTAAAGAACAAGTGTTATTTAAAACACTGTTCACGATAAACCCAAAAATCAATACCAATTCAATTCCAATTAAATATCATTTAATTGGTACACTTCATTAAATCTAAATAAAAAGATTTAATCTTTTCTCAACTGGGTTCAAGAACAGTGTTAGTGAAGACACCATTCACGACAAACCCAAATCACATTCGATTAATTATCGAGTTAAAGAACAAGTGTTATTTAAAACACTGTTCACGATAAACCCAAAAATCAATACCAATTCAATTCCAATTAAATATCATTTAATTGGTACACTTCATTAAATCTAAATAAAAAGATTTAATCTTTTCTCAACTGGGTTCAAGAACAGTGTTAGTGAAGACACCATTCACGACAAACCCAAATCACATTCGATTAATTATCGGGTTAAAGAACAAGTGTTATTTAAAACACTGTTCACGATAAACCCAAAAATCAATACCAATTCAATTCCAATTAAATATCATTTAATTGGTACACTTCATTAAATCTAAATAAAAAGATTTAATCTTTTCTCAACTGGGTTCAAGAACAGTGTTAGTGAAGACACCATTCACGACAAACCCAAATCACATTCGATATTCAATACAAGGCTCTGAATAGAAAATATATCGGCTTATATTCAATATCGAATTCTACGACTAACAAATGTCGTATTGGAAATAACGATATAAATATATATCTTTCAAATTTCCATAACAACACCTGTATAATCACGAATTCCAACATCGAAATATTCCGAAGACAATTTCGATTCAAATCCACTCCAATGCAATCATTGGAAATTTTGGTTATTTTCAAAACCATTTCAAATTCAATTTATTTATTTAATAATAAATAGAATTATAATTCTAGTTCAAAACTAGTTCATTTCGATAAAAATCTATTTTTATCTTTTCAAATATGGAGTTTTTCATCCCAAACTTTCACAAATCGTTTCTTATGATTTTACACAAATTATTACTATTTTTAATAATTTTATCAAGGCCCGTACAGTCGATTTCCAACAACGGCCATCGAACTGCACTTACAGCGACCTTTTTCGAATTTGATTTGGACATAATTCCAAATCCAACCGTTAGATTTCAAATTTCTAACATTCATTAGAAAGCTCTTTTCGATACGAACCCAACGGTTCCGGTTTTAGGAGAATCCGATGGTCGGATCTCCCGCAATGTCCGTTTGAAATAAATGGTCGAAATTCACGAACTGCCGCGGCGCGGCGCGTTCTATTCAGGCCATTATATTATATATATAATATATTCCGTCGATTTCCATTTAAAACGAATTATATAAATAGTTTTAAAAATTCGTTTCAAAAGCAATTTCAACTTCCTTTTCAATTCAAATCAAAATTGAATTCTTCTCTATAAATTCGTTTCAAAATTCATTTCTATTCAATTCAAATTTCAATTCAATTTGAATTCATTTCAATTCGTTTTGAATTCATTTCAATTCGTTTTCAATTCAATTCATTTCGAAATCGTTTTCAATTCAATTCGAATTCGTTTTCAATTCATTTCATTTCGAAATCGTTTTCAATTCAATTCGAATTCGTTTTCAATTCAATTCGAATTCGTTTTCAATTCATTTCATTTCGAAATCGTTTTCAATTCAATTCGAATTCGTTTTCAATTCAATTCGAATTCGTTTTCAATTCATTTCATTTCGAAATCGTTTTCAATTCAATTTATTTCGAAATCGTTTTCAATTCAATTCAAAATATTCGATTTCGAAATCACTTTTCAATATTCATTTTTAAGATGAATAAAATCGATATAAATATCGTTCACGTCAAAATGGCGTCAATCTAATCAACACGGCTTCATAAATTTCTATTTTCAAATATTCTATTTCAAATATTTCTATTTCAAATATTTCTATTTCAAATATTTCTTTTTCAAATATTTCTATTTCAAATATTTCTTTTTCAAATATTTCTATTTCAAATATTTCTTTTTTTTCGAAACTGGAATGAGGCCCAATCAATTACCATATAATGTTAATTATATGGATTTTCTACAACACATGTATATATCAATAACGATGAATAATCAACCATCAACCAAAGTGCACTACACTGTATAAGCATCAAATATAGACATTTAACGCTTATAGCAGCTTGTCAATCAATCGATCGACATATTTAATCAATCAGGATGAGTGAACTTCAAATTTCATCCTAACACCCGTGTGGGGTTTCAAACAATCAAACACATATTTTATTTGTGTAGTTAGGCGATGTGTAAAATTTATCGACCCAATCAACGTCATTCAAATAGGTGTACATAAACAAACCGTCTGGTTTGTAAATGAATATTTATTTATTCACATTCACGTTAAAAATTATATTTTTAACGATAACACATTTTATTTTAACATATGAATTTCTATTCAGTTCATTCGTTAAATAAAATGCTATTTTTATTTTTCTAACTTATTTTAGAAAATTTCGGCGGCATAACGGCACGATACTAGAAACGGGACAAGGCCTAGCCTTATCCCCGGACTAGTGAAGGCCCACGCCATTCACACATCAATCAAATTCACTTTCGTTATGCAAACCACAAAATTTGGAGTAAGGGTCTAACCTAGCCTTACTCCTTCGCCTTATAACGGCGCACGTCTAATCCTAACCAATTTATCGATTCGATTCTTCACACCACAAACCACATTCAAACCAATATCACAATCAATAACCAAACAGCCAAACAAACAAGTCCATGGTCTGTGGACGATTGTGTCGGGCGCTACTAAGCACCGTCTGCATCCTAGTATATATATAACTAGAAAAATAAATTGAAAGGTGAGAAATTCTCACCTATAGCTATCCTAGCTCCACGGCTCTTCATTGATATAAATCTTCACTGTTCTCGTCGATATCACTTTCTTCGCCCGTATTCTCTACATATGCAAAAATCGAATTTTTACTTCGCTATTCCATATATAAAAATCATATTTTTCTTTCGATGTTCTATATATAAAAATCATATTTTTATATCGAAGTTCAATATATAAAAATCATATTTTTCTTTCGAAGTTCTACATATAAAAATCATATTTTTCTTTCGAAGTTCTACATATAAAAATCATATTTTTATATGAATAAAATTCTCGTCTTTATATAAATAAAAATCGTAACTTTTTATAAACTAAAACCATATTTTTATAATGCGATAAAATCCTTTTTCGAACAATCAGTTTTAACCTTTCTAAAGAAAATCAGTTTTAACCTTTCTTAAGAAAATCAGTTTTAACCTTTCTTAAGAAAATCAGTTTTAACCTTTCTTAAGAAAATCAGTTTTTATACTTTTTTTTTTTTTTAAAATTCAGTTTTTCTAAACAAAACAAAATCAGTTTTCTAAACAAAAATAAAATCAGGTTTCTAACAAAAATAAAAACAGTTTGCTAATCAAAAGTAAAAACAGTTTTACTGTAATATAAAAATAAATATAAAAAAAAAACCAGTTTTAAATCAGAATTTAAAAACATAAAAATCGGTTTTTTATATTTAACAAAATCAGTTTTAAAAACCTTTTCAAAATCAGTTTATTTATTCGAATTGAACACTTAACTAAAATTGAAAAGTAAATAAAAATAAAAATAAAACTTACAGGTATCGGGAGGAGGGGAGGGGTGTTCACTGGCGCGTGGTGGTCTTCCAGGGTGGCGGTTGGGGATGGCTGGGGGTCCGCAGGGGGTCGGGTGCATCGGGAATGGTGGGGGATGGTCAGAGGCGGCGCCCCACTAGTCGGTGTCGGCTAGGGTAATCGGAGTATTCAAATTCGAGGGAAGGGGAGAGAGGGAACGGGGTGTCGGAGGGAGAAGGAGGGCTGGAGGAGAGTTGCGCGGCGGCGGGGCCCTCTGGTGGTGGCGCCTTCGACGAAGGGGGCGACGAGCAGGAAAAGGGGATCAAGGTTTTTTTTTTTTTTTCTTCTTCGATTTTCTGATTTGTGAAGAGGGGGGGGGGGCCAGCGGGTTTAAAGGAGAAAGATTTTTTTTTTTTTTTTTAATTTATTTTATTTTCAACCCTAAACGTTGACTTTTAATTCGAACACCTAACGAGACCCAACGACTGTCGCCCCTAGCTAAATACCCCCATTCCGAACACAATGGGATATGTATCGCAAGTTGATTCGATCGTTTGAATTAGTTTCCGTTGAATTTACATTTAAATCTCTATATTGAATTTTAAACGTACATTTCAAATTACCGGGGTCACACACTAACTCTAAAAATTCTCGAAAAATATTTTCTAGCTTCGTATTAACGATACGGTCCTAACAAAACTAGTTTCGTCGAATTCCGAGACCGTTTGAAAAATGGCCAATTTCCAGTCGATTAAAATCAACTGAAACTGGTCAAACGCGTTTTCCTTTGCCACGCTCACATATTGATTCGAAAAATTATGAAATTTGAAACCTAGCAATAACTTTACATCACGGACCCAACAAAACTGGTTTCGTCGAAATCCGAGGTCATTTGCAAAATGTCCATTTTTAAGGGCCTTATATATATAAAAATATATATAAATTCCACAGCGACTATTTCTAATTTTTAACTGGACATATCTTATCATTCCTAAGATGAAATCTCAATTTGTTAACTTCGTTACAAAGATATAGTTATACAGATTCAAATATTTCTTGTTTCGTTCAATTCTGACTTATATTGAATTCTGTATATTCATTTGAAATTAGAAATCGAATTTTCGAACTACCGCGCCATTTTCAATTCCTTTTATAATTATATATAAATATTTATATTCTAGCGACGACGCGTATAATATATATACGTTGAATTCTATTCAAAATAAATTTCTCGTCGATATTATTTAAAATAATTCATTTTAAATAATCAAAATTCGCTAAAATTGCCAAAATAAAAATTTTAAACTGGCCCAGATTTTCCGGGTTGTTACAATCTCCCCCACTTAAAACTTTTCGTCCCCGAAAAGGAACAAAGTCGAAAGCGGTTTGATTATTCAACTCTACGCTCGATCTGGCTTCTATTCTCCAACTCTTTAGTTTCTGAGAATTTTCAAAATTTCAAAAATTTGGCTAACTCCCTAAATTTTCGAAAAATTTCGCCATAACCTCCCCTGCACCGGGAGCATCGGGGAATTTCAAATAGCTTCCCCGGTCCTTCAGATCTCAAAAAGAAAAAGAAAAAGCCAAGCGGCTAGCCAATAGGCTCACAAAATCATCATCACCCAAACAAAACAGGAAATTATGTAATAAACATGTACCTATTTGTCGGGCAAACAAATTTTATTCTCTGCTCTAGCCTCCTTGCTATGACCTGTTCAATGATATATATGTATATGCAAGCAAACGCAACCAATCTTCGATATAATTCAATATTTGGTTCTGTTAGGCTAAATGGCTAAAAATTAGCAAACAAATAAACAAACAACACAAACATCAATCCATTAGTGAATTAGAGTTTCAAATCCATAATTTTGATACATATACAAAAAATCATGTTTTGATGCCAAATCACAACAATGTATTCTAACTATATTAGTTTTGGTTCTCACACCAGCCAATAGGAAATATATAGAAATCTCACTTTCGTCGCTCGAATATAAACACTGATGATGATGCCTCATCATCTGAATCATCTCCGGGCGACTAGAGTGTGATTCTATATCTATCCAGTATATTAAAACTTTGAATACACGCGGATCAGACGTATACGCAAAATCTATATATACTGGATTGTCCAAAATCAATATAAACAAATAATCAAATACGAATAGTTGATTTAAATTTTCAAAACAAAAATGTTTTCATTTGAAAAATATACTCTTCACACTCGTTCTAGGATACTACTGATCCTATCTCAAACGAGTCATTCTAATTGGATATTACTAATCCAATATCTGATGAATTCTTTCGTATGGTTCTAATGTGCCTTGTTCTCTGAGCTTTGTAAACCAAAGCTCTGATACCAACTGTAAAGACCCGCAACCTCCCCGTAAAGGAAAGCGTCAGATAGTTCGAGAACAAACCACAGCAGAACACATATAAAAGAACGTTTCATTGTATATTACAACAATGCATCAGATTACAAGAATATACAGAGTATAAAAGAATATTACACGGAAATATCAGAGATTTAAATTACATTTAAATACATAGCAGCGGAAAATAATACAATACACAACTAGAAGAAGATATACGGATACAAAGCTTTCCGGATATCGTTCCAGCTGTAAACCAGGATCCTGTGAATATAAATCTGCAAAACCAAAACTACTAGCTGCCCGTGTCAAAATAAGGGCACCCAGAGTTTAGGTTAAAACAATAAACTCCAGGTCAGTCATGTGACTGGTGTGAGAACTAAAACAGTAAATCTTTATTTTAAATCATTAGGTAAATCAAGGGACCACGCCGTATAACACGGAACGGGTTTCCTCCCAAGAATACCAGTGCTTAAAACAAACAGCGCAATGCTAAATAAAGAAAGATGAAGCTGTTATAAGACCCAGGTCCTATCACACAATGCAATCGCAAGCCGGGGGATAGGGTTTTCCCTTATAACAGCTAAAGAATGCTTGATACGTTTAAAACAAATCATTTGATACTATTATAAGTGCATAGAGTATAAAACAACTTCAAATCATAAGTATCAATCATAGGCGGCATGAATGCCCCATACCACTATGTCGCCATATATAGGTTTACAAGTAAAACCGCAAATGGCACGTATTTGGAAATTGGATTTCCGTCTATGAACCGAGGCAAAAGATAGTCCCCAACCGATTCGAGACGCTCTAGCCCGTGTCTCAGGAACAGAACGCATCGTCCCTTGGAGCGACAGGGCCGGTCCACCGATGTGGATTAAACTTAAACCCTGAACACTGCGTTTCCCCACCCTTTGGGGTGTCAATGAGCCAACGAATGGCTCCATCGGTTCGAGAACGACCGATCAATCCGAGGCGCCTCGCAACAGCAACAACCACATAAGTCAAACTCGTCAGGGCATGTAAAACCACTGACGCCACTTCTAACTAGAAAGAAACGCATGCCCTCCCTGAGGTCCGTCTCCCGTTTTTGGTTCATACCGGGTGTGAAACACGCGAGGTAAACGTTACACAAAGCTACGCCACAAAGGCCGTGCGTTGATCATCACCACAAGACTTTGCTTTTCAACAGAAGCCTCGATCATTTGCATCTTAGCATGCCACACAGGCAAACCATCCTATGCAACCGATATCAGTCACACAGAATGAAATCCGATGTCAGACACACAGTCCATTTACAAGTCCGTTCTAGGGCTGAACGAAACCGGAGGCACCTAGTACCCCGCATATCCATCGATCTCCAAGTACGTCTGGACGATCACTAACTGTTTCCATCTTCTTGGGTGTACAGCCCAATCAAGATCATCAGTTATCACCCAAACGACGTGAAGACCTCCGGTCTTCGACCATCGTCTTCATCTTCGACTTATCGTCGTATCAGTTATTCAGAATGGGATAAACCCGGTCTTTCCGAATAACTCGCGTATATTTTAAATAAGTGTTACACAAACACAACATACGCCTCATTCCAATTCATTAGTCACTAACCGTAAATTAATCAAGAGAATAATTCCCCAAATATTAACCCCGAAGGCCGAAACCAACATCAGATCAATATCCAGAAAACCATTTTGCTTGGCTAACCGACAGTTAGTTTCTAAATTTCACGTTCAAATCTAATTAAAGATTTAACTATCGCCTGGAGCAAAACTGGTGATACTCCATTCTCGATCTTTTCAATCTAATTAAAGATTCATTAAAACTCCACTTAGTTTTAATCATTATCTAGGTTAAAGAATCAGTGTCACTTAAAACACGATTCACGATAAACCCAAAATCCCATTCCATTAATTATCGGGTTAAAGAACAAGTGTTATTTAAAACACTGTTCACGATAAACCCAAAAATCAATACCAATTCAATTCCAATTAAATATCATTTAATTGGTACACTTCATTAAATCTAAATAAAAAGATTTAATCTTTTCTCAACTGGGTTCAAGAACAGTGTTAGTGAAGACACCATTCACGACAAACCCAAATCACATTCGATTAATTATCGGGTTAAAGAACAAGTGTTATTTAAAACACTGTTCACGATAAACCCAAAAATCAATACCAATTCAATTCCAATTAAATATCATTTAATTGGTACACTTCATTAAATCTAAATAAAAAGATTTAATCTTTTCTCAACTGGGTTCAAGAACAGTGTTAGTGAAGACACCATTCACGACAAACCCAAATCACATTCAATTAATTATCGGGTTAAAGAACAAGTGTTATTTAAAACACTGTTCACGATAAACCCAAAAATCAATACCAATTCAATTCCAATTAAATATCATTTAATTGGTACACTTCATTAAATCTAAATAAAAAGATTTAATCTTTTCTCAACTGGGTTCAAGAACAGTGTTAGTGAAGACACCATTCACGACAAACCCAAATCACATTCGATTAATTATCGAGTTAAAGAACAAGTGTTATTTAAAACACTGTTCACGATAAACCCAAAAATCAATACCAATTCAATTCCAATTAAATATCATTTAATTGGTACACTTCATTAAATCTAAATAAAAAGATTTAATCTTTTCTCAACTGGGTTCAAGAACAGTGTTAGTGAAGACACCATTCACGACAAACCCAAATCACATTCGATTAATTATCGGGTTAAAGAACAAGTGTTATTTAAAACACTGTTCACGATAAACCCAAAAATCAATACCAATTCAATTCCAATTAAATATCATTTAATTGGTACACTTCATTAAATCTAAATAAAAAGATTTAATCTTTTCTCAACTGGGTTCAAGAACAGTGTTAGTGAAGACACCATTCACGACAAACCCAAATCACATTCGATATTCAATACAAGGCTCTGAATAGAAAATATATCGGCTTATATTCAATATCGAATTCTACGACTAACAAATGTCGTATTGGAAATAACGATATAAATATATATCTTTCAAATTTCCATAACAACACCTGTATAATCACGAATTCCAACATCGAAATATTCCGAAGACAATTTCGATTCAAATCCACTCCAATGCAATCATTGGAAATTTTGGTTATTTTCAAAACCATTTCAAATTCAATTTATTTATTTAATAATAAATAGAATTATAATTCTAGTTCAAAACTAGTTCATTTCGATAAAAATCTATTTTTATCTTTTCAAATATGGAGTTTTTCATCCCAAACTTTCACAAATCGTTTCTTATGATTTTACACAAATTATTACTATTTTTAATAATTTTATCAAGGCCCGTACAGTCGATTTCCAACAACGGCCATCGAACTGCACTTACAGCGACCTTTTTCGAATTTGATTTGGACATAATTCCAAATCCAACCGTTAGATTTCAAATTTCTAACATTCATTAGAAAGCTCTTTTCGATACGAACCCAACGGTTCCGGTTTTAGGAGAATCCGATGGTCGGATCTCCCGCAATGTCCGTTTGAAATAAATGGTCGAAATTCACGAACTGCCGCGGCGCGGCGCGTTCTATTCAGGCCATTATATTATATATATAATATATTCCGTCGATTTCCATTTAAAACGAATTATATAAATAGTTTTAAAAATTCGTTTCAAAAGCAATTTCAACTTCCTTTTCAATTCAAATCAAAATTGAATTCTTCTCTATAAATTCGTTTCAAAATTCATTTCTATTCAATTCAAATTTCAATTCAATTTGAATTCATTTCAATTCGTTTTGAATTCATTTCAATTCGTTTTCAATTCAATTCATTTCGAAATCGTTTTCAATTCAATTCGAATTCGTTTTCAATTCATTTCATTTCGAAATCGTTTTCAATTCAATTCGAATTCGTTTTCAATTCAATTCGAATTCGTTTTCAATTCATTTCATTTCGAAATCGTTTTCAATTCAATTCGAATTCGTTTTCAATTCAATTCGAATTCGTTTTCAATTCATTTCATTTCGAAATCGTTTTCAATTCAATTTATTTCGAAATCGTTTTCAATTCAATTCAAAATATTCGATTTCGAAATCACTTTTCAATATTCATTTTTAAGATGAATAAAATCGATATAAATATCGTTCACGTCAAAATGGCGTCAATCTAATCAACACGGCTTCATAAATTTCTATTTTCAAATATTCTATTTCAAATATTTCTATTTCAAATATTTCTATTTCAAATATTTCTTTTTCAAATATTTCTATTTCAAATATTTCTTTTTCAAATATTTCTATTTCAAATATTTCTTTTTTTTCGAAACTGGAATGAGGCCCAATCAATTACCATATAATGTTAATTATATGGATTTTCTACAACACATGTATATATCAATAACGATGAATAATCAACCATCAACCAAAGTGCACTACACTGTATAAGCATCAAATATAGACATTTAACGCTTATAGCAGCTTGTCAATCAATCGATCGACATATTTAATCAATCAGGATGAGTGAACTTCAAATTTCATCCTAACACCCGTGTGGGGTTTCAAACAATCAAACACATATTTTATTTGTGTAGTTAGGCGATGTGTAAAATTTATCGACCCAATCAACGTCATTCAAATAGGTGTACATAAACAAACCGTCTGGTTTGTAAATGAATATTTATTTATTCACATTCACGTTAAAAATTATATTTTTAACGATAACACATTTTATTTTAACATATGAATTTCTATTCAGTTCATTCGTTAAATAAAATGCTATTTTTATTTTTCTAACTTATTTTAGAAAATTTCGGCGGCATAACGGCACGATACTAGAAACGGGACAAGGCCTAGCCTTATCCCCGGACTAGTGAAGGCCCACGCCATTCACACATCAATCAAATTCACTTTCGTTATGCAAACCACAAAATTTGGAGTAAGGGTCTAACCTAGCCTTACTCCTTCGCCTTATAACGGCGCACGTCTAATCCTAACCAATTTATCGATTCGATTCTTCACACCACAAACCACATTCAAACCAATATCACAATCAATAACCAAACAGCCAAACAAACAAGTCCATGGTCTGTGGACGATTGTGTCGGGCGCTACTAAGCACCGTCTGCATCCTAGTATATATATAACTAGAAAAATAAATTGAAAGGTGAGAAATTCTCACCTATAGCTATCCTAGCTCCACGGCTCTTCATTGATATAAATCTTCACTGTTCTCGTCGATATCACTTTCTTCGCCCGTATTCTCTACATATGCAAAAATCGAATTTTTACTTCGCTATTCCATATATAAAAATCATATTTTTCTTTCGATGTTCTATATATAAAAATCATATTTTTATATCGAAGTTCAATATATAAAAATCATATTTTTCTTTCGAAGTTCTACATATAAAAATCATATTTTTCTTTCGAAGTTCTACATATAAAAATCATATTTTTATATGAATAAAATTCTCGTCTTTATATAAATAAAAATCGTAACTTTTTATAAACTAAAACCATATTTTTATAATGCGATAAAATCCTTTTTCGAACAATCAGTTTTAACCTTTCTAAAGAAAATCAGTTTTAACCTTTCTTAAGAAAATCAGTTTTAACCTTTCTTAAGAAAATCAGTTTTAACCTTTCTTAAGAAAATCAGTTTTTATACTTTTTTTTTTTTTTAAAATTCAGTTTTTCTAAACAAAACAAAATCAGTTTTCTAAACAAAAATAAAATCAGGTTTCTAACAAAAATAAAAACAGTTTGCTAATCAAAAGTAAAAACAGTTTTACTGTAATATAAAAATAAATATAAAAAAAAAACCAGTTTTAAATCAGAATTTAAAAACATAAAAATCGGTTTTTTATATTTAACAAAATCAGTTTTAAAAACCTTTTCAAAATCAGTTTATTTATTCGAATTGAACACTTAACTAAAATTGAAAAGTAAATAAAAATAAAAATAAAACTTACAGGTATCGGGAGGAGGGGAGGGGTGTTCACTGGCGCGTGGTGGTCTTCCAGGGTGGCGGTTGGGGATGGCTGGGGGTCCGCAGGGGGTCGGGTGCATCGGGAATGGTGGGGGATGGTCAGAGGCGGCGCCCCACTAGTCGGTGTCGGCTAGGGTAATCGGAGTATTCAAATTCGAGGGAAGGGGAGAGAGGGAACGGGGTGTCGGAGGGAGAAGGAGGGCTGGAGGAGAGTTGCGCGGCGGCGGGGCCCTCTGGTGGTGGCGCCTTCGACGAAGGGGGCGACGAGCAGGAAAAGGGGATCAAGGTTTTTTTTTTTTTTCTTCTTCGATTTTCTGATTTGTGAAGAGGGGGGGGGGCCAGCGGGTTTAAAGGAGAAAGATTTTTTTTTTTTTTTTTAATTTATTTTATTTTCAACCCTAAACGTTGACTTTTAATTCGAACACCTAACGAGACCCAACGACTGTCGCCCCTAGCTAAATACCCCCATTCCGAACACAATGGGATATGTATCGCAAGTTGATTCGATCGTTTGAATTAGTTTCCGTTGAATTTACATTTAAATCTCTATATTGAATTTTAAACGTACATTTCAAATTACCGGGGTCACACACTAACTCTAAAAATTCTCGAAAAATATTTTCTAGCTTCGTATTAACGATACGGTCCTAACAAAACTAGTTTCGTCGAATTCCGAGACCGTTTGAAAAATGGCCAATTTCCAGTCGATTAAAATCAACTGAAACTGGTCAAACGCGTTTTCCTTTGCCACGCTCACATATTGATTCGAAAAATTATGAAATTTGAAACCTAGCAATAACTTTACATCACGGACCCAACAAAACTGGTTTCGTCGAAATCCGAGGTCATTTGCAAAATGTCCATTTTTAAGGGCCTTATATATATAAAAATATATATAAATTCCACAGCGACTATTTCTAATTTTTAACTGGACATATCTTATCATTCCTAAGATGAAATCTCAATTTGTTAACTTCGTTACAAAGATATAGTTATACAGATTCAAATATTTCTTGTTTCGTTCAATTCTGACTTATATTGAATTCTGTATATTCATTTGAAATTAGAAATCGAATTTTCGAACTACCGCGCCATTTTCAATTCCTTTTATAATTATATATAAATATTTATATTCTAGCGACGACGCGTATAATATATATACGTTGAATTCTATTCAAAATAAATTTCTCGTCGATATTATTTAAAATAATTCATTTTAAATAATCAAAATTCGCTAAAATTGCCAAAATAAAAATTTTAAACTGGCCCAGATTTTCCGGGTTGTTACATTGACCACTGCTCCAGTGTTGACCATTATTGATGGCAATCAAGATTTGTATGTCTGGATTGATGCTTCTATTGAAGGTATTGGTGCAGTGTTAATGCAAAGAGACAAAGTAGTTGCTTATGTTAGCCGTCAATTGAAACAACATGAGAAGAAATACCCCACTCATGATCTTGAGATGATGGCCATCCTGTTTGCTTTTAAAATATGGAGGCACTATCTTTTGGGTGAGAAGTTCGAACTATATACAGATCATAAATCCTTGAGGTATTTTTTCACACAAAGGGACTTAAATTTGAGGCAGTAATGTTGGGTAGAATTTCTTTCGACCTATGATCTGGACATCTTGTATACTCCAGGGAAAGCCAATGTTGTGACAGATGCACTTAGCAGAAAGAATGCGGGCGTCGCCAATCTTATCATTACACCTACCTTGATTAACAAAATCTTTGCTCTTCAGAAAGATGATGAATTTGTACAGAGAATTAGTAGAAGAGTTCGACAAGGAGAACCCTCAAGTTTCCAAATTGATAACAAGGGAGTTCTGAGGTTAAAAGGTCGAATTTGTGTCCCGAATATTCCTGAGCTCAGAAGAGAAGTAATGGATGAATGTCACAAATCCAAGCTTTGTATTCATCCAGGGGTGAGCAAGATGTATCATGATCTCAAGCGCACATTCTGGTGGAAATCTATGAAAAGAGACGTCTCCATTTATGTAAGCAGGTTTTCTACTTGCCAGCAAGTCAAGAGTGATTAGCAGAAACCTGCCGGATTGATAAAACCACCGGAAGTTCCAAGTTGGAAATGGGATCAAATCTCTATGGATTTTATCGATGGCCTACCTCGAACCAGAAAAGGCAATGATATTATTTGGGTGATCGTTCATCGTTTCATGAAGTCTACCCATTTTATTCCTGTCAAATCAACTAGAACAGCTCAAAGCTTGGTGAAAATTTATTTCAAGAAATTGTTCGACTGCATGGAGTTCCCAGTAGCATTGTTAGTGACCATGACTCTATATTCGTTAGTAAATTTTGGGAAGCTTTCCGAGAAGAGTTGGGGACAACATTAAATTTAAGCACCACTTATCATCCTCAAACAGGTGGCCAGATCGAGAGGGTGAACCGTATACTGGAAGATTTGTTGCGGACATGTATTCTTGACTTTGGCGGATCATGGGAAGACCACTTACATTTGGTTGAATTCTCCTACAATAACAGTTACCAAGCAAGCTTGCAAATGTCGCCATTCGAAGCATTATATGGCAGGCCTTGTAGATCTCCCGCATGTTGGGTTGAACCAGGTAATAGACTAGTATTAGGTCCCGACATGATCCATGAAGCTTCAAACAAAGTTGATTTTATTAAGAAGAGATTACTAGTAGCACAGAGCTGTCAAAAAAGTTATGTAGATTCAAGAAGAAGAGATTCAGAATTTGGTGTTGGCGATTACGTGTACTTGTGAGTTTCTCCATTAAGAGGAGTAGTTAGCTTTGGGAAGACTGGAAAGTTGGCTCCTAGATTCATTGGTCCATTCCCTGTTTTAGGAAGAATTGGAACTCTCGCTTACAAGGTTCAGTCACCTGACTGGTTGCCAGGGGTACATGATGTATTCCATGTGTCTTAACTTCGGAAGCATGTACATGATCCAGACTTGATCGTGGAAGAAGCCGCACAACAGGATTTGAAGATTACCCCAAACTTAGCAGTAAGAAGGGAGCCCGTAAAGATCATTGGCAATGAAACCTGATTTCTGAGGAACAAAAGAATTCATCTAGTCAAGGTACAGTGGAGCGGTGATCCTAGAGACTGTACATGGGAGACATAGGATAGCATCAAACAAGCTTACCCCCAATGTAGAGCGGATATCTCTGACTAGCTATAGTGCAAGATACATTTACCATATTTTGCGTTTTCCATTTTGTTTCCTACTTTACTATTGTTTCCTTTTCGGGGACGAAAAGCTTTTAAGTGGGGGAGATTGTAGCAACCCGGAAAATCAGAGCCAATTTAAAATTTTCATTTTGGCTATTTTTATTGCATTTTGAATAGTTAAAATAATTTATTTAAATAGTAATGATTAAAAATTTATTTAAATCGAAGTTAGAACGAATATATTTATTTTAATTTCAAAAGGAGTTAGAAATAGCACGGTAGTTTGAAATTTTGAATTCAAGCTTTGACTGACTGTACATAATGAAAAATTAATCGGATTTTAGTAGGACCAAAAATATTACAATTTTTTTAAAAATATCTTTCTAACGAATCCGAAAAATTGAAATTTCATAGCGGGAATCAAAAGTTATGGTCAGTTGAATATTCAGAATAGTCGTTATGCAATTTAATATATAATATATAGCCCGTATAAATCGCCATTTTGCAAACGACCTCCATTTTCGATGAAACTACCATGGTTGGATCTGGAATGTCAAATTATTGCAGGATTCCAATTTTCATAATTTTTGGAATCAATATGTGAGTGTGGCAAAGGAAAATGTGTTTTGGACAATTTCAATCAATTTGGATCGACCACAAAATGGCCATTTTTCAAATGGTCTCCAAATTCAATGAAATTAATTTTGTTAGGACCATATCGTCGAAACATCGCTAGATTTATTTTTCGGGAATTTTTAGAGTCAGTATGTGGCCCCGATAAATTAAAATGTACGATCAAATTAAATATTTTATATTTAAATTTAAAGAAAAACCTATTGAAATAATTGAATTGGCTTACGAGACATATCCCATTGTGTTCGGAATGAGGGTATTTAGCTAGAGGTGTCACTTGTTGGGTTTGATTTGGAGTTAGGTGCGAGAAATTAAAAGAATTAAATAAATACTCAACAGAACAAATCAACACAATACAAAATCATTTTATATCAAAATTACAAGTACGCTGTCTCATGTACACTCAAACTCATTCTAGGGTATTACCACCTTATCTCTAATGAGTTAATTGATCCCAAATAGGGCTAAGGTTTTCGCTAAACCAAAGCTCTGATACCAAATGTAACATCCATGATTTTTGACCGTTCAAATCAAAAATGATCCTCAATGCTAGCTTAAACAAATCAAAAATACAGAAAATTATTGGGATTTGTATAAGAAAAAGAAGAGAAGAAGAAAAACAACACAGAATCTCATAGCGGAAAGACAAAATATAATAATTAAATAACAGTTCATGAAGCTGTTAAAACATACATATGATTATATTTTACAACGATTATCAGAGTAAATTAACTCACAACATACCAATGCATTGCAGTGGAATAATAGTAATAAGACGTCTGTTGATGTGACGTTCCCAAAACCCCGCGACACGATGTTAAGGATAATCATTGGAATATAACACATCAATCATCATTAGCAGATCACAGATAATAGCATAAACAGAAAATAGAATAATTTACACACATATGACAGCGGAATCATATAGATATCATCACATCAGAGAAGCACAGTACAGGATACAACTTAGTGCATAATGATACATAATCAGTCACCTTCGCCAGAGGCGGAATCATACATAAAGAGTACACAAAAGGAATATCAGTCTACATCGCCAGTGGCGGAATCATAATATAGATACAATAATGGCGGAGAAAATCCAAGTCAGCACGGTGTAGTCAAGCCTCGCCATGAGCCAAAAGGTGCGTCAGAAACCTGTAACTAGGCTGCCCGTGTGAAAATGAGGGCACCCGAGTTTGCAAGGTGAAACAAACTACGAGTCAGTCATGGGACTAGTATGAGAAATCTACTTAACTTATTAACAACAATAACAAGGCAAATCAAAGGACCACGCCACTTTCGTGGAACGGGTTTACTCCAATGAGTGCTAGTGCATGAAATAAAGTAAATGATTAAATCAACGCAATGCTTTTTATAAAATGAAGCCATTATAAGACTCAGGTCCCATCACACAATGCAACGCAAGCCGGAGGATAGAGTTTTTACCTTATAATGGCCAAAGATGCTTCATACGAATAAAACAAAAGAGTTTGATATTATTACTAGTGCATATATGTTTCAAAAGCGATTCAATCATAAATATTAATCCTAGGCGGCATAGCTACCATCTACTATGTCGCCATACTAGTAATACAATCACATCCGCATATTTCGTATTGGAAATTGGATTCCTTCATGAGTCGAGGCAAGGGGCAAGCTCCTCTCCGTTCGAGACACTCTAGCAAATGTCTCGGGACCGCACACAACAATCCCCTGGATCCTCCAAGGCCGGTCCTCTCTTACTTTTGAGGATTGGCAATTCCTGAACACACGTTTCCCGGTCCTTACAGACCTATAATCGAGGCGCCTCGTAATCCAACAACCACACAGGTGAAAAGTAGATATAAATGTCAGGGCTGGGAGGTCACTGACACCACCATAGCTAGAAAGAAACGTCATGCACTCCTTGGGTCCTTCTCCCGTTTTTGACTCATACCGGGGTGTGAGGCTCGCGAATTCACATTATACACAAAGCTACGTCACACAGACCATGCTTTGATCATCAACCACAAGACTTTGCTTTGCAACAGAAGCCTTGATCATATGCCACTTAGGCGTGCCACACAGGCAATCCACTCCATGCGACTGATTTCTGTCAATACATAACCTCTGAGCTCGTACGTCTCAGAGAAGGGCGTTAAGCAAGAGAATAAATTCTCCGCCGCCAAACAGATATATATTTAACAGAGATCAATCAACACAGAAAAAAATCCAATGTCAGACACACAGTCCATTTACAAGTCCGTTCTGGGTCTGAATGAAACCGGAGGCACCAATTCCTCGCATATCCGTACAATCAACAATATGTTTGGACGGCTACTACTTCAATTCCTTCATGGTAGCTACTCCAATCACGAGCATCAGTACCGCCCATCCATCCAATGTGGAGATCGTCGGTCTTCAACCATCTTCGACTCTTCGACTTCTCAACGTCGATCGATTATTTGAAATGAGATAAACTCAGCCTTTTCAAATAATCCACGTATATTTAGATTTTCAAACCAATTAATCACATGGTTGAACTATTCAACATTCACATTTCAGTTATTTAGTTAAAATTTTCATGTCAAATACATTCAACCATCACATATCAAGCAAACACAACAAAATTGGTTTATTTCCACTCTATATCGTCAATAGTATTTTATAACGATATATCGCCATTTTTATTTAATTTAAAACGGCCATATTTAATTAAACGAAGTTTCAGGTCGTGTCGATACACTGGCGCTGCTTTTCACTAATTTTGTTTTACACATATAGGATAATCTAACCGTTGGATCTTCACAAATTTTACATCATTAGGGAGGTCATTTCAAAATGAATCCAACGGTTCCAGTTTTGGGAAAATCCGACGGTCGGATCTTCCACACTAACCATTTGAAGTTACGATTTCAATTTACGAACTGCAGCGTCGTTATTCGATTTAATTTAATTATATTTATATATAGATATATAAATATAATCGTTTCTGGCGTTGTTTTTCACTAATTTTGAATTAAACATTCAAGACAATCCAACCGTCGGATCTTCACAAAGTTGGTGCCGTTGGAAAGATATTTCAAAGGCGAACCCAACGGTTGAGGTTTCGGGAAAATCCAATGGTCGGATCTTCCGCACTACTCGTTTGAAATCACGGTTTCAAAACACGAACTGCACGGCCACGTTTCGTTTTAATTCTATTTATATTTATATATTTATATAAATATAGTTCATTCAAAAATTCCTATATCGTTTCCACTTTAATTATTTCACTAACGCCTTAAATTTTTGGAAAATTTCGCCATAACCTCCTTTGTACGGGAGGGTCTGGGAAAATTCCCAAATAGCCACACGGGCGTCTCATATCAAAAAGAAAAAGAAAAGGCCAGGCGGCTAGCCAACAGGCTCATAAAATCATCACCCAAACAAAGCGGTAAATGTGTACCTATTTGTCGGGCACAAAATTCTATTTCTCTTCTCTAGCCCCTTTTTGCTTTAACCTGTTCAATAGATATGCATGTACATATATACAATTTCTAACATTTATCAATTTCCATTCAATTTCATATTTGCCTTGCTTTGGTTTAAAAACACCATTCATTCTAATATCGCATGCATAGGCTGAAATCATATCATTAGCTAGTTAATGTATATTTCAACTCATGCACGTTTATTTGAACAAGTGGCTATTTTTAACACTTCACATTTCAAAAGATGATAATTTTGGCGAACTAAAATAGATTTCAACACATGACTGTTTTATTTAGTTCCTATGCATGTTAAAAATAATATTTCTATCACAAATATTTATTCCAACGTCCGCATATCTTTATCATAGCACACATATGATAAAAATGATATTTTTATCATTTATAATATTTATTCAACAAATAGACGTTTCAACACTTCATAGTTTCAATAAAAATGTAATCTTTATTGTTCGATCTTTTTATTCAACACATGAATATTTCCACTACACACACTTCTCAACAAATGAGCATTTCCACACATGGACATTTTATTTATGTTGTTTATATTAGAAAGATGAAATTTTGATTGTTGAAACCATTTATATAAGGCGAATATTTTGCATACTTCATATATATATAAAAATGTGATCTTTATTGTTAAAGCACTTCATTCATTCACAAATGAATTTAATTTTCATACAACACTTTTCAACACATGAATATTTCCACACATGGACATAGTTTCATATATGACTTTAATTTCAATGCATGTAAAATAATTTCAACATATTAAAATAATTCTAACACACAAAGATTATTCAAAATTTCGGCAGCATAACGGCAGGGTAGTTAAAACCGGCACCGTCCCTAGTACGGCTCCTCGTTCTACCTTAAAACCTCGCGGTTTTTGACAATGGGGATTCATGCATCTAATTCGCACGCAGGCGGCATGTTTATTTTTATTTCCACAAATATTTCCAATTCATTTCAATCACCAATGGGTATTTTTCAACCACAACCAAACAATATCAACCACAAACAATTATTCAACCATTCGTATTTTTCATCCAATATTTCACACCAATTCACCACAATAAATATCGTCCATGGTTTGTGGACGAGGGGAGTATATATATATATATATATTATATTTTCTATATTTCACTTGCATTTCAACACATATATCAATTATTCTATGCATGTAAAAATTCATACTTCGCTCATATAGCTTACACTACGCATGTACATGAGGTATACAACACGTATGTAATTTATATTTCGCTTGTATAAATTATACACGACATTTTCCATTCAATTTCACATTAATTTAGATTTCTCACCTTGGTTTTCTGAGCGCTAAAAATCGATACGATGTCAGAAAAATCCGCAGCTTCTTCTATTGGGTAGAGAGCTTCCTTGCGGTCTCGATGTTTCCTGTTTCATCGAATTTCGTCAACATACCAAAAAGATATGATTTTCAAACGGTTTGCAACGGTTTTAAAGTGTCGTAAAACAATTTAATTAAACAGGCCGTTACCTCAGCTAAAGGTTTCAAAACTAGGTCAGCGATTTTTGATCAAACCGTGTAGCGGTTGGATGATCGGCCAGTGCAGGGTTGTAGGCGGAGGAGAGGCGCACGTGCGGGCCCCACGGCGTTGAACTCGACGGCCTCTGGGCGGCGGAATCGACCTCGAAACGGTCGGACTTTGGAGGAGCGGATCCGGCGAAATACTCGACGATGCTGGGCGAGGTTGGTATCGATTTGAAGCTCGTCTCGAGCTTTACGAAAAACTCCAAAGGGCCCTGGTGTTTTGATGAGCGGATGTGGAGATTTGGAGGAGAGAAGGCGGAAAAAGGAAGCCGCCGTTCGATCTGGAGGTTCGGGGGTTTTTCCGTTTTTTTATTATGAATGGAAAAATATGATTGGCCGAGACTATATTAAAAATTTTAAATAGTGTTTTCTTAAACGAACTCCTTTTTAAACCCAACGACTGTCGCCCCTAGCTAAATACCCCCATTTCGGACACAATGGGATATGTTTCGTGGGCCAATTCGACTGTTACAGTCAGTTATTTTTCAAATTAAAGTATAAAACAATTAATTTTTAACTCTGAACACGCATTTCAATTTGCCAGGGCCACAAACTGATTCGAAAAATTTCAAAAAAATAAATCTAGCTATGTTTTGACGCTACGGTCCCAACAAAACTAGTTTCGTCGAATTCTGAGGTCGTATGAAAAATGGCCATTTTCTGGTCGATCCAATTTAACAGAAATCGACCAAACACATTTTCTTTTGCCACGCTCACATACTAGCTTCAAAAATTATGAAATTTGAAACCTAGCAATAGTTTGACATCCCGGACCCAACAAAAGTGGTTTCGTCGAATTCCGAGGTCGTATGCAAAATATCAATTTTCTAGGGCTATATTCTATATACCGACCCCTCTGAAAATTCATTCGGCCATAACTTTTGATTCCCGTTATGAAACTTCGATTTTCCAGATTCGTTAGAAAGGTATTAACTAACAGATTTAAATATTTTTGGTTTCACTAAAATCCGTTATATTTTCCACCCTGCATAGTCAGTCAAAGTTTGAATTCAAATTTTCAAACTGACTCACTATTCCTAACTTACTATTTTATTGAAATATTCTATTTCAATTGTTCAAATTCCTTTGAAATAATCAATTTAAAAATTTTAAATTGGCTCGTATTTTCCGGGTTATTACAATCTCCCCTACTTAAAACTTTTCGTCCTCGAAAAGGAAACAATAGTAAAGTAGGAAATAAAATGTAAATGCAAAGTATGGCAAAGGTACCTTGCACCGGAGTTAGTCAGAGATATCCACTCTGCATTTGGGGTAAGCTTGCTTAATGCTTTCCTCAGTTTCCCAAGTACAGTCTCTAGGATCACTGCTCCACTGCACTTTAACTAAATGAACCTTTTTTCTTCTGAGTTCTCTAGTTTCTTTGCCAACAATTTTTAATGGCTCTCTTTTGAGTGCTAATTCTGGAGTTATCTCCACATCCCGTTGCGCTGCTTCTTCTACAACAAGATCCGGATCATGCACATGTCTCCTAAGTTGAGATACGTGAAAAACATTGTGCACTCCAGGCAACCAATCTGGCAATTGAACCCTATAAGCAAGAGTTCCAATTCGCTCAAGTATAGGAAAGGGACCAATAAATCTCGGTGCCAACTTCCCAGTCTTTCCAAATCTGATTACTCCTCTCATCGGAGAAACCTTTAAATAAACATGATCACCAACAGCAAATGTCAAATCTCTCCTTCTAGAGTCTGCATAACTTTTCTTTCGGCTTTGGGCAGTTTTCAATCGCTTCTTGATGAAATCCACTTTATCCGATGCTTCCCTAATCATATCGGGTCCTAGTACAAGTCTGTTGCCAGGTTCTACCCAACATGCTGGAGATCTGCAGGGTCTGCCATATAATGCTTCAAATGGTGACATTCTCAAACTTGCTTGATAGCTATTGTTATATGAGAATTCTGCCAAATGCAAATGATCTTCCCATGACCCACCAAAGTCGATTATACAAGCCCGCAATAAATCTTCCAGAATTCTATTCACCCGCTCAGTTTGGCCATCTGTTTGTGGGTGATAAGCGGTGCTCATATTCAGTTTCGTTCCCAATTCTGTCTGGAAAGCCTCCCAGAACTTGCTAGTAAATAGGGGATCTCTATCACTAACTATGCTGATGGGAATTCCATGCAGCTTAACAATTTCTTTGTAATATATCTGTGCTAGACTTTGGGCAGTTCTATTGGATCTGACAGGTAAAAAATGGGCAGTCTTCGTGAAGCGATCTACGATTACCCAAATGTTATCATTACCTTTCTTGGTTCGCGGCAAACCATCTATGAAATCCATGGAAATCTGTTCCCATTTCCAGCCTGGGACTTCCAACGGTTGCAACAATCCAGCTAGCTTCTGTTGGTCGCTCTTGACCAATTGACAGGTAGGGCATCTGCTAACATACAAAGAAATATCTCTTTTCATTGCCTTCCACCAGAAAGTGCGTTTGATATCGTTGTACATTTTACTCACCCCAGGATGGATGCAAAATTTGGATTTATGGCATTCGTCTAGCACTTCTCTTCGAAGGCCTGGAATATTTGGGATGCAAATCCTGTTATTTAACCTGAGAACCCCCTTATTGTCAATACGGAAACTCGTGGTTTCACCTTCCTTGACTCTCTTACTGATTCTCTGAATGAATTCATCGTCTTTCTGAAGGGCTGAAATCCTATGAATCAATCCAGGTGTAATTATAAGATGGGCAACGATTGCGGTCTTTCTACTAAGTGCATCCGCTACTACGTTAGCTTTCCCCGGCGTATACAAGATATCAAGATCATACGCTGCAAGAAATTCTAGCCAACGCTGCTGTCTCAGATTCAGATCTTTTTGGGTATATAAATACTTCAATGATTGATGATCTGTGTACAGTATAAATTTCTCGCCCAATAAGTAATGCCTCCAGATTTTCAAGGCAAATACGATGGCTAGCAACTCAAGATCATGAGTCACATAATTCTTCTCATGCGGTTTCAATTGGCGGTTTGCATAAGCGACTACTTGGCCTCTCTGCATTAACACTGCCCCAACACCTCTAATAGAAGCATCTGTCCAAACCGTTAAATCCTGATTGCCATCAATAATTGTTAACACTGGAGCGGTGGTCAGCTTTGATTTCAATTCCTGGAAAGCTTCTACACAGTCGGAAGTCCACTTAAACTTCTCATGTTTCTTCGTGAGCTTCGTTAACGGACCGGATATCTTCGAAAAATCCTTAACGAACTTTCGATAATAACTAGCCAACCCCATAAAACTTCTAACTTCTGTGGGAGTAGTGGGTTGTTTCCAGTCTTGAATCGCTGTTATTTTGCTTGGGTCAACAGAAATTCCTTTCTCGGACACGACATGGCCAAGAAATTTGACTTCTTCTTGCTAGAAGACACATTTAGAGAATTTGGCTTTGAAGACGTTCTTCCTTAGAATCTCCAATACTTGTTCTAAGTGTTTTTCATGCTCGGGTTTTGATTTGGAGTAGATTAAAATATCATCGATGAATACGAGGACAAATTTATTCAGAACTCCCCTGAACACTCTATTCACTAGATCGACAAAGTATGCTGGAGCGTTGCATAGGCCAAACGGCATTACTAACCATTCATAAAATATGTCTGGGCCTCTGAAAGCGGTCAAAGGAACACACTCTTCTGCTATTCTCAATTGATGAAAACCTGTAGCTAGGTCCATTCGGGAAAATACTTTCGCCCCATTCAATTGGTCTAGCAAATCATCAATGCGGGGTAGTGGATATTTATTTTTAAGCGTCTGTTTGTTGAGGTCTCGGTAATCAACACATAATCTAAGAGTACCGTCTGACTTCGGGACAAACACAACAGCTGCACCCCAATTAGAAAAACTAGGTCTGATTAGACCCTTCCACAATAGTTGACGAGTTTGATCGCCTAATTCTTCTTTTTCTTTTGGAGTCATTCTACGAATTGGATGCACCACTGGTCTGGCATTGGGAATTAGATCGATTCGGAATTCTATTTATCTTTGCGGAGGTAAGTTTTCAACTTCTTCAAACACATCCGCATAGTTTCTGACAATCGGAATCTTTTCTATGGAGGTGGGAATAAGTTCTAATGCTGACCAAAATTCTTCTCTATTTGGATTCGAACCATGACAGGGAATATATATATGTCCAAGCTCCGTTCGGATTTTAACAATTCTTTCCGCACACTTCACTTCGGCTTCATATTTCGTTAACCAATCCAGCCCGAGAATAATATCGAATTCGGGAAAATCCAAAACGATTAAATCAAAAGGAAACTTGTAGAAAGAATAGGAGATTGGCACTCTACAATATAAACCGAGAGTAACAGGACCCCCTATCGGGTTATGAACTTCAACCGATTTTTTTAAGCTTTCGCTGTTTTAACTTTAATTTGTGCACTGTGTTACTAGCAATAAAACTACGCGATGCACCTGTGTCAAATAATACAGAAACAGGAATATTTTTAATCGTAAGGGTACCTCCCAAAACATCGGGTTTACCTGCTCCATCGGAAGCAGCTGGCGGGCTAGACCCGTCATAGACATGAGCTACAGTAGCTTTCTTCAACAAAGGACAGTCTTTGACCAGATGATCGGTCTTTCGACAATTGAAGCACGAGCGAGGGTTCTGAGAGCCTTGGCTCGAGCCTTGAGAGTTTGATTTCTGTTTCTTCGGAGCTGTGCAGACGTTTGAGTAGTGCCCCGGCTTACCACAGTTAAAGCAACTTCCTCTTGGCGGCTTGCCAGTCTGAGGTTTGGAAGATGCTGCTTGGCTTGACTCGCCCTGATTTACAGCTGGCTTGCGCTTGTTCCCGGCTTGGCTTCTAGCGCGATCCTGATCCAGATGCCTTTGATCCAGGTCTTCATAGTTGCATGTCATTTCCACTAGCTCATTGAAATCCAGCTTGACATGGGCCATGGCTCTATCATGATATTGTCGTCTTAGTCCAAAGATAAACCTCTTATTTTTGGATTTCGCAGTAGCGACGAGTTCTGGAGCATAGGGCGACAACATTGTAAATTTGTTCAGATAGTCTTGCACGGAAAGATCCCCTTGCTGGAGATTGGCGAAGTCATCGTGCATTCTTTCTAGAGCTTGTTCTGGGACATATTTCTCCTTGAAGAGTTCTTTGAATCCATCCCACGTTCTTCCAGCTTCTCTATTCCCGGCGGTAAGAGATTCCCACCATAATTCGGCTTGCTCCTGCATAAGCCAGGTGCCCATAACAGCTTTGTCTTCGTCTCCTAGCCTTAGGCCTTCAAGAATTTTCTCGCATGTTTTGAGCCATGCAAGGGCCTCTATTACGGTGCCAGTTCCTGAGAAGGTCTTGCCTCCTAAGTTCTTATATCTCTTAGCTACACGGTCGAGCTCGAAGTATTGTGCTGCCGGAGGTTGTATCAAACGTCCTTCTTGAGCTGGGATTTCTCCCCTACCTCGGCCTCGGTCGGCACGGCCTCCTCTAGCGGCGGCTGCTCTGGTAGCCATTTGTCAAATTCTGTATAAGTAACGAAAAAAAGTCAGCTAACAGAAATGATAGTCTATTGCATAGTTAAGCAGAAATTCTACGGAAAGATAACGATGGACTGATCAATTGTTTTTGCTAATCTGCTCAGCTCATTCTAGGACTTTGCTAGTCCTATCTCTAATGAGCGACTCGCCTTAGAATACTACTGATTCTATTTTGACGAAGTGTTTAATGTGTTAGACTCCAGAACTAAGGTTAACCAAAGCTCTGATACCAGCTGTGACGTTCCCAAAACCCCGCGACACGATGTTAAGGATAATCATTGGAATATAACACATCAATCATCATTAGCAGATCACAGATAATAGCATAAACAGAAAATAGAATAATTTACACACATATGACAACGGAATCATATAGATATCATCACATCAGAGAAGCACAGTACAGGATACAACTTAGTGCATAATGATACATAATCAGTCACCATCGCCAGAGGCGGAATCATACATAAAGAGTACACAAAAGGAATATCAGTCTACATCGCCAGTGGCGGAATCATAATATAGATACAATAATGGCGGAGAAAATCCACGTCAGCACGGTGTAGTCAAGCCTCGCCATGAGCCAAAAGGTGCGTTAGAAACCTGTAACTAGGCTACCCGTGTGAAAATAAGGGCACCCGAGTTTGCAAGGTGAAACAAACTACGAGTCAGTCATGGGACTGGTATGAGAAATCTACTTAACTTATTAACAACAATAACAAGGCAAATCAAAGGACCACGCCACTTTCGCGGAACGGGTTTACTCCAATGAGTGCTAGTGCATGAAATAAAGTAAATGATTAAATCAACGCAATGCTTTTTATAAAATGAAGCCATTATAAGACTCAGGTCCCATCACACAATGCAACGCAAGCCGGAGGATAGAGTTTTTACCTTATAATGGCCAAAGATGCTTCACACGAATAAAACAAAAGAGTTTGATATTATTACTAGTGCATATATGTTTCAAAAGCGATTCAATCATAAATATTAATCCTAGGCGGCATAGCTACCATCTACTATGTCGCCATACTAGTAATACAATCACATCCGCATATTTCGTATTGGAAATTGGATTCCTTCATGAGTCGAGGCAAGGGGCAAGCTCCTCTCCGTTCGAGACACTCTAGCAAATGTCTCGGGACCGCACACAGCAATCCCCTGGATCCTCCAAGGCCGGTCCTCTCTTACTTTTGAGGATTGGCAATTCCTGAACACACGTTTCCCGGTCCTTACAGACCTATAATCGAGGCGCCTCGTATTCCAACAACCACACAGGTGAAAAGTAGATATAAATGTCAGGGCTGGGAGGTCACTGACACCACCATAGCTAGAAAGAAACGTCATGCACTTCTTGGGTCCTTCTCCTGTTTTTGACTCATACCGGGGTGTGAGGCTCGCGAATTCACGTTATACACAAAGCTACGTCACACAGACCATGCTTTGATCATCAACCACAAGACTTTGCTTTGCAACAGAAGCCTTGATCATATGCCACTTAGGCGTGCCACACAGGCAATCCACTCCATGCGACTGATTTCTGTCAATACATAACCTCTGAGCTCGTATGTCTCAGAGAAGGGCGTTAAGCAAGAGAATAAATTCTCCGCCGCCAAACAGATATATATTTAACAGAGATCAATCAACACAGAACAAAATCCAATGTCAGACACACAGTCCATTTACAAGTCCGTTCTGGGTCTGAACGAAACCGGAGGCACCAATTCCTCGCATATCCGTACAATCAACAATATGTTTGGACGGCTACTACTTCAATTCCTTCATGGTAGCTACTCCAATCACGAGCATCAGTACCGCCCATCCATCCAATGTGGAGATCGTCGGTCTTCAACCATCTTCGACTCTTCGACTTCTCAACGTCGATCGATTATTTGAAATGAGATAAACTCGGCCTTTTCAAATAATCCACGTATATTTAGATTTTCAAACCAATTAATCACATGGTTGAACTATTCAACATTCACATTTCAGTTATTTAGTTAAAATTTTCATGTCAAATACATTCAACCATCACATATCAAGCAAACACAACAAAATTGGTTTATTTCCACTCTATATCGTCAATAGTATTTTATAACGATATATCGCCATTTTTATTTAATTTAAAACGGCCATATTTAATTAAACGACGTTTCAGGTCGTGTCGATGCACTGGCGCTGCTTTTCACTAATTTTGTTTTACACATATAGGAAAATCTAACCGTTGGATCTTCACAAATTTTACATCATTAGGAAGGTCATTTCAAAACGAATCCAACGGTTCCAGTTTTGGGAAAATCCGACGGTCGGATCTTCCACACTAACCATTTGAAGTTACGATTTCAATTTACGAACTACAGCGTCGTTATTCGATTTAATTTAATTATATTTATATATAGATATATAAATATAATCGTTTCTGGCGCTGTTTTTCACTAATTTTGAATTAAACATTCAAGACAATCCAACCGTCGGATCTTCACAAAGTTGGTGCCGTTGGAAAGATATTTCCAAGGCGAACCCAACGGTTGAGGTTTCGGGAAAATCCAATGGTCGGATCTTCCGCACTAGTCGTTTGAAATCACGGTTTCAAAACACGAACTGCATGGCCACGTTTCGTTTTAATTCTATTTATATTTATATAAATATAGTTCATTCAAAAATTCCTATATCGTTTCCACTTTAATTATTTCACTAACGCCTTAAATTTTTGTAAAATTTCGCCATAACCTCCTTTGTATGGGAGGGTCTGGGAAAATTCCCAAATAGCCACACGGGCGTCTCATATCAAAAAGAAAAAGAAAAAGCCAAGCGGCTAGCCAACAGGCTCATTAAATCATCACCCAAACAAAGCGGTAAATGTGTACCTATTTGTCCGGCACAAAATTCTATTTCTCTTCTCTAGCCCCTTTTTGCTTTAACCTGTTCAATAGATATGCATGTACATATATACAATTTCTAACATTTATCAATTTCCATTCAATTTCATATTTGCCTTGCTTTGGTTTAAAAACACCATTCATTCTAATATCGCATGCATAGGCTAAAATCATATCATTAGCTAGTTAATGTATATTTCAACTCATGCACGTTTATTTGAACAAGTGGCTATTTTTAACACTTCACATTTCAAAAGATGATAATTTTGGCGAACTAAAATAGATTTCAACACATGACTATTTTATTTAGTTCCTATGCATGTTAAAAATAATATTTCTATCAAAAATATTTATTCCAACGTCCGCATATCTTTAGCATAGCACACATATGATAAAAATGATATTTTTATCATTTATAATATTTATTCAACAAATAGACGATTCAACACTTCATAGTTTCAATAAAAATGTAATCTTTATTGTTCGATCTTTTTATTCAACACATGAATATTTCCACTACACACACTTCTCAACAAATGAGCATTTCCACACATGGACATTTTATTTATGTTGTTTATATTAGAAAGATGAAATTTTGATTCTTGAAACCATTTATATAAGGCGAATATTTTGCATACTTCATATATATATAAAAATGTGATTTTTATTGTTAAAGCACTTTATTCATTCACAAATGAATTTAATTTTCATACAACACTTTTCAACACATGAATATTTCCACACATGGACATAGTTTCATATATGACTTTAATTTCAATGCATGTAAAATAATTTCAACATATGAAAATAATTCTAACACACAAAGATTATTCAAAATTTCGGCAGCATAACGGCAGGGTAGTTAAAACCGGCACCGTCCCTAGTACGGCTCCTCGCTCTACCTTAAAACCTCGCGGTTTTTGACAATGAGGATTCATGCATCTAATTCGCACGCAGGCGGCATGTTTATTTTTATTTCCACAAATATTTCCAATTCATTTCAATCACCAATGGGTATTTTTCAACCACAACCAAACAATATCAACCACAAACAATTATTCAACCATTCGTATTTTTCATCCAATATTTCACACCAATTCACCACAATAAATATCGTCCATGGTTTGTGGACGAGGGGAGTATATATATATATATATATATATTATATATATTTGCTATATTTCACTTGCATTTCAACACATATATCAATTATTCTATGCATGTAAAAATTCATACTTCGCTCATATAGCTTACACTACGCATGTACATGAGGTATACAACACGTATGTAATTTATATTTCGCCTGTATAAATTATACACGACATTTTCCATTCAATTTCACGTTAATTTAGATTTCTCACCTTGGTTTTCTGAGCGCTAAAAATCGATACGATGTCAGAAAAATCCGCAGCTTCTTCTATTGGGTAGAGAGCTTCCTTGCGGTCTCGATGTTTCCTGTTTCATCGAATTTCGTCAACATACCAAAAAGATATGATTTTCAAACGGTTTGCAACGGTTTTAAAGTGTCGTAAAACAATTTAATTAAACAGGCCGTTACCTCAGCTAAAGGTTTCAAAATTAGGTCAGCGATTTTTGATCAAACCGTGTAGCGGTTGGATGATCGGCCAGTGCCGGGTTGTAGGCGGAGGAGAGGCGCACGAGCGGGCCCCACGGCGTTGAACTCGACGGCCTCTGGGCGGCGGAATCGACCTCGAAACGGTCGGACTTTGGAGGAGCGGATCCGGCGAAATACTCGACGATGCTGGGCGAGGTTGGTATCGATTTGAAGCTCGTCTCGAGCTCTACGAAAAACTCCAAAGGGCCCTGGTGTTTTGATGAGCGGATGTGGAGATTTGGAGGAGAGAAGGCGGAAAAAGGAAGCCGCCGTTCGATCTGGAGGGTCGGGGGTTTTTCCGTTTTTTTTTATTATGAATGGAAAAATATGATTGGCCCAGACTATATTAAAATTTTCAAATAGTGTTTTCTTAAACGAACTCCTTTTTAAACCCAACGACTGTCGCCCCTAGCTAAATACCCCCATTCCGGACACAATGGGATATGTTTCGTGGGCCAATTCGACTGTTACAGTCAGTTATTTTTCAAATTAAAGTATAAAACAATTAATTTTTAACTCTGAACACGCATTTCAATTTGCCAGGGCCACAAACTGATTCGAAAAATTCCAGAAAAATAAATCTAGCTATGTTTTGACGCTACGGTCCCAACAAAACTAGTTTCGTCGAATTCTGAGGTCGTATGAAAAATGGCCATTTTCTGGTCGATCCAATTTAACAGAAATCGACCAAACACATTTTCTTTTGCCACGCTCACATACTAGCTTCAAAAATTATGAAATTTGAAACCTAGCAATAGTTTGACATCCCGGACCCAACAAAAGTGGTTTCATCGAATTCCGAGGTCGTATGCAAAATATCAATTTTCCAGGGCTATATTCTATATACCGACCCCTCTGAAAATTCATTCGGCCATAACTTTTGATTCCCGTTATGAAACTTCGATTTTCCAGATTCGTTAGAAAGGTATTAACTAACAGATTTAAATATTTTTGGTTTCACTAAAATCCGTTATATTTTCCACCCTGCATAGTCAGTCAAAGTTTGAATTCAAAATTTCAAACTGACTCACTATTCCTAACTTACTATTTTATTGAAATATTATATTTCAATTGTTCAAATTCCTTTGAAATAATCAATTTAAAAATTTTAAATTGGCTCGTATTTTCCGGGTTATTACAGTTGAGCTCCATTTTCATCTTCATAAGGGAATCTTCAAAGCAAGGGAATCTTCAAAGCAAGGGAATCTTCGCTAACTGCAACTCGGTCTGACCCGAGCGTATTGCATAAAAAGAAACACAACAATCACTCGGATTAGAACTAAATCATTCTCATATTAGTTAAATCAAATTCATGTGAAAAATACGAGTGCAATAACTTAGGACATGTTACGGGAATTTCCACTTCCTAAGGATCCGTTAAACTAGATACTATATAATATAATACACTATTATAATAGTGTCAATGGTTAAATATAAGATATTAAAATAATGTAAGCGGGATTACATTTTTACCCTTACACCTTTTATACATTGTCGTAAACGTTGCATATAAAACACCAGTAATGGTCGGTGGATAGGGATGCGCCGCTATACGACAATGTTAAAACAAAATCGTAGGGGCTCGATCAGGATAAATATGACAAGGCATCGAGGCAATACCCATCAGTAATGATTCTACCGGATTGCAGACCCATGCCTGTGGTAACGCATAGCCGCAACTACCGCCCACCCCAGACATACCCCCAAAATTAATTAAAGGCGCCAATCAATCACAAAGTATATATATGGTATCAAAGAAGTATGCCTGCTCAGAGTAGCTAACTCAATTAACCTGGGTATGGCTCTTGTGTTAGTCATTTCAAATATGACCCGAAGGTCAAGGCTATCCATCATCGTTCTCTTTCTTCAAATCCAGTAATCGCCTACAAATCCATCTAACACCATTTCTGGAACTTCACAGCATACACAGTTGTTAAAGTGGCTTTCGGTATTGGCAGAGAGTATGGCAATATCCGATCCCGGTCTCTTTAACAACCAATCGTTTACATTTTTCACAACGGCCAGTTCTTTTACATTTCGAAGAGGTTCATACTTCATATCAAAAAACATCAGAATTTCAAAATCATTCAATATTCAAAATAGAATATTTTTATACTAAAGTCTCCATTTAAACGAATTAAAATCCTGAAACAATTCCAACTTTAATAATTTGAATAATAGAATAGTTAATATTATATTTAAAATAGTTTAGATAGATAATTGAAATAGTTTGAAAATAAATAGTTTGTAATTTAAAATAGAATTTATCAAATTTATTAAAATATATAATTAAAACATTAAGTAACTTATAAAATGATTTGTTTAAAATAATTTATAAAATAAAATAGTAATAAAGTCAAATATTTTATAAAGAAGAAAAAATAATGATTATTATTATTAAAATAGCTTATAAAATGATTTGAAATACTATAGTTGGAATTAGAATCGTTTCTCTAACATTTTCAATTAAACTTGAAGTCATATTTCAGCTTCAATTCAACCAACTCAAATGCAATACTTTCATCAATCAAACTTCCAATTTACATTCATTTCTATTCGATAAAATTAATTCAAATAGTTCCATTCCAAATCAGATTCTCATTTTCAAAGATTTCAATTCTAACAAATATCGAGTTCACAATTCATATATAATTCAAATCAATGTTGATTCATAATAATTTTCAAAGGTAGGTGAAACAACTTGTAACGACCCGGATTTTGAGCGACTTTGGTTATCGACATAAACACGATGTCGATAACCAAAACATCGAAAAATCCTGGTAATTAGTGAAAGAAATTAGAGGGTGAGGATAGATAAGATAGAAATTTAGAATAGAAGAAGAAGAACACAACATCAGGGTAACACGAATCTCACAGCGGAACGAATAACATATAATATATATATAACATAACTTGAAATATACATCTGTACTGGAATATACATCAATATCAAAGTACATCACTTACAACACAGCGGAAATAACTATAGCTATATGATCCTGAAGCCTCCTGCTCCAGCTCTTCAACTATATCTGCAAATCCCGACTACTTGACTGCCCATACAAATTTAGGCACCCAAGAGTTTAGGGAAAACCACAAAGTAAACTCCGGGTTAGTCATGGGACTGTTATGAGTAAAACAGTTTAAAACAGTTGAACAAGTAAACGATATCTCATAAGACCACGCCGTATAACGGAACGGGTTTTTCCCTTATGAGAATCCAAATTATCTTTATATCAAAAACCTTTTTGATATTATAATAATGCCTATCAACCACAGTATAATAATCATCTAGCAGAAACGCTTTCATCTCACATTCTACATATATAGTATACAATCAAAACCGCAAGCACGTATTGGGTAATGGATTTCCAACTATGACAAGGTATGGAACCACCTTTCGCTAGTGTACCTCTAGAGAGGAATACACTAGGTTCAACAAGAACATCTTGCAACCCGACCACACATGACCGACCACTCATTTCGCTTGAGCGTATCGAATGTATATCACCAACGGTTGGGATCAGCAACCGTTTCCCGAATGGGACAACATCAACAATAGATTTTTAGAAGTAAATGAAACTCTAGATCAGGTGATTATACACCCTACTTCGGTGCGACCGACTTAGCCATGCTGTCTGCCAGATTTCTGTCATTTACCGGTTGATGAGGCTAGAAACTATGCTTTATCATCACCAGATTCACTTTGAATGCAACATCATCAAATCCATCCAAACACCGATTGATTTCCTCAACCATACATTACGTGTTAGCTAAAAGAAGTTTCCATCTCCGCTTCCACTCTTGGTACAGTTGGAGAAATCAATATACGTGATCGTCTGGACATACTCTGTCAGACATCCGTCCATACAAGTCACCCAGGAACAGGATGAACCGAAGGCACTATTCTGTAAATAGGATAGCCCTTGAATAACACCGTCTTCAATTTCCTTTGGCATATATGATTTGAAATGCTTATGCCAATACAGAGTGGTTCTTTGGATAATAATCCAACCGGCCTCTCCATATTAACAACGTTAAAATGGTCAAAACTTCGATAGTCTGTGATTTAACTATCGAATAAAAACAAGTGTGCAAACAACGATATAATTTCCAAATGGAAATTTATATCAATCAAACATCATTCAACATTCATCTCCTTAGTTCATTTTTCATCTCCTGTTTCCCTATATTCAACATTTCTTATTTTCTAAATTTAGAAAATATATGTTATTAACAATGGAAAACATTTCCATTTCTTGTTTTCTTTATTAGAAAACATTTCTGGTTTCTTATTTGGAAAACATTTCCAAAGCTTCTTCATTGGACTTAGACAGATGTTTAAACAAACCATCGCGATGCCAACTCAAACCATTTTCTTTACTGCCGAACCTTAACTATTCCTTAGTTAAAAATGAAGTCAATCAAGTTGGGGTAGAACTACCTCTCAGACCTTAACTGAACAACATTTCTAACTTTGAAATAGTCAAAGTTCACTTTATATCCCTTTTACTAACTCCTTACTTAACCCTCTTCGAATAGCTATATTCGATTGACTCTTTTCACTTAACTCCTATTCGATTTAACTCTAACTCTATTCACTTAACTCCTATCGAATAAACTATATTCGATAGCTCTTTTAATTCTATTTGAATACTATATATTTGATTTACTCATTTCATTCTATTCGAATAAACTATATTCGATTTACTCCTTTTACTTTCTATTCGAATAAACTATATTCGATTAACTCCTTTGCTTTCTATTCGAATAACTATATTCGATTGACTCCTTTGCTTTCTATTCGAATAACTATATTCGATTCACTCCTTTGCTTTCTATTCGAATAACTATATTCAATTATCTCCTTTGCTGTAACACCCCGAGAATTCTATAACTATGAAATTCACAAATTCAAGTATAATTAATTTGAAATCAAAGAACTAAGGGAAACGGGATACGCCATTGCGTTCGTCTCGGAAAAATACGCGAAATAGAGTCCGAGTTTTCAAAAAACAGAGTCCGTATGAAGAAGATATGGCCTTCGGAAGTTTTGAATTAAATTTAAAATTCAAATAGAATAAAATAATTAAAAATCGGGCCCAATGGGCCTGGGCGGATAAACACCCGCCTAGGCCACCCAGGTCGACTGGGCTGTCGACCTGGGCTACCCATGTCGACAGGGCTGTCGACAGCCCTGTCGACAGGGGTGTCGACCTGGTCGAGCCCAGCCAACCTGGCTGGCCAGGTCTGTGTTTGGCCGATTTTCTGTGGTCTGCTTAGTCATTAGGGCTAGGTGGCAAGTTTTAATTGGTCTCTCTATCGAATGAATGGCTACGATCAATCCAGGCAACATCAATGGTCCTAATCAGTTCCTAACCTCTATATAAACAACCCTAGACTAAACCCTAATCTATTCATTCAAAAATAAGATCATAGCCGCCATGTTGCTGAGGAACGACAAAGAGTAGCCGCCAACTAGAGAGAGGATTAGGAGGAAAGTTCTAAAGCCTAAAGCAATTCAAGCAACCTAAGCAAATCAAATCAACAAGGAATCGCATCTCTAAATTCCTAAATTAGAGAATTCGCCGCAATGATTGTAAGTAGAGTATTACTTTGGTATGAATAAACAATTGTGTTGGTTTGTACGCTTGAATTGTGGCAATAAAGTTATTCATATTTGTGCGTTCTTATCAAATTGAAATATTATATACGTTTGGATATTCTGGAATTATGTTATTCATGTTATAAAGGACTACATGCGGTAGTTCTATGCAAGTATACGTTTGGAATATTTCGCAAATTATGTAATCCATGTTGAAGCTACATGTATGTAGTTGATTTAAATTTATGCAAGTTTGGGGCTTTGCTACTATGTCATCATGATGTATATTTTTGTGCATAAATCATTTTGTAAGTAATTGGAATAAGTTTGGGTTATTATGAAATTATGTTAAAAATTGGGCATCATGTATTAAGCCATGCTTTTGTACTAGAAAACCTATTTGCAAACTTATGAATATGGCTAGGCTATGATTGATATTTGGCATAATTGAAATTCATGTTAAGTCTATATTGTTTACTAGAATTATATGATGACATATGTGGTACATGGCTAGGTTAGGTTCAAAAAGTCCCTTTTTGTAAGTTTACATGACTAAAGTAAGAATCATGATTTCATGTTAGAAATATTTATGCCATGGTTATGTGAACAAATTTAACTATACTTATGCCATGCTTATGTTTGATATTATGCCATGCTTATGTTTGACATTATGCCATGTTTATGCTAGAAGTATTTATGCCATGCTTATGTTTGACATTATGCCATGCTTATGCTAGAAATATTTATGCCATGCTTATGTTTGACATTATGCCTAAATAAAAAATATAGGTTCATGTGTCAATAATGATATCTCAATTACAAGTTCACATGCTTTGATTCATGTCACCTATGTTACCACTATGCAAGTACACCCGTTTCTATTTTGTATTCCCAACGTCATATTGCAAGTTCATACGCTCACCTTCCCCTTTTTGTGTATGTAATCACGCTTTAAGCCTCCCCTTTTCGCATGGCTAAATTGGGCTTTAAAAGGCTAAGCCCAATATATATCATAAACGGACGTGTTAAACGGGGGAAAATAACGTTGGGTTAAAATTACTAATGAATGAAAATATGAAATAGAAGGGCCCAAGTTCAAGTATGGGTTGGGCCCATGATTGGTGTAACCTTTACACCATTAACTTAATAATGGGCCGCAAATATTTACATATAAGAAATAAAGAAGAATGACAAGATATGTAAATGTAGAACATACGATGTGTTTAACCCGAGGTTGGATTGAGTTGTGATGTAAACCTGCCCGGAACCGCCCGGCTGTCCAGTAGTCACAACAATACCTATCCAATGTGGAAGGTTAAACATGGAGCTCAATAAGGACCCGAGGTTAGACTGAGTTGTGGCGTAAGACTGCCCGGAACCAACCGGCAACAGGCAGCCACAACAATACCTGTCTAATGTGAGAGGTCAGGGCCTTAATAAGACAATTAAGGCTGAGTCAGGATTGTTAGGATTAAGTGGACTAAAGACTTAATCAAAATGGAACATTGTAAACTAAACGGACTGGTGGGGTTAGGTTAGAAAACACTTAACCAACTTAGCATGTTGGCTAGAGATAGAAAACCTAGTAACGGGGGACCCTTTTCAGCAGTAACCCTAGAAGGTGTATCAGGATACCCTGAAACTAGGCAGGGTGGGGCACGATTACTGGGCTGATTGTAAGAGGTCAAATCGACGGCGGTGGTGTAGCAGTGTAGGTTCTAACGGAGTGCGGGCGTGCACACACTCCGGCGTAGAAAAATAAGGCACTGGACACCAGTAGCATACCTGTGCACTCTAAGGTTGTGTCGGGTTGCCACTATGGGACTTGATACACCCCATGGTGGGACCAGCATAGGTAACTACAACATCGGGGGCCGTAAGACACATGTAACTATGCGAGTAGGAGCCGATCATCATAGAATGGATCACATCACCCTGATTATGGGGTGCCAATGGGAAACTAGTTATATGGGTTCAGAGATTAACATGGGGTACGATGGTATATTCGACCCTAGACAACTTAACCAAGTTTATAGTGCTTGCCCACTTCTTGTTTATACTTATCACACCCAGTTCTTTATTCATAGACAAAATAGTACTAGACTTACTCAGGCTTTATGTCTGACTCTACTTTTCTTTCGTCTTCTTTCTTCCGTTCCCCCCCAGGTCCTCAGGGAGGGAACACAACAGCTTGACCAGCCTTAACATCCAGCTTGAAGAAGAAGAGAAATGTATTGCTTGGACTTTCCTGTTTTGAACTATGGCTTTGGACAATCCACTATGCGGCTTTTGCAGTTTATCTATGTTTATTTATGCTTCTTTAAAATAATGTACTCAAGACAGATTATGAAAGTGTTATGTTTTTGGAAAGGATGTTGTTGTAACACGTATTTGACTTTATGAAATAAAGTTTGTTGTTCTTCCGCTGTTTACAAATATGTGTTCTTATATCTGTCTTGTATATCTGTGACTTGTACTTATAAACCTCCACCAAAATTAGGGCATTCCCTTTGAGAGTGACCCTAACGGAGGTGGGGTGTTTCATTTGCTTTCTATTCGAATAAATATATTCGATTAACTCCTTTGCTTTCTATTCGAATAACTATATTCGATTAACTCCTTTGCTTTCTATTCGAATAACTATATTCGATTAACTCCTTTTACTTTAACACTAATCGATTTGACTAACATCGATTAACTCCTTTTCGAATAAACTATTCATTTGTAAAGATTCACATTTAGTAACGGTTCTTCACTTTACAAATGATTTCCTTTTATTCTAACTTATCCTTTGATTTTATAAATATTTCTTTTATAAAAATCCTTTTCCTTTTCTATATAAAATCCATCGATTTTATATAAATAATTCATTTTCAAAATACACTTTGAAAATATTCCTTTTGTCAACATTCGGTATGTTATGGTATTCAACATATCAAATCACGATGAGCAGTATCGTCCCAACACATATAATCGACAACAGATTATATATCACATCATGTAACACCCCGTGTATTCTATAACCGTAAAAGTCATAAATTAAAGTATAATTAATTTGAAATCAAAGAACTAAGGGAAACGGGATACGCCATTGCGTTCGTCTCGGAAAAATACGCGAAATAGAGTCCGAGTTTTCGAAAAACGGAGTCCGTATGAAGAAGATATAGCCTCTGGAAGTTTCTGAATTAAGTTTAAAATTCGAACAGCTCAGAAAAAAAAACAGTTTAAAATTAAAACCGGGCCCAATTGGCCAGGGCGGGAAAAATCCCGCCAGATGCACCCAGATCGACTGGGCTGTCGACCTGGTCTAACCAGGTCGACAGGGCTGTCGACAGGGCTGTCGACCTGGTCCAGAGACAGGTCGAACCCAGTCCAACCAGGCTGGCCTATTCTCTGTTAGTCGATTTTCTGTGGTCTGCTTTGTCATTAGGGCTAGGTGGCAAGCTCTAATAGGTCTCTCTATCGAATGAATGGCTACGATCAATCCTAGAAACATCAAGGGTCCTAATTAGTTCCTAACCTCTATAAAAATGACCCTAGACTCTGCCTAGGTTTCTTACACAATTCTCTAGCCTCCATTGCTCTCTTCTTCTAATAAAAAAATAAAAATGGCGTCTCTGCTCTGCTGGAATTAAAACTAGAAGATAATCAACATCAGCCTAAGCAACTCAATTCAAACTAGAGATTAAAGTTCTGCAAAGATTCTACAACAAGTTAAAGTTCTTTCTTTAATCCAATCAAGGCAAGTACAGTTATTCTCCGCTATAAACGTTAATTATAATTTTGATATGCATTTAAATCTGAGTTTGAGGTTGTATTCTCTTCTGTTAGATCTGTTTTCTGTGACTGTTCTATATTCCTTTCTTCTTTTCTGTTTCTATAGCCAGGCTACCACGAGCCTGTGCCTAATCTCATTAGAGATGAACGTATGAACGCAAGTTTTGGGATGAATGATGAGAAATTTGACAAAACCAAATTGAATGTATGACTTTAGGTCTGAGGCATAAAATATATTGGACATATGACTTGGGATTGGATGCATAAATTTGACTATGAACATATAATTTATGCATGTTGTATGCATAGTTATGTTGAAATTTAGACCTGTAATTAATTAGAAAAAAAATAGCATATGTTATAAACTAGTTTTAGACCTATGCATATTTTGTGATAAAAGAAGAAGAGGAACCACTGTAAAGATTACATATGATTTGAGACTTTGGACAAAATGCATATAAAAAGGCAAGATCTGATTTTTAGAAGATATGGTTTAAAGATTTATATTATTGGGGATAGTTTGCATAATAATTCATGACATGAAAAGAAGGAAGATATGGAAACATAAGATTTACATTAATTAGGATATCTATTATTGTAATTACACCTAAATAGGGATTTTTGGATATGTGACATGCATTGAAATTACTGGTTATATTTGGTATAATCTATATTGGAACATATGTTATATGGCAAATTATGTCCATATTCTGCGCTTAAGCAAACATGGAATATATGTTGTGAATCATGAAAAATTATGTAGGCATATGAATTTAGGCCTAATTTATGACTAGGCAAGGCATGTAAATAGAACCTTTAGAATTATTAGATTTGCTAAATCTGCTAATTTGCTAAGTTGCCTAAACTGCTAGTTTTGTTATATTTCCTAGACTGCTAATTAGATTGAAATGCCAAATCTGTTAAATTTGTCTGTTGAGATGCCTAATCTGTTATATGCCAAAATCTGCTAAGTGCTAAATCGGTTAAATCTGTTAAGTCACCCAATCTGCTAAAATCTGTTATCTGCTATATCAGTTGAGTCGATGTGATCATTCTGTTATTGATATAATCTGAATTGGCATATATATTGGGTGTGCGCATAAACGGTAAATAATTAATTAATTGGCCGCAAAGATGAATATGGCTAACTCGAGGTTAGAATGAGTTTGCGACGTAAATCTGCCCGGAACCGCCCGACACATCCAGTGGCCGCAAACAATAGGTTCTAATGTGAGAAGTTAGTCATAACATGCGTAAGACACGAGGTTAGGTCTGGCTTGTGGCAGAAGTCTGCCTGGAACCGCCCGGCATATCCAGCGGCCACAAGCTACCGACCTAATGTGAGAGGTCTGTGCATTAATAATTAATTAATGCAAATCTAAGATAAGAATGACGTCTAAAACGTATTGGGGAAAATAGGGTTAAACCAAAGGGATTAATAGATGTAGTAAAACCCGTCCATGAATCTGTAGGCCCAATACAAAGTTAGACAAATCTGAAAAATCTGTACATCTGATCCGTTAGTCTGAAAACTTGTTAACTCAATTTGTGAACTAGTAAATCTGAATTCTGTATGTCTGAACTTGTAAACAAATAAATCTGAAATCTGTTAGTTTGGGGACACAAGGTTAGGAGGGGAATTACTTGTGTCATCTGTTGTTTGGGACCCATATTAGTCAGTAACCCTTTCTGGTATCAAAACTTTGACCCAACAGTAGGTAGGGTCCGGGCACGCTTACTGAACTAATTATAAGTGGTTCATTCTGATAATGGCGAGGGGTGTTGATGGTGCGTTCCAACCGGGTCATGTGCGTGCATGGATCCCGGTCTGCCTCTGAGGATGTAAGACGCCGTGACATCTGTAAATAGGTCTGTGCCAATTGGTTGTCACTTTAGGGAGTAATACACCCTACTGTGGGGCCGACACAGGATATTTATGTATTAGGGAGCCGATCGCTTGGGGTAGGGTTTTAGGGTACGCTTAGTTCTGTCTGTTTCTGTTGGTACCGTCTGTTTCTGTTGGGTGGTAACACCTGTCTGTTTCTGTGTGGTACCGTCTGTTCGGGTGGTAAAGGCCCATTACTAGTGTACACCTAATTCTACATTCTGTTTCCGTAGGGATAAATCTGTTTCTTCTTCTGTCTGTTTCTGATCGGGTAGTAAAGGCCCATTATTAGCATTCTGTTTCTGTTAAAGTATTATGTACCCGTTCCTACTTCAATTTAGACATTAGGGTGACACCTAATTCTGCTATACTAGTATTAGTGCAGAGAAGTGTAAAACAATAGTTTATATCATTCTGTTTTTCTGTTATATCTGCTACACCTGTTATAGTTATCTCACATCCAGTTTTAGGTTCATATCATATTATTATTATCTGTTCATATGCTGAAAGTCACTGGACTTGCCAGACTTTTTGTCTGACCCTTGTTGTTTTCGCCTCTTTTCTTCCGTTCCCTCCCAGGTTATCCAAGGAGGGAAATACTTTAGCTTGATCCGGATTTCTCTTTGCTTGAAGTGCTTAAAGTATGGCTTGGCTCTGTATAGCTTCCGTTCCATGGGGATTATGATTTTAAACTATGCATTTTGAAGGCTTTTGTACAAGACTGATATTTTGTACTTGAATTCTGAAATTGAAAGGATGTAACCATACTAATTTCTGTTTCCGCTGTAATAAAGTTAAAAATTTTCAAGTACTGTTTTATCTGTCTTGTAAGTTTCTGTTCTGTTTACTAAAATGCTCCACCAAAGTTAAGGCATTCCCTTTGTGAGTGACCTTAACGGAGGTGGGGTGTTACACTTGGTATCAGAGCTGAAGGTTACCAGATTGGGTAAAGTTTTTGAAAACTATTTTCAAAAAGGTTTTGGAAAGGAAGTATTTTCAAAAATAAAGCTTATTTTGAAAAAAACATGATCCCCAAGAGCCATATATCTTTCTTTCAGTCCTTTTTGTATTGAACCTTTCCTTTTTCGTTCCAGCATGTCTGAAGCATCTGAGATACCAGAGGGTGTTCATGTACCCGATTGGTTTCGTCAATATCTTGAGGCTAGGACCGCCGCTGCAGGTCCAGCAAATGATCCCCCTCCTCCACCCCCTCCTCGTGCTATTGCTTTCTCAAAAATCTGTAGAGATTTTAGGGCCATGGGTGGGAAGGATTTCAAAGGAACTGAATCATTCGTAGAAGCAAGGAATTGGCTCAAAGAAACTGAGGATCTGTTCGTTATCTTCGAGGTGGACGATAGGCAGAAGGTACAGTTGGCAGTATGGCTGCTCAAAGACGAAGCTTCCTACTGGTGGGAAGTCACTAACGCCGAGAGGCCGGTTGAGACATGGATGGATTTCAGAACAAGGTTTGAGACAAAATTCCTCTCGCAAGCTGAACGAAGTTTACAATTGGAAAAGTTCTTGTCTCTTAAGCAAGGAAGTATGACGGTCAAGGAATACGTCAACCAGTTCAACCAACTAGCAAGATTCGAATTGGATTTAGTCAACACTCAGCATAAAAAGGCTCTCCGCTTTGTTAAAGGATTGAATGAGCCACTGCACAGCCTAGCCATGACCCATGTACCCATGGGAGCAACTTACGAGAAATTGGTGGATATGGCACTACTGCACGAGGAAGACAAGGGCCCGAAAGAGACAAAGAAGGAAGAACCACAGAATAAGAAAGCGGGGCCCAAAAAGGAAACACAAAAGAAGGATGAGAAGTCTGAAGATAAGAAGGGGAAAAAGTGCTTTACTTGTGGGAGCTCAACTCATCTAAACAAGGATTGCAGAAAAAGGAAGGGCGCTTGCTTCAACTGTGGGGAGATGGGACACTTCACTAGGGACTGCCCAAAGAGACGAGGACAAGGAGGGCAGGCGAACACTCTTGAGGCTAGTGGCTAGGATAGAAATAGGAAAATTTCTATAGTAGGTTTAATTTATTTATCTGATTATGAAGTCAAGACTTTTTCTGATTCTGGTATTTTGATTTTGTAATCGATACTCTGCACTTTAATACTAGTATTATTTTTGAATTCCGCTGTAGACTCAGACCCATAAGGGTTATGGATCCTCTGTTTGGGACTGGGGTTTGAGGGATATCTGTGTTAGGAGTCAAGTATGACGCATACATTCTGAGTTTTCGTGGGGTATCAATTTGATGTTGGTTCCGGTCTTTGGGGCCGATACTTAGGACCCATGTCTAATGGGAACCAAATTTTCGTTCTATCTGTACTCGCTTCCATCATTCGACTGTATCCTATCGATCGAATATTTGAACTTTAGTTAGAAACTAATGGGTGTAAACATGTGTTTGAGACATGTTATGTTTGATGGTTGCAAGTGGATGCAAGTGGTTGCTAGTGGTTGCTCGTGGATGCATATACACACACTAGGCACTAGATCGGCTCGAAAGCACTCTCATACTGCATATGGATGTGTGAGCATTTTTAAATTTTTATGGACGCAAAATGGTTGAATCAGCATATGGATGTTGCATATGAATGAGCAGTTGTGCACTCATATAGAAATGATATGTCTCAAATAGGAAAATTTGCATACATATTGGACTCATGGCACTAACATGATTTGCATTAAGGAGGTCGACTGAATCAGTGGGCCGCCTGATTTTGCATTAGATACGGACATGAACACACACTGTGCATTTAAACATGAAAGCATTAGAAGTCTATAAGGACAATGGATGCCTGTGGTTGATGATTGAGTAGATGGATGATTGGATGGTAGGACACATTCTTCTTAACTTGAAGATTTCGGGGACGAAATCCTTTTAAGTGGGGGAGAATGTAACACCCCGTGTATTCTATAACCGTAAAAGTCATAAATTAAAGTATAATTAATTTGAAATCAAATAACTAAGGGAAACGGGATACGCCATTGCATTCGTCTCGGAAAAATACGCGAAATAGAGTCCGAGTTTTCGAAAAACGGAGTCCGTATGAAGAAGATATAGCCTCTGGAAGTTTCTGAATTAAGTTTAAAATTCGAACAGCTCAGAAAAAAACAGTTTAAAATTAAAACCGGGCCCAATTGGCCAGGGCGGGAAAAATCCCGCCAGATGCACCCAGGTCGACTGGGCTGTCGACCTGGTCTAACCAGGTCGACAGGGCTGTCGATAGGGCTGTCGACAGGGCTGTCGACCTGGTCCAGAGACAGGTCGAACCCAGTCCAACCCGGCTGGCCTATTCTCTGTTAGTCGATTTTCTGTGGTCTGCTTTGTCATTAGGGCTAGGTGGCAGGCTCTAATAGGTCTCTCTATCGAATGAATGGCTACGATCAATCCTAGAAACATCAAGGGTCCTAATCAGTTCCTAACCTCTATAAAAATGACCCTAGACTCTGCCTAGGTTTCTTACACAATTCTCTAGCCTCCATTGCTCTCTTCTTCTAATAAAAAAATAAAAATGGCGTCTCTGCTCTGCTGGAATTAAAACTAGAAGATAATCAACATCAGCCTAAGCAACTCAATTCAAACTAGAGATTAAAGTTCTGCAAAGATTCTACAACAAGTTAAAGTTCTTTCTTTAATCCAATCAAGGCAAGTACAGTTATTCTCCGCTATAAACGTTAATTATAATTTTGATATGCATTTAAATCTGAGTTTGAGGTTGTATTCTCTTCTGTTAGATCTGTTTTCTGTGACTGTTCTATATTCCTTTCTTCTTTTCTGTTTCTATAGCCAGGCTACCACGAGCCTGTGCCTAATCTCATAAGAGATGAACGTATGAACGCAAGTTTTGGGATGAATGATGAGAAATTTGACAAAACCAAATTGAATGTATGACTTTAGGTCTGAGGCATAAAATATATTGGACATATGACTTGGGATTGGATGCATAAATTTGACTATGAACATATAATTTATGCATGTTGTATGCATAGTTATGTTGAAATTTAGACCTGTAATTAATTAGAAAAAAAATAGCATATGTTATAAACTAGTTTTAGACCTATGCATATTTTGTGATAAAAGAAGAAGAGGAACCACTGTAAAGATTACATATGATTTGAGACTTTGGACAAAATGCATATAAAAAGGCAAGATCTGATTTTTAGAAGATATGGTTTAAAGATTTATATTATTGGGGATAGTTTGCATAATAATTCATGACATGAAAAGAAGGAAGATATGGAAACATAAGATTTACATTAATTAGGATATCTATTATTGTAATTACACCTAAATAGGGATTTTTGGATATGTGACATGCATTGAAATTAATGGTTATATTTGGTATAATCTATATTGGAACATATGTTATATGGCAAATTATGTCCATATTCTGCGCTTAAGCAAACATGGAATATATGTTGTGAATCATGAAAAATTATGTAGGCATATGAATTTAGGTCTAATTTATGACTAGGCAAGGCATGTAAATAGAACCTTTAGAATTATTAGATTTGCTAAATCTGCTAATTTGCTAAGTTGCCTAAACTGCTAGTTTTGTTATATTGCATAGACTGCTAATTAGATTGAAATGCCAAATCTGTTAAATTTGTCTGTTGAGATGCCTAATCTGTTATATGCCAAAATCTGCTAAGTGCTAAATCGGTTAAATCTGTTAAGTCACCCAATCTGCTAAAATCTGTTATCTGCTATATCAGTTGAGTTGATGTGATCATTCTGTTATTGATATAATCTGAATTGGCATATATATTGGGTGTGCGCATAAACGGTAAATAATTAATTAATTGGCCGCAAAGATGAATATGGCTAACTCGAGGTTAGAATGAGTTTGCGACGTAAATCTGCCCGGAACCGCCCGGCACATCCAGTGGCCGCAAACAAAAGGTTCTAATGTGAGAAGTTAGTCATAACATGCGTAAGACACGAGGTTAGGTCTGGCTTGTGGCAGAAGTCTGCCCGGAACCGCCCGGCATATCCAGCGGCCACAAGCTACCGACCTAATGTGAGAGGTCTGTGCATTAATAATTAATTAATGCAAATCTAAGATAAGAATGACGTCTAAAACGTATTGGGGAAAATAGGGTTAAACCAAAGGGATTAATAGATGTAGTAAAACCCGTCCATGAATCTGTAGGCCCAATACAAAGTTAGACAAATCTGAAAAATCTGTACATCTGATCCGTTAGTCTGAAAACTTGTTAACTCAATTTGTGAACTAGTAAATCTGAATTCTGTATGTCTGAACTTGTAAACAAATAAATCTGAAATCTGTTAGTTTGGGGACACAAGGTTAGGAGGGGAATTACTTGTGTCATCTGTTGTTTGGGACCCATATTAGTCAGTAACCCTTTCTGGTATCAAAACTTTGACCCAACAGTAGGTAGGGTCCGGGCACGCTTACTGAACTAATTATAAGTGGTTCATTCTGATAATGGCGAGGGGTGTTGATGGTGCGTTCCAACCGGGTCATGTGCGTGCATGGATCCCGGTCTGCCTCTGAGGATGTAAGACGCCGTGACATCTGTAAATAGGTCTGTGCCAATTGGTTGTCACTTTAGGGAGTGATACACCCTACTGTGGGGCCGACACAGGATATTTATGTATTAGGGAGCCGATCGCTTGGGGTAGGGTTTTAGGGTACACTTAGTTCTGTCTGTTTCTGTTGGTACCGTCTGTTTCTGTTGGGTGGTAACACCTGTCTGTTTCTGTGTGGTACCGTCTGTTCGGGTGGTAAAGGCCCATTACTAGTGTACACCTAATTCTACATTCTGTTTCCGTAGGGATAAATCTGTTTCTTCTTCTGTCTGTTTCTGATCGGGTAGTAAAGGCCCATTATTAGCATTCTGTTTCTGTTAAAGTATTATGTACCCGTTCCTACTTCAATTTAGACATTAGGGTGACACCTAATTCTGCTATACTAGTATTAGTGCAGAGAAGTGTAAAACAATAGTTTATATCATTCTGTTTTTCTGTTATATCTGCTACACCTGTTATAGTTATCTCACATCCAGTTTTAGGTTCATATCATATTATTATTATCTGTTCATATGCTGAAAGTCACTGGACTTGCCAAACTTTTTGTCTGACCCTTGTTGTTTTCGCCTCTTTTCTTCCGTTCCCCCCCCCCCCAGGTTATCCAAGGAGGGAAATACTTTAGCTTGATCCAGATTTCTCTTTGCTTGAAGTGCTTAAAGTATGGCTTGGCTCTGTATAGCTTCCGTTCCATGGGGATTATGATTTTAAACTATGCATTTTGAAGGCTTTTGTACAAGACTGATATTTTGTACTTGAATTCTGAAATTGAAAGGATGTAACCATACTAATTTCTGTTTCCGCTGTAATAAAGTTAAAAAATTTCAAGTACTGTTTTATCTGTCTTGTAAGTTTCGGTTCTGTTTACTAAAATGCTCCACCAAAGTTAAGGCATTCCCTTTGTGAGTGACCTTAACGGAGGTGGGGTGTTACACATCATATATCACAATATATAAAAAACAGTAAAATAAATGTTGAGGAACCCAGTTGGGTTCCTCCAACCTGTTTCCCTGCATCACAGATGTTAAACAATATAGATAACATCACTTTCAGTTCCATATGATATATTCTGTTAAACAGAATCAATATAAAAATTCAACTAACTGACTAGCAGTTCAATCAAACAATCAACACACAGTCAATCATCCAATATCTAACAGTTCTAAAAATACAATATGAAATTATAAACCGTTAAGAGTTAGTGAGATTTACTCACATTTGCGCATTAGCCGTTAAATAACGGTTTGCGTTTATTTGACAGCGACGGACAATTTATTTCGCCATAAACTGTAACGAGCTCGGATTGACTTCCAGTCAGCTCCATGGTGTAGTATCCGTCCACACGATCCTGTCGGATCTTGTTTCGCAAATGTATCCGGTCCAGTAACCCAACGCCCCTTTCCATTCATCTTCTCCAGATCATAACTAAAACTGCTCTAATAATACTGTCGATCCCCTGTCCATCCATTCATGAAAATACACGAAATCATTTTATTTTCATTATATTTTATTTGGGCTAATACCGATTAAATCACGCCGGCCCACCAACGTAAACACCCATTTATAAAAGTTCATTCTTCCACAAGTTTTAACTTCCGTCCAACAACAAAAACCACCATTTTCTGATCCTCAACCTTCAACCCGCCCCTTCCTATACACGTGTAGCCACTCCTCGCACACATGGCAGTTCACCTGGCACGTCCCCTTCCCATACATGCTGACCCACGTTTCAATCTTCACCCGTGCCCCCAACAAAATCACGCACAAAGTTCCCTTCCACGCATCATCTTGACCCGCTCCTAAGCCCTCTTTCTCGTTTACTAATCCTCACACCAACTGACCAACTCCACCTTGCTGTCTATTTCCACAAACCACACATTCATTCTTCTCTTCTGGAATACATTATCCCACGCCATGCTTTTGAACTGCAGCATGCCACAAATGACCCCATCATATACTTCCACCGTTCCACTTAACGTCAACTCCTCCATTCACTAAGATTCGAACAACAGATATCACCACTTCCCTCTCCACAATCTCATCAACATCAAAATGCTCAAATGTAATTCGAACTCTTCAAAACAAACGCGTTCGACAGCTGCATCGTCCACCAAAATGTTTCGAACGACATTTAATCTCATCGAGACCCACCAATTTCTATCTACAGACACTATTTCGCCTCACAAACCCAAGTACAACAATCAACTCGCAAATCAAAAGCTCCAATTTCTTGCATCCAACAACCCTAGCGTTCGCTGCAGGTTTTTCCCAACCTCCGAAACTTAGTTCGAACCTATCGAAACTCAAAAGGAGAGGAGAACAAGCTTTCAGAAATACACAGGAATTGATCCCAGATTTTATAGAATTTTATATGATTTTTTTGATTTTTTTTGAACTCACGGTCTTTGATTTTCCAGAGAATAAACATAGCGGCGGATATTTTTAGTTTTAGGAATTAGGTTTTAACATTTAAAAAAGGGTATTTATACCATTAGGATTTTAGATATTTTCTTTGATTTTTCTTGGACATTGGAAGGCCACGGAATGGTTTTGGGGACCAAGGATTTTGTAAGGCTGAAAGAATGAAGTAGACGTTGCCTTCTTTTGGATCACAAATGACTTAGGATTATTGTTTTAAAAAGTTAGGATACCGTATCTCATTTTATAAAATTTCATGCATTTGCTAATTGCTATTGACAGAAATCAGAATACCATTATGATAAGCAATGCGCTACGATGCCAAAAATATAATAATACCAGTAGGTTAACTCATATTGTGAAACTTCAAATTGTTGATTTCAGGGTGCGAAATACTTCAAATAAAAAGTCGCTTATTAAATTAATTAAAAATTACAGAAAAATTCTAAAAATTAAATTATCACTACTTCCCAAATGAACCTTGTCTAAATTCAAACCCGATCTTTAGTTATATCGAATAAACCGACACGGTTGATAAACGATTCTATAGCGACTATTTTGAAATTTGATTTGGACATATCTCAAAATCTAAACGACGAAATCCTGATTTTTCTCTTCCACTAGAAAGATATACTATACCAGCATCACACGTTTCTTGTTTCACAGAAATCCAATTAAAAACGAACTCTGTACATTCAGTTGAAGTTCAAATCGCCAAATAGCGAACTGCAGCGCCATTTCGAGCTCGTTTATAATTATATTATAAACATACGTTCAATTGTCGACGATTGAATATATTCGTTATTCAAATTCAAATTCCAAACTGAATGAAATATCACAGATGATCCGGTTCACACCATATCGTCATTTCGACAAATTCTAATTATTCAGAATTAAATATATTATTTAATTTATTATTTTAATTAAATATTCATCATAATTAAACTCCACGACCATTAAATTCTCTAAACCACCATTTATATAATTAAATAAACTAATCATAATACCCCTGCCAATGCGGGTCATTACAATCTTCCCCACTTAAAATAATTTCTTCCTCGAAATTGCTAAAAGGTAGAGGACGACCCTATCGACTGGTTAGAACACATTTGTTCACTTCTTAACTTCAGTTTCAACTGAACCAATTTAATTTCAATTAAATTATTAATTAATTCCTATCAACGAAAATTTTCAAAAATCCTGAAAATTTTCTAACACCTTAACTCTTCGAAAAATTTCGCCGGCACCTCCTTTGTACTGGTCAATCGGTCAAACCACCACTTGCCTCTCTGGGCCATCTCCAACCCAAAAGAAAATCAAACAGCCAAGCGGCTTCCCAAATTGGCTCATAAATCTTATATCCTATAGAAATACAAACTTGTACCTTTTGTCAACATATCATTATATCCTTTCCACCTGTTATCAATTCAACATATACCAGGGTTATCCCAGTCAAACTCCAATCCGCTTTTTATCCACAATTTCAACCATTCGCTTATACCTAAGTCGAATTTTATTTCAAATTCGAGTTCCATTCTCGATTCCCAACTCTTAACTTGATTATCACATTACACTTCAAATTTGAATCCCCCAAATCCAATTTGTCTTGATATCATTCAAATTCAATCTCAGTTACCACTTTACTGGCTTTACTTTTAATTCAATTTTTCTTTCACAAATTTCAGTTAAATTTGTTTTTAATTCAAACAGTCTTTCCCTGGGAGTTTTTAAACAGTTTACTCCTTTCAAAAATTAAAATTTCCTTTTGAACATGTCACTGAGCCCTTAATCAGTATTCCATTAGTTAAATCACTTCTCTATTTCTTTATCAATATTTGTTAACCAAATATTTTCAATAACCATATTGGCCTTTTATGTTATTTGGAAAACATTTCCGAATATCGCCTTCCTTTATTTTCTAAACTTTAGAAAATATATGCTATTTATAATTGGAAAATATTCCAATTATTTATCTCTTTTCCGATCTCGTTTATTTCTATACTTAGGAAATATTTAACATCTATTTCCAAGATTACAATTATTTGGGTTAAAATGGATGTTGTGTAAAACATCGTTACGACAACCCAACTACTATATTCAAGTAACTCTTATTCAACATTGATCTTCGAGCCTGAAATCTTACTATTTATTTGTTAATAATGAAATCAATCAAGTTGGGGTATAACTACCTCTCAGACCTTGATTGAATAACATTTATAACGTCAAAACAGATATTACTACTTACTCGAATAATCAATTCCATACAACCACTTATTCACCTTTAAACACGTATACGCTTTCTCTTTCTATTCTTACTAGATTTTATTCTAGACTTCCTCTTTGAATTTACTATTCTATTTCTAAGTTCGTTCCCTTATCGACTTCTATATATATCGATACGTTGATTTCTAACTATCAAACAATCTTAAAAATATTCTAACTCCTTAAATTCCCGGAAAAATTCGCCATAACCTCCTTTGTACTAGGAGCATCGGGATATTTCAAATAGCCTCCCATGGCCCTCACCAATCCAAAAGAAAAAGAAAAAGCCAAGCGGCTAGTCGATACGGCACATAAAATCTCATATATGAATTAAATACATACCTTTTCATCGAGCATTCCATCTATATACCTTCATACCTATCTCATGTATATTTATACATGTCAACTTTATTTTAACTATACCAATCGTTTTAACTCAATTCATTAATTAATTTGTTAATTAACTCTTTAGTCTATTTCACTTTTATATTTGAACATGAGATGTTCAAATATATTTTAATTTGCTTATTAACTAATTTGAATCCAAATTCAAATTTAAGTTCTATATTCGATTCCGAATATCCATTTACAAATCCAATCCACCTTTCAAAGTTCAACTTCAAATTCAAAACTTGATTAACTAATTTCTCTTCGACTTAGTTAATTCTATTCAATTTCTATTCAAATTTTATATCACTTCTATATATTCAAATCTATATTTGAATTATATTTGAATCTTCTTTATTCAAATTTCACTTTCAATTCTATTTGAATCCTCTACATCCAAATTCTATTCAAACTCTATATATCAAATTCTATAGTTTGAATTCCGTTTGAATTCTATATTCAAATTCCATTTCACCTTCGATATTCAAACCCTATATTTGAATTCCTTTATATTTTCTATATTCAAATTCTATATTTGAATTCCAATTGAATTTCTATATTCAAACTCTATTTCAGTTCCATTGAATTTCATATATTCAAACTCCCTTTTGAATTTCTATATTCAAATCCTATTATTACTCTATATGAATTCTATATCTCTTCCATTGAATTTCATATATTCAAACTCCTTTTGAATTTCTATATTCAATTTCTATTTGAATTCTCTTTATTCAAATCCCCTTTGAATTTTCTTATTTAAATTCTATGTTTGAATTTTCTTTTTTCAAATTCCTTTAAATAAGTCTCGATTTCAATTCCTTTTGAAATCGATATTTCTACCTTTGGAAAATAGATTTCCCTTTCAACTTCACACTTGTATTTTTATTTCTGAATTATCCAATGATAATTCTTTTCTCTTCATTTATAAACCTCGTTTATGAAAGAACTATTTATAAACTTCGTTTATAAAGGAACTTCTCGTTTTATTTCTTTTAAAACAAGTTAATGTTTCAAATCTATTTAAAAATTCAAATTCTATATTATAAATCCCATTTGAAATTCAACACAACTTGTCTTTCCCAAAAAAAATTCAAAACAGTATCTCTGGTAGTAATTCGTCACTTACAACTCGAAAATGAATACTGATGATGCAGCTGTCATCATCAGAATCTATTTTCCAGCGATCGAAGTGAGTTCAATACTATAAAACCATTTCTAAACATTTCCACTTTGAAATTCATTTCAAAATATAATTCACACTACTTGTAAAACAATTTAAAATCTCCCAGGATCTTAAATTTTCCTTATTTTTAATTCAAATCCATTCACAAACACTTATCCAATTCTCTAGAAATTTTAATTCAATTTCTGATTTAAATTTCTGATTTAATTCAACTGATTTCTCGTATTTCACTTATATGAATTCTGATTGGTTATTTACATAACCATTTAATTCATAATCTTACTCGATTATAATATCAACTAGTATATCCAATATGTATCAAATATACTTTGGGTAAAATTATTTTCATTTACCCTCTTTCAAAACATATCGTGCCGACCCATCGTATTCGAGTGTTTAGTAACTCCTACCGATACAGTGGATCAAACTGATCGACCAGAACTCATAAACAAGACAACCAATGAACCTCCACAATATAAAACAATTTTTTTTTATATCAATAACAAATACGTTCACTCGTATATATACACTCAAACTCAATCTAGGGTATTACTAACCCTATCTCTACCGAGTCACGCCACAGAGCCAAGGTAATTCACTTAACTTAAGCTCTAATACCAACTGTAACGACCCGGATTTTGAGCGACTTTGGTTATCGATATAAACACGATGTCGATAACCAAAACATCGAAAAATCCTGGTAATTAGTGAAAGAAATTAGAGGGTGAGGATAGATAAGATAGAAATTTAGAATAGAAGAAGAAGAACACAACATCAGAGTAACACGAATCTCACAGCGGAATGAATAACATATAATATATATAACATAACTTGAAATATACATCTGTACTTGAATATACATCAATATCAAAGTACATCACTTACAACACAGCGGAAATAACTATAGCTATATGATCCTGAAGCCTCCTGCTCCAGCTCTTCAACTATATCTGTAAATCCCGACTACTTGACTGCCCATACAAATTTAGGCACCCAAGAGTTTAGGGAAAACAACAAAGTAAACTCCGGGTCAGTCATGGGACTGGTATGAGTAAAACAGTTTAAAACAGTTGAACAAGTAAACGATATCTCATAAGACCACGCCGTATAACGGAACGGGTTTTTCCCTTATGAGAATCCAAATTATCTTTATATCAAAAACCTTTTTGATATTATAATAATGCCTATCAACCACAGTATAATAATCATCTAGCTGAAACGCTTTCATCTCACGTTCTACATATACAGTATACAATCAAAGCCGCAAGCACGTATTGGGTAATGGATTTCCAACTATGACAAGGTATGGAACCACCTTTCGCTAGTGTTCCTCTAGAGAGGAATACACTGGGTTCAACAAGAACATCTTACAACCCGGCCACACATGACCGACCACTCATTTCGCTTGAGCGTATCGAATGTATATCACCAACGGTTGGGATCAGCGACTGTTTCCCGAATGGGACAGCATCAACAATAGATTTTTAGAAGTAAATGAAACTCTAGATCAGGTGATTATACACCCTACTTCGGTGCGACCGACTTAGCCATGCTGCCTGCCCGATTTCTATCATTTACCGGTTGATGAGGCTAGAAACTATGCTTTATCATCACCAGATTCACTTTGAATGCCACATCATCAAATCCATCCAAACACCGATTGATGTCCTCAACCATACATTACGCGTTAGCTAAAAGAAGTTTCCTTCTCCGCTTCCACTCTTGGTACAGTTGGAGAAATCAATATACGTGATCGTCTGGACATACTCTGTCAGACATCCGTCCATACAAGTCACCCAGGAACAGGATGAACCGAAGGCACTATTCTGTAAACAGGATAGCCCTTGAATAACACCGCCTTCAATTTCCTTTGGCATATATGATTCGAAATGCTTATGCCAATACAGAGTGGTTCTTTGGATAATAATCCAACCGGTCTCTCCATATTAACAACGTTAAAATGGTCAAAACTTCGATAGTCTGTGATTTAACTATCGAATAAAAACAAGTGTGCAAACAACGATATAATTTCCAAATGGAAATTTATATCAATCAAACATCATTCAGCATTCATCTCCTTAGTTCATTTTTCATCTCCTGTTTCCCTATATTCAACATTTCTTATTTTCTAAATTTAGAAAATATATGTTATTAACAATGGAAAACATTTCCATTTCTTGTTTTCTTTATTAGAAAACATTTCTGGTTTCTTATTTGGAAAACATTTCCAAAGCTTCTTCATTGGACTTAGACAGATGTTTAAACAAACCATCGCGATGCCAACTCAAACCATTTCCTTTACTACCGAACCTTAACTATTCCTTAGTTAAAAATGAAGTCAATCAAGTTGGGGTAGAACTGCCTCTCAGACCTTAACTGAACAACATTTCTAACTTTGAAATAGTCAAAGTTCACTTTATATCCCTTTTACTAACTCCTTACTTAACCCTCATCGAATAGCTATATTCGATTGACTCTTTTCACTTAACTCCTATTCGATTTAACTCTAACTCTATTCACTTAACTCCTATCGAATAAACTATATTCGATAGCTCTTTTAATTCTATTTGAATACTATATATTTGATTTACTCATTTCATTCTATTCGAATAAACTATATTCGATTTACTCCTTTTACTTTCTATTCGAATAAACTATATTCGATTAACTCCTTTGCTTTCTATTCGAATAACTATATTCGATTGACTCCTTTGCTTTCTATTCGAATAACTATATTCGATTCACTCCTTTGCTTTCTATTCGAATAACTATATTCGATTATCTCCTTTGCTTTCTATTCGAATAAATATATTCGATTAACTCCTTTGCTTTCTATTCGAATAACTATATTCGATTAACTCCTTTGCTTTCTATTCGAATAACTATATTCGATTAACTCCTTTTACTTTAACACTAATCGATTTGACTAACATCGATTAACTCCTTTTCGAATAAACTATTCATTTGTAAAGATTTACATTTAGTAACGGTTCTTCACTTTACAAATGATTTCCTTTTATTCTAACTTATCCTTTGATTTTATAAATATTTCTTTTATAAAAATCCTTTTCCTTTTCTATATAAAATCCATCGATTTTATATAAATAATTCATTTTCAAAATACACTTTGAAAATATTCCTTTTGTCAACATTCGGTATGTTATGGTATTCAACATATCAAATCACGATGAGCAGTATCGTCCCAACACATATAATCGACAATAGATTATATATCACATCATATATCACAATATATAAAAAAACAGTAAAATAAATGTTGAGGAACCCAGTTGTGTTCCTCCAACCTGTTTCCCTGCATCACAGATGTTAAACAATATAGATAACATCACTTTCAGTTCCATATGATATATTCTGTTAAACAGAATCAATATAAAAATTCAACTAACTGACTAGCAGTTCAATCAAACAGTCAACACACAGTCAATCATCAAATATCTAACAGTTCTAAAAATACAATATGAAATTATAAACCGTTAAGAGTTAGTGAGATTTACTCACATTTGCGCATTAGCCGTTAAATAACGGTTTGCGTTTATTTGACTGCGACGGACAATTTATTTCGCCATAAACTGTAACGAGCTCGGATTGACTCCCAGTCAACTCCATGGTGTAGTATCCGTCCACACGATCCTGTCGGATCTTGTTTCGCAAATGTATCCGGTCCAGTAACCCAACGCCCCTTTCCATTCATCTTCTCCAGATCATAACTAAAACTGCTCTAATAATACTGTCGATCCCCTGTCCATCCATTCATGAAAATACCCGAAATCTTTTTATTTTCATTATATTTTATTTGGGCTAATACCGATTAAATCACGCCGGCCCACCAACGTAAACACCCATTTATAAAATTTCATTCTTCCACAAGTTTTAACTTCCGTCCAGCAACAGAAACCACCATTTTCTGATCCTCAACCTTTAACCCGCCCCTTCCTATACACGTGTAGCCACTCCTCGCACACATGGCAGTTCACCTGGCACGTCCCAATCCCATACATGCTGACCCACGTTTCAATCTTCACCCGTGCCCCCAACAAAATCACGCACAAAGTTCCCTTCCACGCATCATCTTGACCCGCTCGTAAACCCCTCTTTCTCGTTTACTAATCCTCACACCAACTGACCAACTCCACCTTGCTGTCTATTTCCGCAAACCACACATCCATTCTTCTCTTCTGGAATACATTATCCCACGCCATGCTTTTGAACTGCAGCATGCCACAAATGACCCTGTCATATACTTCCACCGTTCCACTTAACGTCAACTCCTCCATTCACTAAGATTCGAACAACAGATATCACCACGTCCCTCTCCACAATCTAGTCAACATCAAAATGCTCAAATGAAATTCGAGCTCTTCAAAACAAACGCGTTCGACAGCTGCATCGTCCACCAAAATGTTTCGAACGACATTTAATCTCATCGAGACCCACCAATTTCTATCTACAGACGCTATTTCGCCTCACAAACCCAAGTACAACAATCAACTCGCAAATCAAAAGCTCCAATTTCTCGCATCTAACAACCCTAGCGTTCGTTGCAGGTTTTTCCCAGCCTCTGAAACTTAGTTCGAACCTATCGAAACTCAAAAGGAGAGGAGCACAAGCTTTCCGAAATACACAGGAATTGATCCCAGATTTTATAGAATTTTATATGAATTGTTTTGATTTTTTTGAACTCACGGTCTTTGATTTTCCATAGAATAAACATAGCGGCGGATATTTTTAGTTTTAGGAATTAGGTTTTAACGTTTAAAAAAGGGTATTTATACCATTAGGATTTTAGATATTTTCTTTGATTTTTCTTGGACATTGGAAGGCCACGGAATGGTTTTGGGGACCAAGGATTTTGTAAGGATGAAAGAATGAAGGAGACGTTGCCTTCTTTTGGATCACAAATGACTTAGGATTATTGTTTTAAAAAGTTAGGATACCGTATCTCGTTTTATAAAATTTCATGCATTTGCTAATTGCTATCGACAGAAATCAGAATACCGTTATGATAAGCAATGCGCTACGATGCCAAAAATATAATAATACCTGTAGGTTAACTCATATTGTGAAACTTCAAATTGTTGATTTCAGGGTGCGAAATACTTCAAATAAAAAGTCGCTTATTAAATTAATTAAAAATTACAGAAAAATTCTAAAAATTAAATTATCACTACTTCCCAAAAGAACCTTGTCTAAATTCAAACCCGATCTCTAGTTATATTGATTAAACGACACGGTTGATAAACGATTCTATAGCGACTATTTTGAAATTTGATTTGGACATATCTCAAAATCTAAACGACGAAATCCTGATTTTTCTCTTCCACTAGAAAGATATACTATACCAGCTCCAAACGTTTCTTGTTTCACAGAAATCCGATTAAAAACGAACTCTGTACAATCAGTTGAAGTTCAAATTGCCAAATAGCGAACTGCAGCGCCATTTCGAGCTCGTTTATAATTATATTATAAACTATACGTTCAACTGTCAACGATTGAATATATTCGTTATTCAAATTCAAATTCCAAACTGAATGAAATATCACAGATGATCCGGTTCACACCATATCGTCATTTCGACAAATTCTGATTATTCAGAATTAAATTTATTATTTAATTTATTATTTTAATTAAATATTCATCATAATTAAACTCCACGACCATTAAATTCTCTAAACCACCATTTATATAATTAAATAAACTAATCATAATACCCCTGCCAATGCGGGTCATTACACAACTCAATTTCAATACATTCAATTCACATTAAATTTCATTTTTATAGCCTCAATTACAACACTAAATTATTTATCTTTTGCTTATATTTCAAAACTCAAAGTTCAAGTTCAAAAGAAATCAATTTATTAAACATCGACCTTATCGTCTTTAAACAACATTTCTAAATTCATGGTTAAAACAAATTTTTATTTAACCAACCGGTGTCCGTATATAAATTTCTATCCTATGGCCAAGTGATACTTAAATTTTAATTTTAGTATTTTGGGAAAGGATATATATCATTTCAATCCAAAAATCAGGGTCATAGGTATTTATCATTTCAACCTATGTTCTTAATTCATTTTAATGATTAATCCCGGGTTTATTCGATGGCCGTAACATCTGGGGTAATGATTGGAATTAATCAGCACAAACAAATGGTCGTTTATGAATAAATGAGAATAACAGGTAAATTCACACAATTAACATCAATATGTCAAACATATCAAATTCAAGTCATTCATCACATCAATACATACAAACAGTCAAATATCATATAAATTTACCAATTATCAGGTGTTAGGTTTTAAAACAGTAATTAAAATGTCAAATTTTAACTTAACTGTAAGATTTAATCTAAAAGTCAAATTAAACTACATTATCGATGCAAATCAATATAAGTATGCAATTTTAACTGTCAAACATCAATCAAAACAATCGTATCATGACATGATATTAATTTAACTAATATTAGAATGCTTTAGTTAAGCGTGAGTGGGTTAAATCACTCACCATGGCTTTGAACGAGATTGAAATCCAATTTTTAGCCCAAAATTCACCGTTCTCAGAATCAGCCCAAACCAGTAGCATCGCGAAGAGCTTGTCGATACGATTCCAGTGCAACAAACCACGTGTCATTCTGAAGTCGTATGCAAATGTTATACGTGTTTTATTGATTTTTATAGAAAATGAAAATGAAAATGGACCAAAACAGAGGGAATCTTGCCATGTCAGCTACCTCCCTGCGCCCCTTTTCTTCCCAAATGTGAATCCCTCCTGGCCAAAACAAGAGAACCCAAAACCACATTGCTACAATGATTTTCGCACCCCCAAATAAACCTCTGGACACCGATCTGAAACAATCACTATGCGTGCTATCTCCTCCTCCACTATCAACCAAAGTTTGGCTCCATCAAATGGTCCCTAGCGCCCTCAAACAACCCATGAATGAGCTGCCTTTAGGCCGTGATTGTACCGAATCCATGAAGAAGTGGATACCATCGTCCATATGGATGGAAAGATCTCTCCGAGTACTACGATTTCATATATTAAGTTTTGAATGTTGTTGAGAAACGAGGAAGAAATTGAGCAGGGAAGATTCAGATGAAGGTGGCCATCGAAAAGTATATGGCGGCTGAGCATTATTTTAGGGTCTGTGGATTATATTTTAATATTAATATGTCTCAATTTGCGTGTTTTAAAGCCAGAAATGAGACTGAGCCCAAAACAGGCCCACTTACAGCCTAGCAATAGGTTTTGATGCCTTCTGAACGCAGTGGGACTAGTGGCGAAGCCCAATTCTGAAGTCTACCACAGTTTCACCTAAAACGTAATATTTTTAATTGAACAACGTTTAAATTTCAATGTTCATTAATTTTAATTCAAATCATAATAAAATTCATGTACACTTATAAATCAAAATTTTATTATTGCGACTACAATTATCATTAAATTAAACAATTCATTTATGTTTTCACCATAAAATTCCACAAATTAAATCACTACATTATTATTTACAACCATTTAATATCAAAAATCATATTAAATTAAATAATAAAAATTATCGAAAATATCAGGATGTTACATTCTCCCCCACTTAAAAACTTTTCGTCCTCGAAAAGGAACGTAGAAATGAAGTGGCAAAATAAATTTGAAATAATATAAAATTTCAACTAAACTTGGAAAACATTTACTTAAATATATAGAAACATGAGTTTGAAAACAAATTTCACAAAATTTTCTAAGTCATAATTTCATGAAAAATTTCGGCAAAGTCTCCTTTGTACGGTTTGGTCTGGAAAACAATAATATATAATAATTCCAAACATACCTATCATCTCAGTGATAAGGCATCCCAAAATTGAGGAAAACAATATAAATTGCCAAAATATGATGTGTGTGTGTGTATATATATATATATCGATATACGTACCTTCCATTTGCGTTATTAGCGATTTAGCTTATTTTTAAGCAAGCAATAGCGATTTTCTTATGCGCAAGTTGCTCCAATGTAAAAGAAATAAGTTTATATATTTATAGTAAACACAATGAACTAGCAAATGCAATTAAAACATAAATTAAACATCCAATCAATTATATTCATTCAAACAAGCAACCAAACAAAATTTTACAATGTCACTATTTTATTTGTTTGTTTTCATTGTTTATTCCACTTTTTAAATAGTTCATAGTTTCATTCGTTATATTTCATTCTCAAGTTCATTTCCAATTTCAACGCTTGGTTTATTATATTTATTACTTTCTATCATTTTTCAGGTCATGAGTTTTTTCCATTCTAATTAAACAGCAAAATTTTCCAATTCATATTTAGTTGAATTACACTAAATTTTGTTTCATATTTAATTTCAATTTCCTTTAATAATTCTATCAACTTTATTATTGTCCATTTTATTTATAATTAAATTTTAAATCGCAAATTTCCTTGGTGCTATTTTTCTGAAATTTTGATTTACACATATATGAAATTTACAAGCTGAAATTTAAAATTTTCTCTTTCATTAGGAAACTATAAACCAATAGAACCGAAAGATTCTTGTTTCAAAGAATTCCGACTTATTTTGGATTATATACCTTCATTTAAACTTCAATTCGGAAAATTACGAACTACCGCTGCATGACGAGCTCGTTTTTTATTTAATTTAATTAATTCATTCAACCTTCGTTAAGTTTATAATTATAAGCCTATTCACTTATATTTTCACCAAACCAAACATTAATATCAATGCATTTAGTGCATTACTAAATAATTTGCTTAATTGATTTTTCATTGATTCAATTAATTCATGTTACCTAGCATAACATAACTAAATATATATCATTTATTACATAACTTAAATTTTATTTATAACTAATCAAATTTTTCCACTTTGATTTTCCATTCTTACACTTGTGCATTAATTAATTGCTTATTCTTATAACATTCAACTTTTTAATTAATTGGTAAGTTATTCATGCTACAGAACAGAATTAATTATTACACAAATTTTAATGGTTAGCATTTGTTTCATTTGATTATCCAATTCTTAAGAATTTTATTTTAATTATAACTCTCCTAATATTTAGAAGTTCCAATTCATTATTATTCAAGATTTCAAGAATTTAATTTCGGGTTTCTTTTTAAATCCACTTATATATATATATATAAAATATCGTTTACATAAAACCATATTATAAAATATTTAAATAAAGTTCAATTTCGTAAAACAAAGTACAAAAAAAGTAATAAATGTCTCCCTGCTTAGACTTTTGAAAATAAACATCGATGATGCGTGCACTCATCACCGAAATCATTTCCAAGGACAAGAGGGTATACACTTTTTTCCAATAATTTATTTGAAACTATTTCTATATGAACACTTTTTTTTAAATATAAATATATTATTTCAAACCATTTGCAAATCAATGTTACAAAATCACTCGAAATCAAATTCTCAAATTCATATTTTACTTCTTATTTCATTATCAATAAATTTTCAATATTTGATTTTTCTTAAACCAATCAACAACCAATGGTTTTAATTATTAATTAATCGTGTAATAAATGATGAAAATTTATTATTATCATCAGTCAAATCAAAATTCATTTATTTCAAATAATTATATATAAACAGAAAATAATTCAAAACAATATTATGTTGATAAGTCCTGTTCGAGTGTTTAGAAATCCCTATTGATACGTTGTCATCCCAAGTATCGACCAGAATTCATAAATACTCAACAGAACAAATCAACACAATACAAAATCATTTAATATCAAAATTACAAGTACGCTCTCTTATATACACTCAAACTCATTCTAGGGTATTACCACCCTATCTCTAATGAGTTAATCCCAAATAGGGCTAAGGTTTTCGCTAAACCAACGCTCTAATACCAAATGTAACATCCGTGATTTTTGATCGTTCAAATCGACAATGATCCTCAATGTCGGCTTAAACAAATAAAAAATACAGATAATTATTAGGATTTATATAAGAGAAAGAAGAGAAGAAGAAAAACAACACAGAATCTCACAGCGGAAAGACAAAATATAATAATTAAATAACAGTTCATGAAGCTGTTAAAACATACATATCATTATATTTTACAAGAGATGAGCTGAACTTTACATTCATCAATCCAAGCACTTCCAAAAGAGAGAGAAAGATCCAAATCAAGCTCCACTAGCACTAGTCCCGCCCTAAGAACCTAAAGGGGGGAAGGTAGAAAAGAGGCGAAAACGAATGGGGTCAGACATAAAGTCTGGCGAGTCCAATAACTTTAACAATATAATTTTAAAGTAATTAGAATAAGGCATAAACTGGTAAAACAAGGAATGACTGTGAAACAAGTGGGCAAGACAAAACAAACTAGAGGAATATTATGGCGTTAATCTCGCTCCTAATCACTATAGGATAATTACTATACTGCACCATTACTAGTCATCCTAAAAGTCGATCTCGCCTTCTGAACATAATAATCATAATGGTAGTTTCGTGTACCTCTAGATGTCTTCATAGGTTCCACCTTCTCCTATCTCCACTAGTTGTACCCACTACCCTCCCCATTCAAATTACAACATTTATTCATAATATGGTAGTTGGACTCCTAGCTGTCTTCATAGGTGCCGCCTGCTCCTATCTCCACTAGTCGTACCCACTACCTTCCCCATTCGATCAGCTCCCTAACTCATAGAAATCTGTGCTGGTCCCACAATGGGGTGTATCACTTCCCAAAGTGGCAACTCGATACCACTAAAGATGCACGGCTTATACCTACACGATGCAACAATGTCTTACCTACCAGCCCGGGCCCACGCACGCCCATGACCCCGTTGGACTTGCGTTGCCACCGCTAACCCGTTTTGACCTCTTACAATCAAACCCAGTAAGCGTGTCCCATCCTCGATCTAGATCAAGCTCACTTAGATACTAAATGGGTTGCTGGTTGAAAAGGGTCCCCACACTTGACACAAGCTTTCCACCTATGATTGGTCCCCACTAGGATTTCCCACTTAACCCCCTCTTATTCATGCCTTCTTACATGTTTCAACTTGGTTAAGTGTTTATAATTATATACCACATGTCACCCATGTTACCCACTTATCAAATCAACATGTGTTATTGGTTAAGCTTGTCTTAACCCTATCCTCTTATCAGATCAATATATATTATTGGTTAAGCTGGTCTTAATCCTATCCACTTATATGTTATTGGTTAAGTTGGTCTTAACCCTATCCACTTATATATTAGTGGCTAAGTTGGTCTCAACCCTTCCCACTTATTAAATCAATATGTATTATTGATTAAGTTTGTCTTAACCCTATCCACTTATTAGATATATTATTGCTTAAGTTGGTCTCAACCCTACACACTTATCAAATTAATATATATTATTGGTTAAGCTGGTCTTAAACCAACCTACTTATCAAATTATAGGTTAAGCTAGTCTTAACCCTATCCACTTATCATGTTTTAAGTATTATACATATATCGTATAACATGTTTTACTTAATTTATGATTAAGTACATCATAGTTCACAGATACATTGGTTAAGAGAATAACTCCCTAAGTATCAACCCCGAAGACCGAAATCAACATCAGATTGGTACTCAGAGAGAATTACTCAACCCAACCAAACTTATGTTTGTCATTCATATTCGTCTTTGATCAACATTAATTAATTATTAATGCATAGACCTCTCACATTAAGTCGATTGCTTGTGGCCGCTGGATATGCCGGGCGGTTCTGGGCAGACTTCCACCACAAGCCGGACTTAACCTCATGTCTAAGCATCTTTTAATTATTCCTACGACCTCTCACATTAGATTTCCGTTTGCGGTTGCTGGATGTGTCGGGCGGTTCCGGGCAGTCTTATACCACAAACGAGTCTAAGCTCGTGTCTTAGGCATTTATTACTCATTTAATTTATGCCTTTGACCTCTCACATTAGACTACCGATTATGGGTGCTAGATGTGCCGGGCGGTTCCGGGCGGTCTTATACCACAAACGAGTCTAACCTCGTGTCTTAGGCATTTATCACTACACATTATTATTCAACCCCAATTTGAATTAATATCGCTATTTCAAATTTTCAACAACTTCCAAATTAATTTATGTCCATAATTGTCACCTAAATTACGTCCATAATTTCTATGCATATAAATTAGGCCAATTAATTGTATATAAATTAGGCCAATAAATGTCTCAAATTTATTATATGCTTTAAGCCATTTTATGCCAATTTTCACAATATTAATATTTAATATTTTCCCATTGCACCCACGCTGTTCGTACGTGTAATACATATAATACGTAGGCTAGCAAATAGCCTAAGTCACAAAAACAACACAACTTGCATAACACGTAAAAATAGATCTAACTTGCAAATAAAAATAGGCTAGCATGGATCAAAACTTGCATGATTATAATTTATATAATCATAAATTTGCATAATCAATAACTTACATAGGCAATAGGCATAATTTGCATAAACTACAAACTGGCATGGATCAAATTATATAAGATATGATTTGCATAGATCTATACATATAAAGGTGAACTTGCATATATGAACATGGTTTTCGCATAAACTTGCATATGATCTACATACAAACTTGTATTAAACTTGCATATGCAATTTAGACATGTAAATTAAGACTTACATATGATTCGCATACAATCTAGCATATGATTCACATCCAAACTTATATATAAACTTGCATATATAATTTAGACATGTAAATTAAGATTTACATTTACACTTGCATATGATTTAGACATGTAAATGTCACAAAACGAATCAAACCTAGCATATGTGTGTAGACATATGAACCAACATCATGAATTTAAACATGTAAACTAATAGCACACTTTTTACATATAAACTCGCATGTGTGTGTTTATATATATATATATATATATATATATGTATATACTTGATTCACATATAAACCTATGTACAATTCGCATACAGACTTGCATATAAAATGATGTCATAAAGTGAATCAAGTTAAACATATGTGATTGGACATATGAAATAGATCTACTAACATAAGTTAACAAAACTGTCATATGTTCACAAACAGACGATAACAAAATTAAGTAATGTCACATGATCCAACAGGCATGTTCTCATAATCTAAATTATAACTCATTATAATTAATTTATTAATTATTTTGTGAAAGAAAACGTACTCACAAAGACGGATTAGAGAAGAGAATGATTCGTTCGTCATTTGTATTAGACTTCTGACTTGGAAATCCCTAAGCTTTAGGAAGAAGAACTATTCTAGTAGCAGCATGGTGGCCAAGAGACTAATTTAGTTTAGGCTTAGAGCTTGAGTCTATGCGTGCTTATATAGAAGTTTAAATCAAACTAAGACGTTAGATTATCATAGGAGCAATCCCAACCGTCCAGACTAGATAGAGTTATTTAGAATTGCCACCTCTGCCCTAATGACTCAGCAACAGGTTAGGTAAGACTCAGCAATAATTCAGGATCATCAAATTTCAGATTTGCCTCGGGAGGTAGTCGACCCCCAGGTCGACCTCCAGGTCGACCTGTATAGGGGAGGTCGACCCCCTGGTCGACCTAGCCTTTGGCGGGAGTAATCCCGCCCAGCTCGCTTCTCGTTTGAATTTTGAATTTTTATTCTGAACTGTTTTAATTTATATAAAATTCCTGAAACTTCTGAAGGCTATAACATCCTCATACGGAGTCCGATTTATGAAAACTTGGAATCTATTCCAAGAAGAATTTCGAGACAAACGTAATGGTGTAACCGTTTCCCTTAATTCTTACTTTAACAATTAAGTATTTATAAATTTGTTAATTTTAATATTTTAAATTACGGGGTGTTACATCCTCCCCTCCTTAAAGGATTTTGCCCACGAAATCTCCAAGTAAAGGAGAATGTATATCCTAACATCCAATCATCCATCTACTCAACCATCAAACACAGGCATCCATTGTCCTTACAAGATTTTTAATGTCGTATGAACATATGCAAAAAGTGTGTGTATATGTTCCTTATCCAATACAAAATCAGGTGGTCCACTATTTCAGTTGACCTCCTTAATGCAAATCATGATAGTGCCATGTTCCATTATGCATGCAAAAGAATCCTAATGACACATATTAATTCTACATGTGTCCACAACCACTCATCAAAATGCAGCATCCATATGGTAACACAACCATTTATACATCCATTAATTTAAATATACACACATATATATACGCAATATGAAAGTGATTGAGCCGATCTAGTGCCTAATGTGTGTGTACATGCATCCACGAGCAACCACTAGCAACCACTTGCATCCATTTGCATCCACCAAACATAACATGTCTCAAACACATGTTTACAACCATAGGGTTCTTTCCTAACTAAAGATCGAAGATATTTTTGCAAAGACATACTAAATGATAGGACAAGTATCAACAAAGCGGTAGGAAAAGGAGAAGTAAAAAAAAACCTCAAAAAGGAAAGGGTACAGCGTATGCATCTCGTCTTCCGTCTCCCAGGTCGCATCTCCTTGATCATCTCCCCATTGCACTTTAACCAACTTGACCTCTTTGTTACGTAGCTTTTTGACCTTCAATCCGAGAATGCATGTAGGAGCTCGTCTAACCATGGCATTTCGCTCTACTTCCACTTCTTTGAGCATGCTCAGCTCCACCACTTCCGCCGTATCATGTAAACACTTACGCAAATGTGAAACGTGAAACACGTCGTGAACACCACTAAGCTCGTTGCCTCTTCTCATATCCTCCAAAATCTAGGATACATAACCTCAAAAGATCTTCAATGACTCTATTCACCCCTTTCTGTCCATCCATCCGTCTGTGGATGATAAGCGACGCTCGTACTTGCCGCCTTTTGCGTATCATCTTTTTCCTCTAGCATCGAAAACTGCTCCAGGCCCTGTCCCACAAGCATTGGTATACACTGTGAATGACTTACTCCCATCTGGCAAAACTAAAACTGGAGCTGTCGTCAAAGCCCTCTTCAAACGCTGGAAAGCATCATCACAGTCAACATCCCAAGCAAAAGTCAAGTTCTTCTTCGTTAACCGAGTAAGTGGGGCTAATATCTTCGCGAAGTCCTTAATGGACTTCCTATAATAACCAGCCAGCCCTAAAAAGATTCTTACTTCTGTTGCGTTCTTAGGAATCTTCCAATCTTGGATTGCCACCACCTTTGTGGGATCCACATCTATCCCTTCCTTAGAGACCACGTGTCCTAAGAACCTCACTTCTTTTCTCCAAAAATGGCATTTGGAGAACTTAGCTTTGAGTTGATGCGCTCGTAGGGTCTTTAAAACTTTCCTAAGATGTAGGGCATGCTCTTCCTCGTTTCTAGAGAAAATCAAGATATCGTCCACAAACACTACCACAAACTTGTTTAGAAAACTCCTTAAACACCCTACTCATTAAGTCAATGAAGTATGCGGGTGCATCCGTCAAACCAAAAGGCATGACGAGCCACTCGAAGATACCGTCAGGTGTTCTAAATGAAGCCTTATCTATGCTGTCTTCAGCCACCCTTAGCTGATGAAATCCTATAGCCAAATCCAGCTGCGAGAAAACTGAAGTACCAGCCAACTAATCGAATAAATTATCTATCCTTGCCAATGGGTGTCTGTTCTTCTTTGTAAGCTTATTCAGCTCTCTATAGTCCACGCACCATCTAGGTGAACCATCAGCCTTTGTAGCAAAAACAACCGGAGCACCCCACTCTGAAATGCTTCTTCTTATGAACCCCTTCTCAAGCAACTCCTTTACTTGCTTACTGAGTTCTCTTCTCTCTCTCGGAGCCATGTGGCGCACCGGTAATGCAACTGGCTTTGCATTATCTACGAGGTATATACGGAAGTCTGTCTCGCGCCTCGGGGTAAACCCCGAACTCCACCGAAGACGTCACCATATTCACGGACCACACGAACAAATTCCAAATCATCGTTGGACGCGTCAAGAGATTCTAGGTAGCTAAGCATCACCGGATCTTTAGGGTCACAAGAAATATCAAAGGTCTTTCTACAACGAGTCAACAATCTAACCACCCTTCTTTCACAGTCTAGGATGGCACCGTATCTGGCTAGCCAATCCGTGCCTAGAATTAAGCCCTAGCCCATAAAGCCAAGAACGAAGGTGTTGCATTCAGACCCAACGCCCAGGATAGACACTCTCAAATCTTGACAAATCATCGAAAGATGAGCCGAACCACTAATAGGATTTGAGACTACTATGGGATCTGTAACTAGACTAGTATTTAGGTGTAGTGTTTCAACTAACGAAGCAGATACAAATGAGTGTGAAGCGTCAAAATTCAAACAAGGTTCGAACATGATGATCAAAAAGAAAAAACAAACTTCCAATCAAGATATGTCTACCTCTATCAGGTATGCCAGTCGTGAGGGAACGTGTCTGCCCTCCAGAAGATCCTGTACTTTATCCTTACCTTTGCCTTTTGCTTCTTTGGACGGTCCTAATAGGATGTCCTGTTTATCTGTAATGATAACAACTAGGATTCTTCTTCTTTCTAACGTCTTTATTTAAGTAGTTAGGTATTTCACAAGTGTGGCCCTTTCTTTACTCTTGGCCCCTTGTTATCTTTACCGCCTTTCTTTGGATCTACTTTCTTATCGTGTGTCCTACCCATGTGTAACACCCCGTAGTTCTGTAACATTAAGTTTAGAAAAATTAAAGTATAATTAATTTTTAGAAGAGTAATTAAGGGAAATGGTTACGCCATTGCATTCATCTCAAAATTCTGCTTGGAAACGAGTCCGAGTTTTCGAGAAACAGAGTCCCTATGAGGGAGATATGACCCTCCGAAGTTTCAAGGATTTTCAGAATAGAAAAATAGCTTGAATTTGAATTCGAAATTTGAATTCAAACCCCATCGCAGACTGGGCGGGAATTTTCCCGCCTAGGACCAGGTCGACCTAGGGGTTGACACCATGGTCGACCTCCCAGGGACCAGGTCGACCGGGGTCGACCTGGTGCTGAAACCCAGTTTTGAGCCTGGGTTCATTCTGATGTTTCTGGTCTCATTTTCAGTCTAGATTCGTCCACCTAATCCTATATAAACATCCCCCTAGCCCCATTCTCTTTACACCATTTTATTGTCTCCTTATGCTGCCTCTGGAATAATTGAAATAAATTAATTAAAATAAAACAAGATTAATCAAATTAAGAGATTCCTTCTAGCTTCTTCTTCAAGTAATGCGAGATTCGCAAATTGAAGATCCAAATCAAGATCAAAGCTTTAAGAAAAGAATCAAAGGCTAATTCAACGGTTGCGAGCAACGTCATGCAAATCATAGCAAATCACCAACGCTATCTAATTATCCTTTTCTAAAACCGATCAATGTAAGTTAGTTACTTTTTAGATTTGAACGTCTAGATCTATTTGTGGCATGAAATTAAATCAATATAAGAATATGCCTGATCCTCTCATTTGAATCTGTGCTCGTATATGCCTTTGGATCTAATTAAGAACTATTGTGATTAATTACCGATGAGACCGTGCCTATGCCTATAACATTGAAACTATTGTTAATGGCCTAAAACTATGTTGTGAACATAAGACTATGCCTATGCCTATGACTGTGAACATAAGACTATGCCTATGCCTATGACTGTGAACATAAGACTATGCCTATGATTGTGAACATAAGACTATTGCCTATGACTATAACAAGGACAATTGTGGTTAATCACCTATGATTCATGACTCTGAGATTATTGCCTAGGATTATGACTATGAAATTGGATCTAAGCTTGATTTTCTATTCATACCTATTCTTAGTTATCCTTGGATCCTGATTTTGGGTATTTTTCTATTAAGTTAGATCTATCCATGTTCTTGGACCTAGATTATTATTCAAACCTTTTCATGTTCATAATGTTATCAAATCTATATGCCTGCGATGTTTTAATCAATTTATTCAGTATATTTATTAGATCGGTAGTTCGTTGTACCTATTCTTATGCCTATCTTTTCATGGTATTCTTGTCAATTCTCTTTTATCTATGGATCTAGATTCACCTATAATCTAGACTGAATCACAATTACATAAACGATGGGAATGCGATTTGGGCAGAACATGAAATTAACGTGAATGTGATTGAGAACTAGGAAATTTGGTATAACATGAAATTTATATAATTTGGCATAATAAATATGTTGATATAATCTGAATTGGCTATAATAGTGAATAAATTAGAATTAGGCGTAAATGGTAAGTTGTTAATTGGCCGCAAAGTATGTAATTAGCATGTAAACCAAGTTTTGGGCATAAACTGTAAACTAGAATATTGAATCTAGTTTTGACATGAACTATAAATGGGAATACTAGATCTAAATTGGCATAAAACTGTAGGTTGGGTTAAATGATAGATAAACCAAGATTTGGGCCTAGAATATAGGTATGTTAGTGGGCATGACAAATGAATACGATATAGGCCAAATTTGTTTAAAAGAGTTGTTGGCAATTTACATATAGACAAAAAAGATAAATATGTAAATCTAGGAAAGACGAATATGCCTAACCCGAGGTTAGATTGAGTTACGGTATAAGACTGCCCGGAACCGCCCGGTAAATCTAGCAACCGTAACAATACCTATCTAATGTGGGTGGTTAGAGCATTAAGCCCAAAAAGACCCGAGGTTAGACTGAGTTTCGGTGTAAATCTGCCCGGAACCGACCGGCACATCCAGCGACCGCAACAATATTTGTCTAGTGTGAGTGGTTGGTGCTTTAAATGAATAATTTAAAGCTAAGAAACAGTTAAGCTAGAATGGGAGGATTAAGCCCATAGGAACACTTAACCAACTTAACATGTTAACAAGACAAGACTTGTAGGGGTTAAATAACTGTTATAACATGATAAATAGACAAGTGGGTAAGGTTAAGTAAATATTTAGTCGTTATAACATGTTAACTGGACAAGATGGTAGGGTTATGCAAAACTAGAACACTTAACCATCGTAACCTGCTAACTAGACTAGGTGGTGGGGTTAAGTACATTTAGAACACTTAACCGATCTAACATGTTAACCAAACCAGAAGATGGGGTTAAGTACACTTAGAACACCTAACTGTTATAGCATGAATAAGGTTAAGTTAATGAGAAACACTTAACCATTATAACCTGATAAATGAGTAAGGTTAAGGAACACTTAACCAATTTAACTTAATATATGGGTGGGTTAAGTCAACGTGAACTGCTTGATAATACTTAACCAATCCAACAGGACGAGAAAAAGAACTAAGTAGTAAACCTTAGTTAAAAGGACAAAGTTGTAAACCTTAGTTAAGAAAATGACAATTCTGGAAACTAAGTAATAAACCTTAGTTAAGGGAACTAAGTAGTAAACCTTAGTAAAACACGAGAAGGAGCGAACATCCATCTGATCTTAAAGAAGGCTCCAACGAACTGGGTTATGAAGCACGCCTCTTCAATGGGACGTGAGGGTACTCTTGGTATCCCTCTGTGAGGTTGCAGATGATCCTTCTGAGCTCACAGAGGTTAAGGTCTGCGTTAGAAGAACCAAGGGTATGCCTTGGTTGCAATATAAGGCAACCTACAAACTAGGATGGACCAGCATGATTCGGCGAGACCAGTAGCCCTGTGATAGAAACTCGTCGTCTACCTTCCATCTTGAGTCAGTTGAGATCAGCGGAAAGGCGGAGAACTCCAAAAGACCATATACTTGCTATCTAGTTATGGGTGCGGATGGCCATAGGTTAGTGGGGGCATAGAGGGCCTGCCTATTGTTCTCATTTTTTTCAAGGGGGGCCTTTCATTAGTTGAGGGAGGGGTCAAGTGGGACCGTAGCCACTGGAAAAATAGACCTTAGCATCTGCATCGGCACATATCTGAAAGTTTCCTACCGAGTTCCGTGTTTCTTGATTTGCCCTGCCACGAGACTCGGGTCGCACATGTAGAGAACATGTGCGTCTAGACAGCGATAACGATTCACGACACTTACGTGGGGAAAGTCTAGGAACATATACCGCTCTAGGTAGTGTGTCCTAGATTAGGGGCATCATTCGATAGGTAGCGTAATCCCTAGTTGGACCTTGGTCGCGTAAACCCTAAAATCCGAGAAATGTCCAATAAATAGCGTAAACCCCAGTAGCCCTGGGTAGCGTAAACCCTAGTTGAATCTAGGAAGCACTCGATAGAAAACCCTAGATTAGATCTAGGTAGTAAATAATAGATGTAGGCCTGAAGGCAACCACAATTATAGGGATTGGGAGCACGTTATCATTTTATAAAAATTACTAGTTGGGTCACTAGTTAGGTGGTGCAGAGATATAGAAACCAGAATAACAGGGTAATAGCGAAGCAAAGAAAGTAGTGATGCATATCTTATCTTGCCTTAGCATATCTTGCGTTAATCTTATGTTATCTTGTTAGCCCTATCATCATGGTATTATCTTGTTTTCAGTTAATTCATGTCATGTTGCTTTTACCTATTCACATGCTAGAAGTTACTGAACTTACCAGACTTTATGTCTGACTCTGTTTTCTATCGCTTTCTTGTCTTCCGTCCCCACACCTAGGTTCGCAGGGAGGGAATATCACTACTTAGCTCAGTTTTCTTTCCAAGCTTGAAGATTATTCGAAGTTTTGCTTGGATTCTCTTTTCCACTACTATAGCTGGCTCATGCTACATTGGGGAATATAAATGTTATTTTATGCTTCTATATTTTGTAAGACAGATACTCTGGTATTGGAAAACAATCTTTGTACAAGCTATTTTATCAATAAAGTAAAGTTCTTATTTACTGCTGCTTTAATTATTTGTCTTGTAATTTATCTGCATCTTTTACCTTAAATGCTCCACAGAACTTAGTGCATTCCCTTTTGTGAGTGACATTAACGAATGTGGGGTGTTACCCGTGGTATCAGAGCTAAAGGTTACCGGATCAGATAAAAGATTTGAAAAATTATTTTCAATGGTTTTAAAAGAAGCATTTTCAAAAGAAAAGTTTTGTTTTAAAGGCATATTCCCCAAAAGCCATACGCACTATCTTCTGATCCTCTGTTTGAATTCTTGTCCCCTTCTTTCTTGAGCCTTCGGGGCTCCTGGCTTTCTGGGAGGTAACCTCATCGCGACATGGTTTCATAGGCTTGGTGAGACTATGACACCTGCCAAAGGGCAAAGAAGTGCCTAACTTTCATCGATAGTCGCAGTAGTTTCACCTGCGGCTAATTTTCCTTTTAAGCTTTGAAGGGTTTTCTGTGCGATGGAGGCAGCTTTTGAGAAACTTGTCAATATGATTACACAGGGATGGTAAAGATGGGAATGAGGGAGTTTGGCTAGGAAGCTCAACGCAAGAGTGAGAAATTCATGGATATAAACTCGATTCACGAAGAAAGAAGGAAATATAAAACCTAAGACGAGAGGAAGTATCTTTTCCATGGTATAATAGGGCATATAATTAAGGATAAGGGCAAGGACAAGGGATAGGATTTTCAGAAGGGCGCGTACATGTTTTCACCACCAGAATACCTGAGAGAAAGATAGTAAAAGTCTCTATTGGAAAAGTTTAGCTTTTCTTTTTGATCAACCCGTTAGTACTCTTTTGATCTTAGCGCTTCGCATTTGTTCATATCTCCTTCCATAATTGAGTCTCTGCACCTTAGTACTTGTATAGTAAAATATCCCATTAGTGTCTCAAATCCAATTGGTGGTTCGGCCCATTTACCTTTGGTTTGTAGGGATTTGAGAATAACTACATTAAGTGTTGAGTTTAAGCGTAATGCTTATGTTTTTGGTTTCATGGGCTATGAGTTGATTCTAGGCATGGGTTGTTGGCTAGTAATTCTGAAAGTAGGGTAGTTAGACTTTTGACTTGCCTTGGAAATACCCTCGAGATTTCGTGTAATGAATCAGTTAGGCTTACCTAGCTAGAATCACTTAATGCATTTATCGACGATTTGCAATCCATTAGTGTAGTCCATGAGTACACAGATGTTTTTGATTATGTTAGGAGTTTACCCCTAAAACGCGGGATAGACTTCTGCATGTATCCAGTTGACAATGAAAAGCCAGCTATTCGATCAATGACAGTTTTGGAAATGGAGGTCAAGAAGCTTTGCAATCGTGAAGATTAATTAGATAAGGTACAGAATAGTGAAGCTCAAGAAGATGCGACTTAGAAGACTAAAGACTAGATACACGCATCATACCCTTTTCTTAAGGGTGCATCCTTGATCTCTTTTTCTAGGAATTTTATGCATACTTTCTAGCTTTTAAGGTATATCCTCTAGGACGTATCATCGATCCTCAGGTATAAGCCAATGGATGTAAACAAGTATTTGAAACAGTTATGATTGATGGTTGCAAATGGTTGCTCGTGGATGCATATACACACCATAGGCGCTAGAACGACTTAGTCACTTTCATATTGCATTCGCATATATGTATTTGCTTAACGGATTTAACTTGATATGTTATCATATGGATGTTGCATATGGATGAATGGCTATGCACACATTTAGTATTTACATAACTAGGGATGCTTGCATATATGATTGGACGCATGGCACTGACATAATTCACATTAAGGAGGTCAACTAAATCAGTAGACCGCCTGATTTTGCATTAGATAAAGACATATACACACACTATGCATATGAACAAGAAAGCATTAGAAATATTTTTTTAAGGGCAATGAATGTCTATGATTGAATGGTTGAGTAGATGGGTGATTGGATGGTAGGACACATTCTTCCTAACTTGAAGATTTCGAGGACGAAATCCTTTTAAGAGGGGGAGAATGCAACACCCCGTAGTTTTATAACATTAAGTTTCACAAAATTAAAGTATAATTAATTTTTAGAAGAAGAACTATGGGAAACGGGTTGCATCATTGCGTTCGTCTCGATATTCTGCTTGGAAACGAGTCCGAGTTTTCAAAAAAGGAGTCCGTATGAGGGAGATATGACCCTCCGAAGTTTTAAGGATTTTCAAAACAGAAAATCAGCTCGAATTCGAATTCGAAATTCAAATTCAAACCCCAGCGCAGACTGGGCGGGAATTTTCCCGCCGAGGACTAGGTCGACCTGGGGGTCGACACTATGGTCGACCTCCCAGGGACCAGGTCGACCTGGGGGTCGACCTGGTGCTGAAACCCAGTTTTGAGCCTGGGTTCATTCTGATGTTTCTGGTCTCGTTTTCAGTCTAGATTCATCCGCCTAATCCTATATAAACTGCCCCCTAGCCCCATTCTCTTTACACCATTTTATTCTCTCCTTATGCTGCCTCTTGAATAATTGAAATAAATAAATTAAAATAAAACAAGATTAATCAAATTAAGAGAGACCTTCTACCTTTTTCTTCAAGCAACGCGAGAGTCGCAAATTGGAGATTCAAATCAAGATCAAAGCTTTAAGAAAAGAATCAAAGGCTGATTCAACGGTTGTGAGCAACTCATGCAAATCATAGCAAATCACCAACGCTATCTGATTATCCTTTTCTAAAACCGATCAATGTAAGTTAGTTACTTTTTAGAATTGAACGTCTAGATCTATTTGCGGCATGAAATTAAATGAATATAAGAATATGCCTGATCCTCTCATTTGAATCTGTGCTTGTATATGCCTTTGGATCTAATTAAGAACTATCGTGATTAATTACCGATGGGACTGTGCCTATGCCTATAACGTTGAAACTATTATTAATGGCCTAAGACTATGACTGTGAACATAAGACTATGACTGTGAACATAAGACTATTGCCTATGACTATGACAAGGACAATTGTGGCTAATCACCTGTGATTCATGACTATGAGATTATTGCCTAGGATTATGACTATGAAATTAAATCTAAGCTTGATTTCCTATTCAGGCCTATTCTTAATTATCCTTGGATCTTGATTTTGGGAATTTTTCTATTAAGTTAGATCTATCCATGTTCTTGGACCTAGATTATTATTCAAACCTTTTCATGTTCATAATGTTATCAGATCTATATGTCTGCGATGTTTTAATCAATTTATTCAGTATATTTATTAGATCTGTAGTTCGTTGTACCAATTCTTATGCCTATCTTTTCACGGTATTCTTGTCAACTCCCTTTTATCTACGAATCTAGATTGACCTATAATCTAGACTGAATCACAATTACAAAAACGATGGGAATGCGATTTGGGCAGAACATGAAATTAACGTGAATGTGATTGAGAACTTGGAAATTTGATATAACATGAAATTTACATAATCTGGCATAATAAATTTGTTTATATAATCTGAATTGGCTATAATAGTGAATAAATTAGAATTGGGCATAAATGGTAAATTGTTAATTAGCTGCAAAGTATGTAATTAGCATGTAAACCAAGTTTTGGGCATAAACTGTAAACTAGAATATTGAATCTAGTTTTGACATGAACTGTAAATGGGAATACTAGATCTAAATTGGCATAAAACTGCAGTTTGGGTTAAATGATAGGTAAACCAAGATTTGGGCCTATAATATAGGTATATTACTAGGCATGACAAATGAATACGATATAGGCCAAATTTTTTAAAAGAGTTTTTGGCAATTTACATATAGACAAAAAAAGATAAATACGTAAATCTAGGAAAGACGAATATGCCTAACCCGAGGTTAGATTGAGTTAGGGTATAAGACTGCCCGGAACCGCCCGGCAAATCCTACAACCATAACAATACCTATCTAATGTGGGTGGTTAGAGCATTAAGCCCAAAAAGACCCGAGGTTATACTGAGTTATGTTGTAAATCTGCCCAAAACCGACCGGCACATCCAGTGACCGCAACAATATCTGTCTAATGTGAGTGGTTGGTGCTTTAAATGAATAATTTAAAGCTAAGAAACAGTTAAGCTAGAATAGGAGAATTAAGCCCATAGGAACACTTAACCAACTTAACATGTTAACAAGACAAGACTTGTAGGGGTTAAATAACCGTTATAACATGATAACTAGACAAGTGGGTAAGGTTAAGTAAATATTTAACCGTTATAACATGTTAGCTGGACAAGGTGGTAGGGTTATGCAAAACTAGAACACTTAATCATCGTAATCGGTTAACTAGAGTAGGAGGTGGGGTTAAGTACATTTAGAACACTTAACCGATCTAACATGTTAGCCAAACTAGAAGATGAGGTTAAGTACGCTTATAACACCTAACCGTTATAGTATGAATAGGGTTAAGTTAATGAGAAACACTTAACCAATATAACCTGATAAACGAGTAAGGTTAAGGAACACTTAACCAATTTGACTTGATATATGGGTGGGTTAAGTCAACGTGAACTGCTAGATAATACTTAACCAATCCAACAGGACGAGAAAAAGAACTAAGTAGTAAACCTTAGTTAAAAGGACTAAGTTGTAAACCTTAGTTAAGAAAACGACGATTCAGGAATCTAAGTAGTAAACCTTAGTTAAGGGAACTAACTAGTAAACCTTAGTAAAACTCGAGAAGGAGCAAACATCCATCTGATCTTAAAGAAGGCTCCAACGAACTGGGTTACGAAGCACGCGACTTCAAGGGGACGTGATGGTACTCTTGGTATCCCTCTGTGAGGCTGCAGATGATCTTTCTGCGCTCACAGAGGTTAAGGTCTGCGTTAAAAGAACCAAGGGTATGCCTTGGTTGCAATATAAGGCAACCTAAAGACTAGGATGGACCAGCGTGATTTGGCTAGACCAGTAGCCCAGTGATAGCAACTCGTCGTCTACCTACCATCTTGAGTCAGTCGAGATACACACAGCGGAAAGGCGGAGAACTCCAAAAGACCATATACTTGCTATCTAGTTATGGGTGCGTAAGGCCATAGGTTAGTGGGGGCCTAAAGGGCCTGCGTATAGTTCTCATTTTTTTCAAGGGTGATCTTTCATTAGTTGAGGGAGGGATCAAGTGAGACCATAGCCACTGGAAAAACAGACCTTAGCATCTGCATCGGCAGATATCTGAAAGCTTCCGACCGAGTTCCGTATTTCTTGATTTGCCCTGCCATGAGACTCAGATCGCAATATAGAGAACATGTACATCTAGACAGCGATAACGATTCACGACACATATGTGGGGAAAGTCTAGGAACATATACCGCTCTAGGTATTGTGTCCTAGATTAGGGAAATCATTTGATAGGTAGCATAATCCCTAGTTGGACCTAGGTCACGTAAACCCTAAAATCTAAGAAATGTTCAATAGGTAGTGTAAACCCCAGTAGCCCTGGTTAGCGTAAACCCTAGTTGAATCTAGGAAGCACTCGATAGAAAACGCTAGATTAGATCTAGGTAGTAAATAATAAATGTACGCCTAAAGGCAACCACAATTACACGGATTGGGAGCACGTTATCATTTTATAAAAATTACTAGTTGGGTCACTAATTTGGTGGTGCAGAGATATAGTAACCAGAATAACAGGGTAATAGCGAAGCGGAGAAAGTAGTGAAGCATATCTTATCTTGCCTTAGCATATTTTGCATTAATTTTATGTTATATTGTTGGCCCTATCATCATGGTATTATCGTGTATTCAGTTAATTCATGTCATGTTGCTTTTACCTATTCACATGCTGGAATTTACTGAACTTACCAGACTTTATGTCTGACTCTGTTTTCTTTCGCTTTCTTGTCTTCCATATCCCTCCCCCCAGGTTTGCAGGGAGGGAATATTACTACTTAGCTCAGTTTTCTTTCCGAGCTTGAAGATTGGTCGAAGTTTTGCTTGGAGTCTCTTTTCCGCTGCTATGGCTAGCTCATGCTACATTGGGGAATATAAATGTTATTTTATGCTTCTTTATTTTGTAAGACAGATACTCTGGTATTTGAAAACAATCTTTGTACAAGCTATTTTATCAATAAAGTAAATTTTTTATTTGTCGTTGCTTTAAGTATCTGTCTTGTAATTTATCTGCATCTTTTACCTTAAATGCTCCACAGAACTTTGTGCATTCCCGTTTGTGAGTGACACTAATGGATGGGGGACGTCACTATATTCATGGACCACACGAACAAATTCCAAATCATCATTGGACGAGTCAAGAGATTCTAGGTCGCCAAGCATCACCGGATCTCTAGGGTCACAAGAAATATCAAGGGTCTTTCTACAACGATTCAACAATCTAACTGCCCTTCTTTCACAGTCTATGATGGCACCGTATCTGGCTAGCCAATCCATGCCTAGAATCAAGCCGTAGCCCATAAAGCCAAGAACAAAGGCGTTGCATTCAAACCCAACGCCCAAGATAGACACTGTCAAATCTCGACAAATTATCAAAAGATGAGTTAAACCACTAATAGGATTTGAGACTACTATGGGATCCGTAACTAGACTAGTATTTAGGTGCAGTGTTTCAACTAACGAAGCAGATACAAATGAGTATGAAGTGCCAAAATTCAAACAAGGTTCGAACAGGATGATCAAAAAGAAAAACCAAATTTCCAACCAAGATATTTCTACCTCTATCAGGTATGCCAGCCGTGAGGGAACGCGTCTGCCCTCCCGAAGATCCTGTACTTTATCCTTACCTTTGCCTTTTGCTTCTTTGGATGATCCTAATAGGATGTCCTGTTTCTCCGTAACGATAACAACTAGACTTCTTCTTCTTTCTAACGTCTTTATTTAAGTAGTTAGGTATTTCACAAGGGTGGCCCTTCCTTTTCTCTTGGTCCCTTTTTATCCTTACCACCTTTTTTTGGATCTACTTTCTTATCGTGTGTCCTACCCATGTCTCTCCTGTACATTCTCCTTTCGTGACCCCCCCCCCCCCACCAAAATGAGGCTTCGTCCTTCATTAACCAAGTAGCTAATTGAACCTTCTTCCCATCATCTATCTTAAAGGTACCAACAATTCCTCTGCTTCCTTCTAGCTTTGACAAATGTCCTAGTCCCATGAAGCAGTTTTCCTACCATCGTACGGAAGTTCTTACACATCTTAGAAAAAGCATTTATACATGGAGGAAGAAATTCAAAAAGGAAAGAGGAAGAGATTTAAAAGGGAGAATCTAAGGAAAGATATATGGCTCTTGGGGTTATGTTTTTAAAACAAACTTTTCTCTTGAAAATACTCTCCTTAAAACCTATTTTTGTAAGTATTTCTTTATAAAATGCTTTTGAAAAATAGTTTTTCAAAATCTCTTGCCTGTTCTTGGTAACCTTCATCTCTGATACCACGTGTAACACCCCACGTCCATTAATGTCACTCTCAAAGGGAATGCATTAACTTTCATGAAGTATTATTGGTGTATAAAACAGGATATAACAAGACAGATATATTTATTGGTACTTGAAAATTTTCAAACAACTTTTATTGCAATGGAGAAATAATTTGGTAACAACAACATCACAAACCAACATAACCCCAACATAAGTAGCCATAAAAGAGATGAGCTGCACTTTACTTTCAGCAATCCAAGCACTTCCAAAAGAGAGAGAAAGATCCAAATCAAGCTCCACTAGCACTAGTCCCCCTAGAGAACCTGGAGGGGGAGGAAGAAAAGATGCGAAAACAAAGGGGGTCAGACATAAAGTCTGGCGAGTCCAATAACTTTAATAATATAATTATTAAAGTAATTAGGATAAGTCATAAACTGGTAAAACAAGGAATGAGTGTGAAACAAGTGGGCAAGACAAAACAAACTAGAGGAATATTCTGGCGTTAATCTTGCTCATAATCACTATAGGATAATTACTATACTGCACCATTACTAGTTATCTTAAAAGTTGATCTCGCCTTCTGAACATAATAATCATAATGGTAGTTTCGTGTACCCCTAGCTGCCTTCATAGGTGACACCTTCTCCTATCTCCACTAGTTATACCCATTACCCTCCCCGTTCTAATTACAACATTTATTCATAATATGGTAGTTGGACTTCTAGCTGTCTACATAGGTGCCGCCTGCTCCTATCTCCGCTAGTCGTACCCACTACCTTCCCCATTCGATCGGTTCCCTAACTCGTAGATACCCGTGTTGGTCCCATAATGGGTGTATCACTTACAAAAGTAGCAACTCGATACCACTAAAGATGCACGGCTTATACCTACATGATGCAACAACGTCTTACCTACCAGCCCGGGCCCACGCACGCCCATGACCCCGTTGGACTTGCGTTGCCACCGCTAACCCGTTTTGACCTCTTACAATCAAACCCAGTAAGCGTGTCCCATCCTCGATCTAGATCAAGCTCACTTAGATACTAAATGGGTTGCTGGTTGAAAAGGGTCCCCAAACTTGACACAAGCTTTCCACCTATGATTGGTCCCCACTAGGATTTCCCACTTAACCCCCTCTTATTCATGTCTTCCATGTTTCAACTTGGTTAAGTGTTTATAATCATATCCCACATGTTACCCACTTATCAAATCAACATGTGTTATTGGTTAAGCTTGTCTTAACCCTATCCGCTTATCAGATCAATATATATATTATTGGTTAAGTTGGTCTTAACCCTATCCACTTATATATTATTGGTTAAGTTGGTGTTAACCCTATAAACTTATATATTATTGGCTAAGTTGGTCTCAACCCTTTCCACTTATCAGATCAATATGTATTATTGGTTAAGTTTGTCTTAAACCTATCCACTTATCAGATATATTACTGGTTAAGCTAGTCTCAACCCTACCCACTTATCAATTTAATATATATTATTGGTTATGCTGGTCTTAACCCCACCTACTTATCAGATTATAGGCTAATCTGGTCTTAACCCTATCCATTTATCATGTTTTAAGTACCATATATATATATATATATATATAGTATAACATGTTTTACTTAATTTATGATTAAGTACATCTTAGTTCACAGATATATTGGTTAAGAGAATAACTCCCTAAGTATCAACCCCGAAGACCGAAATCAACATCAGATTGGTACTCGGAGAATTACTCAACCCAACCAAACTTCTTTTTGTCACTCTAATTCGTCTTTGATCAGCATTAATTAATTATTAATGCATAGACCTCTCACATTAATTGATTGCTTGTGGCCGCTGGATATGCCGGGCGGTTCCGGGCAGACTTCCACCACAAGCCAGACTTAACCTCATGTCTAAGCATCTTTTAATTATGCCTACGACTTCTCACATTAGACTGCCATTTGTGGTTGCTGGATGTGCCGGGCAGTTCCGGGCAGTATTATACCACAAACGAGTCTAACCTTGTGTCTTAGGCATTTATTACTCATTTAATTTATGCCTTTGACCTCTCACATTAGACTACCGTTTGTGGGTGTTGGATGTGCCGGGCGGTTCCGGGCAGTCTTATACCACAAATGAGTCTAACCGTGTGTCTTAGGCATTTATTATTACACGTTATTATTCAACCCCAATTTGAATTAATATCCCTATTTCAAATTTTCAATAACTTCCAAATTAATTTATGTCCATAATTGTCACCTAAATTATGTCCATAATTTCTATGCATATAAATTAGGCCAATTAATTGCATATAAATTAGGCCAATAAAAGTCTCAAATTTATTATATGCTTTTAAGCCATTTTATTCCAATTTTCACATTATTAATATTTAATATTTTCCCATTGCGCCCACGTTGTTCGTACGTGTAATACATATAATACGTAGGCTAGCAATTAGCCTAACTCAAAAAACATCACAACTTGCATAACACGTAAAAATAGATCTAACTTGCAAATAAAAATAGGCTAGCATGGAACAAAACTTGCATTATTATAATTTATATAATCATAAATTTGCATAATCAATAACTTGCATAGGCAATAGGCATAATTTGCATAAACTACAAACGAGCATGGATCAAATTATATAAGATATGATTTTCATAAATCTATACATATAAAGGTGGAATTGCATATATGAACATGGTTTTCGCATAAACTTGCATATGATCTACATAAAAACTTGTATTAAACTAATATATGCAATTTAGACATGTAAATTAAGAATTACATATGATTCGCATACAATCTAGCATATGATTCACATCCAAACTTATATATAAACTTGCATATATAATTTAGACATGTAAATTAAGATTTACATTTAAATTTGCATATGATTTAGACATGTAAATGTCACAAAATGAATCAAATCTAGCATATGTGTTTAGACATATGAACCAACATCATGAATTTAAACATGTAAACTAATATCACACATTTTACATATAAACTCGCATGTATATATATACACTTAATTCACATATAAACTTGTGTATAATTCGCATATAGACTTGCATATAAAAAGATGTCATAAAATGAATCAAGTTAAACATATGTGATTGGACATATGAAATAGATCTACTAACATAAGTTAACAAAACTGGCATATGTTCACGAACAGACGATAACAAAATTAAGTAACGTCACGTGATTCAACAGGCATGTTCTCATAATCCAAATTATAACTCATCATAATTAATTTATTAATTATTTTGTGAAAGAAATTGTACTCACAAAGACGGATTAGAGAAGTGAATGATTCGTTCGTCGTTTGTATTAGAATTCTGACTTGCAAAACCCTAAGCTTGTAATAACTCGGAAAATCTGAACCAATTTAAAAAAATTTAATTGGCTATTTTGGTGGATTTTAAATATTTAAAATAAATATTTTAAATAATAATGATGAAAATTAAGTTTGAATAGACATTTGAAAAGGAATATAATTATTTCTAATTATAAACAAGGCCTGAAATGGCGCAGTAGTTTCGAATTTTCATTTCAAACTTAGACTAACTGTACCGGGTGCAAAACAAAATGGATTTTAGTGAAACCAAAAATATTTAAATCTTTTAGTGAATATCTTTCTAACGAATCTGAAAAATCGAAGTTTCATAGCGGGAAGGAAACGTTATGGCTAAATGAATTTTTAGAAAGGTCGTTATAGAGTTTATATAGCCCGTGAAAATGGCCATTTTGCAAACGACCTCGGAATTCGACGAAACCACTTTTGTGATTCAGGATGTCAAATTATTGCTAGATTTCAAATTTCATAATTTTTGAAGCTAGTTTGTGAGCGTGGCAAAGGAAAACGTGTTTTGGTCAATTATAGTTAAATTGGATCAACAAGGAATGGGCCAATTTTCAAACGGTCTCAGAATTCGACGAAACTAGTTTTGTTGGGACCGTATCATCAAAACATAACTAGATTTATTTTTTGGGAATTTTTAGAATCAGTTTGTGGCCCTAGAAAATTGAAATGTACGTTCAAATCAATTATTGAATGTTTTATATTTTAATTTGAATGAAAACTGACTAAAACATTCGAATGAGCCTACGAAACATATCCCACTGGGTTCGGAATGGGGGTATTTAGCTAGTGACAACAGTCGTTGGGTTTGGATTGGGGTTCGTGTGTGAAAGAGGGTATTTTAGAAATTTAAAAATATATAAATTAATAAAAAATCCTATTGGTCCATGCATATTCTCTCTTCCCGACTTTCGTTCCAGGCGACGGCGGATTACATTAAAACCTTCTCTCTTCTTTTTCTTCAAATCCACTCAATAAAAACCCATGCCCCAGTTGAGAATTCTGTAGTACTCCTCACGATCTTCACATCCATATAAAGTTTCGATTTTTTTTCGTGACCTGTAGAGCTCGAATCGAGCTCGGGAACCTGGCCACTTTCAACCGCCGCAGGGAGCGCCTCCGACCACCGAGTTCGACGAGGCCACTCTCGTTCTGCACGTCCTTCAACGCTCTTCAACATCGTACCTGCTGATCGTCGCCTCGTTCAACGGATTAGAAGTTATTCGAAGACCTAGTTTTGAACGAATCAGATAGGTAACAGCTGAAACTATTTTAAACTATTTAATAGCAGTTTAAAGCACTACAGTTTTTAATTTCACTATAAAAATCATATCTTTTTCAATTCTTGAGGAAATTCAGTGAAACAAGAGACAGTGGGCTCCTGTGGACGTCTTCTACATACTAGAAGAGACCGCATATTTTTCTGAGCCTTCTGCTATTTTTGGTGGAGTGGAACCCAATGTGAGATTTCTGAATTATAAATGATATGGAAAATGATGATGTATAAATTATATAGTCGATGTATGAGTTATATAAGCGTTGTATAAGTTGTACGGTCGATGTATAAGTTATATATGCGTTGTAAAAATTATATATGTGTTGAATGGAAGTGAAGTATACTTATATATATATATATACACACGTCCCTTATCCACAAACCATAGACGATATTTATTGGTTGTGATTGGTGTGAAAATTGGTTGATAACGAATGGTTGATTAGAATTGTTTGTGGTTGAAATTGATTGATTGTGGTTGAAAAATACCCGTTTGTGGTTGAGAATTATTTTGTTGAAACCACATAGGGTTAGTTTGTGGAAATGAAAAAAATATACATGCCGCCTACGTGCGAACTAGATGCATGAAATCCCCATTGTCAAAAGCTGCGAGACTTTAAGGTAGAGCGAGGAGCCGTACTAGGGACGGCCCCGGTTTTAACTACCCTGCCATTATGCTGCCGAAATTTTGAATAATATTCATGTGCTAGAATTATTTTCATGTGTTGAAACTATATTCGTGTGTTGAATAGAAAACCTTCATGTGTTGAATAGAAATTCATTCATTGAATAGAAATTCATGTGTTGAATGGTATTCGTGTTTTAAATAAATTGTTTTAACAATAAAAATCACATTTTTATTTTATATATATGAACTATAGAAAACCTTCATGTGTTGAATAGAAATTCATTCGTTGAATAGAAATTCATGTGTTGAATGGTATTCGTGTTTTGAGATAAATTGTTTTATAATAAAAATCATATTTTTATCATCTATATGAACTATATAAAATAGTCGTGTTTTGAAATAAATTGTTTTATAATAAAAATCATATTTTTATCATCTATATGAACTACATAAAATAGTTGTGTTTTGAAATAAATTGTTTTGCAATAAAAATCACATTATTACTATATACATGAATCGTTAAAAATAGTGAAGTGTTGAAATAAATGTCTGTTGGATAAAAATATCATTTTTATCAAATGTACGAAAAGCATATGGTTTTGAAATCGAATAATCGATTATATTTATATTCATATAAATATAAATATAATTAAAATTAATCAAAATACGAAGTTGTAGTTCGTGTTTTGAAACCGTGATTTCAAACGATTAGTGTGTGAGATCTGACAATCGGATTTTCCCGAAACTGAAACCGTTGGGTTCGCCTTGGAAATATCTTTCCAACGACACCAACTTTGTAAAGATACAATGGTTGGATTGTCTAGAATGTTTAATTTAAATCTGAAGAAAAACAGCGCGAGAATCAATTATATTTTTATATATATATAAATATAATTAAATTAAATCGAATAACGACGCTGTAGTTCGTATTTTGAAATCGAAACGTCAAACGATTATACCAGGAGATCCGACCATCGGATTTTCCCACAACTGGAACCGTTGGATTCGTTTTGAAAAAATCTTTCTAACGATATAAATTTTTTGAAGGTCCAACGGTTATATTTTCAGATATGTGTAAATCAAATCTGAAGAAAAACAACGCCACGGCCACGTTATGGCCCGAAGCGTCGTTTGAATGAATTGGCTATAAATAAATAAATAAAAATAGTGATAAATCGTTATAAAATATTATAAATGATATGGAATGTGAAATTTAGAAACTAACTGGACGTTAGCTAAGTCCGATGGTTTCCTGGGTTTTGATCTGATGTTGGTTTCGGCCTTCGGGGTTAATATTTGGGAAATCGTTCTCTTACCGATTTATTGTTAGTGACTGATGAATTGAAATGAGGCGTATGTTGTGTTTGTGTAGCACTTTTTATTACATACACAAGTTGCTCAGAAAGACCGGGTTTATTCCATTTTGAACAACTAAATTGACAATAGGAAGTCGAAGATGAAGACAGTGGTTGAAGACCGGAGATCTTCACCTCAGTTGGATGATAACTGATGTCCTGATTGGGAGGCATCCCGAAATATGGATAATGAGTGGTGATCGTCTAGACGTACGTGGATATCGATGGGTATACGAGGTATATAGTGCCTCCGGTTTCGTGCAGACCCAGAACGGACTTGTAAAAGGACTGTGTTTCTGACATTGGAATTCATTCTGTGTGATTGGTAGCCACTAGTTGCATGGTGTGAATTGCATATGTGGCATGCTAAGATGCAGTGATCAAGGCTTCTGTTGAAAAGCAAAGTCTTGTGGTGATGATCAAAGCACGGCCTGTGTGGCATAGCTTTATGTATAACGTTAATTCGTGAGCCTCACACCCCGGCATGAACCAGAAACGGGAGACGACCTCAAGGAGGGCATGCGTTTCTTTCTAGTTAGAGGTGGTGTCGGTGCTTGAACTGGCTGACATGTATATTATTTTCACCTATGTGGTTGTTGCTGTTGCGAGGCGCCTCAGCTATATCGGTCGATCCACGACCGATGGAGTCATTCGTTGGCTCATTTACGCCCCAAAGGACGGGGAAACGTAGTGTTCAGGCATTTTAATCCACATCGGTGGGCCGACCATGTCGCTCCAAGGGCCCACTTGAGTCTGGGTCCTGAGGATCGGGCTAGAGAGTCTCAAAGTCGGTAAGGACTATCTTTTGCCTTGGTTCATGATGGAAATCCAATTTCCAAATACGTGATTGTGCGGTTTTGATTGTATACCTATATATAGCGACATGATATATGGTACCCATGCCGTCTATGATTGATAGTTATGATTGAAATTGTTTTGAAACCTATAAACACTAGTAATAATATCAAATTCTTTTGGTTTATTCGTATCAATCATATTTTGGCCATTATAAGGTAAACTCTATCCTCCGGTTTGCGTTGCATTGTGTGATGGGAAGTGAGTCTTATAATGGCTTCATTTTTATAAAAAGCATTGTGGTGTTTTAAAAGGTTTACTTGTTGTAAAGCACTAGCAATCCAATAGAGTAAACCCGTTTCGCGAAAGTGGTGTGGTCCTATGATTAGCAAAATTATATAATGTGTCAAGTAGATTTCTCATACCAGTCCCATGACTGACTCATAGTTTGTTTCACTTGCAAACTCGGGTGCCCCTTTTCTACACGTGCAGCCTTGTATTCAGATTTTAGCAGGCTCTTTCTAGATAGCTGGAGCTGAAGATGGGTTCTATCATTTATCTCTTTTTATGCTGTTCAGCTCCCATATTATGTTTGTTTTCCGCTGTAGACATTTATGTATAGTTGAACTGTATTTGTACTAAGTATGATCCTGTATACTGCGTAACTCTGATGATTACATTTATCCAGTGTATTATTTGTCCTTATCTGGTGTATTTATTTAATTCTGTTCTGCTATTATCTGTTTTATGTGTTATATTCCAAAGATTACCCTTGCCACCGTCGGTACGGGGTTTGGCGATGTCACAACGTGGTATCAGAGCTTTGGTTAAGCTTAGTGCTGGAATATAACCTATTAATGAACTCGTCAGAAATAGAACCTGTAACACCCCACACCCGCTACGGTCACTCACTAAGGGAATGCCATAACATTGGTGGAGTATTTTTAAGTGAATATAGAACAGAAAAATTACAACAAGACAGATATAAGTAATACTTGAGAATTTAAAACATCATTTCATTGCAGCGGCAAGTAGAACATGTTTGGTTACACCAAAACCATAAACAAGAGTCAAGTACATAATATCCATCCTGATAAAACAAAAGTACATAATCCCACTACATAACTTAATAGCCATAATACATAACTTAATAGCCATAATAGAAAAGATAAACTGAGCTTTACATCCACGGTCCAAGCTCCAAAAGAAAGATAAAGCAGTCTGGTCAAAGCCCACTAGTGCCAGGCCCACTCTGATAACCTGAGGGTTGGGAAAAAGATAAAAACAACGGGGTCAGACATAAGTCTGAGCGAGTCCTATAACTTTAACAATACAATCATTAAAGTAACCAGAGTAAGACATGAGCTTGATATACGGTAACGACTGGGGATAAATGGCTACACTAAGCAGCCAACTAGACTTAGGATGAACTAAGATAACCGTAAAGACGCATTTACCCACCCAAGGATAATTACTACACTGCACCACCCCAGATCTACCCACCCAAGGGTAATTCCTACACTGCACCACACCAGTTCTACCCACCAAGGGTAATTCCTACTTAAAGGTTGATCCCACTAAGTGTACTTAGTAATTTTACCCAGTAGCTTCTTGTACCCCTAGCTGACTACATAGGTGCCGTCTGCCCCTATCTCCGCTAGGTGTACCCACTACTTCCCAAGCGATCGGCTCCCTAACGTAGATACCCGTGCTGGCCCCACAGTGGGGTGTATCACTCCCCAAAGTGGCAACCCGATAATCAATGGTGTACAGCTTATACCTACACGATGCAACAACGTCTTACCTACCAGCCCGGGTCCACACACGCATATGAAACCCGTTGGACTCGCGTTGCCACCGCTACTCCGTTTTGGCCTCTTATAGTCAAGCCCAGTACGCGTGTCCCGTCCTCGACATGGGTCGAGCCCAATAAGATACATATGGGTTACTGGTTGAAATGGGCCCCCACAAGCTACTACTTAAGCTTGTCATTTTATCTAGTGCATCCCACTTAACCCCTTTTTATAATCATGCCCACTTACATGTTAAGGTTTGGTTAAGTCATCTAATCATATTTCAATTACCACTCAAGGCCCCCACAAGCTACTACTTAAGCTTGTCATTTAATCATATTTCAATTGCCACTTAAGGCCCCCACAAGCTACTACTTAAGCTTGTCGTTTAATCATATTTCAATTGCCACTCAAGGCCCCCACAAGCTACTACTTAAGCTTGTCATTTAATCATATTTCAATTGCCACTTAAGGCCCCCACATGCTACTACTTAAGCTTGTCATTTAATCATATTTCAATTGCCACTCAAGGCCCCCACAAGCTACTACTTAAGCTTGTCATTTAATCATATTTCAATTGCCACTTAAGGCCCCCACAAGCTACTACTTAAGCTTGTCATTTAATCATATTTCAATTGCCACTTAAGGCACCCACTAGATTTCCACATGCCACCCAAGGCACTTACTTGATTCCCACATGCCACCCAAGGCACTTACTTAACCCATTAATCATGTTTAATTACATGTTCCACTTTGGTTAAGTATTCTAATCGTATTTTCTATTACCACCCAAGGCAACCCACTAGTTTCCTCATGCCACCCAAGGCACCCCCACTAGTTACTACATGCCACCCAAGGCACCCACTTAACCCCTCATGCCTCACTACATGCTAATTTGGTTAAGTGTTTCTTAATTAATTAAGATCGTAACCTTTTGTAAAGACCTCTCACATTAGACTGTCTTTTATGGCAGCTGGATATGCCGGTTGGTTCCGGGCAGCCTTACACCATAACAGAGTCTAACCTCGTGTCTTTACACTTGTCACGTATTTAGTTTATGACTAAGACCTCTCACATTGGGCCAATCATTTGTAGCCGCTGGATTTGCCGGTCGGTTCCGGGCAGTCTTATGCTACAAAAAGGGTCCAACCTCGTGTCTTGGTCGATTAATTACACCTAATTAATCACCCCCATAATTTGTATTAATTGTCCCTAATTAATTACAAATATTTAAGAATATGGGTAGACCTAACTCAATAGGTAAATTCCCAATTCCATAATATGGGTAGACCTAACTTAATAGGTAAATTCCCAATTCCATAATATGGGTAGACCTAACTTAATAGGTAAATTCCCAATTATGTCCATCCACTTTATGGTATGTTTAATCATACCCACTTCACACAATTTCATGTGTTCATTAATTTTTTCCCCATCGTCCCCACGTAAATACGTTAACATGACATACTTCAAAAGAGAAGATTCATCATACACACAATGGGTTCAACTTAGCATATCATTAGCATTATCATGGGTTTAAAAGGTGTCAACTTGCATATATGACCATAAACCCAACTTGCATAAATAACCAACCCAAACTTGCATGAATCACATATGTCATAAAGATGGTAACTTGCATAAATGTTCATGTCATAGACCTATCATAAAGGTGTCAACTTGCATATATTTCATAGGTCTAAAAGGGATGAACTTGCACATGTACTTATGTCATACAAAGGGGTAAACTTGCATAGCATGTCACATGTTAACTTGCATATAACCAAACACATAACTTGCATAACATGTGACATATGAACTTGCATATAATCATGCACATAACTTGCATATAACCAAACACATAACTTGCATAACATGTTACATATGAACTTGCATATAATCATGCACATAACTTGCATTACATGTTACATATGAACTTGCATATGTATGTATGACATACAAAGGTAAACTCGCATATGTTATGCATATCACTAATCCAAACAACTTGCATAGATTATGCATATTATAGAACCAAACTCATAGGTTAAACTTGCATGTCATGTCACTTATTTCACATATGATTCTAGCATAAAACCAAGCATTTAACTTGCATAAAACCAAACATTTAGCATGCATAAAACCGAATACTTAGCATGCATAAAACCCACCACTTAACATGCATAAACCCAAACACTTAACTTGCATAAACATAGTGTCATCATGAATAAGTGTTAAACATAGTGATTAGCAAACTAGCATCATAACATATGACCTAAAACCCATTGATCCGCAAGCAAAACCAAATGATCTCATCACATCTCATCTACTTAGTTTAGCAATTGGTTATTAAAGTGATAGAAACTCACAAACTCCAAGATTAGCTCCTTAGATAGTTGCTAGAGTTGAAGTAGTGGTGGATTAGTAGTTGATTAGCTTGCAATCCTCTTCTCAAATTAGTGGAGGCTCCTTCTAAGTTGCATTTTTGCGGCATGATGGCATAGATTCTATTTTTAGTATGAATTAGGGTAGTCTTAGGGTGTATTTATAGGATTAGGTTGTGTTTTAGACCCTTAGATTAACCCTAGGTTAGTTTAGGTCCGTCAGATTTCGTCCCAAGCCCTCCAACCCAGCCCAAAACTCAACCAGGTGCACCCAGGCCAGAATCAGCCGACAGGGCAAGTCGACAGCCCTGTCGACTGCCAAGTCGACAGGCATGTCGACAGGCAAGTCGACAGCCCTGTCGACTGCCAAGTCGACTTGGCTGGGCGGGAGTTTTCCCGTCTGGCCTCCATTTCTGCATGTTTTGAAATTCAAATTTCCCGAAAACTTCTTTGGGCCTTAGCCGGGTCATACGGACTCCGATTTACAAAATTTCGGACTCTATTTCGCGTATTTTTCCGAGATGAACACAATGACGTAACCCGTTTCCCCTGATTCTCACATATGAGATTATTAATTCTGAAATTAGTGAATATCAGTGTTAACTGAATTTCGGGGTGTTACATTCTCCCCTCCTTAAAGGATTTCGTCCCCGAAATCTCCAAGTTAAGGAGAATGCATGTCCTACCATCCAAACAACCGTCTACTCAATCCATCAAACACGGGCATCCATTGTCCTCAAAACAATTTCTACTGATGTATGAGCATATGCAAAAAGTGTGTGTATATGTTCCTATCTAATGTATGAACATATGCAAACCGTGATAGTGCCATGCATCCAATATGTATGCGAAAGAACCCTATCGACACATACTATATCTACATGAGTGCACAATCATTCACCAAAATGCATCATCCATATGATAACACAACCATTATACATCCACAAATATAGCTACCTACACACAATTATATGCAATATGAAGTGATTGAGCCGATCTAGTGTCTAGAGTGTGTGTATATGCATCCACGAGCAACCACTAGCAAACACTTGCATCCACATGCATCCATCAATCATAACATGTCTCAAAGACATGTTTCAACCATAGGTTTACCCTATCTAAAGGTCAAAGGCACTAACAAGAGGACATACTAAAGATAAGATAAGTACTGGACAAACGATAAAGGAGAAGTTAAAAGACATACCCTCAAAAAGGAATGGGTATAATGAACGCATTTTCGCTTCTGTCTCCCAAGTAGCGTTGCTCTCATCTTCTCCCCATTGCACTTTGACTAGTTGAACCTCCCTGTTTCTCAACCTCTTAATTTCTGACCCAAGGATGCGTGTAGGAGCTCGTCGAATAGTCGCATCATGCTCTATCTCTACTTCTCTAAGCAAGCTCGGCTCTACCACCTCTGCGGTCTCATGTAGTCACTTCCTCAAATGTGACACAGGGAATACATCATGTACACCACTAAGTCTGTCGGGCAACTCCACTCTATAGGCCATTTGTCCAATCCTTTCCTTAATAGGAAACGGTCCAACAAACCTTGGTGCTAACTTCCCAAACAGATCCAAAGCGAACCACATTCCGTAACGGAGACACTTTGACAAAGACCATGTCCCCAACATCAAACTTAAGCTCTGTTCTCCTCTTGTCCGCATAAAATTTCTGTCTGTCTTGCGCCGCTTTCATCCTTCTTTGAATCAAATCAATCTTTTCCGAAGTCTTCCTAACCATATCGGGCCCAGGCAAGATCTTATCTGTAGATTCCTACCAACATGTAGGTGATCGACAAGGCCTTCCATAAAAGGCTTCGAAAGGAGCCATACCAATACTAGACAGAAAGCTGTTATTATATGCGAACTCCACCAATGGAAGATGCTCTTCCCATGTACCTCCAAAATCCAAGATACATAGCCTCAAAAGGTCTTCTAAAATACGATTCACCCTCTCGGTCTGGCCGTCCGTCTGAGGATGATATGCGGTACTCAAACGCAACTGAGTCCCTACCGCCTCTTGCAAACTCTTCCAAAACTCTCTAGTGAAGATAGGATCTCGATCGCTCACTATACTGAAAGGTACACCATGCAATCTAATAATCTCTCGAATGTAAACTGAAGCTAGCCATGGAGCAGTTCTCTTACTCATCACGGGTATAAAATGGGCGCTCTTAGTAAGTCTGTCTACCACAACCCAAATTCCCGTATTACCCTTCCTCGATCTCGGTAATCCATCGAGACACTATCCCACTTCCATAGCGGAACCTCCAATGGGTGAAAGCAACCCACCGGGTTTCTTCTGCTCCGCTTTCACTTGCTAGCACACCAAGCATCTAGCGACATACTCGGCCACATCTTTCTTCATACCGGCCCAAAAGAAAACTCGCTTCACATCTTGGTTCATCTTGTCCCCACCGGGATGAATGGTCATCTTCGACCGATGTGCATCACCAAGTATAGCCTTCCTCAAACCCTCGTCTTGCGGTACACAAAGTCTACCGTCTCTACGCAACCACCCCTTTCCATCTAGGGTGTACCTACTCAAATGGCTGGACGACTCCCCCCCCTTATGAGCTTTTCTTTCAAAAACTTTTCTCTTAAAAGACATGTTTTTGAAAATACTCCTTTCAAAAATATTCTTAGAAAATAGTTTTTCTAAAAATTTTATCTGTTCTGGTAACCTTAAGCTCTGATACCACGTGTAACACCCCACACCCGCTACGGTCACTCACTAAGGGAATGCCATAACATCGGTGGAGTATTTTTAAGTGAATATAGAACAGAAAAATTACAACAAGAGAGATATAAGTAATACTTGAGAATTTAAAACATCATTTCATTGCAGCGGAAAGTAGAACATGTTTGGTTACACCAAAACCATAAACAAGAGTCAAGTACATAATATCCATCCTGATAAAACAAAAGCACATAATCCCACTACATAACTTAATAGCCATAATAAAAAAGATAAACTGAGCTTTACATCCACGGTCCAAGCTCCAAAAGATAGATAAAGCAGTCTGGTCAAAGCCCACTAGTGCTAGGCCCACTCTGATAACCTAAGGGTTGGGAAAAAGATAAAAACAACGGGGTCAGACATAAGTCTGAGCGAGTCCTATAACTTTAACAATACAATCATTAAAGTAACCAGAGTAAGATATGAGCTTGATATACGGTAACGACTGGGGATAAATGGCTACACTAAGCAGCCAACTAGACTTAGGATGAACTAAGATAACCGTAAAGACGCATTTACCCACCCAAGGATAATTACTACACTGCACCACCCCAGATCTACCCACCCAAGGGTAATTCCTACACTGCACCACACCAGTTCTACCCACCAAGGGTAATTCTTACTTAAAGGTTGATCCCACTAAGTGTACTTAGTAATTTTACCCAGTAGCTTCTTGTACCCCTAGCTGACTACATAGGTGCCGTCTGCCCCTATCTCCGCTAGGTGTACCCACTACATCCCAAGCGATCGGCTCCCTAACGTAGATACCCGTGCTGGCCCCACAGTGGGGTGTATCACTCCCCAAAGTGGCAACCCGATAATCAATGGATCACGGCTTATACCTACACGATGCAACAACGTCTTACCTACCAGCCCGGGTCCACACACGCATATGAAACCCGTTAGACTCGCGTTGCCAGCGCTACCCCGTTTCGGCCTCTTATAGTCAAGCCCAGTACGCATGTCCCGTCCTCGACATGGGTCGAGCCCAATAAGATACATATGGGTTACTGGTTGAAATGGGCCCCCACAAGCTACTACTTAAGCTTGTCATTTTATCTAGTGCATCCCACTTAACCCCTTTTTATAATCATGACCACTTACATGTTAAGGTTTGGTTAAGTCATCTAATCATATTTCAATTACCACTCAAGGCCCCCACAAGCTACTACTTAAGCTTGTCATTTAATCATATTTCAATTGCCAATTAAGGCCCCCACAAGCTACTACTTAAGCTTGTCATTTAATCATATTTCAATTGCCACTCAAGGCCCCCACAAGCTACTACTTAAGCTTGTCATTTAATCATATTTCAATTGCCACTTAAGGCCCCCACAAGCTACTACTTATGATTGTCATTTAATCATATTTCAATTGCCACTCAAGGCCCCCACAAGCTACTACTTAAGCTTGTCATTTAATCATATTTCAATTGCCACTTAAGGCCCCCACAAGCTACTACTTAAGCTTGTCATTTAATCATATTTCAATTGCCACTTAAGGCCCCCACAAGCTACTACTTAAGCTTGTCATTTAATCATATTTCAATTGCCACTTAAGGCACCCACTAGATTTCCACATGCCACCCAAGGCACTTACTTGATTCCCACATGCCACCCAAGGCACTTACTTAACCCATTAATCATGTTTAATTACATGTTCCACTTTGGTTAAGTATTCTAATCGTATTTTCTATTGCCACCCAAGGCAACCCACTAGTTTCCTCATGCCACCCAAGGCACCCCCACTAGTTACTACATGCCACCCAAGGCACCCACTTAACACCTCATGCCTCACTACATGCTAATTTGGTTAAGAGTTTCTTAATTAATTAAGATCGTAACCTTTTGTAAAGACCTCTCACATTAGACTGTCTTTTATGGCAGCTGGATATGCCGGTTGGTTCCGGGCAGCCTTACACCATAACAGAGTCTAACCTCGTGTCTTTACACTTGTCACGTATTTAGTTTATGACTAAGACCTCTCACATTGGGCCAATCATTTGTAGCCGCTGGATTTGCCGGTCGGTTCCGGGCAGTCTTATGCTACAAAAAGGGTCCAACCTCGTGTCTTGGTCGATTAATTACACCTAATTAATCACCCCCATAATTTGTATTAATTGTCCCTAATTAATTACAAATATTTAAGAATATGGGTAGACCTAACTCAATAGGTAAATTCCCAATTCCATAATATGGGTAGACCTAACTTAATAGGTAAATTCCCAATTCCATAATATGGGTAGACCTAACTTAATAGGTAAATTCCCAATTATGTCCATCCACTTTATGGTATGTTTAATCATACCCACTTCACACAATTTTATGTGTTCATTAATTTTTTCCCCATCGTCCCCACGTAAATACGTTAACATGACATACTTCAAAAGAGAAGATTCATCATACACACAATGGGTTCAACTTAGCATATCATTGGCATTATCATGGGTTTAAAAGGTGTCAACTTGCATATATGACCATAAACCCAACTTGCATAAATAACCAACCCAAACTTGCATGAATCACATATGTCATAAAGATGGTAACTTGCATAAATGTTCATGTCATAGACCTATCATAAAGGTGTCAACTTGCATACATGTCATAGGTCTAAAAGGGATGAACTTGCACATGTACTTATGTCATACAAAGGGGTAAACTTGCATAGCATGTCACATGTTAACTTGCATATAACCAAACACATAACTTGCATAACATGTTACATATGAACTTGCATATAATCATGCACATAACTTGCATATAACCAAACACATAACTTGCATAACATGTTACATATGAACTTGCATATAATCATGCACATAACTTGCATTACATGTTACATATGAACTTGCATATGTATGTATGACATACAAAGGTAAACTCGCATATGTTATGCATATCACTAATCCAAACAACTTGCATAGATTATGCATATTATAGATCCAAACTCATAGGTTAAACTTGCATGTCATGTCACTTATTTCACATATGATTCTAGCATAAAACCAAGCATTTAACTTGCATAAAACCAAACACTTAGCATGCATAAAAACGAATACTTAGCATGCATAAAACCCACCACTTAACATGCATAAACCCAAACACTTAACTTGCATAAACATAGTGTCATCATGAATAAGTGTTAAACATAGTGATTAGCAAACTAGCATCATAACATATGACCTAAAACCCATTGATCCGCAAGCAAAACCATATGATCTCATCACATCTCATCTACTTAGTTTAGCAATTGGTTATTAAAGTGATAGAAACTTACAAATCCAAGATTAGCTCCTTAGATAGTTGCTAGAGTTGAAGTAGAGGTGGATTAGTAGTTGATTAGCTTGCAATCCTCTTCTCAAATTAGTGAAGGCTCCTTCTAAGTTGCATTTTGGCGGCATGATGGCATAGATTCTATTTTTAGTATGAATTAGGGTAGTCTTAGGGTGTATTTATAGGATTAGGTTGTGTTTTAGACCCTTAGATTAACCCTAGGTTAGTTTAGGTCCATCGGATTTCGTCCCAAGCCCTCCAACCCAGCTCAAAACTCAACCAGGTGCACCCAGGCCAGAATCAGCCGACAGGGCAAGTCGACAGCCCTGTCGACTGCCAAGTCGACAGGCATGTCGAGAGGCAAGTCGACAGCCCTGTCGACTGCCAAGTCGACTTGGCTGGGCGGGAGTTTTCCCGCCTGGCCTCCATTTCTGCATGTTTCGAAATTCAAATTTCCCGAAAACTTCTTTGGGCCTTAACCGGGTCATACAGACTCCGATTTACAAAATTTCGGACTCTATTTCGCGTATTTTTCTGAGACGAACACAATGACGTAACCCGTTTCCCCTGATTCTCACATCTGAGATTATTAATTCTGAAATTAGTGAATATCAGTGTTAACTGAAATTCGGGGTGTTACAGAACCAGTAGTGTTCTAGGACGAGTAACTCATTTCATATAGGATCAGTAATATCCTTGAATGAGTAAAGCAGAATGAAATACACCCCAGTAGACACATTTACATTCAAATATTTGTCTCTATGTTTTGAAATATCTTTTCTGTTGACCTGACACTTGATCTGTTATTTGCAGAAGTACTAGAAAATGAGTGTCGGAAACAGAAGGAATGCAGAACCAGATATTGAGGCTCTATTAATTAAGTATCGAAACATGGATGGAATACCGTTCTCGAGCGAAGAATCTATTATGAAAACACAAGCTTGGATTCGTTCTGCTGAGAAAATCTTTGACGGTTTAAAACTGAGAGATGACCAGAAAGATTACTGGTATCCTGGGCACTCAAAGACAAAGCCTTTTTCTGGTGGGATTCAGTTATTGAGGATAATCCAGAAGGTGATATCACCTGGGATAGATTTAAAGTAATTTTCCTAGAAAGATTTACTCCTCTTGAAGCAATTGAGCGGTTATATGATGAATTCTCTTATCTGATACAAGGAGATATGATCATTCCAGAATATCATAAGAAATTCAATGAACTTTCTAATTTTTTCCCCGCATCTGATTAAAGATCCAAAGAGGAGGAATCTGAGGTTTATTCATGGCTTGCAAAGGAAATACCAGAATAGTGTAATGAGGAATGTGAAGCCTCCTTTTTCAGAAATGATACAGGCTTACTAGTATGAGGATCTCGACAAGAAAGGTATGTTGCGTTACGACGAGAAAGTCAGTTCTAGTAATAATGATGAGTCTGAAACTGATCGTCCTGAGGCCAGTACGATGTCTGAGGTCAGTAAAAAGCCCAGTGCCAAGAGAAAAGGGCTAAATCTAAGAAGGAACTAGTAACGACAGCTATATGCAGTAACTGCAATATGCAAGGACATCTCTTGATAAGTTGCAGATCTCTAAAGAAACGAATAAAGGATGGGTCTAAATCCGGTAAGAAGTTACAAGAGAAAAGAGGATGCCATAAGTGCCACCAGGCCGGTCATATTACGAAAAATTGCCAGCTATCACAGAAATCTGAAGCAGTGCATGTAAATGAAGTAGTAGAAGTACCTGCATCTTCGTCTGCTCAAGAAAGGTTTGATGTTTTGGAAGGCACGCTTAATGTCAAAAATATTCCAGTTAAAGTACTGTTTGATACAGGCGCGTCGTGAAGCTTTATTGCAAAGAATGCAGTTAAGAAGTTGGATTTGAAATTGGAAAAGCTCAAAGAACCCATCACTGTCCATAATCCGGTTGGGGGTTCTCTCGATCTTAGCTGGTTTTGTGCGGTGCCAATCTTTTTTTCCTGTTATAAGTTCCCTACCTTCTCTATCATCATGAATTTTACTGAATTCGATCTTATTTTGGGATTAGATTGGTTAACTAAATATGAGGCAGAGGTTAGATGCGCCGAGAGAGTTGTTAAGGCAAAGGCCCAATCAGGGAATTATATAACCATACCATGTGAAGGCCCGAATTCAAATAGAAAAGACTTTTGGTCAGCTTTGGATGTTTCTCCTGCTCAAGAAGAAAATATCCCTGTAGTCACAGAGAATATTCTGGACCTCATCAAAGATATTCCTATCATAAAGAATTATGCAGATGTGTTCGAAGAAGTTGTCAGCTTACCTCCGCAGAGAGAAATTGATTTCAAGATCGCTTTAATTTTGAATGCAAGGCCAGTAGTGCATGCTATTTGGAGAATGACTTCAATCAAACTCGACAGCTTGTATGGAAGGGTTTGATCAGGCCTAGTTTCTCTGATTGGGGAGTAGCAGTGGTGTTTGTACCAAAGTCTGACGGTACTCTGCGACTATGTGTGGATTATCGTGACTTGAATAAGCAGACAATAAAGAATAAATATCCATTGCCGCGAATCGATGATTTATTGGATCGTCTGAATGGAGCACAAGTATTTTCAAGGATGAACCTAGCTATAGGCTTCCATCATCTTCGTATTGCCAAAGAGTGTGTTCCTAGGATAGCATTCAGAGGTCCAGACTTATTCTATGAGTGGTTAGTAATGCCGTTCAGCTTATGTAACGCTCCAGCTTAATTCGTGGATTTGATGAATCGAGTGTTCAGAGGAGTCTTGAATAAGTTTTTTCTGGTTTTTATTGACGATATTCTAATCTTCTCTGAGTCAAAAGCCGAACATGAAAAACATTTGGAACAAGTTCTAGAAATTCTGAGAAGGAATGTATTGAAAGCTAAACTGTCCAAATGTGTAATCTGGCAAGATGAAGTGAAATTTCTTGGCCACGTCGTATCAAAAGAGGGAATTGCTATAGATCCAAGTAAAATCACCGCTATTCAAGATTGAAACAACCTAGTACTCCCAAAGAAGTCCGAAGTTTTCTTGGATTGGCTAGTTATTACTGGAAGTTCGTTAAGGATTTTTCGAAGATATCTAGTCACTTAACGAAGCTTACAAAGAAGCACACAAAATTCAAGTGGACTCCAAAATGTGAAGAGGCTTTTGAGGAGCTAAAGCTAAGATTAACAACGACTCCAGTGTTAACGATAATCGATGGCAATCAGGACTTGAAAGTCTAGACAGATGCGTCTATAGAAGGCCTTGGCGCAATATTAATGCTAAGAGGTCAAGTTGTTGCTTATGCTAGCCGTCAGCTGAAGCCACATGAAAAGAACTACGTCACTCATGACCTTGAGTTGTTGGCTACAGTATTTGCTTTGAAAATCTGGAGACACTATCTTCTGGGTGAGAAATTCGAACTGTTTACAGATCACCAATCGCTAAAGTATCTGTTCATCCAGAAAGACTTGAATATGAGGCAACAACGTTGGCCAGAGTTCCTGGCAGTATACGATTTTGAGATTTTATACACTCTAGGGAAAGCCAATGTTGTGGACGATGCGTTAAGCCGAAAGAATGCAATAATCGCCAGCTTTATTACTACGACTTCCTTGATTGATAAAATATCTTCTCTTCAGAAGGATGATCACTTTATTCAGAAGATCAGAGAGATAATTCAGAAAGGCGAGCCCTCGAGTTTTCAGGTTGATAATGATGGGATTCTAAGGCTAAAAGGTCGAATCTATGTTCCTAACATTTCTGAAATCCGAAAGGAAGTACTGGATGAATGCCACAAGTCAAAACTTAGTATCCATCCAGGAGTAAGCAAAATGTATAATGACATCAAACGCACTTTCTGGTGGAGGTTGATGAAGAGAGACATTTCTTTATATGTTAGCTGATGCCCTACTTGCCAACTAGTCAAAAGCGACCAACAGGAAATGGCTGGATTGTTGCAACAGCTGGACGTTCCAGGTTGGAAGTGGGAACATATTTCCATGGAATTTATAGATGGTTTTCCTAGAACTAGGAAAGGAAATGACAGTATTTGGGTGATCATAGATCGCTTCACGAAGTGCACCCATTTCATACCTGTCAGATCGAACAGAACGCTCAAAGTCTGGCGTAGATATTTTTCAAGGAAATTGTTAGGCTACATGGAGTGCCGCTCAGTATAGTTAGCGATAGAGATCCAATATTTACTAGCAAATTCTAGGAGGCATTTCAAGTAGAACTAGGAACGAAGCTGAACTTGAGCACCGCTTATCATCCTCAGACAGATGGTCAGACTGAGAGGGTGAATCGTATACTAGAAGATTTATTGCGGGCTTGTGTTCTTGATTTCGATGGATCATGGGAAGACCATTTACATTTGGCCGAGTTCTCATATAACAACAGCTACCAAGCGAGCCTGACAATGTCACCATTCGAAGCATTGTATGGTAGACCGTGCCGATCTCCTGCTTGTTGGGTCAAACCTGGTAATAGGCTTGTATTGGGACCTGGTATGATCCGCGAAGCTGCCGATAAAGTCGATTTCGTTAAGAAACGATTACTCGCTGCTCAAAGCTGACAGAAGAGCTATGCTGATTCGAGAAGAAGAGATTTGGCTTTTTCTGTTGGTGATTATGTGTATTTAAGGGTTTCTCCGACGAGCGGAGTTATTCGCTTTGGCAAAACTGCAAAATTAGCGCCTAGATTTATTGGACCATTCCCTATTCTTGAACGGATTGGGACTCTCGCTTATAGAATTCAATTGCCTGATTGGTTGCCTGGGGTGCATGATGTATTTCAGTTATCTCAACTTCGAAAGCACGTTCATGATCCAGACTTGATCACGGAAGAAGCAGCGCAACAGGATATTGAAATTACTCCAGAATTAGATGTGAGAAGAGAGCCGCTAAAGATTATCGGCAAAGAAACCAAAGAACTGAGGAACTAGAAGTATCACTTGGTTAAAGTGCAATGGAGTGGAGATCCACGAAATTGTACTTGCGAAACTGAGGAAAGCATTCAGAAAGCCTATCCTAAGTGTCGAGTGGATATCTCTGATTGACTCCGGTGCAAGGTACATTTACCATACTTTGCATTTCCATTCTGTTCTTTACTTTGCTGTTGTCTTCTTTGTATAGATGTAAACTTTTTAATCGTATAGTCTGAATGTTTTCAAAAGAGTGTTTGGATTAATTACTATGGTTTTGAAAAGTTAAAAATAAAATTGATTGTTGTTTGTGTTGTGTTATAGTAGATATGGTTAATTAAATTATTAGAACGATAGTTAATTTAATCAACAAGAGAATGAATGGTAGAATTTATTTGATTAAATCACACATTGAACTGATTTAAAAATAGATGGAAATATATAAACATGTGCATTATATACATTTCAACAGGTAAATGGATTAGCTGTTGAGTAAAGATTTTATTTGTGTGCCTGACAAATAGGTAAACCTTAATAAGTTGGATGCACAATTTTATTATCATATCAACTCCTGTGAATGCCACTGGATGCGGAGTGCCGGTTGTTCTATGTGTAATAATAAACGACGCCATAGGATAGCAACAATTAATTTTGAACTACACTACATGGCATACTTCTTGAAGATAGGCATACTCCATCATATACCACATAAGCATTTGGAGCTTGTGTGACGAGGTTGAAGATTTACCATACGAGCGAGAGGCTTGTATGGCGATGACTATATATTACAGGTTGAACTGATGACTGATATGGACCATATAAAATGTAACGGTAAATTACCAGAATAATAAAAACCCCATACGGGTCTGGAGTTGACAATAATCACGTCTCTCTAGTTATTAGATACGACACATGGATTATTTAATTCCCACACAGGACGAGGTGGCGAGAATTTATTCTCTATAGCAATTAAAAATACACACTCCCTCAGGTTTGGACAGGGTGACGAGAATTTATTCTCTGGAGTTATTATCTATACACGCTCTCCTGTAAACACCAGAATATATCACTACAAATATGTGTATGCTTTATAGGATTTATTGGGTACCTAAAACGGCCCAACAAATTTCCAAACCCCCTCCCCGTACAAAGGAGGTTATGCTGAAATTTTTCAAAAATTCCCGGTGTTAGCCAATTTTTTTTGAAGAATTTGAAAATTCTCAAAAAGTGAAAAGTTGGAGAATGGAAGCCAAATTGAAAATAGAGTTGATTAATTAATGCACTTTCGACTTTTTTCCTTTTCGGGGATGAAAAGTTTTAAGTGGGGGAGATTGTAACAACCCGGAAAATCTGAACCAATTTAAAAAATTTAAATTGGCTATTTTGGTGGATTTTAAATATTTAAAATAAATATTTTAAATAATAATGATGAAAAGTAAGTTTGAATCGACAATTGAAAAGGAATATAATTATTTCTAATTATAAACAAGGCCTGAAATGGCGCGGCAGTTTCAAATTTTCATTTCAAACTTTCACTGACTATACCGGGTGCAAAACAAAATGGATTTTAGTGAAACCAAAAATATTTAAATCTGTTAGTGAATATCTTTCTAACGAATCTAAAAAATCGAAGTTTCATAGCAGGAAGCAAAAGTTATGGTTAAATGAATTTTTAAAAAGGTCGCTATGGAGTTTATATAGCCCGTGAAAATGGCCATTTTGCAAACGACCTCGGAGTTTGATGAAACCACTTTTGTTGGATCCTGGATGTCAAATTATTGCTAGGTTTCAAATTTCATAATTTTGAAGCTAGTATGTGAGCGTGGAAAAGGAAAACATGTTTTGGTTAATTATAGTTAAATTGGATCGACCAGGAATGGTCCAATTTTCAAACGGTCTCAGAATTCGACGAAACTAGTTTTGTTGGGACCGTATCGTCAAAACATAACTAGATTTATTTTTCGGGAATTTTTAGAATCAGTTTGTAGCCCTGGCAAATTGAAATGTACGTTCAAATCAAATATTGAATGTTTTACATTTTAATTTGAATGAAAACTGATTGAAACATTCGAATGGGCCTACGAAACATATCCCATTGGGTTTGGAATGGGGGTATTTAGCTAGAGGCGACAGTCGTTGGGTTTGGATTGGGGTTCGTGTGTGAAAGAGGGTATTTTAGAAATTTAAAATTTTATAAGTTAATAAAAAAAATCCTATTGGTCCACGCATATTCTCTCTCCCCGACTTTCGTTCCAGGCAACGGCGGATTACATTAAAACCTTCTCTCCTCTTTTTCTTCAAATCCACTCAATAAAAACCCATGCCCCAGTTGAGAATTCTGTAGTACTCCTCACGATCATCACATCCTTATAAAGTTTGGATTTTTTTGTGACCTGTAGAGCTCGAATCGAGCTCGGGAACCTGGCCACTTTCGACCGCCGCAGGGAGCGCCTCCGACCACCGAGTTCGATGAGGCCACCCTCGCTCTGCTCATCCTTTGACGCTCTTCGATGTCACACCTGCTGATCGTCGCCTCGTTCAACGGATTAGAAGTTATTTGAAGACCTAGTTTTGAACAAATCGAATAGGTAACGGCTGAAAGTATTTTAAACTACTTAATAGCAGTTTAAAGCACTACGGTTTTTAATTTCACTGTAAAATCATATCTTTTTCATTTCTTGACGAAATTCAGTGCAACATGAGACATTGGACTCATGTGGATGTCTTCTACATTCTATAAGAGACCGCATATTTTTCTGAGCCTTCTACTATTTTTGGTGGAGTGGAATCCAATGTGAGATTTCTGAATTATAAACGATTTGGAAAACGGCGATGTATAAATTATATAGTCGATGTATGAGTTATAAAAGCGTTGTACACCATCTATATAAGCGTTGTATAAGTTGTACGGTCGACGTATAAGTTATATATGCGTTGTAAAAATTATATATGCGTTGAATGGGAGTGAAGTATACTTATACTTATATTTATATATATATATATATATATATATATACACACGCCCCTCGTCCACAAACCATGGATGATATTTATTGGTTGTGATTGGTGTGAAAATTTGTTGATAATGAATGGTTGATTAGAATTGTTTGTGGTTGAAATTGACTGATTGTGGTTGAAAAATACCCGTTTGTGGTTGAGAATTCCTTTGTTGAAACCACATAGGGTTAGTTTGTGGAAATGCAAAAAATATACATGCCGCTTGCGTGCGAACTAGATGCATGAAATCCCCATTGTCAAAAGCTGCCAGGCTGTAAGGTAGAGCGAGGAGTCGTACTAAGGACGGCCCCGGTTTTAACTACCCTGCCGTTATGCTGCCAAAATTTTGAATAATATTCATGTATTAGAATTATTTTCATGTGTTGAAACTATATTCGTGTGTTGAATAGAAAACCTTCATGTGTTGAGTAGAAATTCATTCGTTGAATAGAAATTCATGTGTTGAATGGTATTCGTTTTTTAAATAAATTGTTTTAAAAATAAAAATCACAATTTTATTTTATATATACGAACTATAGAAAACCTTCATGTGTTGAATAAAAATTCATTCGTTGAATGGAAATTCATGTGTTGAATGGTATTCGTGTTTTGAGATAAACTGTTTTATAATAAAAATAATATTTTTATCATCTATATGAACTATATAAAATAGTCGTGTTTTGAAATAAATTGTTTTATAATAAAAATCATATTTTTATCATCTATATGAACTACATAAAATAGTCGTGTTTTGAAATAAATTGTTTTGCAATAAAAATCACATTTTTACTATATACATGAATCGTTAAAAATAGTGAAGTGTCGAAATAAATGTCTGTTGGATAAAAATATCATTTTTATCAAATGTATGAAAAGCATATGGTTTTGAAATCGAAGAATCGATTATATTTATTTTCATATATATAAATATAATTAAAATTAATCGAATAACGAAGCTGCAGTTCGTGTTTTGAAACCTTGATTTCAAATGATTAGTGGGAGATCCGACCATCGGATTTTCCCGAAACCAAAACCGTTGGGTTCGCCTTGGAAATATCTTTCCAACGACACCTACTTTGTAAAGATCCAACGGTTGGATTGTCTGGAATGTTTAATTCAAATCTGAAGAAAAACAGCGCCAGAATTGATTATATTTATATATATATAATTAAATTAAATCGAATAACCACACTACAGTTCGTATTTTGAAATTGAAACTTCAAACGATTGTAACGGGAGATCCGACCTTCGGATTTTCCCAAAACTGGAACCGTTGGATTCGTTTTGAAAAGATCTTTCTAATGATATAAATTTTGTGAAGGTCCAACGGTTAGATTATCAGATATGTGTAAATCAAATCTGAAGAAAAACAGCGCCACGGCCACGTTATGGCCCGAAGCGTTGTTTGAATGAATTGGCTATAAATAAATAAATAAAAATAGCGATAAATCGTTATAAAATATTATAAACGATATGGAATGTGAAATTTAGAAACTAACTGGAGGTTAGCTAAGTCGGATGGTTTCCTGGGTTTTGATCTGATGTTGGTTTCGGCCTTCGGGGTTAATATTTGGGAAATCGTTCTCTTACTGATTTATTGTTAGTGACTGATGAATTGAAATGAGGCGTATGTTGTGTTTGTGTAGAACTTTTTATTATATACGCGAGTTGCTCACAAAGACCGGGTTTATCCCATTCTGAACAACTGAATCGACGGTAGGAAGTCGAAGATGAAGACGGTCTCAACCGGAGATCTTCACCTCGGTTGGATGGTAACTGATGTCCTGATTGGGAGGCATCCTGAAATATGGATAATGAGTGGTGATCGTCCAGATGTACGTGGAGATCGATGGGTATGCGAGGTATATAGTGCCTCCGGTTTCGTTCAGACCCAGAACGGACTTGTATAAGGACTGTGTGTCTGACATTGGAATTCATTCTGTGTGATTGATAGCCATTAGTTGCATGGTGTGAAGTGCCTGTGTGGCATGCTAAGATGCAGTGATCAAGGCTTCTGTTGAAAAGCAAAGTCTTGTGGTGATGATCAAAGCACGACATGTGTGGCATAGCTTTGTGTATAACGTTAATTCGCGAGCCTCACACCTCGGTATGAAACAGAAATGGGAGAGGACCTCAGGGAGGGCATGCGTTTCTTTCTAGTTAGAGGTGGTGTCGGTGCTTGAACTGGCTGACATGTATATTATTTTCACCCATTTGGTTGTTGCTGTTACGAGGCGCCTCGGATATATCGGTCGATCCGCAACCGATGGAGTCATTCGTTGGCTCATTTACGCCCCAAAGGGAGGGGAAACGTAGTGTTTAGGCATTTTAATCCACATCGGTGGACCGACCCTGTCGCTGCAAGGGCCCACCCGAGTCTGTGTCCTGAGGATCGGGCTAGAGAGTCTTGAAGTCGGTAAGGACTATCTTTTGCCTTGGTTCATAACAGAAATCCAATTTCCAAATACGTGATTGTGCGGTTTTGATTGTATACCTATATATGGCGACATGATATATGGTACCCATGCCATCTATGATTGATAGTTATGATTGAAATTGTTTTGAAACCTATAAACACTAGTAATAATATCAAATTCTTTTGTTTTATTCGTATCAAGCATATTTTGGCCATTATAAGGTAAAACTCTATCCTCCGGTTTGTGTTGCATTGTGTGATGGGAACTGAGTCTTATAATGGCTTCATTTTTATAAAAAGCATTATGTTGTTTTAAAAGATTTACTTGTTGTAAAGCACTGGCAATCCAACGGAGTAAACCTGTTCCGCGAAAGTGGCGTGGTCCTATGATTAACCAAATTATATAATGTGTTAAGTAGATTTCTCATACCAGTCCCATGAATGACTCGTCGTTTGTTTCACTTGCAAACTCGGGTACCCTTTTTCTACACGGGCAGCCTTGTATTCAGGTTTTAGCAGGCTCTTTCTGTATAGCTGGAGCTGAAGATGGATTCTGTCATTTATCTCTTTTTATGTTGTTCAGCTCCTATTGTACATATTATGTTTGTTTTCCGCTATAGACATTTATATATAACTGAACTGTATTTGTACTAAGTATGATCCTGTATACTGCATAACTCTGATGATTACATTTATCCAGTGTATTATTTGTCCTTATCTGGTGTATTTATTTAATTCTGTTCTGCTATTATCTGTTTATGTGTTATATTCCAAAGATTACCCTGGTCACCATCAGTACGGGGTTTGGGGATGTCACAATGCTTTAGGAAGAAGAACTATTCTAGCAACAACATGGTGGCCATGAGACTAATTTAGTTTAGGTTTAGAGCTTGAGTCTATGCGTGCTTATATAGAAGTTTAAATCAACCTAAGCCGTGGAGCAATCCCAACCGTCCAGACTAGATAGAGTTACCTAGAATTGCCACCTCTGCCCTAGTGACCCAGCAACAGGTCAGGTAAGACTCAACACAAGTCAGTATCGTTAAATTTCAGATCTTCCCTGGGGGGTAGGTCGACCCCCAGGTCGACCTGTATAGGGGAGGTCGACCCCCTGGTCGACCTAGCCTTGGGCAGGAGAAATCCCGCCCAGCCCGTTTCTCGTTTGAATTTTGAATTTCTATTCTGAACTATTTTAATTTATATAAAATTCCTAAAACTTCTGAAGGCCATAACTGCCTCATATGAAATCTGATTTATGAAAACTTGGACTCTATTCCTAGCAGAATTTCGAGACGAACATAATGCGTAACCCATTTCCCTTAATTTTCAGTTTAATAATTAAGTATTCTTAAAATTGTTAATATTAATATTTAAAATTACGGGGTGTTACATCAATCGTTTACATTTTTCACACCGGTCAGTTCTTTTACATTTTGAAGAGGTTCATACTTCATATCAAAAAATATCAGAATTTCAAAATCATTCAATATTCAAAATAGAATATTTTTCATACTAAAGTCTCCATTTAAATGAATTAAAATCTTGAAACAATTCCAACTTAAATAGTTTGAATAATAGAATAGTTAGCAGTATATATAAAATAGTTTAGATATATAATTGAAACAATTTGGTAATAAATAGTTTGTAATTTAAAATAGAACTTATCAAATTTATTAAAATATATAGTTAAAACATTAAGTAATTTATAAAATAAATAGTTAATTATAAAGTGATTTATTTAAATTAATTTATAAAATAAAATAGTAATAAAGTAAAATATTTTATAAAGAAGAAAAAAATAATGATTATTATTACTAAAATAGTTTGTAAAATGATTTGAAATACTATAGTTGGAATTTGAATCGTTTCTCTAACATTTTCAAGTAAACTTGAAGTCATATTTCAGCTTCAATTCAACCAACTCAAATGCAATAATTTTATCGATTAAACTTCGAATTTACATTCATTTCTATTCGATAAAATTAATTCAAACAGTTGCATTCCAAATCAGATTCTCATTTTCAAAGATTTCAATTCTAACAAATATTGAGTTCACAATTCATATATAATTCAAATCAGTATTGATTCATAATAAATTTCAAAGGTAGGTGAAACAATTCAATTTCAATAATTTGATTCACATTAAATTTCATTTTTACAGCTAAGTTACAACACTAAATTATTTATCTTTTGCCTATATTTCAAAACTCAAAGTTCAAGTTCAAAAGAAATCAATTTTCAAAACATCAACCTTATCGTCTTTAAGCAACATTTCTAAATTCATGGTTAAAACAAATTTTTATTTAACCAACCGGTGTCCATATATAATTTTCTATCCTATGGACAAGTGATACTTAAATTTTAATTTTAGTATTTTGGGAAAGGATATATATAACATTTCAATCCAAATCAGGGTCATAGGTATTTATCATTTCAACCTACGTTCTTAATTATTTTTAATGATTAATCCCAGGTTTATTCAATGCCCGTAACATCAAGGGTAATGATTGGGATTAATCAGCACAAACAAATTGTCGTATATGAATAAATGAGAATAACAGGTAAATTCGCACAATTAACATCAATATGTCAAACATATCAAATTCAAGTCATTCATCATATCAATACATACAAACAGTCAAATATCATATAAATTTACCAATTATCAGGTTTCAGGTTTTAAAATAGTAATTAAAATGTCTAATTTTAAATTAACTGTAAGATTTAATCTAACAGTCAAATTAAACTACATTATCTATGCAAACCAATATAAATATGCAATTTTAACTATCAAACATCAATCAGAACAGTCATATCATGACATGATATTAATTTAACTAATATTAGAATGCTTTAGTTAAGCGTGAGTGGGTTAAATCACTCACCTTGGCTTTGAACGAGATTGAAATCCAATTTTTAGCCCAAATTCAACGTTCTCAAAATTAGCCCAAACCAGTGGCGTCGCGAAGAGCTCGTCGATGCGATTCCAATGCAACAAACTGCGTGTCATTCTAAAGTCATATGCAAAAGTTATACATGTTTTAGGGATTGAAAATTTAATTAAAAATAAAGACGAAAATGGACCAAAATAGAAGGAATCTTGCCACGTTAGCTTCCTCCCTGCGCCCCTTTTCTTCCCAAACGTGAATCCCTCCTGGCCAAAACAAGAGAACCCAAAACCACGTTGCTACAATGATTTTCGCACCGCCAAATAAACCTCTGGACACCGATCTGAAACCACCACTATGCATGCCATCTCCTCCTCCACTATCAACCAAAGTTTGGCTCCATTAAGTGGTCCCCAACGCCCTCACACAACCCATGAATGAGCTGCCTTTAGGCCGTGATTGTACCAAATCCGTGAAGAAGCGGATACCATCATCCATATGGATGGAAATATACCTCCGAGTACTACGATTTCATATATTAAGTTTTGAATTTCGTTGAGAAACGAAGAAGAAATTGAGGAGGGAAGATTTGGGTGAAGGTGGCCATCGAAAAGTACTTGGTGGCAGCGCATATTTTTAGGGTTTGTGGATTATATTTTAATATTAAAATGTCTCGGTTTGCGTGTTTTAAAGCTAGAAATGAGATCGAGTCCAAATCAGGCCAACTTACTGCCAAGCAATAGGTTTTGACGCCTTCTGAACGCAATGGGACTAGTGGTGAAGCCCAATTCTGAAGTCTACCGCAGTTTCACCTAAAATGTAATATTTTTAATTAAACAACGCATAAATTTCAACGTTCATTAATTTTAATTCAAATCAAAATAAAATTCATGTATACTTATAAATCAAAATTTTATTATTGCGACTACAATTATCATTAAATTAAGCAATTCGTTTATGTTTTCACCATCAAATTCCACAAATTAAATCACTATATTATTATTTACAACCATTTAATATCAAAAATCATATTAAATTAAATAATAAAAATTATCGAAAATATCGGGATGTTACATTCTCCCCCACTTAAAAACTTTTCGTCCTTGAAAAGGAACATAGAAATGAAGTGTAAAAATAAAATTGAAATAATATAAATTTTCAACTAAACTTAGAAAACATTTACTTAAATATATAGAAATATGAGTTTGAAAACAAATTTCACAAAATTTTCTAAATCATAATTTCATGAAAAATTTCGGCAAAGTCTCATTTTTACGATTTGGTCTGGAAAAAATAATATATAATAATTCCAAATATACCTCTTATCTCAATGATGAGGCATCCCAAAATTGAGGAAAATAATATAAATTGCCAAAATATTATATATATAATTCGATATACGTACCTTCCATTTGCGTTATTAGCGATTTAGCCTATTTGTAAGCAAGCAATAGGATTTTCTTATGCGAAGTTGCTCCAATGCAAGTAAATTTGTCTTCAGTATCTACTAACATTCAACGGCATATAAAAGAAATAAGTTTATATATTTATAGTAAACACAATGAACTAGCAAATGCAATTAAAACATAAATAAAATATCCAATCAATTATATTCATTTAAACAAGCAATCAAACAAAATTTTACAATGTCACTATTTCACTATTTTATTTGTTTGTGTTCGTTGCTTATTTCACTTTTTAAATAACTCATATTTTCATTCGTTATATTTCATTCTCAATTTCATTTCCAATTTCAATGCTTGTTTTATTATATTTATTACTTTCTATCATTGTTCAGGTCATGAGTTTTTGCCATTCTAATTAAGCAACAAGATTTTGCAATTCATATTTAGTTGAATTACACTGAATTTTGTTTCACATTTAATTTCAATTTCCTTCGACAATTCTATCGACTATATTATCGTCCATTTTATTTATAATTAAATTTTAAATCGCAAATTTCCCTAGAGCTGTTTTTCTAAAATTTTGATTTACACATATCTTGAAATTTACAAGTTGAAATTTAAAATTTTCTCTTTCATTAGGAAACTATAATCTAATAGAACCGGAAGATTCTTGTTTCAAAGAATTCCGACTTATTTTGGATTATATACCTTCATTTAAACTTCAATTCGTATAGTTATAAACTGCCACTGCGTGATGATCTCGTTTTTTATATAATTAAATTAATTCATTCAACCATCGTTAATTTTATAATTATAAGCCTATTCACTTATATTTTCACCAAACCAAACATTAATATCAATACATTTAGTGTACTACTAAATAATTTGCTTAATTGATTTTTCATTGATTCAATTAATTTATGTTACCTAGCATAACATAACTAAATATATATCGTGTATTACATAACTTAACTTTTATTTATAACCCATCATATTTTTTCACTTTGATTTTCCATTCCTATACTTGTGCGTTAATTAATCGCTTATTCTTATAGCGTTCAACTTTTTAATTAATTGGTAAGTTATTCATGCTACAGAACAGAATTAATTATTATACAAAATTTAATGGTTACCATTTGTTTCATTTGATTATCCAATTCTTAAAAATTTTATTTTAATTATAACTCTCTTAATATTTAGAAGTTCCAATTCATTATTATTCACGATTTCAAGAATTAAATTTCGGGTTTCTTTTTTTATATATATATAATATCGTTTACATAAAGCCATATTATGAGAGATTTAAATAAAGTTCAATTTCGTAAAACAAAGTACAAAAAAAGTAATAAACGTCTTCTTAATTAGACTCTTGGAAATAAACATCAATGATGCGTGCACTCATCACCGAAATCATTTCCAAGGACAAAAGGGTATACGCTTTTTTTTCAATAATTTATTTGAAACTATTTCTATATGAACACTTTTTTTCAAATATAAATATGTTATTTCAAACCATTTGCAAATCAATGTTGCAAAATAACCCGAAATCAAATTCTCAAATTCATATTTTACTTCTTATTTCATTATCAATAAATTTTCAATATTTGATTTTTCTTAAACAAATCAACAACCCTTGGTTTTAATTATTAATTAATCGAGTAATAAATGATGAAAATTTAATATTGTCTTCAATAAAATCAAAATTCATTTATTTTAAATAAATATATATAAATAAAATATAATTCCAAACAATATTATTTCGATAAGCCCTGTTCGAGTATTTAGAAATCCCTATCGATACATTGGCATCCCAAGTACCGACCAGAATTCATAAATACTCAACAGAACAAATCAACACAATACAAAATCATTTTATATCAAAATTATAAGTTCGCTCTCTGATGTACACTCAAACTTATTCTAGGGTATTACCACCCTATCTCTAATGAGTTAATCCCAAATAGGGCCAAGGTTTTCGCAAAACCAAAGCTCTGATACCAAATGTAACATCCGTGATTTTTGACCATTCAAATCGACAATGATACTCAATGCCGACTTAAAAAAAATCAAAAATACAGATAATTATTGGGATTTATATAAGAAAAAAAGAGAAGAAGAAAAACAACACAGAATCTCACAGCGGAAAGAAAAAATATAATAATTAAATAACAGTTCATGAAGCTGTTAAAACATACATATGATTATATTTTACAACGATTATCAGAGTAAATTAACATACAACATATCAATGCATTTCAGTGGAATAACAGTAATAAGATGTCTGTTGAGCTCCATTTTCATCTTCATAATGAAATCTTCAAAGCAAGGGAATCTTCGCTAACTGCAACTCAGTCTGACCCGAGCGTATTTCATAAAAAGAAACACAACAGACACTCGGATCAAAACTAAATCATTCTCATATTAGTTAAATCAAATTCATGTGAAAAATATGAATGCAATAACTTAGGAGATGTTACGGGAATTTGCACCTCCTAAGGATCCGTTAAACTAGATACTATATAATATAATACGCTATTATAATAGTGTCTATGGTTAAATATAAGATATTAAAATAGTGTAAGCGGGATTACATTTTTACCCTTACACCATTTATACGTTGTCGTAAACATTGCATATAAAACATCAATAATGGTCGGTGGATAGGGATGCGCACCTATACGACAACCTTAAATCAAAATCGTAGGGGCTTGATCAGGATAAATAAGATAAGGCATCGAGGAAATACCCATCAATAGTGATTCTACCGAATTGCGGACCCAGGCCGGTGGTATTGCGTAGCCGCAACTGCCGCCCACCCCAGACATACCCCCAAAATAAATCAAAGGCGCCAATAAATCACAAACTATATATATGGTATCGAAGAAGTATGCCTGCTCAAAGTAGCTAACTCAATTAACCTGGGTATGGCTCATGTGTTAGTCATTTCAATTATGACCCGAAGGTCAATGCTATCCATCATCGTTCTCTTCTTCAAATCCAGTAATCTCCTCCAAATCCATCCAACACCATTTCTGGAACTTCACCATGTACACAGTTGTTAAAGTGGTTTTCGGTATTGACAGAGAGTATGACAATATCCGATCCCGGTCTCTTTCACAACCAATCGTTTACAATTTTCACACCGGTCAGTTCTTTTACATTTCGAAGAGGTTCATACTTCATATCAAAAAAATATTAGAATTTCAAAATCATTCAATATTCAAAATAGAATATTTTTCATACTAAAGTCTCTAATTAAATGAATTAAAATCTTGAAACAATTCCAACTTTATTAATTCAAATAATAGAATAGTTGTTAGTATATTTAAAATAGTTTAGATATATAATTAAAATAGTTTGAAAATAAATAGTTTTAATTTAAAATAGAATTTATCAAATTTATTAAAATATATAGTTAAAACATTAGGTAATTTACAAAATAAATAGTTAATTAGAAAATGATTTATTTAAAATATTTTATAAATTAAAATAGTAATAAAGTAAAATATTTTATAAAGAAGAAAAAATAATGATTATTATCATTAAAATAGTCTATAAAACGATTTGAAATACTATAGTTGGAATTAGAATCATTTCTCTAACATTTTCAATTAAACTTGAAGTCATATTTCAGCTTCAATTCAACTAACTCAAATGCAATAATCTCATCGATTAAACTTCCAATTTACATTTATTTCTATTCGATAAAATTAATTCAATAGTTCCATTCCAAATCAGATTCTCATTTTCAAAGATTTTAATTCTAACAAATATCGAGTTCACAATTCATATATAATTCAAATTAATGTTGATTCATAATAAATTTCAAAGGTAGGTGAAATAGTTCAATTTCAATAAATTCGATTCACATTAAATTTCATTTTTATAGCCTTAGTTATAGCACTAAATTATTTATCTTTTGCTTATATTTCAAAACTCAAAGTTCTAGTTCAAAAGAAATTAGTTTATAGAAAATCAACCTTATCGTCTTTAAACAACATTTCTAAATTCATGGTCAAAACAAATTTTTATTTAACCAACCAGTGTCCATATATAATTTTCTATCCTATGGCCAAGTGATACTTAAATTTTAATTTTAGTATTTTGGGAAAGGATATATATCATTTCAATCCAAATCAGGGTCATAGGTATTTATCATTTCAACCTACGTTCTTAATTCATTTTAATGATTAATCCCGGGTTTATTCGATGCCCGTAACATTTGGGGTAATAATTGGGATTAATCAGCACAAACAAATGGTCGTATATGAATAAATGAGAATAACAGGTAAATTCACAAAATTAACATCAATATGTAAAACATATCAAATTCAAGTCATTCATCACAATAATACATACAAACAGTCAAATATCATATAAATTTACCAATTATCAGGTTTCAGGTTTTAAAACAGTAATTAAGATGTCAAATTTTAACTTAACTGTAAGATTTATTCTATCAGTCAAATTAAACTACATTATCGATGCAAATCAATATAAATATGCAATTTTAATTTTCAAACATCAATCAAAACAATCATATCATGACATGATATTAATTTAACTAATATTAGAATGCTTTAGTTAAGCGTGAGCGGGTTAAATCACTCACTTCAGCTTTGAACGAGATTGAAATCCAATTTTTAGCCCAAAATTCAACGTTCTCAGAATCAGCCCAAACCGGTGGCATCGCGAAGAGCTCGTCGATACGATTCCAATGCAACAAACCGCGTGTCATTCTGAAGTCGTATGCAAAAGTTATACGTGTTTTAGTGATTGAAAATTTAATAAAAAATAACAACGAAAATGGACCAAAATAGAGGGAATCTTGCCACGTCAGCTTCTTCCCTGCGCCCCTTTTCTTCCCAAACGTGAATCCCTCCTAGCCAAAACAAGAGAACCCAAAACCACGTTGCTACAATGATTTTCTCAGCGCCAAATAAACCTTGGACACCGATCTGAAACCACCACTATGCACGCCATCTCCTCCTCACTATCAACCAAAGTTTGGCTCCATCAAGTGGTCCCCAGAGCCCTCAAACAACCCATGAATTAGCTGCCTTTAGGCCGTGATTGTACCGAATTTGTGAAGAAGTGGGTTCCATCATCCGTATGGATGGATAGATCTCTCCGAATACTACGATTTCACGTATTAAGTTTTGAATGTCGTTGAGAAATGAGGAAGAAATTGAGGAGGGAAGATTTGGGTGAAGGTGGCCATCGAAAACTATATGGCAGCTGAGCTTTTTTTTAGGTTTGTATATTATATTTTAATATTAAAATGTCTCGGTTTGCGTGTTTTAAAGCCAGAAATGAGATTGAGTCCAAATCAGGCCCACTTACTGCCTAGCAACAGGTTTTGATGCCTTCTTAACACAGTGGGACTAGTGGCGAAGCCCTATGAAGTATACCGCAATTTCACCTAAAAAATAACGTATAAATTTCAACGTTCATTAAGTTTAATTCAAATCAAAATAAAATTCATGTATACTTATAAATCAAAATTTTATTATTGCGACCACAATTATCATTAAATTAAGCAATTCATATATGTTTTCACCATCAAATTCCACAAATTAAATCACTATATTATTATTTATAACCATTTAATATCAAAAATCGTATTAAATTAAATAATAAAAGTTATCAAAAATATCGGGATGTTACAACTGATCTGAGGATTTTTGGAGCATTCTATTGTTTTAGAAGAATTAAAAAGCAATGTGAGATTTCTGAATCCGAATAAATTAAATAAAATTGTGTTAGGATGCAGACGGACTTTAGAAACTCCCGACACCCATCGTCCACAGACTATGGACGACTTGGTTGCTTTGTGATATGTGATTGGTTGAACTTTGGTGTTTGATTGTGGTTGAAAAAAAAATGAAATTGATTGATATTGTGGCATTAGACTGCCTAGCAAAATGTAATAGGAAATTAAACTTCATATGAAGCCGCGAGGCCTAAGGTAGTGCGAGGTGTCATATATCGGGACGGTGCTGGTTTTAATTACCCTTCCGTTATGCTGCCGAATTTTTGTGTTATAAAATATTCATGTTATTATATATTAATTATTTGAATAATATGATAATGATCTTTATACACCAACATAAAATCTACATTTTCAATGTAATAAAAAATGGTCATTTGTTTCATAAGAGTGAATTTACATTTGATTTTACATTTTTAATGTAAATGTGACATTGAAATAATCATTTAGAGAAAAAAATGAATTTGCATGTGATCTTACATTTTTAATGTAAATAAAACATTAAAACAAACATTTTAATATGAATTGTATTTGCATTGCATTTTACATTTTTTTATGTAATGTAATGTAACTAAAATAGACATTTGGATATAAAAATATTTTGACATTAGATTTTACATTTTAATGTAAATGATACATTAGGAATAAAACATTATGAAATAAAAATGTGTTTGTGTTAGATTTACATATCAATGTATAGGAAAACATTAAAATATAAAACATTACTATATAAAATGTATTTACATTGAAGTATTACATTTTAATGTATATGAAAACATTAAAAATACCATATTGCTATATAAAATGCATTTAAATTAGATTGTACATTTTAAATGTTTTACAGTAAATGAACATTGTTACAATAAAAATGTTTTACATTAAATTTTACATTCTTATGCCAATGAATCTTTTAAAATGTTCATTGAAATAGCAAAAAGTGTTTTCATTGAAAGTCACATTTTTTTTATGTAAACAAAACATTGAAAATGACCATTGTTATATTAAAATGTCTTTACGTTGAAATATACATTTTTAAATCTAAGGAAACATTAAAAATAGACATTGTTAAACAAAAATGTGTTTAAATTGAAATATACACTTCGAATGTAATGCAGCATTAAAAATTAGTCATTTGTCATATAGAAATGTATTAACATTGAATTATTTAATTATATTGAAATGAAAATTTACATTTTTCAATGTAATCATATATTGAAATGAAAAGTTACATTTTTCAATGTAAACATAATATGAAATCAAAAGTTACATTTTTATATGTAATTGACGTAAAGAATGAAATTTCATTTTTTGTTTGTAATCAAAGAAAGTATAGAAATTTACATTTTTTAATGTAAATAAAATATGATTAGAAATTCACATTTTTCAATATAAATAAAACATGAAATAAAAATTTACATTTTTCTATGTAAATGAAAGATTACATATTCAATGTAATCATGGACTAAATTAAAAGTTTACATTTTTAGTGAAATAAAGATCTCATTAGAAAGATTTCTTTTTTGCAATGTAAAATTACCTTGAAATAAAAGATTACAATTTGCAATAAAATACTTTGAAATAGAAAGTTACATTTCCAATGTAAATTTATATTGAAATAAGAGACTACATTTTTCAATGTAATATTGTATTGAAATAAAAGATTTCAAATTTTAATTCTATAGATGAATGATAAAACAAAATTCATTTCCATGTAATATATATGAACCATATAAGAGATTAAATGTTGGAAGAAATTGTATTAAGATCAAAAAATTCATTTTTAATGCAATGTAGGATTTCATATATAAAAGAAATCAATATTGAATTGAAAATAGTTTGATATCATCGAACGATTTATATTTATACATTTATATATAAATATAAATTAAAATAAAAACGAATCGGGCCGCTGTATTTTGCGTTTTGAAATTGTAACTTCAAACGATTATACTGAAAGATTCGACCATCGGATTTTCTCAAAACTGGAACCGTTGGGTTTGTTTTGGAAAGATCTTTTCAAAGATATAAAATTCACTAAGATCCAACGGTTAGATTTTGAGAAATGTGTAAATCAAATTTTGGTAAAAATAGCGCCAGGGCCATGTAATGACCCGAAGCGTAATTTAATTAAAAATGGTTATTTTTAAATAAATAAAAATAGACATAAATCGTTATAAATTATTACATACAATATGGAATGAAAAGAAATGATTTAAAGTACACATATTCGAGAATTATTTGAAAAGTCCGAGTTAACTCTCATTTCAAATAATTATACGACAATTGGAAGTCGAAGATTTGAAGACGGTGATTGAAGACCGGTGATCTTCACATCGAATGGATAACTACTGATGCCTGGCATTGGTTAGCTCCAAGAAAAGGGTTACAGTGGTAGTTGTCTGGACGTACATGAGGATCGTCCATATATGCGAGCACCTCTCTTCTGTACTGGACATATTGGACGAGGAATAAGGTTTCTCCGGTTTCGTTCAGACCCAGAACGAGCTTGTAAATGGATGTGTGTCTGGCATTGGATTTCATTCCATGTAAATTGATTTCAATTTGATATATATCTGTTGGTGGTGGAGAATTCATTTTCTTGCTTAACACCATTCTCTGAGACGCACAAGCTCAGAGGTTATATATTAATAGTTATTGATCGCATGGCGTGAATTGTCAGTGTGGTATGCCAAGATGCAAATGATCAAGGCTTATTGTTGAAAAGCAGAGCCTTTTGGTTGATGATCAAAGCACAGCTTTATTGTAGCATAGCTTTGTGTGTAGCGTTACTTCGCGAGCCTCACACCCCGGTATGAACCAGAAACGGGAGAAGGACCCCACGGAGAACATGCGTTTCTTTCTAGATAGAATTGGTGTCTGAGTTTTACACTCCCAGATATTTTTACTTATGTAGATGATGGATAGCGAGGTACCTCGGATTTGAGTCCCCAATGGCTCTATTTACGCCTAATAACGTGGGGAGACGCATTGTTTAGGCATTACAATCTACCAACATTATTTTTGGACCGACCTTGGAGCTCCGGGTGCAGTTGTGACTGAGTCCTAAGGCTCGGGCTAGAAAGTCTCGAATTCGGTAAGGACGATCCCTTGCCTTGGTTCATGATGTAAATCCAACTTCCAATACGACCCATACGGTTTTGATTGTAAACCTATATTTGGCGACATAGTATATGGTAGCTATGTCGTCTATGATTGATATATTATGATTGAAATGTTTTGAAAACATATATACACTAATAATAATATCAAATCCATTTTTATCGTATCAAGCATTTTTGACCATTCTAAGGTTAAACTCTATCCTCCGGTTTGCGTTGCATTCTGTGATGGGACTTGAGTCTTATAATGGTTTCGTTTTACTAAAATGCATTGCGTTGTTTAACGATTTGCTTTATATATTCACTGGCAATTCAATGGAGTAAACCCACTCCACGTTAGCGGCGTGGTCCTGTAATTAGCCTTATTATTAAATAAGTTATATAAGATTTCTCATATCAGTCCTATGACTGATTCGTAGTTTGTTTCACTTTGCAAACTAGGTGCCCTCTTTTCCACACGGGCACCCTCATATACAAATTTTAGCAGATTCAACCCGAATAGCTATGGAGCTGAAGATGGGTCTTATCATTTCTATTATGCTGTTCAGACTTCACTTAGTATATTATGTTTGATTCCGCTGTAGACATTTTATATTGAGTTGAAAACTGTATTATGTACTAAGTATGATCCTATTATGCTATGTAACTCTGATGATATATTTTTCTCAGTGTAATTTTATATACTTTATCTATCGTAATTCTATGTTTATGTTCCGCTGTTATCGTTTATGTGTTATACTCCAATGATTATCCTTTCTTTCGTACTACGGAAGTTTGGGGTCATCACAATTCTGCTCAATCCTACTTCACTATTATTGCTTGTTGTATATGTTCTATTATATTTTATCCTTGCGTTGTGAGTTATATGATAGGTTCTGCATATATTATCCTACTCTGATGATTGTCCATACTTGCTTGGCATGTCTTTCAGCGCATTATTCCTCTTTTAAGTGTGGAAGTTATAGGCAGTCGTCACATTTGGTATCAGATCTCTGGTTAATCGATTTTAGCAAAGCTTCGAAGACGTAATTATGTATGAGAGACGTATTTGTAGATCTCTGATGGATGTATACTATACGTTAGTGTATAGTATAATAGTGTTTGAACTCCACTTGCAGTTTTTCTCGTGTATGGACTAATTATTCTAATTTTCAGATTTAGAATGAGTCATCGAACATCAAGACACACTGCTATGGGAAGACTGTTTCTGGATGGTGTGACGGAGGTATACCAGATTACCCAGCTATGTTCGAGGCCATGATGGCAGCAATCATGAGGAGGGTACCCGCTCCAAAGAGAGGTGTGGTAGATGTGGGAGTTCATGTGCAAGTTCCTAGGGATGTGGACTTCGCGAAGCTATGCAAAGACTTCACCACTCTAGGAGGGAAGCCGTTTAAAGCGATGGAGCCGATTATAGAGATTCAAGAGTGGCTCGACACTTGCATTCAGATATATGGAGACTTGTGCATTGATGATGCGACGAATAGGAAGCTTGCGTCGAGACAGCTACAGGGCAGAGCTATAATTGGTAGAACTCTGTCACTTTAGAGATCCCATAAGATGAGATCACCTGGGATCAGTTCCAAGTCAAATTTGATTTGAAGTTCGTTTCTACTGTTCAGAAGTCTATTCTGTTCAAGAGGTCCGTTGAGCTGAAGCAGAATGGTAGGCTATCCTTGGAGTATGTTTAGGATTTTGAAGCTTTGTCTAAGTATGCTCGTTCGTATATTGGGACTCCTTACCATAAGAACGAGAAATTTGTCATGGACTTGGACAGTTATCTTGGGAATCAGCTGGTTGATCATCTAGATGATACTTACGAGAAGATCGTGGAGAAAGCTCTGAGGCATAAGAGTTTTTTCCCAAGGAAGAGACTGTTGTTGCGGCTAAAGAGGAAACAAAACTATTGCAGGGTGGTAATAAAAAAGAGAGAAAGCAGCAATAGCGAAAAGAAAAAGATAGTCAGAAAAAGTAGAAAGGCGAAGTGACTTGCTATAACTATTAGCAGAAGGGCCATCATTCCTGGGTTTGCAAGAATCTAAAAGCTAAAAGGAAGCGCTTTAATTGTGTAAAGCATGGGCACGACAAAAAGAATTGCCAAAAACCAACTAAGGGAAATAAGATTGTGAATGCATATGCTTTGGAAGCTTTTCCTTATTCGAGTGCTCCTACGGCGGAGGAGAAATGTAAGAATGTCATCGTTCAAGGTATTCTTTCCGTTAGAGATGTTTCAGTTTGGGTGTTGTTTGATATTGCAGCATCACATTCTTTCATTTGTAATGAGCTCGTGTGCCGCTTGGGTTTGGAACCCGAGATCTATGATAGACCTTTAGTTGTGACTAACCCAGTTGGGGGTTCATCTAGTTTGTGTACGATTTGTTATGGTCTAGTATTATCTAGTCATGGTTACTCCTTTGTGTGTGATTGCTTTGTTTTGAACTTCATTGGGTTTTGGATTATTTTAGGTATGGACTAGCTCAAGAGGTATGTGGAAAAAGTGGATTACAAGAAGCTCAAAGTGACATTTGGGAATGTGGAAGGGCAAATGGTTGTGATTCGATATAAGCCAAAATACGGGTTCTTCGTAAGCTATTTATATTCACTTGTGATTCCATGAAAAGAATTGCCATTTGTGTCGATTGCTGGTGAGTTCGGTAATGCATTTGACGAGGTCAAAGGGTTGCCTCCGCATTGTGAGGTTGAGTTCAGGATCGATTTGGTCGAAGGCGCTAAACCTATCGTCATGCCTCTTTGGTGGATGGGGCATAAAGAACAGCGGGGGTTAGAGGTACAAGTACTTGACCTTTTGGGAAAAAGCTTCATTCGGAGAAGTGTATCTGAACGGGTTACACATTTTTGTTTGCAACCAAGGCTGATGGATCTTTGAGATTGTGTGTGGATTATTGTGAGTTGAACAAGGTGACCAAGAAGAAAAAGTATTTGTTGCCAAGGATAGACGACTTTTCGATCAGGTTCACGAGGCCAAAGTGTTTTCTTATATGGATTTGGCAATGGGATTTCACAGATTAAGGGTGGCAAAGGATAGTGTGCCGAAGACAGTTTTAGGACACCATCTGATTTCTACTAATGGTTAGTGATGCCATTTGGGTTGACTGACGTGCCAGCTTATTTTGTGGGTCTTATGAATATGGTATTCAAAGATCGTTTGAACAAGTTCGCGCTTGTGATCATGGATGATATTCTAATTTACTCCCGGAATGAGGAAGAGCATAAGACACACTTGCGAGTTGTTTTGGAAATCTTGCGAAAGTATCAACTGAAAGCTAAATTTTCGAAGTTTCACTTCTGGAAGAGTGAAGTGAGGTTCCTAGGCCATGTTGTTTCTGGAAATGGAATAGCAGTTGACCGCACCAGCAATCTAGGACTGGGATAGACCTAATAATCCGATGGATGTTTGGGGTTTCCTTGAATTGGTGGGATATTATCATCGTTTTTGTCAAGGATTTTTCCAAGATAGTTGCACCGTTAATAGGATTAACGCAGAAGAATCAAGTGTTCACATGGTATGCGAAGTGTGAGAAAGCTTTTGGAATCCTAAAAGAGAGACTGATGAGTGCTCCTATTTTGATGATTCCAAGTGGGAATGAAGAAATGGTGGTATACACTGATGCATGCGGTACTGGATTTGGAGCAGTGCTAACATAGAAGGATAGAGTTGTAGCCTACGTGAGTCGACAGCTGAAGCCGCACGAGAGGAATTGCCTAACTCATGATTTGGAGTTAGTAGCAATCATGTTTGCTCTGAAGATATAGAGACATTACCGGTTAGGATTTCGATTCGAGTTGTTTACGAATCACAAGTTATTGAAGTATCTTTTCTCCCAAAAGGTTTTGAATCTTCAGCAGCAACGGTGGTTAGAGTTTTCGGCATTCTATAATTTTGGTATAGCCTATTCTCCTGATAAAGGTAACGCAATGGCAGATGCATTGAGTCGAAGACAGGTAGGATTTGAAGCAATGTTATCAAAATGGAAGCACCTCGAGTACTTGGAAGGTTTTGATTTCAGGCCAAGGTGTAAGTTAGAGCCTGAAATGTTGACAAGATTATAGATAAGAACTACTCATTGAAAGGATTGGCGAGAGCCAAATGTGTAATTTAAAGCTTGTCGAGGTTATCCAGAAGTTGGAACCAGAGGGTAAGGAGTTCGAGGTCGATCAAAATGTTGGCTTCGGAAAATAGGATGACTAGTTGCCCTGATATTAATGGATTGAGAGATGGGGTTCTGAGCGAATGTAATCACTCAAAGTTGACGATTCATCCTGGTGGTAAGAAGATGTATCAGGGCATGAAGCTAGTTTACTACTTGGAAGTGATGAAGATGGACGTTGGAAAGTTTTTTTCTAAGTGTATGAACTGTCAGTTGGTGAAAGATGAACAGAAGAAGCCGAGTGGATTGCTTCAGCCATTGGGAGCACCTAAGTGGAAGTGGGAGAAGATATCAATGGATTTTATTGATGGACTACCTAGAACCAAGGCAGGAAACGAAGGAATTTGTTTCAGAGTGGATCGTTTGACCAAAAGTGTGAGGTTTATTCCTGTTAGCTCAACTAGGACAATGCCGAAATTGGTTGAGCTTTATATTAAATGGATAGTTTGATTCCATGGTATCCCGAAGAGCATAGTGAGTGATGGAGATCCATTATTCACAAGTGGATTTTGGAAGAGTTTGCAAGAGACTTTGGGAACCGAGTTGTGTTTGAGTATGGCTTACCACCCCCAAACTGATGGTCAAACAGAGAGGGTTAATCGAGTTTTGGAAGATCTCCTAAGAGCTTGTGTGTTGGATTTTGGGGATTGTGGGAAGACCATCTACATTTAGTAAAGTTTGCGTACAACAACAGCTAACAGTCGAGCTTTCGGATGGCACCATATGAGGCATTGTATGGTAGACCCTTGTAATTCTCTGGCATATTGGTTAGAAACTGGAGATAAGTTGATGCTTGGGCCAGACATGATCAGAGAGTCATCGTATTGTATCGAGAGCGCTCGACAAAAAATGAAGGCAGCCCAAGATCATTAGAAGATTTATGCCAATAAACTCGAAATGATTTGGAATTCAACTTTAGCGAAATGGTTTTCATGAAGATTTCACCATTGAAGAATGTTGTTCGATTCTGAAGTGAATGAAAGTTAGCTCCAAGGTTCGTTGGGCCGTTCCCAATATTCGAGCGGATTAGGAATCTCGCATATAGATTGGATTTACCCGAGAAGATGTCGAGTATGCAAATGTTTTCCATGTGTTGTTTCTACGGAAGTATGTGCACGACTCGAATGTAGTGGTATCTCCGAAACAGTACAAAGAACTAGAATTAGAGTCTGTAGTTATGAGACCTCGTAAGCCACTTCGCGTTGTGGGGAATGACACGAAATAGCTTAGGAGGAAGAGGGTTAAGCTAGTCAAGGTTCAATGGAGTGAGGATGATGACGATTGTACGTGGGAAACAGAAGATAATATGAAGGCGATCCATCCAGAACTCCTAATTGGTATGACCCATTAATGTCGTGTCACCTTACACTATTGTAACTTATACTACTTATTAGAATTCTGCGTTCTAGGTTAAGGCTATGGATGATAGTTTGGATGGTGAATTGGTTGCTCATGAATGGTAGGCATGTATAATTGTTTTGGTTACTTGTGTTTGCCTGGAATTTCGGGGGCAAAATTCCTACGTGGGGAGAATATAAAAACCCGCATTTTACGTATCAGAGGATCATAAAATATTTTTATTTAATTCCCTGAGTGTCTGATCATTTTTATATTTTGATATGTTGGCTATGGGGAAGTGAGACATGCACATACTTTTTATCGATTTTATTTGTGATCATTTTTCCACTATCAGTTTTGTACAGGGAATAACTTTTGACTGGGATTGAATCGGGCGCTGAGATCGATTTCATTGGAAAGGAAATGGTGTTGTCAATTCCGTAGAGTGGTCACATTAAAGATTTGGTTTAGCAGTTTAGGAGGAATCTTGTTTTAGTGCAACAAATTTCTGGACAGGTTAACTAATCATTAGTGGGCTTATTTGGTATGGCCCATTATTGGGCTTGTTAGATGGCTATAAATAAAGGGTAGACGAAAGGAGAATGGTTTACTTTCTTCGTTTCTTATTTGGTTGGGGTATGAGATTCTCCCTACTCCAATCAAATACATCTCTCCTCTATTAGTTTCTACGTTAAGGAAGGCTAAATCAACATCAAGAGAGAGTAGATCGCATCAAAGTGGGAGATTTAAAGATCATTCTTTGTTGTCTGGATTTGTAGATCATCGTTTTCAAGCTAATTTTAAGATTTGGTAAGTGACAAGCATCTCTCACATGGATTCAATCGAGTATACGGGTTGTTTGATCTTATTTACACCATTTCAAGATGTTTTCACCTAGATTTACATCATAGTAAGTATTTTTCATTAGAATCACTATAGGATCTAATCTAGCAACTTAAATCTATAAATTCTTGTGTTAATTCTATGTTTTGATCCATTTATTTGATTCGTTTAATTGTTTACCATGCATTGGTGAATTTCATATGTTGTTGATGTGTTAGTGTTTGATTGATGATTGTATTATTTCGCTGTTGAATCTTTGATTGTAAACATATGAGATTTAAATCTAATGGTTGGTCGAGATTGCACGAGCGTAGACCGTGTCTTGTTGCACAAGCATGGATGGATCAGCGTTAATTTAGGGTGCATCGGAGGTGGATCGACCACATTTTGGAAGGTGGATCGGGCGAGTCCAAGATAATGGATCGACATGAGTGTATGGCACAGATCGGGTGTATTTTGACATGGATCGGCATAACCTGGAGTGGATCGGAACTTCTTGGATCGATAGCGTTTTACAAACGCTGTAGAAGCATGGATTGGGCAAGCAGTTTTGCTAATGTAGTGGCAATGTGTGCAGGCCATGGATTGGGCATGATTTCATGGTGGATCGGGCTAGTTTCTCGATGGATCGGCACAAGGGAATATGGATCGGATCATTTGGGGTTCAACAACGTTTTGCAAACGCTGTGAAAAGCATGGATTGGGCAAGTAGAATTGCAGGATCAGCCGAGTTCTGGAGTGTAGATCAATGGATGAGGCAAGCATCTGAAGGACAGATCGGGCAAAAAGACTGCGTTTGATAAACGTTGTGAATATGGAACCATAGCATTTTTGAAACGTTGTAGAAGGAAAAATGAACGTTGTAGTATGTTATTCACAACAAAGGTTGGAACGCTGTGAATCGAATATCGACCAAACGGTATATGTTTTGGTTCGATGATGGTTTGTGGCTTTGACGTGATTTCAAGGAGGAATGTTTGAAGTGTTCGTTGATCGTCGAAATGCAGCGAATGTGAAAACGACTCAAAGTTGTGAGTTCGTGGATAATGGTTGCTCGAGAAGTCGCTTGAGCTTATGAACAATCATCAAGTTGGATGGCTAGAGATATCAAAGGCTGAGGAATCATCGTTGTCGGAGATACCAACGGACTCAAAGTGGGGGTATAATGGGGGAACCTTAAACACTAGAAGTTAGCTAGTTGAGTACCCTGGATATCACTGAAAGTCCTAAATACTTATCAATGAAAGGCTATGGAGTTTTGCTAGAACTGGGGTTACCATTAGTCCTTGATGAATGGCAGGTTGGGTCAGTCATACGATTAACAATGGTTTCAAGGCATGATTGGTTGTGATAGCTAGAGTCATGGATGATGATTGTTTTTCTTGCATCGTCTTGTGTAGATTGTCCAATGCCGAAGGAGATATCTCTTGGATGCTTATCAGATGTTGGTTTAGGCCCTAGGGGATTGTACTTAGGGGATGTCGATCTCGATTAGGATGGTCCACGCTGAGTAAATGGTTGTTATGTCTTCTTTGTTATCCTATTATGATTGTTGTAAATGCTATCTCTAACACCACGTATTTTAACAACACTAAAAGAGGATAAATTAAATAATAATTAATTTAATATTCAGAATTAAGGGAAACAGTCTACGCTATTATGGCCGTCTCAAAATTCTGGTCAAGACTCATTTCTCTTGTTTGGAGGCCAGCAGCTATAAATACAGGCTCATTTCTCTTGTTTTCTTCACTGAAAATCAATTGAGGCCTAAGTGTTGTTGGTGCCTGGACTGAATCAAAACTCTTTTTCTACAATCAAATTTAGAGATTTAATTGTAGATCTGAGATTCATCAAGCGCTTTTCTCCTTCTATTTCTTTAGATCCGAACACTATGAGCTTCAGTTACCTTTAGATTTAAAAAATTAAAAGTAAACATGATATAACTGTAAATTTTGATCTATGTCTGTGACTGAATCATATCAGATCTATAGTAATTTGTGAACCCATGGTATTGTAATTTGGATCTATGCCTGTGACTGAATCATATCAGATCTATTGTAATTTGCGAATCTATGACATTTTGAATTGACTATGACCTGGATCTCAACCCTTATCATGTCAGACCTACTTTTAATTACGGATCTAATTTGTTTTTTGGATCATCTTATGATTATCATGTTGTGGTCAATTTAGATCTGACATTAGTTGGACGTCTAAATCCTTGTTTAGATCTAATCATGCCTATTATGTTAGAACCTGGTTTATTATCACAAGTTCACCGATCTGTTCTTTCGCGGATGGGGGCGTGGGCGGCTAGGGTTTGGGCGTTGGATCCGATTTGGGTTTAAATGGGGTTAGGGCTTTGCGCGATGCGCTGGGGGAGGGGAGATGGAAGGAAAGGGGGCTGTCGTGGGTGGGTGGATCTTCGGCGAGGTGGCGATAGGAGGGGAGGCGCGGGGGTGGAAATCGCCTGGAGGCGGCGAATTTAAGGAGGGCAACGGGGTGTTTTTTTTTCTGAAGTCAACGCTGGAGAGGAAGAAGAGATAAAGGTGTGGAGTATTTTATAATTAAATATTAGATTAATTTTATTTCTCTGTAAAGTAACTTTATATTTCAAATTCGAAATCGAACCCGCCGACTGTCGTCCCTAGCGTATTACACCCATTTCGAACACAATGGGATATGTATCGCATGCTGATTTGATCGTTTCGATTAGTTTCCTTTGAATTTACATTTAAATCACTATATTGAATTTTAAACGTACATTTCAAATTACCGGGGTCACATACTAACTAGAAAAATTACAGAAAAATATTTTCTAGCTTCGCATTGACGATACGGTCCTAACAAAAGTGATTTCATCGAAATCCGAGGTCGTTTGCAAAATGTCCATTTTTAAGGGCCTGAATTCCATAGCGACTATTCAGAATTTTCAACTGGACATATCTTTTCATTCCCGCTACGAAATTTCGATTGGACGAATTCGTTGGAAAGATATTATCAATTAGATCCTAATGTTTTTGGTTTCACTAAAATCCGGATTGTTTTGCACCCGGTACATTCAATTGAAGTTTGAAATCGAATTATCGAACTACCGCGCCATTTTCAATTCTATTTATAATTATATATAAATATTTATATTCTAACGACGACGTATATAATATATACGTTCTATTATATTCAAAATAAATTTTCGTCGATATTATTTAAAATAATTCATTTTAAATAATCAAACTTCGCTAAAATTGCCAAAATAAAAATTTTAAACTGGCCCTGATTTTCCGGGTTGTTACAATGTCCTTCCTATCATTATGATATCATATGCTTATGTCAGTTTGTTAGAATAAACATCTCTATCATCTTCCCTTTACCCTTTTCCCTTTTTATTTTATATAGCCAGGCTACTATTGAGCCTATGCATGCCGCTTAATTATGCGATTACGTTAATTTGGGAACGAGGGGAAAAACATGGAAATTGGGCATATCTTGTGAATTGGGAATTTGGGCATAATTGGTAAAAGGAGAAAATATGCATAATTTGAATAATGTATATATATATATATATATGAATTTGGACATATAATTTACTATGAGCATAATTGGGGAAAAAGGGGAATGAAACCTATAACGATATAGGTGAAAATTGGCTAATAATGAAATACCTAGGATTATATTAATTAGAAACTGTAATTGCGCCTAGACACGAGGTTAGATTGCACTTGTGGTGGAAGTCTTCACATACCCGCCCGGCATATCCAGCGACCACAAGTGTTAAATCTAATGTGGGAGGTCTTGGTGCACAAATACGAGACATCCTGAGACATGAGGTTAAGCCTAATTGTGGAATAAGTCTGCAAGGACCCGCCTAGCATGTTCGGCATCCACAAATGGTAGGCTTAATGTGGGAGGTCTAGCATACCATAACCATAAATGAAAATATGGTAGTAAACCTTGAATACTTAACGTAGTTGAATCCATAGGGATTGTATGAATATAAACTTAAGTTAGGGTTAAGTAAATTTGGTTGAATAGTGGGTGGGTTAAGTAAATCTGAGGGGTGGGTAATATTTACATATAGGCCCACAAACTTAACCTAATAAGGTTACGTAATTAAAGACACCTAGTGGTATACATAACCGATGGAAATATTAGAGTTATGCAATTAAAAGACACCTTTTCAGGTTAAGCATAACTTGTAGAAATGAAAGAGTTATGTAATCAAAGACACCTAGCGGTATACATAACTGATGGGAATCCTAGTTGGGATACAAGACAAGGGTAGAGCTTGTATCAAATTTTGTGGGACCCATTTCAGTCAGTAACCTTTAATAGGTATCAAACAAGTACTCTAAACTAGTTCGGAGTTGGGGTATGCATACTGGGCTGAATGTAAGAGATCTAAACGAGGAAGACAGTGCAGGCGACGCAAACCGACCAGGGACATGTGCGTGAATAGGCCGGGTAGAGGAGGATAAGACAACTGTGACACCTGTAGATATGGCTGTGCATATCAGCGAAGGGTTGCAACGGTAGGACATGAAACATCCTATGGTGGGGCCAACACAGAGTATCTACACGGAGTAGGGAGTCGATTGATTAGGGTAGTGGTTAGGATACATCTGAACGTATTCCTAAGTCTACCATCTTATAGCTATTGGGATCATCTCATTCTGGTGATACTAGTATTAGTGCGGAGAACTCTTTAGAGAAGTATATACACTCTTTCATGTTTACCTTGTCATACCTGCCTTATATGTTGTTATCTCTCTCTTATCTACTTTATATGCCTGGCATGCTACTTTTACTTGTTTACTTGCTAAAAGTAACTGGACTTGCCAAACTTTATGTCTGACCCTTTTTGTTTCCTCTTCTTTCTTCCATTCCCCCTAGTTTCTTAGGGCGGAAATACTTAGGTTTGACCATGTTTCTGCTTTCATTTTGCTGGAGCTGCTTAGATGTATGGCTCAAGCTCCTGTCCTTCCTACTATGGCTATGTTTTATTTTCGGGAATTATGCTTCTTTTATGTACTCTGATGTATTAAAGTACAAGACAGTAGTTTCAATAATGTAATGGTTTTATGTATTTCAGACATGTGATGTTTTCAAACCACACTGCTTTATGTTAAATAATGTTTTTAATTCTGTTGTCATTTTTATATCTATCTTGTAATATTTCCATTTCTGTTTACCTATAACACTTCATGAAACTTAACGCATTCCCTTTGTGAGTGACATTAACGGACGTGGGTTATCACGCATGGTATCAGAGCTGAAGGTCACTAGATTAGATAAAAGTTTCTGAAAACTATTTTCAAAAAGGTTTTAAAAGAATGCATTTTTCGAAAAGAAAAGTTTGTTTTGAAAAACATATTCCCCAAAGCCATATGTAATATCCTTCGATCCTTTATCTAAATCTCTTTCCTTTTCTTTTCAGCATGTCTAGGGAACCTAACATTCCAGAGGGCGTTACGATACCTGGCTGGTTCCGTAGGTATCTAGAGGCTATGACGCATGCCGAAGGCCAAGGAAACGTTCCTCCCCCAACCGCACCTTTAGTTCCTCCTCCTCCTCCAAGAGTAGATAATTTTGCTAAGATCTGCAAAGATTTCTGTTCCATCGGAGGGAAGCCATTCCGTGAATTCGAAACATTCGTAGAGGCAAGGAGTTGGCTCAAGGGGACCGAGGACTTGTTCGTAATCTTTGAAGTGGAAGATCGAAGGAAGATTCAGTTAGTTGCCTGGCTATTGAAAGATGAAGCTTCTTTCTGGTGGGAAGTAACCCAAGTTGGACGTCCGATGAAGACATGGGATGATTTTAGACAAATATTTGAAATGAAATTTCTTTCCGAAGCTGAGAAAAGCATGCAGATGGAGAGGTTCTTGTCACTCAAACAAGGAAACATGACCATTAAAGAATATGTGAACAAATTCAACCAGCTAGCATGGTTTAGATTGGAATTGGATGACACTCTGCATAAGAAAGCTTTGCGATTTGCTAAAGGGCTGAATGAACCCCTTCATGGTTTAGTTATGTCCCACATTCCAATGGGATCTACTTTTGAAAGGCCTGTTGGTATGGCCCTGATGCATGAGGAAGACAAGGGAGAAAAGAAGGAAGTGAAAGAAGAGGAAACAACACAAAACAAAAAGGTATGGCCTAAGAAAGGACAGCCGCAACAACAACAGCAACAACAAAAGAAAGGTGGAAAGAATGGAAAGGCTAAGGATAAAAGGAAATGTCACAATTGTAGACGAGAGGGTCACTTAGTCAAGGACTGCAAAAGAAGGAAAAATACTTGCTTCAATTGTGGAGAGGTCGGACACTTTGCTAGGGAGTGCCCAAAGAAATAGGGACCATAGGGACAAGGTCAAAGGGCAGGAGCTTTTGGAGGGTAGGTGCATGCTCTCGCGATCAGTGCTCCGGATAGAGGTAGGAAAATTTCCGTGGAAGGTTTGATTTTCTTTCCAGTCATCCTATTAGAACTCTTTTTGATTTTGGCGCTTCACATTCATTTATATCTAGTTATGTGGTTAAATATCTACACTTAAATACTAGTATGGTAGTGGATCCCGTTATTGTCTCAAACCCCATTGGTGGTTCGGCACATTTATCCATGATTTATTGGATTTGAGGATATCTATCTTAGGTGTCGAGTTTGAGTGCGACACGTATGTGCTCGGGTTTATGGGCTATGGTTTGATTCTAGGGATGGATTACCTAACCATGTATAGTGCCATTCAGGATTGTGAGAGGAGGGTCTGTAGGCTTCTGACCTGTCATGGGAGGACCCTTGAGATTTCTTGTGACCTGCAAGGGTCTGTGATGCATAGTATCCTAGAGTCTCTCGATGCATCTATTGATGATTTGCAATCTGTTCCAGTAGTCCAAGATTATTCTAATGTCTTTGATGAGGTTCGGGGTTCACCCCCAAGGCGTGAGATAGATTTTCGGATATATTTGGTAGATAATGCAAAGCCAGTTGCATTGCCCGTGCGCCATATGGCTCCAATGGAAAGGAGGGAGCTGAGTAAGAAAGTATGGGAGCTACTTGCAAAAGGATTTATCAGGCAAAGCATATCTGAATAGGGTGCTCCAGTAGTATTCGCAACTAAGGAGGATGGTTCGTTTCGTTTGTGTGTGGACTATAGAGAGTTGAATAAGCTCACCAAGAAGAACCGGCACCCGCTTCTGAGGATAGATGACTTGTTCGACCAGCTTGTTGGTACCTTGGTATTTTCTCAGTTAGACTTGGAAGCGGGGTTCCATCAGTTGAGGGTGGATGAGGACACTATAGATAAGACCGCCTTTAGGACTCTAGAAGCTTTTCTTTGAACAGTTAATTATGCCTTTTGGGTTGACGAATGCACCCGCCTGTTTTACTGATCTGATGAGTAGAGTGTTTCGGGAGTTTCTAAATAAATTCGTCGTGGTCTTTTTTGATGATATCTTGATCTTTTCAAAGAGTAAGGAAGAGCATGCCCAACATTTGAGAGAAGTTTTGAAAACTCTCTGTGCGCATCAGCTTAAGGCTAAGTTCTCCAAATGCCATTTTTGGAGGAAAGAGGTGAGATTCCTGAGGCATGTGGTTTCTAAAGAAGGGATAACAATAGATCCCGCAAAGGTGGTTGCAGTTCAGGACTGGCAGATTCCAAAGAATGCAACGGGGGTGAGAAGCTTTTTGGGGTTAGCAAGCTATTATAGGAAGTTCATTAAGGACTTCGAAAAAACATCAGCCCCACTCACCAGGCTGATAAAGAAGAATTTGGCATTTTCATGGGATATAGATTGTGATGTTGCTTTCCAACGAATAAAGAGGGCTCTCACAACAGCCCCAGTCTTGACCTTGCTCGATGGGAATAAAGTGTTTACAGTTTATACCGATGCATGTGGTACAGAGCTTGGTGCGGTTCTGATGCAAGAAGGGAAGGTAGTGTGTTATGGGGTAGACAGCTAAGAGTCCATGAGAAGAACTACCCTACCCATGATTTAGAGCTAGCTGCCACAGTATTGTGCTTAAGATGTAGCGTCATTATTTGCTTGGAGAGAGGTTCGAGTTGTATATCGATCATAAATCTCTCAAGTATTTGTTCTCGTAGAAGGTTCTTAATTTAAGGCAACAAAGGTGGATGGAGTTCCTAGCTTCTTATGATTTTGAGATCACTTATACCCCTTGCAAGGGTAATGTGTGGCAGAAGCACTGAGTAGGCAGAGGATAGCCTTAAGTCCTCTGTTTATGGAAAGGAAAAGCTTGAAGTTCGTATCGACCTTTGATTTCAGACCCTCTACCAAGCTTTTGCCTGGTTTGTTTGCATCGCTAGAGATACAACCTACTCTTATGGATCAGATAGGAGCTTCGTAGTGAGATGATCCACAGATTTCAAACATCATGGATAGGATCAGTAATGTAACACCCCGAATTTTCTATTAACACTAAAGTTGCTAAAATAATAATAAGTGTGTAGAAGAGGGGATGCATCTAATATGAATATAAAAATATTAATAAGTATGTAAGAGAGGGGATGTATCTAATATGAATATAAAAATATTAATAAGTATGTAAGAGAGGGGATGTATCTAATATGAATATAAAAATATTAATAAGTGTGTAAGAGAGGGGATGTATCTAATATGAATATAAAAATATTAATAAGTGTGTAAGAGAGGGGATGTATCTAATATGAATATAAAAATATTAACAAGTGTGTAAGAGAGGGGATGTATCTAATATGTATATAAAAACAATAATAAGTGTGTAAAAAGGGGGGGATGTATCTAATGTGTACATTGTAGAATATATATATATATATATATATATATATATATATATATATATTGCTGAGTGTTTGCTGAGTCACTTCTGACTCATTGCTGAGTCAACAAGATAAACCCCATCTTGTCTGAACGGCTACGGTTATTTCTATGTTAAATCTAATGGCCTAAATGAATTCTAAAATCTATAAATAAGTGGGTAGACCCTAGACCTAAATCACTTGTAAAATTAGAGTAGCTACCGTCATGCTGCTGCCATGGAGTTCAGCGTAGCCGTCACAAACTAAGAAGAGGAAGCCTAATCTACTACAACTAAATTCTACTCAACAAAACAAATCAAACCAAAGAACTCTCTCTCTAATTCTCTTCTTTTGTTGGTGAGTATGATGATTCTCACAAGACTATTACAAACTAATTTGACTCAGTTATGAATGGATCACAAGAAAGTGATGTGATTTGTAATTGTAAATTTTATATATTGTGGATCTCTTATTATGTTATTATGTTGTCGTATGATGTAAATTATATATGCTATGTCATGCTATGTTGTAAATTCTCTTATGCTATGTCGTGCTATGTTGAGAATCATGTCAAGCTATGTTATACTATCATACTATGCCATGTTATAAATCATGCTATATTATGTTGAAAAATCATGATGTTGTTGGATCATGCTTAAAGTTATGTTTTTTTTCTTAATTTAAATGGATCTTGTTTATGGGAATTTGCCTATTAGGTTAGGTGTACCCATAAACTTGAAACTATAATTAAATAAAACTTGATTATGGGAATTTGCCTATTGAGTTAGGTGTACCCATATAAAACCATGTTGTTAAAAAATTAGATGATGTTGATTTACACATGTTCATATGTAAGTTTATGAAAATTGATTGAGATTATATTAGGTGAATTTTGAACAAGTTGACACCTTTAGGTCCATGACATGTATAATCTATGCAAGTTGGACATATGCAAGTTTCACCCCTTATTATGATTCATTTGGTCACATATACATGTTGTTATTATGATAATCTCTTTTATGCTATGAGTTAGGCTATTCGAGTCTAACATATATTTCTCGAATAAACGTTCAAACGTGGAGTAGGGGTAATATTAGGAATTAATAAATTGGGTGCAATTTTGTAAGATTTTGCATACCATGAATGGATGTCCATAATTGAGTCAATTATGGACATTGTTAAAAATTGGAAGTAATTAATAATTCAAGTAGGGAATTATTAAAATTGGGGGAAAGTGGATTATTATTAATAATCAATGCTTAGGACACGAGGTTGGACCCGTTTGTGATGTAAACCTGCCCGGACCCGCCCGGCAAATCCAGTAGTCACAAATGTCGGCCCAATGTGAGAGGTCCTCGGCCCAAACTAAAGCATAACAGTTGTAAAGACACGAGGTTAGACTCTTTTATGGTGTAAGACTGCCCGGACCCGCCCGGCAAATCCAGCTGCCATAAATGCTAGTCTAATGTGAGAGGTCTTTATGAGGTTATGGCCTTAATGAACTAAGAAATACTTAACCAGATAATCATGTAAGGTGGGACATGGGGGTTAAGTAGGTGCCTTGGGTGGCATGAGGAATCTGGTGGTTGCCTTTAGAGGCATTTGAAATACGATTAGACTTAACCAAACGCACATGTAAATGAACATGACTAAGTGGGTTAAGTGGGATGGACTAATGGGGACAAGCTTAGGTGGAATGCTTGTGGTAAATAGTGGGGGCCCATTTCAACCAGTATCCCAAAACGTATCTTTGTGGGCTCGACCCAAGTCAAGGACGGGACACGCATACTGGGTTTGACTATAAGAGGCCAAAACAGGGAGCGGTGGCAACGCAAGTCCAACGGGTTTCATATGCGTGTGTGGACCTGGGCTGGTAGGTAAGACGTTGTTGCATCGTGTAGGTATAAGCCGTGCATGTCCGTTGTATCAGGTTGCCACTTTAGGGGAGTGATACACCCCACTGTGGGGCCAGCACGGGTATCTACGAGTTAGGGAGCTGATCGAATAATGGGAAGTAGGGTACACCTAGTGGAGATAGGGGCAGGCGGCACCTATGTAGTCAGCTAGGGGTACGTAAAGCCATTGGGAAAGTTTCTAAGTGAAGCTAAGTGGGATGAATCTTTAGGGTGACTGGTGTGGTGCAGTATAGTGTTTATCCTTTAGTATTTAGGAGCGCCTACAACGTTGCCTTTAGCGATTGTCTATGTTCTTAATCTGCTCTTCTTAGACATTTTCTTGTTTTCCAGCTTATGCCTTAGTCCAGTTATTTTGGTAATAGTATTGTAGAATTATCATATTCACCAGACTTTATGTCTGACCCCCTCTTTTCCATCCTTTTTCTCCCTTCAGGTCCGCAGGTTGGGCCAAGTTCTAGTGGAGTCTAGTTGGATCGCTTATCTTCTGGAAAGCTTGGACTGCTGAAGTAAAGTCCAGCTTGTTATCTTTCTTTTTAATGGCTATTCATGTAATGGGATTATGTACTTGTTTTATCAAGATAGATATTGTACTTGACATTGAATATGGTGTTATGATGTAATCAAACATGTTTTGACTTCTGCTACAATGAAATAAAGTTTTTGAATTTCCAAGTACTATTTTATATCTATCTTGTTGTAATTTTACTGTTCTATATTCACTTAAAACCTCCATGGAAGTTAATGCATTCCCTTTGTGAGTGACATTAATGGACGTGGGGTGTTACAAGTAAACTGGAGACTTCAAGTCTCCTCAATAGATATTCCATTGAAATAAAGGGTGGTTGCGATGAGATGGAAGGCTTTGTGTTCCTCAAACTGGAAGTTTGCTAAAGTCGGTCCTAGAAGAAGCCCATCATTCTATGATGACTATTCATCTAAGCGGTGATAAGATGTATAAGGAGTAAGGACATGAAGAGGTTTTTTTTTGGGGTTGGGACGAAGAAAGATGTGGCAGAATTTGTTTCTCAATGTTTAGTTTGTCAGCAAGTCAAAGCCGAGGAAAAGAAGCCCGGTGGTTTACTTCATCCATTGGAGGTTCCACAGTGGAAGTGGGAGAGCGTCTCTATGGATTTCATAGATGGATTGCCTAAATCAAAGAAAGGAAACACCAGTATTTGGGTGGTGGTAGATAGACTTACTATGAGCGCCCATTTCATTCTAATTAAGAGTAAGAGGACCGCATCACAGTTATTAGCAGTATATGTTCGAGAGATACTCCGTCTTCATGGAGTACCTTCCAGCATTGTAAGCGATCGAGGCCCCATTTTCACCAGTGAATTTTGGAACAGCTTGCAAGAAGCATTGGGTACACAGTTACGTTTGAGTACCGCTTATCATCCTCAGACCGATAGGCCAACGGAGAGGGTGAACAGATTTCTTGAAGATCTTTTGAGGTTATTTATCCTAGACTTCAGAGGGATTTGGAAAGAGCATCTTCCTTTAGTAGAGTTTGCCTATGACAATAATTATCAAGCTAGCGTTGGCACGGCACACTTCGAAGCGTTGTACGAACGACAGTTAGATCACCTACTTATTGGTGAGAATCTACATAAAGGCTATTTCGTAGATCAAATATGGTTAGAGAAACATCCGAAAATATTGATCTTATTAGACGACGAATGAAGACCGCTCAAGATAGGCAGAAATCCTACGCAGACAAGAGAAGGACTGACATTGAATTTGAAGTAGGAGATATGGTTTTCATTAAAGTATCACCTTTGAGGAACGCGGTTCGCTTCGGATCTGTAGGGAAATTGGCTCCAAGATTTGTAGGGCCATTTCCCAAAATGGAAAGGATTGCCAAATCGCCTATAGGGTGAAGCTGGCAGAGAGATTATCTGGCATTCATGATGTTTTCCATGTTTCTCATTTGTGGAAGTGCTGGCATGATACAACGGAAGTAGTTGAGCCAAACATATTGGAAAAAGTAAAGGTGGAACGGGAGGCAACAGTCAGACAAATCCCTTCCCATATTCATGGATTAGAAGTTAAGAAGCTACACAATAGAGAAGTCAAATCGGTGAAAGTTCAGTGGGGAGATAACCCAGAGGATGGAACTTAGGAGACCGAAGACAAGATTCGTGCTTTGTACCCTTTCCTTTTCGAGGGTATGTTCTTAACTCCTTCTCCAAAGCTTTTATTTATGCTTGTTTTTATCATTTAAGTGTATCCTATCAATCGAATCTTCTACCTTTAGGTAGGAATACAGTGGATGTAAACATGTGTTTGAGACATGTTATGTTTGATGGATGCAAGTGTTGCTAATGGTTGCTCGTGGATATATACACACACATTAGGCACTAGATCGGTTCGATCACTTTCATACTGCATATGGTTGTGTGTGCATTTTTATTCTTTAACGGATGAAAATGGATGTATCATCATATGGATATTGCATTTGGACGAATGATTGTGCACACATATAGAACTTACATGTTATAATAAGATTATTTGCACATTTATTGGATTCAATGGCACTAACATACATTGCATTAAGCAGATCAACTGGATCAGTAAATCACCTGATTTTTGCATTAGTGTTGGGACATATACACACACCTTTGCATATGTTCATATAAGCCTTAGAAGTCTTTAAGGACAATGGATGTCAGTGATTGATGGATGAGTAGATGGGTGATGGATGGTAGGATATGCATTCTTCTTAACATGGAGATTTCTGGGATGAAATCCTTTGAGTAGGGGAGAATGTAACACCCCTTATTTTAACAACACTAAAAGAGGATAAATTAAATAATAATTAATTTAATATTCGGAATTAAGGGAACAGACTGCGCTGTTGCATCCGTCTCGAAATTCTGGTCAAGATAGACATTTGGTTTGCATAAAACAACATCGTATGAAGAAGTTATGAGGGTTTGAAGTTTGTATACGTGCAAGAGAATTATATATATATATATATATATATTTATATATATAGGGTCCAAGAATTAAAAATCAGGTTAAGAAGGTTCAAAATGATTCAAATTCCATAATTCGAGGTAAGAGAGAAAATTCCCGTCTAGGGGAGTTGACCCCTTAAAGGGAGTGTTTTTGATGGAAAAAATGTCGTAAACACCAAATATTCCAATTAATAGGAATAATTAATTTTGTCGCGTAGACAAGAGCGGAAAGTAGTAAATAACACAAGAGATTTATAGTGGTTCAGTCTCGTGAGGGGCCTACATCCACTTTGAAGTGTTGTTGGAATATTATTAATCACTCAAAGTTACAAGTGTGAGACCATCCCATTACATCTCATTACATTCATCTTTATGCTAGATGATGTCATCATTCTCATATATGATGTCATGATTATCATATATTTAATGTATCAAGAAAAGGACACTTTTTTCCTTCTTCTTCCTCCAATGGGAGATGCCATTAATGGAGCTCTCTAGAGGTCCAAAGGTCTCAAATTCCAACCCCTTTCAAGTGTGAAGTCATGGGGTATTTATCGGAAAGGGAGTAGGTAGGAGTAGGTGGGAGTAGGTAGAAATATGGGACCACACTAATAAATTCGCACCTGGAGCTTGCACATGCCATAATTTCGCACCCAGAGCCTGGGATATGAAATTTTGCACCTCGTGGGTGTGAAATTTTGCACCTCTTGGGTGTTAAATTCGTGCCACACGGAGGTGTGAAATTCGTGGCTCCTAGGGTGCGAAATTCGCACCATGATGGATGTGTATTTCGCACCCTGTTCAATGCGAATTTCAAACCCGTAGGGGGTGAGAAATTCGCACCTCTGGGGGGGACAAAGTTTGCATCATGAGGCGTGCGAGGGCTGCATTAATAGGTGTTTGGGGGTGCCGCGAGGTCTCTGTTGGTGCGATCCCTCTCTATCCTGTTTCCTTCACTCCTAAGCGTCCCTTTTGGCTTTAGTTCCATGCGATGCATTGAGTTGAGCGTGTCTTCTGTAATTTTGGGTACCATACAAAAAGCTAGTTAACATTTGCCCCCCTCCCCCCAATGTACGTCTTGTTTTGACATGATGTGCTTTGGATTGGTTTAAGTAGTAATCGAGTTGCTGGTTTATTTTGTTAGTTAAAGGAAAACACACGTTAGTTGACAGGCTCGTTCGTTGTAGTATTGCGAGCGATCCATTGCTATTATGGCGCCGTGCTCACGTTGTTAGCTATTAGTGCGCTGACTCCACGTGTTCGCGGAGTTAGTATGCGCATGAAATACGTGTACATGAGCACGTGACGTGAAGTTTCGAACTCGGGGGTTCGGTTTTTTCCTTCGCTTCTTTTTTTGGTGCGAAATTTCAAACCATAGGGGTTCGAAATTTTGACCTACCGAGGCTCGGGATTTTATGACATGGAGGTTCGAAATATCGAATCCTGAAGGTTAGAAATTTCAAAGCCTCGAGGCTCGATATATCGAGGCCTCGAGGTTCGAAATTTCGAGACCTCGAGGTTCGAAGTTTCAAAGCTCACAGGTCGAAATTTCGAACCCACTGGCTCGAATTCTACTGGAATACCAAGGGAATTTTCCTTTTTATTATAAATAGATTCCCCCTTCACTTTTTCACTTCCATTTATTTTCTTTCCTTAATCTCCATTAAACCACTTCGACTCCCTAGAACTTCGAAATTCGAACGCGGCAATTAGGTGGTTTTCGTGATTTTTGGAGGCACGTGCGAAGGAGTAGGAGGAGCTGCGAAGCGAGCGTAGAGGGGAGACTCAAACTCGGAGGAGGTTCAGATGCTCGAACCTGCGGTGCATCGATGTTCGAACCTCGCCGAGGTTTGAGTACTCGATCACTACTGGGGTTCGAGCCTTCGAACCTTGAGGAGCTCGAACATCCGAACCCTTGGGGTCTCGAGATGTCGGACCGTTCTGTGGTTTGCTGGTTCGAACTTCAGAGCATTCAATCTTTCGAACCCCTGGGGGGTTTCAACATTCGAACCCTTGGGTGTTCGATCATTCGAACCCTTGCGGGGTTCAAGCATTCGAACCCTGGGAGGTTCGAGCTTCCGAACACCTAGGGGTTCAAACTTTTTGAACCCTACCGTGGTTCGAGCCTTCGACCCTTCGGTCTTATGATCCTCTGCGTTGCCTTAGTGTTGTGGTACTGTAAACATTATGACCTTTCCACATATGATAGAGCATATATTCGAACTGTGATTAAACTGTTGGACTATTTATTTTCCTTCGTGCATATTAATTTTGCATGATACCGCACGGCACATGTTATCTTTCACCAACACGAGGGGTACAGGTTATTCCAATGCGATGTCTAGTACTAATGTGTTAAAGTACAGTTAGCCATGCAAACAAGATCGAATACTGGAAATATCCTAGATGCCAAGGCTTCCCCATCATCGTCGCATTCATCTGATTCTACCAATGGTGGTAGCTCCAGTGGCAGCGAGGTTGAGACTACCGAAGGATCAGTTCCTTCTCAATCGGCTAGTTCACCCGAAGTATTTGATCACGGGGAACAAATTTAGAGGTTACATTCTCCGGTCATACATGATAAGGTTGAGAATGTGGATATTATTAATGAAGATGCACTGGCGGGCGCAGTAGCCACGGATATGCTACCTGATGCCATTATCCTGGAAAATATGACGGATTTGGTACCGTCGCGCATGGATGCTACAATAGTTAGGAAAATAGCGCACTGGTTCAATATACCGGTAGGTGACACTCATGTGCCAGGAGACGGTGGAAGGGCTCACGCTTCGCCCAAGGATTTAACTTCCTGGAATAGGCAAGCTTGTTTTACCGGGTGCGTGCCCTCAGCAAATGATTTAATTTGGGACATGATGTTCTATTTTGCCTTGCACCTTTGCAACTGCATCCAAATGCATATTCTTTGCTCGTAGGCACTTACATTATATACCGAGAATATCTACATTTGGAATCCACCGGAGAGGACATGCGGTATTTCTTCAGCCTGAGGAGAACATCTAGTAGATCGCCTTCCCAATGGTCCTGGAAACGACAGCCGCCACTAAATTCTTCATAAAGACGTGGCCCAGGCCATCGGTGTTCAAACAAGACTGGTTATTTATGCACTGCCCTACTGGATTTGCAAGGAGGTGGATTGAAGGGAGTGTACTTTCTAACTTCGATTCCTATTATAAAGTTCTTGGAGCCCATATCTTATTATCCTTCTTTTTTGATTGTGGCAGAGAATCCAGAGGCACCCATCGATGAAGACTACAGGCAGCATCTTAACGCTCTACGGGCGATTCCTGAGGAGTCTCGTAAAACTGAAACTATGACAAGCCAACAGCGCCTTCACCGTGCGGGGTTGCTTTCTTACGAATGGGCTGTAATTAGGTTCGCAGTGGCGAGCGGTGTGCCAAAAAAGGTGGTGGCAAAAATCCCTATGACCTATGGTCTGAAAAAAAGATGCCCTCTATCGACCCAAGCCGCAGAAGGTTGTTAAGTCCAAGCAAACATCGGTGGAGATGGGGTTCGTGGTGAGGAGGCTGCAGCTGGAGATGAGGGCCCAATGGATGTCCTGTCCCGCCCCCCGCAAGAGAGACGGGGGAGGAGAGTCGATTAAGCCATTGTCTCCAGCGAGTTCTCCTGGAGTCACCAGCCCACTTGAGGATGAGCGCCAGTTTGATGGCTTGAATAAATTTGACTTAGAAGTATCCCTACGGCCGACTCCAGCTATCATGGACGAATTAGCTCTTGCTGTAGAGGGGTTAACTCCTTCGAGTGGACCATAATCTGGTTTGTTGAGAGAACACTTAGGGCATACACTCATTAACAATTCATAGCATAGTGGTTTATCTGAGAATGCGACTTGACTGACTTGGCTTGATTTCTTTGACAGGCGATATTGCCAGAGGGCGCGGACGAAGAAGCTACGGTCATGGAAGCCTCCAACACTCTTGGAATCCTTTCTTTGAGGGCTTTAAAAGAGGGACGAGCTTGTATGATACTTAGCCCCCACCCGGTCGCGGTAGTGAGCACCGAGGTGGGGATCGATGTCGACGATCTCTGAATCCCCCTCCTCTCCCTTCGATTCGGGTGTCTAAGGGAGACTCTCGCCTCAACTTAGGGTGCTCCCGACGTCTGTTTTTGACTGTTCCAATACATATAGCGCCCTTGCCTCTGGCTCCAACTGCTAAAGGGAGGGAGCTGCCATTCGGCCAACCAAGGTCGGAGAGGGCTACCACAGTTGGGAGGCAAGATCGTGCAGAGCCCGAGGGGAAAGAGCTTTCCTTGGATGAAAATAAAGCATTACTAAGGAAAAACTTTCCTTAACATTATTTTGATGAGATAAACTTCACCCCCGATGTCCACCCATCC